>OW240912.1:318612704-319030588 GCA_933207985.1 Pelobates cultripes | reverse complement strand
ATATTGTGAAAACTATCAGGACTACGGCTTAGACGTTGACATGTTTAGTGGCAGCAGGGATAGCTGAACGTTTTGATATAAGATTTGTGTAGGTGGGCCTGAAAATAGGGGAGTGGTGGCAGTTTAGAAATCATGTCCTGATTTTTCAGCTTTTGCCAGCTCCCACTCTAGCTTTGCCATTCATTCCTATGGGACAAATTTCACCACAAGAACGACGATATTCCGTGAACCATTCGGCGAAACGTTCCACAAAGTAATAGCAATCCGGTCGGGAACAATCTGCACGTTTTGGTAAATTTTTGTCTATGTAGTGTAAAAACTGTGGGAGGAGTTAGGGTGGCAAATTTTGCTATAATAATAATAATAATAATATATATGTGAGATAACATTAAGAAGTGGTCTTGCTATGCAAGAACACTTAATAACTATATATGTGAGATAACATTAAGTAGTGTACTGTGCAAGAACACTTAATAATAATAAGATAACATTAAGTGGTCTTGCTATGCAAGAACACTTAATAATAATAATAATAATATATATGTGAGATAACATTAAGTGGTCTTGCTATGCAAGAACACTTAATAATAATATATATGTGAGATAACATTAAGTGGTCTTGCTATGCAAGAACACTTAATAATGATATATATGTGAGATAACATTAAGTGGTCTTGCTATGCAAGAACACTTAAAAATGTGGAGTGTCATGACATCATTACGTATTGTTATGATGTGTGATACCTGTGTGATTTTATATAAGGGCCCCAGGGCTGCAATCAGAAATTTGGGGGCCCCTGACACAGCTCAAGGTCTGGGCCCTTGAGGGACCAACCCCGAGTCCACCCACATTGCCTGCCCCAAGTCCGCCCACAAAGATGAGGTGTGTGTGTATACTGAATGTGCTGTGTGTATAGTGGATGTAGAATGTGTGTAGTGGATGCGGTATGTGTCATGGATGCAGTGTGTACAGGACCGCCATCAGAAATTTTGGGGCCCCTAACACAGCTCAATCTGGGCCCCACGGGGACCGCCTCCAAATCCCACCCCCAGGTCCTGCCTCTAAATCTCCCCACAGGAATACACACACAGACACAAATACACGCACTGATACAAAAGGACACAGATATACACACAAAGATGCACACAGACACAAATGCATGCACTGAAACCAAAGGACACAGATGCACACAAACAAAGATACACACATACTGAAACAATATGTGTGCATATATGTGCATATGTCTGACACACACATACTGAAACAGACATACACACAGACACATACTAACGTACAGACACACATGCATAAGGACATACATACAAACACTCACATACATACATACTGAAATATATACACATACATATACATATTGACAGACATGCGGGCGTGCAGACGGACGGGCATGTGGGCGGGCGTGCGTATAGACAGACAGATGGATGGGAGTGCGTGCAGACGGACAGAGAGGCGTGCGTGCAGACAGAAAATCTGTGCTATAAACCCTGAAGTGACCTCTAGTGGCTGTCTAGTAGAGGAGGAGTTAACCCTGCAAGGTAACTATTGCAGTTTATGAAAACTGCAATATTTACAGTTGCAGGGTTAAGGGTAGTGGGAGTTGGCACCCAGACCACTCCAATGGGCAGGAGTGGTCTGGGTGCCTGGAGTGTCCCTTTAAGTGAGTGGTGTGTAAGTGGGATGTGACTGGGTAGATGGCACATTACTAGGGGGTTAGCTCTATGTAACCAGGTGAATGGGCGAGAGTGTGGGGGAATGTGACTGTATGCAACTAAGTGGGGAAAGAAGACCAAATAGGTTTCCCTCTCTCAATTTATACTAATCCTATCCATAGCTAAGATTAGAGTTCTTATCATACACGTTGTATGATGCCTTTATCTGCAAATACGTAAGCTTCTGTTAAAACCTTTTTTAATCAAAACATGTCCTTGTATATTTAGTTTACATGGCTGTAAAACTGAAAAGTCTTGCTGGCTGACGAAAACTGCTTGATGGAATAAATTACTGAAGAAAGTATGAAGTGGATAATCAAAACTTGTAAGCTTGGATGGGAACACACTTGTTAAGATAAACTGTATCATTACAAGTCTACGTAAAAATCAGTACGAATAATTTAACTACCACTACCAGAGTGGCATAAAATAGTAGGCACCTTTTAATTATTTAAATAAAAAAAACTCTCTCTTTAAAAATGATATCTAAGGCAAGTTTATCTAACCCCTTGTGCTTCGTTTCCTCTTGATCTATGATTCCTATAGTGACTGGTCTGCCAAGAGTCAAGCTGAGCATCATGAGAGTTCTAGTCAATATAGACTTAACTGGCATGAGTTGTATATGTTTACTTTGTAACTCTGATGTTTATTTATGATTACTTAACAACGGAGTGAACCAGAAATGTTGGTCTCAATACATGGATTGTATATAGTGATGATAGTGATTTTTTATACTCTGTGAACTTTTAGATTCATTGCAGACATGGGGAGGCAGCAACAATAAAAGAAATAATGATAAAGAATAAAAAGATAGAACCATACAGATGATGACAAGTGTAAACCATGCTGAAAGCTGCAATGTAAGAAACATACGTACATACCTCCCAGGTGCCCCTATTTAGAAGGGACAGTCTCTATTCTGGGCCAAAATCCCTCTCCCAATCTTTTCTGTCCTTAATAAATCTAGTGTGTGTGTATAGCATAGCTCCACAGCAATAATACGCGCAGTAATTTGTCTTTAAACTACAATATACGTGTTTATCAGTCTGTGTAAATAAGATACATTGTTCTTGTTCTAATTTACATTTTAGATACATAAATTGTTATTGGCAAGTCACCTAAATTTTCTCAGAACAGCCCACCACTGGCCACAACCCATCTCTAAAATGAAAGAGTTCTCTTGGTGCTGGGGAGCACGTTTATTATTTTGCTTTTCTCTTCAGAACAGAAGGCTTTCATCAACTGTGTTGGGAATATTATCGAATAGAAGAATTACATTGGGAAGCCAAGAGAAGCTTCATTTGAGTTGAGCAGCGCACCAGCAGTAGATGAACATGGAGTCCCAGCTGCTGTGCATGGCCTAGTTGTGTAGCCTGGAAGCTAGAGGATGTAATTAAAAATCTGAACCCAGAATTAGAATTAGAAAACTGAACCTAGAATTAGAATTAGAAAACTGAACCCAGAATTAGAATTAGAAAACTGAATCCAGATTTAGAATTCTGAACCCAGATAAAGAAAATGGCAGAAATGGCATCTTACATACAACACACAATTCTTCAACACCGCACTGAACTTCAGGCACAAAAGGCAAATAGTGTATGTATCAACCACTACTCAACTAATGTGCAGTCGTATCGTTGATATATTATTCCTGGAGCATTAATTTATGTTTCCTGCGCAAGGTCACAACATGAAGTCAATCTCAGTTTTGGAAGGGACCTGGTGGTCAAAAAAAGAACTTTACATTCTCCCTGCTAAGGTTTTAGTTGCTGTTATCTGAGGTTAGCATCAGGACACTATTTATTCCATTTGAAGCCAGTCTGTCTTGTGCTGTTTATACAGGGAGTGCAGAATTATTAGGCAAGTTGTATTTTTGAGGATTAATTTTATTATTGAACAACAACCATGTTCTCAATGAACCCAAAAAACTCATTAATATCAAAGCTGAATATTTTTGGAAGTAGTTTTTAGTTTGTTTTTAGTTATAGCTATGTTAGGGGGATATCTGTGTGTGCAGGTGACTATTACTGTGCATAATTATTAGGCAACTTAACAAAAAACAAATATATACCCATTTCAATTATTTATTATTACCAGTGAAACCAATATAACATCTCAACATTCACAAATATACATTTCTGACATTCAAAAACAAAACAAGGGGGCGTGTCCGGCGGCCGACGAAGATGGCGGCTTAAACCCGTAGCTCCTCGTGGCGCCCGCACTAATCGCTCCACACAAGCCGTCTCAGCAAACTCACACACCGCAGATGGGCCGCACAAAGAGGCAGACGGACCCTGGCAGCACCCCTAGACCCCCGGGACACGGGGGAGATCAAACGATCCGGACATACCTGCAAGCTGCGCCCCGGGCTCGGACACCACAACGGGAGATGGAGGCCGCAAGCCAGATCATTGAATCACTCCCATCCACACCAGCCAGGTTCTCCCCAACGCTATCAGAGTCACAGCAGCAGCAGCAAGATGGTGAGTGGAGGGATATTATACCCAACCTACTTACCAAGTCAGATTTTGAGGCACTCTCAGACCGCCTTGGGCGGGTGGTACGCGAGGAGGTGGCCCAGCTGCGCGCCGACATGGCGAATGTGGAGGCCCGCATGGCGGTGGCAGAAACCGAGACCAGGGCACTGAGAACAGATTTAGAGCAAACTAACACAGCAGTTATGACCCAAGAGGCTGACATAGCATACCTCACCACGTGGGTTGACGACTTGGATAACCGCGGCCGCAGACTGAACCTGCGAGTCCGCGGGGCGAGGGAGGGGGGCCCCTCAGAGAACGTGCCAGAATTGCTTAGGCAAATTTTCACCCACATACTGGGGGGCCAACAAGTACCCAGAATCGGCCTGGTCCGTGCACATAGGGCACTAAGACCCCTACCTGCACCAGAAGAACCACCCAGGGACATCATATGCTGCCTCGACAACTATCACCTTAAAGAAGAAATACTACGCACAGCCCGCTGCATGGGGACCGTCCGCATGGAAGGCCAGACTATCTCCGCCTATCAAGATTTATCCAGATACACCCTGCAAGCCAGGAGAGCCCTGCGCCCAGTGACATCAGCCCTACAACAGGCGGGCATCCAATACCGCTGGGGCTATCTGTTCTCGCTCTCTGCAAGGCACGGACAAGACCAACTCATAGTCAGAAAGCCGGGAGACGTCCCGGGATTCCTACGTAGCCTAGGCCTCCCACCACAACAGGTCCCAGATTGGTTGGCGAGATCATTCCTCCAACAAGTACCAGGACCTCAATTTCCGCGCAGACCCAACGTCGGCCCGCAAAGACCACAGCAACAGCGGCAACAGGACCGGAACCCGGACCCAGCAAGGAGGGAGCAATAACCAAACTTCACGCAGCGAAGCCGGGGGACGGGGAAGGGGACTCAGGCACCAACGAAAAGCATGAACGAACCGTGAGTAACAACCGAAGGGACATACCCATACACACCACACAGGTCGGCAAGCATTGGGGAGGGGAATGGGGACCAAAGGAGCACAGGGGAGGGGGGAAGTCTTTATCTACTGCCACCCCTACCATGCAACACGAGTAACTGTACCCCAAGAGGGCGAGTCCCAGGATGTCCTCACACCACCAGACATGCCATGCATAAGGGGGGGCCAAGACATTTTGGGGAGGGGGACGGGGAGATGTGCAAAAGCCGACAAAGAAAGAGACACACGGGCACACCAGCCGCCACCTACGCAGACCCGCACCAGGAGGTGCAAATAAGAAAGACGCTTAAGACATTGCAATATTTTAATGCACAAACTGTGGACTCATGAGGGGGGGGGAGATGGGGAGGCAGGAAAGCGGCGAGGGTAACAGAGGGGTAGGGGGAGGGAGACGAGACAGGAGCTACCAACGAGACTGGAACAAGAAGGGGTAGGGAGGCTGAGGGGAAGTGGAGGGGAGGGGAGGGAGGAAGCGAGCGGACAGACAGGACATACGCAAGGGAGACAGGTGGGTATGGGGGAGGGAGGGGGAGGATGGGAGAGGGGGGAGGGGAGGGGAGGAAAAAAGGAAGAAAAAAGAAAAAAAGGGGGCAAGATAACCGACCGAAACTTAGACGCAGCGACACGGGATATGCAACGGGAGCAGACACCCCTATCGGCAAACAGGGACGTGACCAGACGTTCACCCATAGAACTTAGGCCATATAACATATACGACCAGGTGACGGGTAACTGGGAAGGGAAGGGCGAGCTAAGGGCCACATCAGGTCTCGCACACGGACATCTCATGTAACATTGCAATCTGGTGTATAGTTTTCAAATGTGTTATCTCTAGTCGCAAAAAAAAAAAAAAAATGTTTTATCTATGTACAACTGACTCGCACCACGGTATACTGTGTAGCACCATAAACCCGGCACCCAGCCACACGTACCTAAACTTTGTCGCGAATGTGATGACGCAGTGCACCCGACCCACAACAGAGCTAAAATAGGACACAACACGCGCATAGAGAGTCAGGCACGACAGCGTATTCAGCACAGGGACCCAGACAGCGCACAGCGACAACAGAGGTGTAGACGTCACAGCGAGAAGCACCGTAGATACCAAGTGGCCCACGCGCAGCGTAGGATGCAACGCTAAATCCCCCCCGTCCTCAATTAAATAAACAATGCCCAACAGGCCGGCGCACAGCAAAAGGCCCCTGCGCAGCTGACCCAGCTTAGACCGACCTTACTCTAAACGGCTCACGAGACACCACCCCACCGGGCACCACATGCCCACGGCAATGCGAACCACACACGGAGTAGACGCAAGATAGCGGCAAAGGTGACATGTACACAGCCCAGCACGCCACACGCTCACGGCCTCATGCCCAACACAGAACGAGACACAGAGCAGACGGAGCTTCAGCCACACAGCCACTTAGGAGACGAAGGACCAAAAACCCACAAACAGTAAGACCTAGTTCTCAAGACACGAGTCGAACCAGTCCATCACGGACAAGTTGCCCGACCCCCCCAAAGGTATAGGACACAGAAACCCCCGATATACAGGGGGCGTACAACTCCCGGAAACGACCAGCGCCCACCAGTCGGTTGGGCTCACCGGTCTACACACCGGGACACTTGTCCACTACTGGACAGACCACAGAGACCCTACAGATAATACAGACCCACGGAAAGCCCACCCAGACCCCAGCCAAACCTAGAACAACATCACAAACAACACAAACCACATACGTGCTTACCACAGCCACACCTACACCCTCTCCTCCCCCTCCCTGCTGTCCGTCCGTCCCCTGCGGCCGCCCGGATGACGCCGGCCCCGGACCCCAGCGTGTTCACCAGGGAGGACTTAAATATAATCTCCTACAATGTAAAGGGCCTCAATGTCAGAGAAAAGCGCACAAGACTCCTGAGGGACCTGAAACAATACAGGACGTCGATAGCGTTCATCCAAGAAACGCACTTTCAGGAGAACAGAGCCCCGGCACTGAAGGACCGAAACTTTCGAACGGGGTACTTCAGTAACAACCCAGAGAGACGAACGCAGGGAGTATGCATATTATTCTCCAGCAGAATCCCATACATAGAACAAGCCACCCTTAGAAGCAAACAAGGCAGATACATTTTCACTAAAGGCACTATCTCAGATCAAACCTACACATTCGCCAACATCTATGCCCCAAATACAAAACAGTACCACTTCCTCCGGAGCACTGTGGCCTCCCTGATGAAGTTTAGGGAAGGCACCCTGATCATCGGAGGAGACCTAAACCTGGCACTACACCCGGATCAGGACACCACGTCCCCACAAGGAGCAACACCACAAAACAGACATGCGAAAACACTCCGCCTCCTACACCAACACCAGCTGGCAGACTGCTGGCGAGCATTGCATCCAACTACCAGGGACTTCACCTTCTACTCATCGGCACACTTAACATACACAAGACTGGATTACTTCCTAATGACACACCACAATCTGAACCTGCTCAACGCCGCGGAGATCCTGCCAATGACCTGGTCGGATCACTGCCCGATTCGAATGCGGCTGAAATCGCCGCTATACAAACCCCGGCAGATGTCATGGAGACTAAACGAATCGATCCTCTCGGACGTGGTAGTGACAGATAAGATTAGCAACTCCATACGAGATTATTTCCAAACCAATGAGACAGATGACGTGACGCCACTGACATGCTGGGAAGCTCACAAGACGGTAATCAGAGGCCAGATCATCGCGCTATGCGCAACACGCAAGAAGGCAGCAATGCGGGAGACGCTCGAGCTTAACAGGGACATCGCAACCCTGGAGGCCAGACACAAACGCACCCTGGACGCAACGACATACCAGGAACTCACGGCCAAACGAAACCAGCTCACCGCACACCTCAATCGAGCAATTCAACGTTCATACCAACACTACAGACACATGATACATGAACACGGGGATAAATGCGGAAGGCTGCTGGCAAACCTTCTGAAACAACGTAAAACCCAACTGTACATCCCAAAGATCAAAGACACGCAGCAACAACTTAAGCACCTCCCGGACCAGATTGCGACAGAATTCCGCACATATTACCAAGGCCTATACCATCTCCGACAAGATGAACCGGGAGAATCGCAATCGAGCAAACTCGTCGACGTACGCAGATACATAGACTCGGCGCATATGCCAGAAATATCAGAGACAGACCGAGAAGCACTAGAAGCCCCCATCACGCCGGAAGAAATGGCATATGCCATTAAGAAGGCAAAAACGGGCAAGGCGCCAGGACCAGATGGGCTGCCCCTTCAATACTACAAAGTTTTTACACAAGAAGTCGGGCCGCACCTACTGAAAGCCCTGAACTCCATACAAGAGGGAGCCGCACCAACCGCTCAATTCACCTCGGCGAATATCACCCTACTCCCAAAGGAGGGAAAAGACCCAACACTATGTTCAAGCTACCGCCCGATATCAGTACTGAACACTGACATTAAGCTGCTGGCCAGCATACTGGCATTACGACTGGCGCCATTGCTACCGGCCACAATACATCCGGACCAAACAGGGTTCATCCCGGGCAGGGAGGTCAGGGACAACACTGTCAGAGCCCTGAACATCATAGCGCACGTCAGAACCCAACAGCACCAAACCCTTCTCTTATCTACAGATGCGGAGAAGGCATTTGACCGGGTGGACTGGGACATGATGATGGAAACCCTCCACGCCGCGGGAGTAGGACCGAGGTACGGCACTTGGGTGAAGGCGCTATACACCAACCCGACGGCGCGAATCAGGATCAACGGTGCACTAACGGACCCATTCCAGATACACAACGGGACCAGACAAGGCTGTCCACTATCACCACTATTGTTTGCTCTGACGCTGGAGCCGTTCCTCAACAGGATCAGGCACAATGACGCCATCCAGGGGCTTACAATCGGAAACACACATCACAAAACACTAGCATACGCAGACGATATGCTGTTCGTAGTCACGAACCCAGAAAAGTCCCTACCAGCGATACAGACAGAATTCGAGGAATACGGACGAATCTCAAACCTCCAAATTAATTATTCAAAATCAGAGATACTGAATTTAACCGTCAACCACACGGACAGACATACACTGCAGAGACGCTACCCATACCGTTGGTGCGACCACCGCATGCGATACCTGGGGGTTTGGCTTACACCCAATCCGGCTGACCTGTACACTCAAAACTACCTCCCCATTTTAAAAAAAGCGATGGAGGAACTGCGTAGATGGAGCCCATACTACATCTCATGGCTAGGGAGGATAAATGCGGTCAAGATGACACTGCTACCCAAACTGCTCTTTGTGTTTCAAACCGTACCGATACAAGCCCCACAAACATTCTTCAAGACATTAAAGGCAGAGGTCCGCACGTTTATATGGAAGGGCAGACCCCCACGCATAGCATATACCCAGCTCATTCTACCCAAACTCCGAGGAGGTCTAGCGCTCCCCGACTTCGAACGATACTATCACGCAGCACATCTTACACGAGTCATAAGCTGGACGGTAGCCAGCGGCACAAAACCACGGACCCAACTGGAATCCGACACCACCAACTGCGACCTCAGGACACTGCCTTGGATATTCGCGGCGGCGTACAGACGCAAACGCATCACTAACCCCTTTGTGGCGGCAACCATGAGGATCTGGCACAGGCAGGGCACAAAACACTACTTGACGACAGATCCAGGCCCACTGCTGCCACTGAGAGGCAACCCGGACTTCCCAGCAGGGGACCTTGGCCCCACACCGGGCCCAGCAGGACACCCAACAATTCCTCGCATGACAGACGTCCTGGTGCACCCGTTCGGCATTCGGCCATTAACAGAACTCTTCCCGGACAGATCACACACTTTTTCACACACACTAGCGAGAGCGCAAATCTCCCAATATGCACGTTCCATCCCGCAAAAACCTTCCCTACTTAGGGAAACTACCCAATTTGAGAACCTGTGCACGCAGACCACAGAAACACCCCGAGCTATCTCACAGATATACACGATATTGGTCACTTGTAGGTATTTATTGGCACCGCCTTGCATAAGAAACTGGGAAGAAGACCTAGATGAGACCCTGTCGGAAGCGGACTGAGACAAGTGCATCACTCTCATACAAAAAACTCCCAGCTCAGCACGCCTGCAAGAAAACTCCTACAAGATATTCACCAGATGGTATCTGACGCCGACAGCACTCCACGTCAGGAACCCGGACATACCAGACACATGCTGGAGATGCGGGGAAGAAACAGGCACGTTTCTGCATATCTGGTGGGCATGTGCAAGACTCCGGCCCTTTTGGGACACAATTAGGGATATAATACACGAAGTAACAGACGAGACACTTCCGGGGTCCCCGGCCGCCTTTCTCCTCCACCACACCAACATGACCGCGCAGCCGTACACCAGATCAGTGATACCGCGGTTGCTGAACGCAGCCAAAACAGTCATCCCCATCTACTGGAAGCAGGCGAACGCACCCCCGATAACACGATGGCTAGAGGAGGTGGAAAGCACTAGGAAATTTGAAGATATAAAGGCAAACACGCCGAAACTTAGAGACCGATATACCAAACGCTGGTTTCACTGGCTACGACTAACCGCATCGAACGACTTTCAATGCCGCCTGGCCACACGGTAACCAAGAATGATGAGACGGAGGGGGCTGGGGCTGGGGCTGGGGACGGAGCGGGAGGCAGAGAAGGGTGGCAGACGGCGACGGCAGTAGGGGACGGACACACCCATCCCCCCAGCGCCCTCCCCCCCATGTCAACCCCCAATTAAACCCAGAAACACACCTCGAAAGACAGACACAGTAGCAAAATGAAACCGAAAGGCCTTACCTAGCCATCCCCAACGAGACTGCTCGACAACAACACCAGAAAGAAGCAACCCTACCTAGTGCCACGAGAAATTCAACCCTCAACAGACCCATAGACAGTCAAGACGCAGTGGGGGGCAACACCGCAGACAGCACAGAAAGGGAAAACACACATAGGAGACACGGAACCAAGAGTTGGCCACACCACGGACGCACACCCAACCGAAGCCCTTAAAACCAGACATAACGGGGACGACGCATTAGAACACGAATGGGGACAAACGCAGGGCACACCTAGACGCACACGACCGGGAAACACCAAACTGCACAAAGCAACAGATATCCAGACGCACAAGTAGCAAGCAAGCATAGGCGCCAGAACAAATAGAATAAGATTAGGCAGAAACACTCGCAACAATATACACAGGCGCAACAGTAATATAGCAACACTGCAAGCCATACAGATGCAAAACGCGAGTAACAAATTGTGAGTGTTTCTGCGATATGGTGCACGCAATGACAACCCGGCCTCTATATAAGGCGACGGAATGCAATCAAATGTATGTCATGCAACCAGGCACCCCTGCATGGGCAACCTCTGCCTCACTACTCATGAAGATGTTACCCACACGGGTGCTATGACAGCACTACAAATATTCAAAATAGTCCCACTAACACATAGACATTACACGAACCAGCCAATGCAAGACAACTACACGAATATACCCATCCACCTCCTTCGGTGTTTCAATACACCAAGATGCATAGTAGCTGGCCATGTGCCACTAATCGACACCAACACAGCAGTACACATATGATAATAACTCTAACACACGACAACACCAAACTTGTTTAACGAAAGCGAAAAATCTAATCCTGCAGAACATAAGTATTCTTACATTCTGGTAGGGCATGGTTACTCTGAGTTATCCAAACACCGAAAGCAACGCCTCTGCGTAGGCGATGAACCGCTTAACCATAAATACGTTTGCAATGGAATCTATGTTATGAACCAATCAACATTTTCAAAACAAAGGCAATACCAAATCCGCCTCTGCGTAGGCGACAAAATGCATACATCATTATATATTGACGCTTAAGCCCCTGCGCGGGCATTTACCGGCTTTATCACGAATCAGTTTGCTATATGCGATTATATTGTGAGAACAATAAAAATATTCAAAACAAAAACAAAACATAAACAAATCAGTGACCAATATAGCCACCTTTCTTTGCAAGGACACTCAAAAGCCTGCCATCCATGGATTCTGTCAGTGTTTTGATCTGTTCACCATCAACATTGCGTGCAGCAGCAACCACAGCCTCCCAGACACTGTTCAGAGAGGTGTACTGTTTTCCCTCCTTGTAAATCTCACATTTGATGATGGACCACAGGTTCTCAATGGGGTTCAGATCAGGTGAACAAGGAGGCCATGTCATTAGATTTTCTTCTTTTATACCCTTTCTTGCCAGCCACGCTGTGGAGTACTTGGACGCGTGTGATGGAGCATTGTCCTGCATGAAAATCATGTTTTTCTTGAAGGATGCAGACTTCTTCCTGTACCACTGCTTGAAGAAGGTGTCTTCCAGGAACTGGCAGTAGGACTGGGAGTTGAGCTTGACTCCATCCTCAACCCGAAAAGGCCCCACAAGCTCATCTTTGATGATACCAGCCCAAACCAGTACTCCACCTTCACCTTGCTGGCGTCTGAGTCGGACTGGAGCTCTCTGCCCTTTACCAATCCAGCCACGGGCCCATCCATCTGGCCCATCAAGACTCACTCTCATTTCATCAGTCCATAAAACCTTAGAAAAATCAGTCTTGAGATATTTCTTGGCCCAGTCTTGACGTTTCAGCTTGTGTGTCTTGTTCAGTGGTGGTCGTCTTTCAGCCTTTCTTACCTTGGCCATGTCTCTGAGTATTGCACACCTTGTGCTTTTGGGCACTCCAGTGATGTTGCAGCTCTGAAATATGGCCAAACTGGTGGCAAGTGGCATCGTGGCAGCTGCACGCTTGACTTTTCTCAGTTCATGGGCAGTTATTTTGCGCCTTGGTTTTTCCACACGCTTCTTGCGACCCTGTTGACTATTTTGAATGAAACGCTTGATTGTTCGATGATCACGCTTCAGAAGCTTTGCAATTTTAAGAGTGCTGCATCCCTCTGCAAGATATCTCACTATTTTTGACTTTTCTGAGCCTGTCAAGTCCTTCTTTTGACCCATTTTGCCAAAGGAAAGGAAGTTGCCTAATAATTATGCACACCTGATATAGGGTGTTGATGTCATTAGACCACACCCCTTCTCATTACAGAGATGCACATCACCTAATATGCTTAATTGGTAGTAGGCTTTCGAGCCTATACAGCTTGGAGTAAGACAACATGCATAAAGAGGATGATGTGGTCAAAATACTCATTTGCCTCATAATTCTGCACTCCCTGTAGTGAGCCACAACCAAAATCGGAATTTAATTTTTTATTTTTTTTAATTAACGTGTGGCATTGATGGTTGATGATTGCTATTGACTAGCAGATAAAGATACAAAACACCGGGAACTTTTAGAGTGATTCAGATCTGCTTCAACAAATGTTAACTCAGCTTGACGAAGTCTCATGTGAAGAAATAAATATTTGTTGAGATTTGCCCAGCATGTTGCATGTCAGAGAACATAAAATCATACAGTTATATTAGATGCCTACATTATGAATGAGACATTCTGCATTATTTGTATAAACTGTAAGAAAAATGTATTTGAATACCAGAAGCATAAAAAAAAAAAAAACAATAAAACCAACGATTTGTTCCATACAGTGGTGTACCTAGAGCATTTAACACCTGGGGCGGACCTGTATTTAGTATACTCCCTTCCCCCCAAGCAATAAAATGTAAAATAAAAATAAAAAACTGCCTTTTTTATGTTTTCAAGAATTTTCTTTATTTTTTAATTCTTTATTTTTGCAGGTGTCTCATTACAGCATACTGAGCATAGACAAAATGTAGTATGGGCATAAGAGAAGATATTATCTAGCAAAATCACCCATTTTTTTATACATCGAGAAAATATATATTTGGTATATGATTTCTGCATATGAGGTTGCTTTCAAGTAAGAAAATCAATAACAGAAACATAAACTGGGATGGAGTATATTTCTGAACCAAGTATGGGCACTTTATGCTCTGATGCATAGTCACCATGAGTGGTGCTGGATGTCTGCTAACAAGGGACAGTGACTTCCCGAATCCCTATTGCAGGAGATCATAGTGTGTGAAAGTTACCAACGAGCATTAGCGATCAGCATTGTGCTTGTGCTCAGAGCGAGTGTAGCTAAGCCCAAGAGAGAATTAGGTAAGCTCTATAACCGTGGAACTTGTAGGTGGGGGAGTGCATTTTAGTAGCGACTCCAATTAGTTTTGCGTTATGTTAAATTGTTGATGACCCGTAAAGGTCTAGGTGTCCTGGAGGACTTATCAGGGTTATAACATGAACCGTAAAACAAAGTGCAGATGTACAATAACTCAGAAAACAAATTCAACGTAAACTATACATATAAGGTAGTCGGCATGGGAAGGCCATAGGGAGTTGCGAGTGTAAAGACAACAACGTTTTCCACATTCCATTGGTGTGTAGCTCTGCCATTTCGTTCTGCCACTAGTGCCATGGAGCCCCCCTCCTGTACTGGATACCTGCTGTTCACAATTGAGAGGTCACCTCCTTCAAAGTTGCTCAACACTGTAGTGTGGACCTGCTAAGGTCTTGAAAGAATCATAGTGAGTGCTGCTCGAAAATAAATGGTGTTTGGCCCTTAACTTGTGCCAAAAAAGTGTCCTTGTCAGTTTGTAACCAAAAACAAAGCATAAAATCTCAGGATCCACTGGGCTTGTTAGTAGGGTGTCCTGGGAGGCGGTAGAGCCTATCAAGCTGCAGTCCCTTTGCCTGTTTAGACGTGAGGGTAGTGGAGAGTAGCCTCCGAATGAACTGCGGGAGCTCGCCAGCATCAACAGTGTCTTGGACTTTCAAGTTGTGCTGTCTTGCTGTATCCTCCACTTTTGCGGTCAGCGCTGCACATTCTAGGGATACTTCATGCAGCTGAGCCACTGTGGTGTCTTGTTTAGCTCTGAGGCTGCGAACAGTTTCCTCCATGGAAGTCATTCTACCAACCAGAGTGCTGAGGTCTGTTTTGAGGACCACCATTTCGGAGGCGATGTAGGCTTTGATCTCCATTACCATCACAGCAATGTCAATTTTCGCAGCCCACTGTGGTTTGGGATGCTGCTGGGGAACCACTTTGCCACTGTGGTCAGATAGAGGAAGCAGGGTCAGCTGTTGCTCTAAGCCAAACAAAAAATATGTAAGAGCAGGTAGCTGAACTGAAAGCATAGCTGACTTAGAGTTTGACTACTTTTACCTTACATTTGAAACTCCTTTGAATTCTCACTTTAGTTAATAACCCAATCAGGATCACTCACTAAAGTAAGAATTCAGGGTGAATTCAATGAGAATTTCAAATTTAACCCCACAAGGACCAAACTTCTGGAATAAAAGGGAATCATGACATGTCACACACGTCATGTGTCCTTAAGGGGTTAAAGTCAAAATAGCTGAACTGGAAAAATGATCTAAGTCAGTTATGCTGTCAGTTTGGCTACTCTGGTCTTAAGTTTAAAATTCATATTGATTGCTCAGTTTAGTAACTAACCTTGTGGTTGTTAGCCATTGGGGATGCTTCTAACTAAGGAGTGGTTATAAACATGAATCAGCTAGACATGTCCTTAAATGCACACACTTCCTTTTTTCTTCCTTTTTGCTTCCTTTTAAGCCTTTTAATATATATTACTAGGCGTGCTGTCTTTGCATTCTGGCCAGATTTGATCTTTGAACTTTCATTTTTTTTTTTTTTTTTACCCTTTTCCCATATGCCACACTGTATTGAGCCTCTGCAAGGCTTGTTTATTCCATCTGTTTTCTTTTTTTTCCCTTTTTTTTTTGTGTGTGTGTGTGCTAGTTTATATGGTCCTTGCTTTAACATTTGCAAGCTCTTATGTTTCACTATTTTACTTTATCTATTTTAGTATAGTACATTTTACTTTATTTCTGAGCCACATGAATAACTTTGCTTGTATGTGCTATATATGGTTTCTTTAAAACATTTTAATAAGTTTTGTTTCTATTTATGCAGCCATAGATACACCTCCCCCGGCTTTGACTGGCATAGCCTGCATGAAATGTATTTTTTTTTTAATTTTCAACCAGATGTTAACTTACTTTACAAGTTTTTATTTCCTGCTCTGTATATTGTATATAAGTTGGTGGCTCCTGCAAGGTCTAGCAGGATATTAAAAGTGGAGGAGATACAAAATTGTAAATTAAACAGACTGTGCAACGGAATAACTTTAAACATTAGATCTCACTTTACAGGAATAGTTTAGGAAGGCTGTGTAAGTCAGGTGTGAGTAGGACTACATAAACAAATTGATTTAACTTCTCAATGGTAAAGAATTAGAAGTAGTAGTGAGACTGCACGGCATGATCTATACACCAAAACTGCTTCATTAAAGGGATTTAATAGTATTAGGAAAATGAAAATCTGTATTCCTAACACCATAGAGCCCTCAAATCTCCCCTCCCTCACAGCCTCCTTTCCCTCACATAATGTTACCAGTTAAAATAAAATCACTTACCCGAATTAAAAAAATAAAAATCACTTACCCAAAACCAGCACTGACTGACAATGTCACCTGATGGAGGGGGGCTAATGCAAATGTGTGGCGAGTGCTGCGAGCGCATTAGGCTTTCCTATGGGGATTTCACTGATGCTGGATGTCCTCATGCAGAGCGTGAAGACGTCTAGTTTCATTTAGATGACTTGGAGTCAGTAAACATCGAGAAAGTGCCTATAGTGGCCATTTGATTGATAGCCACTAGAGGCAATCTTAGTCCTGCAAGGTAATCATTGCAGTTTCTCTAAAACTGCAATTATTTACATTGAAGGACTAAGTGGGACAGGGACACTGCCCCCAGACAACTTAAGTAAGCTGGAGTGATCTGGGTGACTATAGTGTCCCTTTAAGCTAAACATGGTTTTTGTAACTATAGAGTCTCTTTGAGTGTGCCCCATTCTTTCTTGAACTTTGTTAATTATACCTTGAACTTTATAGCCCATCTAAGGCAGAGTTTATGTGTTTGCCTAAAATTGGCCTTGATTTAATAAACTGTAAAATCTTTGAATATGACTTATCTGCAGAATATATGCACCATTAAAGTCTATGGGTGTTTTTGTAAATAAATGATTTGGAATGTTTTTCTAACATTATTATTATTATTATTATTACTGCCATTTATATAGCGCCAACAGATTCCGTAGTGCTTTACAATATTATTACAGGGGGGATTTAACAATAAATAGGACAATTAAAAGAAAAGTTACAGAAACGATTGGTTGCAGTCAAACGAGCTTACAGGCTATAGGACTATTGAATCATTTGAAAAGCTTATATACAGACAGACAGACACACATACACAAACACACACAAAATGTTTAAGTCACCCTCCTGTTTCCTACCTTTTAGGTGCAGGAGGGTGACTTTCTCTGGGGTCCAGTGGAGACTCAGGTTGATGAGTCAGAGTTCCCTTTCTGACTCCCTCTCCTTCCTCCCGCGCGGGCTCTGTGTATGCTGCGAGGAGTGACTGGGGCAGTCTCTTCCTCCCAGCAGTGATCTCATTACATGGGGCCCGGTCATGTTGTTAAAGCGCCGCAGCGCTGACAGGGCCCCCTGGAAATCAATATCCATTGGGTGGCTCTAACAGCATGGGCCACTACAACATGCGGCCCCGGCGGTTTGCTGCGCGGGCAGGGGGACGCAAAACATGGGGGCGGGTACCCGGTCGCAGGAGTCCACAGGGGGACCAGGCTCGCTGGAGTGACTGGCCTGGTAGCAGTGGCGACCCCTATATGTACACCACTGCCTTTTAGTTCACCAGCTTTATTTTTTCTACCAATTTTTCTGGCAGTACTTCCTAAAGGGACAAGGGTCTGAATATGCTACTCAGATTTATTATTACCCAGGGAACTTAATGTAGTAACAGCCACATCAATACTTTTTTATTTTGCTGGTTTCTTTTCTGAATTATGCTGAAGGCATGGTGTTGTGGCAGTGTAACATTAATATTTAAGAATGAAGTCACATTATGAGCCGGGAAATTGCAAATGTGTGATTTTTAGCATCTGTGGTTGAGATTCGATAATTTTTAGGAATACATTTTAAAGATCAAAACAACCTGGTTTTATAAAGGACAGATAATGTCAAACTGACCTAATTGCTTTCTGTGTAGAAGTGAGTTTACCTATATCAGGGTATTGCAGGGGATGTGATCTGCTTAGATTTAGCTAAAAGCATTTAAAAAGGTCCCACACCAAAGATTGCTGTACACATTGAAAAAGAAAGGTTCAAAGGAATCAGTTTGCACTTGATTTGATAAGAGTCTTTAAGAGAGAGTACAGATAGACATTATTAATTGAAGATTCTCAAACTAGACTAAAAGGGTAGATTAAGTCCATCAGTCCATCAGTTTTGTGTCCAGTGCCCACTTGGTATTAGTAATCTTGGAATGGGTATCGAAATGCACATACAGGGTAAGGAAATACAGACATTCACGTTTCTGTGCAGACTAATTGGTGTAAACCAATATTTTTTTTTCTTTTTCGATTGGGAGTTTTATTACCTATATTAGCTTGTCAAAAAAAAAGAATTAATTATTGATACTAATAGTTCAAATGGATTCCTTACAGGTTAAAATATAATTTAATGAGCTTCAATAATAAAATGTTCCAAGATGTTTCTATAATACAATTGTACTAAAGCTTAATTAAAGTAATGTTAAAATGTGACATTTAATTTTACTGCTTCCTAATCATTTTTATGTTGGTCCAATAAAAGGTATCATAACCTGGAATGAGTCCATTTACATTAAATTCTGCTAATAGACAGATAAATAGACAGACACACTGACAATTTTGTTTGTCCTAATGGAAAACCCACAGTCATTCATTTTAAGGAACACAAAAGTGTTAGAAATACAAAGTTGGGTTCCTAACACTATAGTGTCCCTCTGCTGCCCCTCCATTGCACCCCCCGTGGCAATTAAAAAAGGGTTAAAAAAACCTTTTACTCATGTACCTTATTCCACCACCGAGGTCCCTCGGCACTGGCTCTGTCTTTACGCCATCAGATGTCAGCACTGAGGTTATAAAGCGCATATGCATGTCTCAAATTCTGTGAAACAGCAGCAGGAAGCACCTCTAGTGGTTGTCTCATAGAGAGCCACTAGTGGCAATCTTAGCATTGCAATGTAAAAATGTTGTGTCTCTGAAAATGCTATGTCTTACTGTCATACTTACTATGTGACCCAACACGCAAAACTATATTAATACAAACAACATATACTGGACCTTAGAATGCCCGTACTTAAAGTAAAAGAGCCAAGGGTCAGGATACCAGAAGAAGGGAAAGTCAAAAACAATAGCCAACGTCAAATACCAGAAAAATATACCAATAACACCCTCTCTGACAACCAACAAGTGGAAACCACTGCAGGGAACTCAGAAAAGGCAATACAGGGTGTGATTGGTTAGCTGTGATTGGTTAGCACATGGCCTTTGACCCCAAAACGTGCGTGTGCATCAATAACATGTCACACGTACACTGGCGCCATTTTTAATGTGGGCAGGGCACCCTTTAACAGTAAGAACGGGACCTCAATGGCTGGTGTCCCTTAGAACGCTGCACCAGCCAGGACCTGTCTTCTTGGAGGATCGGGCAGCACTCCGCCGCGATCCAGGTAAGTTAAGTTTACATTTTCCGCTCAACCGCCCTGCTCCTGTGTGGCCGCACCGATCAAGGACTTACTTTTATCTGAAGTATTGGCGCGGCCGCACTGGTCAGGCACGACCGCGTCGATATAGCCCCCTTGCGCCGTTACACTTACATATTGCAAGCCTAAGGGGAATAGGGACACTGCACCCTGCACACTTTAATGAGATGAAGTGGTCTAGGTGCCTATAGTGTCTAATTAAGATGTCAGTCACAAGGAGACGTTAGTGGGGGTTTTTTGTTTGTTTTTTTCATTTTGTTTTTCATCAGTGCATACAAACAAATTTTACTAGCTCATCTAGACATGAGATGTTTTCTCAAATTCAGGAAAAAGCTGCTTTAACCTAGAGTAAAATGCATATTTCAATTAACAATCCCCCTGGTGATACTTCACATTAGTTTCAAGCATGAGTCATTCCCCTTTTATGCTGGGCAGAATGCACATTGAATATGGTACTGGTACATGCAAGGTCGTTGCCATAAAACTGATATTATTGATGACCATGTAAATCACTTTTATTCAAAATGCTTTGTCTTTGGGACACTCTAGCGATGAGCCTCTGGAGATTCAGAATTGCAAGTTTAACCACTAAAGTGTGAATTTTCTGGAATTCAAATTGAATTCACACTGAGTTTAAAATTTTCAGCCAACATAACTGAACTGCAAACATCATGAATTGGAGATTTGTTTCCAATTTGACTGTAGCAGCCCATATTTTTTAATTTACTTTGAATTCACTTTGAATTCTTGAAAATTCATGGATTTTCATAGAATTATATTTTAGCTAGTTTTGTAATAATTCTTAAGGATGCTAGGTTGTACATCAGCAGTCCTAAGACACAAAATCTGTTATAAACTGGTAAAAGAACAATGTGCTATTTTTAATGTTAAATTAACAAATTGCTACAAGCATAAATGGCGAAGGCTTCCAACAGCGTTTCTTAGCAAGAAACAAATATATGCTGCATACAAACTAACGTTCACTTTCATTCTGAGAATTGGTGATAGTAGGATTTGTATTACTCCCCATTTCAGTAACATAAATTGTGATAATCTTCTAAGGAAACATTTGAAGCATTAGCAGGTTGCTATCTCGTTATGCATTCCACTCAAACTTATATTGTCCCCTGGAACTTCAATGCTCTCTTAATTAACATTATTTCACAGAGAGTTTCATTATGCAGTGATTATTTTTGTCCTGTTTAGCATTCTGAACAGTTTATCCAGAGAAATTCTAAAATACTACAAGTAGATGAAAAAGGGAAAAATAAAAGACAAAAATATTACAATATTAGTATAATTGGTGCTAAAAGTGATGACTTCCTAATTTCATTGATATTTGCAGCTGGTTTGATAGCTCGGTTAGTTAGTGTACTGAACCACAAACAAATTGACTCATTTTAGGGAATTTGTCCACTGACTACCATGGAAGATACCATAAAAAAATATATCAGATATTTTATTCACCCTATAATAGGAATATCTTATACTTCACTGTATATAGGGCCTAAGCTGTACACTCTAACATCTCTGCCAAGTGTTGTACCCGAATAGCCACTGTTTATTTGGGTTGTAACAGCTGATGGCACTTAATATAGAGATATGGGACTCAATTTAAGATTTTGATACTTGCTTACAAATCTCTAGACAATGCTGCTCTGGCCTACTTATCCTCACTAATACACAAATATGTCCCGTCTAGGCCCCTACGCTCTACCGGAGTCATACTTCTAAAATCTGTTCGTATTCCTACCTCTGATGCTCACCTTAAAGATTTCTCTAGGGCTGCACCGTTCCTCTGTTCCTGTGCGTCAAACTTGTCTGGTTACAAATACATGTGTGTTAGCCCACCCATCGTACAGTGGTACAGAACTTGTTGGCACTTTATAAATTTAATATTAATAATTAATATAGGATACTCAGTATAGTTTATCTACTTCTATGGAATACACCTACCTCTATGGGGAACATCTACCTCTACGGGGACCATCTGACACTTCTCTTTTCTGAGAGCCCTCAACTCTTCTCTCAGTTTAGTTTTTAAAGCTGAGACTCATATGTCACCCTTAGTTGAAAATATACAATCATTATTAATGTGAGATTCATATTTAGCTGGGATATGAACACAATCAAACTCCAGATCTGCTGCTATAGAATTAACTAAAGTTTTTCTAACTGGTAGACAGCAACTTAGTTCATGAAGCAAAAGGCCCGCTCAGTAAAAACAAGTGATGTCTGATTAATAGGGCTGAATTTCACATCCATTCTCTTGTATTCGCTTCTCATATCTGTTGAAGGAGCATGTATGCGCAACCTTCTCTAGATCACTATTGTAGCATTTCACTAACACCATGTGAGTCAGACAGTCATGCACGCCTCAGGGAGTTAGTTGAAGTAATATGAATCAGCGGCAGAAAAACTCAAAGAGCTCTCAAGATCATCCTCTTGTTAATGCTGGCAATTAAACTATCTTTATCTTATTTAAAAGAGCACTGTCACCTTGCAGGTTATGTTTCTACATTAGTCCTTTTATTGTCACTCTGTTTCCCCCTTTTACATTTTTTTTTTTAAATGTTGTTTTTAAATTCATTTTATTTTTTAGCTATACACAAGAAAACTTAAAGACATCTTTTTCATATGGAAAGTATTATCTTTCACAATATTTAGCAAGTGGCAGAGATTAAGCAAAGGTCCATTTTAGTTGCTAAGCTAATTTACCCATAGTTCATAAGTGAAAAGAATCCTACAGGACGACAAACTGCAGATATCAAGGACTAAAACTGAGGAGTGCGGATATTGAAAGCAATGTAGAAGAGATAATAAGTATAAATAAAGGCAAGTGACAAAGGGGGGAGTACAACCATTAGGATACACATGGCACAGGAAAAGGAAACATAAATTATAAAAAAACATGACATTGCCATTTTAAAGTCCCAGTTACAACAGATTTTCAGCAATTGCAGAGGAATTCTCAAGAAACACAGCTAGCCAGCATATTAATTGGCCCTACTCTTATTTTTTTTTCTCATATTGAGATATTTTATTCCATTTATCTATTTAAGCAGATATTCTCTACATTCCCATATGTTCACATATTATACACATTTTATACATTTGACTATTTTTTTCCGGAGTTATGACTATATATTTAAGCTCTCCACTTTTTCACAGTTTGAAAGCTGATAAAGGAGGCAACAAACAAGGGTTCCAGTGTGTTCGTACTACAGTAGAGGATTAGAACATGCCTTTAGTTACACAATATCCTGGTGGTGAAGCAAAATGCCCTCTCACTAAAAACAAGTGATGCAATCATTATATCAAGGATAAAGGTTTGCGTAGCTTTGGTATTCCACTTGTTCGGCCAATCTAGTCTCATGTGAGCACTCAATTTTTATGTTATTTTCTTTTGTTTATAAAAGGAGGACAACCATCAGCAAGGGGGGCTTTCACCCACCTTTGGCTACTGCAACCTGATGTAGAATACTTACAACCACATTTTACTTGGAGGGTGAATCTTATCATCATAGCATGGAACTCACCAAACCACCCACCCGATCATATACACCTAGTCTGTCATATAACTCATCTTTCATCATCCACTTTTTCACCTGGATTTGTTTCCTTGAGAATAGTGGAGACTTGTTACATTCAGGCTACTTTTGTACCTACCTTGAAACTGGCAGTGCCCCTTCCAAAAACTTTGAGAGAGAGAAAACCTGGGTCATTGGTCTTAGTGTCAGACTGGTTATTAGGTTACTGGTGTGTCCAGCCATTGCCAGTGACACAGTGCCACTAACATAAACATGTGGAGGGAGGATGGGCCTATTCTGACCACCATCTTGAGCAGAAGCGTTGGATTTGAGCTCCACGGCAATATTTCTTTATTCATTTACAGGGAGTGCAGAATTATTAGGCAAATGAGTATTTTGACCACATCATCCTCTTTATGCATGTTGTCTTACTCCAAGCTGTATAGGCTCGAAAGCCTACTACCAATTAAGCATATTAGGTGATGTGTATCTCTGTAATGAGAAAGGGTGTGGTCTAATGACATCAACACCCTATATCAGGTGTGCATAATTATTAGGCAACTTCCTTTCCTTTGGCAAAATGGGTCAAAAGAAGGACTTGACAGGCTCAGAAAAGTCAAAAATAGTGAGATATCTTGCAGAGGGATGCAGCACTCTTAAAATTGAAAAGCTTCTGATGCGTGATCATCGAACAATCAAGCGTTTCATTCAAAATAGTCAACAGGGTCGCAAGAAGCGTGTGGAAAAACCAAGGCGCAAAATAACTGCCCATGAACTGAGAAAAGTCAAGCGTGCAGCTGCCACGATGCCACTTGCCACCAGTTTGGCCATATTTCAGAGCTGCAACATCACTGAGTGCCCAAAAGCACAAGGTGTGCAATACTCAGAGACATGGCCAAGGTAAGAAAGGCTGAAAGACGACCACCACTGAACAAGACACACAAGCTGAAACGCCAAGACTGGGCCAAGAAATATCTCAAGACTGATTTTTCTAAGGTTTTATGGACTGATGAAATGAGAGTGAGTCTTGATGAGCCAGATGGATGGGCCCGTGGCTGGATTGGTAAAGGGCAGAGAGCTCCAGTCCGACTCAGACGCCAGCAAGGGGAGGTGGAGTACTGGTTTGGGCTGGTATCATCAAAGATGAGCTTGTGGGGCCTTTTCGGGTTGAGGATGGAGTCAAGCTCAACTCCCAGTCCTACTGCCAGTTCCTGAAGACACCTTCTTCAAGCAGTGGTACAGGAAGAAGTCTGCATCCTTCAAGAAAAACATGATTTTCATGCAGGACAATGCTCCATCACACGCGTCCAAGTACTCCACAGCGTGGCTGGCAAGAAAGGGTATAAAAGAAGAAAATCTAATGACATGGCCTCCTTGTTCACCTGGTCTGAACCCCATTGAGAACCTGTGGTTCATCATCAAATGTGAGATTTACAAGGAGGGAAAACAGTACACCTCTCTGAACAGTGTCTGGGAGGCTGTGGTTGCTGCTGCACGCAATGTTGATGGTGAACAGATCAAAACACTGACAGAATCCATGGATGGCAGGCTTTTGAGTGTCCTGCAAAGAAAGGTGGCTATATTGGTCACTGATTTGTTTTTGTTTTGTTTTTGAATGTCAGAAATGTATATTTGTGAATGTTGAGATGTTATATTGGTTTCACTGGTAATAATAAATAATTGAAATGGGTATATTTGTTTTTTGTTAAGTTGCCTAATAATTATGCACAGTAATAGTCACCTGCACACACAGATATCCCCCTAACATAGCTAAAACTAAAAACAAACTAAAAACTACTTCCAAAAATATTCAGCTTTGATATTAATGAGTTTTTTGGGTTCATTGAGAACATGGTTGTTGTTCAATAATAAAATTAATCCTCAAAAATACAACTTGCCTAATAATTCTGCACTCCCTGTAAAAACCTGACATCTCAACTACTGCTCCGGATTGTGCAGATACCTGGTTCAGTCTGAATGTAGGCAGGAAACTTGTGGAGTGGAGCCCTGACTATCCTGACCTGTGGCCTGGCGGCAACCCTGCTGGGAGCTGCGGCTGACCTCTTTGGCAGGACCTTGATGACTGAATTGTGAATATGCCCATTCCCCCTCCCTATCAACTGCGGTATAAGAGATGAGACACAACCATGCACGATGGCGGATGTCGTGTGTTTCTCGGATCTTAATGTAGAAAATAGCGAAGTCCTGAAATAGCTGGATCAACTCTTTTAAGCATTCTTGGCAAAACTGGAGGTGCATCTGGGACCTGCAGAGCCATCTAGATTGTCTGGTATTGAGTATTGAGTATCAGCACATTGAGGCCATGCAGATGGAGGTTGACCCCTACCCTGACCGGACCTGAGTGGTGTGACAATGCAGGTGAAAACCCATCTTGGGACTGGCGGTATGTCACTTCCCAGAATGCTGAAGAGTAACAAGCTTGAACCCCAATCCACATTGGGTCATGAAACAATCACGAAGAATCATGCAAACTCCTGTAAGCCTGTCTGATTTCACTCTGACCACATATCTCCTCTTATAGGGGCTACTTGACCCGACACCAGGATTCTCGTGATGGGTCCGGTGAGGCATTGGCTGAATTTCCAGCTGAGCTGATAACTATTCATCTCTGGCAATACACCCAACTTTGTTACATGTTGTGTGGGAATCTCATTCAATTTTTTCCTATGTGGGACTCATGGGTACCACGCATTGGGGCCTCCTGGAGGTTGTGAAATTTAGGTTACCTCAGTGCATATTGCTAACTTACTTATTATCCTCAAGTAATGCTTCATCTACACTGTGTCTCTCTTGTCTTTACCTATATTTAATTTTATTTTCTAAAAAGTGCAGTTTACAAAACATGTTATTTTCTGTGCTCATACCATTGCCTATATATGATCTGGCTGACATATCCCTATGTAATTGTTTAATAATCTCACAACAAGATATTTTTACATATATATATATATATATATACACACATAGCAATTACTGCTATATATATATTTTGTACCAGCATGCATTACATGCCGTGTGGAGCGTTGCCACGGCTTGCGAGAGTACAGGATATGAAGCTGCTTCTTACGATTAGAATTTGGGGTAGATATGTTAAAGGGGAAGGCATAACAAGAGCTGTGTAATTATCTGAGCAGTTAATTCTGTTACAACCACATGTGGGAAATAAAAATCTATCGCAAGGGCCTGCATGACCAGAATACACACCACAATTGTGAGTCTCATTATGTTTACTTTAATTCGTCAGTTGAAATAAATATAGACACCGCTACTGATGAAGCTCATAGAGTGAAACGCATTTAGCTGATTATTCTGGACTTTAAATTGGACTCAAACTTGATTTTTTTATTTTTTAGTATGTATTTATTTTGTTTTTATTGTTAATAAATTTATACATTACTATTATTTTACTTTAGTCCAAAGTCCTTTCTAGCCGCCAGGAACTCCATTGGGGAAAGTGCTATTCCCCCCCAAAAAAAGTAGCACATTGCTTTCTAACCTCAGAGCCGGGATTTCAGGGCTCTGGAAAAGGTGAGCACTACTATTTATACCTTTTTATACTAATATAGTATTTGCTTTTCTACACAGTTGTTTTTCTGTTTTCTCTCTCGTTGTATACTCCAGGAGGGATACTGCCTGGGACAAAGGGGTGTTTGCTGCCCAAAGAGCATTAAGGACCTTTTTTATGGAGCCAATACTATATAGGCTCCTGTCCATGTGAGTGGTTTAAGTCATTTATTACCATCAACTGTCTATTTGGATAAACCGTCTGCACTATATTTTTTTGTTTTTCTTTGTTTTCCCCTTTTATGTCTATGTAAGTTTCCCAAGATAGTCACTGCACTAAAAGGGGGTGAATAAACCCCTCCATTGTCTAAAGCGCTCCACTTGTCCGGTATAACATTTATACCTTATTTTTGTATAGATATAAATTGATATAGAAAATATAACTCACAAAAAATCCTACACTTCACTAAGGTGTCTCAGCCCTGTAGATAATGTTCACTATTTTTAAAATGATATATTTCTTTATATATTTCTGTGTGCGGATAAACAATGGAAAATGCTAAACAAAGCATTGCTTACACTAAAGGGTAACCAGGATGGTTCTGTAACAAAATCAAATGAATCATTGTACACAATCTATGCCGAAGGTAGCAGGTGATCACTGTGTTTTTTTTTGGGGGGGGGGTTTTCTTTATTATAAGTTTTTTTTTCTTTTAGCATTACAATAATACAAAAATATAAAAAATCAGTGCATATGCACACAGGAGCTGATTTTACCATTCATACAGAGCAACATTGGTAGTGTTACAGATCTATTATATAAATGAAAATATTTTTAAGATATAAGCAAGTGACAACTATTCAAGACAAAAGAAAAACCAACAGTCATCAAGAGTCCCTGGCTATTCTTACCCCTTTTTCCTCTTTTCCTTCTTGGCTTATTATCTGATACTGGTTAGATTAATTATCCTATTTATCCCACAAATCAGAGGTTTTGTCTGGATGTTTAGTGTATCAATTTTCCATTTTTAATTGATACAGCAGTTGAGAAGTTATTTGAGTTAAAATAATGTCTTTTTTTACTTTTTCATTTTCTAGCAACTATTTCTTTTTAACAGCAATCAGACATTGGGTTATTAGAAATTGGTCTACCTTGATGACCCCTGTGTTTTAAACAATCTTTAATAATACACCTATGGTGTATATGAACTGAATGTACCATAATCACATTAAAAACTAGAAACTTAAATGCAGCTCTAATCCACCAAAAAAAAATCAATTAATTGAAGCATAGTTTAAACTTTCAGTTGGGTCTCTTGCAGACCCCCTTATCTCTATGGCATGATAGGCACATTATTAATGCCAATTCAGGCACTATCCATGATTCATCAGAACATCTCGCACTGCAGTATTTTATTTGACCTTGACACCGGCAGTATTCCAGCCCATACATGGCTAACATATTAATGTGGTGTATTAACCAACTGAGGCAAATTATCATGTTTATGTTTACTGCTTTTCAGACATAATCTCCATCATGCGAGGAACAAATCTAAAACAGCGTAGATTTAATGCATGTGGGATTTATTGCATCCAGCATACTTTCTTTTCTTCTGAGAAGTTTTAGCTCCCTTGCCACCTTTATAGTATGTTTTTTTTTACATTCCGTGCTTAGTTGCCGATGTTTGAATGTTCTGTGTGTACTCTTGGGCTATTCTTTCAAAAACCTTGGGAATTAATGATTTCCACTTAATGTTCTTCCAAACTAATACACTGCAAGTTAGAAGCTATTATTCTTTTTAAAAAGGTAGCCTACTGGTGCCTATTCTGCATGAGTATCCCCCATGGTGTTTTATGTGAATTTCTGCAGATGTATTGCAGCTAAAACACTATAATCAGAATGGGGAGATGTGTTTACTGGACTTATAATAACATTCTAAAATAAATCCTTTCTAAATGATTTAGGTGTCTTTAGATTTGTCAACAACGGCTTCACATTTTTGTTTATTTCAGCTGTAAATTTATAGACAATTCCCAGTATCATTTATCATCATGAATATCATAAAATTTTATTGTGAATAAAGAAATATAATTCAAGTTAATATAATTGAATTTTGAATGAGGCAATGCATAAACTGTATAGGAGAGTAAATAAAAATAATCACATTGACAAATGTCTGGAGATTGTTTCTTTATATGTTTACCAAAATATATACACATTAGAAAACATTTTTTTTTTGTTAAAAGTAAATATATATTTTACATGAAATGATGTGACTATGTAAAGATGTATATAAACACAGACATAGATATAGGTATAGTATTTATCTTTATGTCTATAATTTAATTATAAAGCATCACTCGGCTGTTTCAATACATACGTTGGACTAAAAATTAGTGCTCTTTCTTAGAGAGGACACTAAAAGAGGACTAATAGAATATTATGAAAACTAGGTGTCATGCTCGTAAAGGTCTCTCCTCTACTTTCTTAGGTGGGAGTCATGGTTCAAAGGGGTCCTCAGCAACGGCGTATAGGGATACTGCAAACAACATTGAAACTGAATCTCTGTGCATAAAATATGTTTTGAAGAGATCATCTACTACTCTGTCCCTTTACACAGTTGCTTAAAGTCCATCCCTCAATAAGAAACTTCACAAGAGGAAGCCTGTGCTTCCCCTTTCAATTCAAGCACTTGTATGGAGCATGTCCATGGGTAGAACTTACACCAAACATTTCTCTCTTCTGATTGGATCCTTCAAAGTTCCATACATAAATCGATAACATATTATGTTCTGATGAATAGAACTACTATTGGATTATATATTTCATAAACTCATGTTTGTCCCAATGAAATCTAAAAGGCAGCTAACATGGGGCAAGTAGGGAGTGAGATAAAATTAGGATTTGAACTTGTAACCTTTTGATTAGCATTTCATTGGTTTAGTTTCACGTCTCTGATGAAGTGGGGCTGACACCCACGAAACGCGTTAGACAGCAGCAAGCAGGATACGGACGCAGTTTTGAACCGGCAGAAGGAACTCTTTCTCTCTACCGAAAAGCATTCACAATCTGGGGACCGATTGGCCGACAACACCTACCACCCAGAGTGAGGTCTGGGATGCACGCCAACCCCACCGGCAGCCGGCAAGTACAGAAACTAATTCTGATACAAAGTATCCATATCAATCCTAGCCAGTCTTTGTGGTTATTTTGAAAAAAAGACTACCCTTCTGCTGGCAATTTTCTTGCAAACCGTTCCTGATTTATATTTTTTACATTTTCAGTATTTTTATAACTTTATAATTGTGAATAAATTTCTCATTAGTTTTCAACTATTTCTACTTCTGCTTTTCTTTTTAAATAGTGTTTTTTTAATTTAATTTTTAAAGTTTTTAATTTTTTCATATATTTCTTATGTGTTTAAAGTCACTGTACTATAAAATACAGTACCAAGCAATATATTCTTAACCTATATGACTAACAGAAGTATTCTTGGTGCATAACTTAGTCAGTCTGCCTGTAGCAGATTTAAAGAGATATACATTATAAATAGTTGTGTCATTAAATTGATTTGTGACATCAACCTAAGTACAATATAGAAAACAGCCCTCTATGCTGTTATTCTATGCCACATAGCTGCTTTCGCTAAGTAGATTACTTGGTGTATACCATACTCAATCTGCCTCTAGCAGATTTAAAGACGTATACACCATACATATTGTTACATCACTTTTTTACAACATCTGAACTTCTTGTTTGTATCTTATTTGGCACAACTATATATATATAACAGCCATTTGTGGGTGAAATAGCTCCTGGATATATTACACCAAAACAAGGTGTTACCCCTTCGAATTACACTTTCTTAGACAGGTATTGGGTGAATTCCTGTCTTTGTCCAATTTTTGAGCAACCCACCAAGTCAGACTCCCTCAGCTCTGTGTGTTGCATTAGGCATATCTGGATCTACATATATTTTTCATAAACTCATATTTGTCCCAATGAAATCTAAAAGGCAGCTAACACGGGGCAAGTAGAGAGTGAGATAAAATTAGGATTTGAACTTGTAACCTTTTGATTAGCGTTTCATTAGTTTAGAAGCAAGAGAAGACAAGATACAGAGCAGTAGCTACAGCGAACAACATCAAGGCCCCTATTCTTTTACAGTAAACGGGATATGTTTAGGTAATAGAGTGTCATGAGTAAAAAGAATTGTACGATATGTGGATTAATGTTAGGAAAGATTCATTTTACAAGTGATATAAATCCTGCAAAACTCACACAATGGTATAATCCTAGAATCCTGTAGAATACTGCACTTTCCTTCATGAGTATAAAATTAAATAACTGAAACACGGAAGTTATAAACAAAAAAAACATTTGTTACACAAAGCTAATTTTTTTTTGTGGTTTTATAATATTTTAATGATAATGATACCAAAAATAATAATAAAAATAATAATACACATAAAATCTGCATACAGGTGAAGAAAAGAATGAAGGTTGTCAAAAAATTCAGACAGCTAGTGAAATTAGAATATCATAGTCTGTGACTGGATTAAAGAAAGTTAGTTAAACTTTGGTTGTGGATTATTACAAAATGTTTGTTTCTAAATTTTTTATTTTTAAATTTGTGGTCATGGGTCTGACATGAGGTGGGAAGCTAGAAGAGGGAGATGCTGATATCATTTCAGGTAATTAAAAGTGACAAAAATACATTCTGAAATGCACAACCATATAATGAACCTAAAGTGGAAGAAATTAACTTCCTTTCTCAACTACTTAAACCATCTGGGTGATTGGTAGAAACCAGGGTGGTGACTACACTAGTGGGGACGAGTAAATAATGGTCATACATGATAGACTGCAAGGAACAAGTGACGGATTAGGTTAAGACATGTTGAGGAAGAGGTGTGTCTTTAGGAGTAATGTAATTAATAACCCTCTTTAACTTGCTATATGTTCATCTAGTGACATCATGTTTCACATACCATCAACAAATCATTGAGGTTAAAATAGAAGTGAAATGAGTTAGAAAGATCCCACTTTTTGTCTATTTTGACATAAACTGGTTAATTATTTGCATTTTCAATCAGAACCTGTTCGTTCCAGAAAATTTAACTCAGTGAGAAAATAATCTTAATTACTGGTAATTTGCCATAACTGCATCAAGTTGTCTGTTTTGGTCTCCCCTTTGCTGCAGTACTGATAAAATCAGTACAAAATCCCATCTATATCACGCCAGGTGTCTAGTTAATGAAAGTCCTGGATAGAAGCTTTTGGGACACTTAGACAAATTCAATGTCCCACCCACAGACTTGAAAACCTGTTAAACTATTAAAAATATGTACAAAGTATACTGCTGACTGCACCTCCATCGAGGAGTGATATAATCACTAAATGAAAGAGAAAGAAGATCCATTTTATTGAGTGAATCTGCACTCATGATTGAAGCACTAGCAGTATATTGTTATTTTACTACTTCCAATACTTGTTCTCAGACGCAAATGGCCTTGATCAAGGTCAGACAGAACCAAATAATAAAGTGGGCCAAGTAAAGAGAAGAGAAGAAAATATCTGCTTTTAAGTAATAATGCAGTCCACCTATAGGGGGAAGCAAAACACACATGTACCTCTGTTAATGTCCTGGATATTAAACCAGAATCCTCGAACGTATTGCTACATTGAAGCATAATGACATGTTTGTTTTCTAAATTAGCAATTTAAGCAAATTAGAATCTGAATGACAACATTTATTCAAGTATAGAAGATCTAGTACTTTTCTCAAATTTTTCTGTAGTCATATTCTGAATATTTAGCTTGAATTCACGTTTTCTTTTAATAACCCTGTCAGTCTGTGACAATGAATGACATACAGATATTTTAAGGATCCTATACATTTCATATATAGACTATTAGTATCACGGGTATATAATCAAGCAGATTCAGCAATGTTCTTGACATTATTTTTCTGCAGAATTTTGAGCACTTTTAAGTTTATTTGGGAAAATTAATATCAATAATACCTTTCCAGGTTTTAGTCCTTCAACTGTTCTCTATTTTTAATTTTACCATTAAATATATTTAATTTACAACAAAATGCAAAAAAAAACAAAACAATCACAACAGTAGCTCCAGAAAATTGGAGCTAATTATCTGGCAATTTCCCAATATCCGCAAAATATCTGTTTGAAAGTACTATATTCAGCTGGTGTTTAGAATCTCTTTAGAAAGGTGTACAATGAAGTTCCTGGGCTCAACTCATTCAGTCCATGTCATACATAGTTACTTGGAGGTTTTGGTTGAAGAATTACTGAGGTCCATCAGGTTCAATAATATTTGGGTCAGCCTATCCTGTTGCTTCCTCAGTGACCAATATAGGTCTCTGAACAAATGAGCTTTTTATGTGTCATTTTAACATTTCGGCCACATTTCTATGAGGTCCTGCCTGAAAAGGATTAAGATCCCAAAGAGCTATAGTCAGATTCTATATTTTGCACGACCCCTCCATTCCTCACATAAATATGTTGAATGAAGCCAAGCAAATTCATGGTTCTGGGCCTCTGTTTAACCAATGATTAATAGTAGGCCTCCTAAAACCACTTTATGGTCAATCTTAATCTGGATTCTGCTGTTCATTTACATATTTTAAAAGTAAAAACCGATTTATATGTTGTATGAGCCACAGAGTCTGTCAACATCCAGCCTTTTCAACATATTTTAGTGTTGAAATGGCTCTACTACAAGGGGTATTGCCTGCAGACACTATAAGCTACGGAGAAGAATTAATATGGCTAAAAAAATCTCTTTTAATGTAAGCATTAGACTTAAAGGGATTCTCCAGTGCCAGCAAAACAAACCCGTCTTCCTCGCACTTGAGAATCCTGGAGTGCCCCCCTCCCTCCCGCCCCCCATCCCATGTCACTGAAGGGGTTAAAACCCCTTCAGACACTTACCCGAATCCAGCACTGATGTCAGGCTCTGCACAGACGTTGGCGGGGGAGACCTAATGCTTATGCGCAACAATGGCCGAGTGCGCAAATAAGACCTCACCATAGGAAAGCATTGTACAATGCTTTCCTATGGGGATTCTGCAGGATTAAGGATGATGGAAGTTGGCACCCAGGCCACTTCAATAAGCTGAAGTGGTCTGGGTGCTTACAGGGTCCCTTTAAGCATTTGGTTTAAAACAAATTGTGATTGGTCTGAATATTGGGCGATCAGCGAGTAGTTAGAATTCCATAATTCCAAACTACCATATGACCTAATCATGAAACAATGGAATGAGGAATAAAGGAGTGAGCTGTTTCCTTTGTTTCGCGATTCAGAGTTCTACCCATAGCGCTCAAAAAAAGATGACTGATGGGAAAAATGATGATTGATGGCTATGGGATGACCAATAAAATGTAGGGGAAAAAAATTGAGGAGCAGTAAAGAGTATATATTTATATAATGGGAATTTAATATACCTATAAAGTACCATATATGTGTTCCTTAAAATACTGCCTATTCAGAGCTTTTAAGACAAAATCATGAGTACAACCCTCAAGAAAATCAGCTAGCCTAGATATATACAGGTGTTTCAACATCTTATGTCTCTTCTGTGTATATCCCAACAGCTTGTTTCCTAGTAAGGACATTATTGTGAGAGGTTTAATCCGACAAGAATGAGGTCTCATATTGTATTACTTATCTCCTCTGACAATCCTGCAGTAATTATATTAATTGCATCACATCTGGCACCTTTATTCATTCTCCTGTAGAACAATGAGATGGAACAGGCCAGAGGTCTCCTTACTTGGGCACTCTGGTTCTTAAGGGAATGCTGCTCTGTTCTTCCCCAGGCTTTCCCACCTGGAAAAGTAAAGAGAGAGTGGCTGACTTAATACATTAGGCAAGGAGTCATGGAAATATGAATCCCACAAATTTCACACAAATTTAGTTAAAGACAAATTTAGATACAATCGCAACGGACATGATAAAAAAAAAAAAACGTTTTGTGCATTGTGTATTTTTATTTCATGATTTCACCAAGGCTTTGTAGGGTCTATTCACAAAGGATCAAGATACATTGGCTTTGCAGCTTTCAGGTCAACTTGGAGAACAATTTACAAAAGCCAGCTGTTCAATTAAGGCAAGTCAGTTACAAAGTCACCTACAGCTACTGACTTACATTGATTAGCTTTGTTTAAGTCAGGTCAGGCTTGAAAAACATAGCAAGCCTGTTATTCTTTAAAAAAAAAAAAAACAATGACTTGTAAATAACGGGTGAAACATAATTGTTGAAGATGGGGATTTCAGGTCAGGTGCTTCTGACTTTCCAACAAGAAATTGCAAGCATCACAAATTAAAACATAATTATTTAAAACATATGTGGAGTCACCGTAACTCCCACTAAAGTGTATGGGAACTGGCCTGATTTTCAACTGCACCTCTTTTCTCAGGGGATTTTATGTGTTTCTCCGCCATATGTCAAAATGGATTTTAATACTTTAATCACAACTCTGCTAGATCTGTGAGATGTTCAGTGATATAGAACTAGATTCAATATACCTGCTAGTAACCAAAAGTGAGCTGTCTGATTCTCCCCTTCTCTCATACATTTAGGTTAATAGAAATTTTGTTTCCCATAACTTTTCTAATCCATTCCCTGGACTTTGGAATAGAAATTAGCACAAAAACTTGGTCATAATAGTTGCCAGAATCAGGGCCACCATCAGGGGGTGACAACCATGACGGTTGTCACAGGCCCGGTGGTCCTGGGTGGCCCGGACTGCTTTGGAAGTCCAGAGCCCCACAATTACTCTCTGCACATATATATAGCGATGATCGCTATATATATATGTGCAGCCGTGGGCCCCCCCCCCAGCATCCTGTATTTGCAAAGGGGGCCCAGCAGACTGCAGGAGCACTTTACAGATCTTCCCTCTCTCTAACTCCCGCAAGACGTGCTGCCGTTAGGGCGTTGCCACGGCACGCACACAACGTCTCGCGGGAGTTAGAGAGAGGAAGATCTGTAAAGTGCTCCTGCAGTCTGCTGGGCCCCCTCTGCAAATACAGGGAGCAGGGGGCCCCACCATGCCACCGGACCACCAGTGTTGGAATCTTTCCTCCTCCCTGAACCAGGTAAGAAACAGGGAGGGGGGAATAACTTTCATTACATTACATGCATACACTAGTAAACACACACACTCTGCATTCATTACACTAACACACACTCTGCATTCACTACACTAACACACACTCTGCATTCATTACACTAACATACACTCTGCATTCATTACACTAACACACACTCTGCATTCATTACACTAACACACACTCTGCATTCACTACACTAACACACACTGCATTCACTACACTGACATACACGCTGCATCCACTACACTGACACACTCTCTGCATTGACTATACACACAGCATCCACTACACAAACATCCTGTATTCACAGTACACATTCAAACACTCTGCATTCACTATACAGAGACACTGCATCTAATACACACACTACATCCACTACAGACACTGCATCCACTAAACACATTGCATTTAGTACATACAAACACTACATCCACTACACAAACACACTACATCCACTACTCAAACACACTCTGTGTGCACTATACACACTACATCCGCCACACAAACACACACTCTGCATTCACTGCACAAACAGTATCCAATACACACAAACACTACATGCATTACACACAATCTAATTCACTTCCACTATACACACCACATTCAGTCCTGCATCATTGTCAGCCGACTAGGTAGGAGTCCTGTGGGCGGACTCGTGGGCGGGCAGGCCCGAGGGAGAGGGTGAGGGGGCCCAGACCTTGTGTTTTGTCAGGGGCCCCAAAATTTCTAGTGGAGGCCCTGGCCAGAATTATTAATAATATGATTAGTGGAATACTTCTCATGACACTACTCTCCCCCTAACAAATAAGCCTTTTTGCCTTCCTAACGTCGTTCAATTTATTTGGCAAGGGTTTACTTTACTATGAAATAAGCGTGTGTTGTAAGATTAAATAATCCATTTGCGTGCTTTATACCTATGCTTGTGGAACGAGTTATTCATTAAAATAAGTAAACCCAACCTTCCAGTATGTGTGAAATTTATAATGCTATATGTTTGGCTGGATCAATTAGGCAATCACAGCACTTTGGTGATGAAGTATGGTGGATGTCATAATTCCCTATTGTTTTAAAGAAGTTCTATTTTTATTTATTTATTTATTTTTTTTACAATTATTAAATTTATGAAGATAAATGAATTTTTTTTCTTTTCATTGTTCAATTGAGAATTTTTAGTTGCATTATTTTAAATACATACTTATACCAGTATGCCCAAATATACATCATCCACCTTCTCTCCTGCAAAGGTGTCATCTAAAACAAAACTAATCCTTTGTTGTATTCTCTTCTAGCAAACTACTTTTCCACATCTTACGCTTACCTCTGATGTCATTTTACCCCATTCTCGATAGAATGTAAGTTCGTTTGAGCAGGGTCCAACTTGTCCTAATGCACCTACGTTTGTTAGTCTACTTATTGTACAACGCTGCAGAATTTGTTGGTGTTTTATAAAGAATAATAAGATTTATGATAATGAGAAAAAGTTAGTCATTTATTTCTAGAGTCAATTAGTGCCAATGAGAATGGGTAACACCTGCTCTGTATCATCCTGGCATATGGGCATCCTTTGGCATTTGGCACTTAAAAACCAGTCTCATAATTTAGTAAAATGATGTTGGGTCATATTAACACCTTATCTACATGCACTCAGGATGCAAAAGAGATCTGTGTTAGTGGTAATAGGGACCCACACAGCTTTTGAGTCCATGTGAAGCATATTGCCTCTCATCTCCATGGATTGAGGGCACTAGAGAACTGTTTTTAGCACTTAGGCAATTAATGTATTAGTTCTTATCCCACTGTCCTGTAAGGTGTGAAAGAGGAGATACCCTGACTGTTTTTATGTATTCCTTTTGCTTTGACAAGAGGACTGATATGAATTACTATTTACGAGTCAATTTATCTTCACAAATATATATGGCTGGTTACAAGACTCTTCTTATCAGCAAATTTTCAAGTTTGCAATCTTTATTTATTATTTTAAATATTTCGCTATTAGTGAGCATTAGCCTACATGCCATACATTTTATGTAACTATTTGAATTATTTTAATTTTACTGGATGCCTGTCTGCATGGGCAGAAGATAAGGATCCCATGGAGCCATTTAACAGTGTTGACTTATGCGAGTATTCATTTTTTTTTTTTTTTTTTTAGGGCAAGTTTAAGGAAGGCTCACTAGGGACCCGGTGTGTGTCTGTGTGTCTGTGTGTGAAGGTGTGTGTATCTGTGTGTTAATGTGTATCTGTGTGTGTATGTATCTGACACACATATACACACACGTTGGCACATAGTGTCACAGAGATACACACACTGACACATAGATGTGTGGTGGGACCCATGCCTGTTCGTGAATTGCTGTATTATATTCTGTGTGTTTCCCCATTATTTTCGTATGAATGTGCCTGTTCCCTGTTCGGGAGGTCCTACACGAAAGGAATGCATTCACCTCCTGAACGGGGACCACCCTGACAACTCGTTATGAATTTGGGTTTAGAACATTCACACCTCGTAATGAGGTGTCAAGACAACAAACCGCAAGAGAAGCCTCGGCGCGTGCATCCCCTGGGTACGAACGCTATCCAGGGGGAGCATTCACGCATTTCTTCCCACCTCGTTCGGTTCCCAAACGAGGACCTCCCCAATGCCCCTTGGAATGTTCACACCAATCAATTAGAACATTGGCAACTTGCCACATAAGTGTGAAACCGCAAGGGAAGTAATTAATGAGTGCTCCCCTGGGTGGCCGCCATTCATATAGACTGGCGGCGGCCAGGGGGAGCATTTGTGCCCCTGCCTGGTTTCACCCAGGGACCCCGTGAACAGAGGCTGTTTGTGGCGGTTGCTGTTCTGGTGGTCCCTGAGATTGTTGGGGACACTCTTTGGGGACAATGGCGGTTTGGCTGGCTTTCTGTAACTGGGAGTCCAGGAGGTGGGAAGCTTTCCCACGCTGGGGTTCCCAGATACAGAGGCTCCTGGGATGAAGATCCCCTTGTCACCGGAGAGGGGAAACCCTGAGGATGGGTGGCGGGAGCAGGGGACAAAGGGACTGGAGTTCAGTTTCCGTCAGGAGACCCCTGGGAGGGGACACTGAGTGGTGGGAACAGGGGACAAAGGGACTGGGGTTCCAGATCTGTTATATGACCCCTGGGAGGGGACATTATCTTTCTATGTGATCCACCCCTTGCATTGGGGAAATGTATAAAGCAGAGTGTGGCCAATAAAGTTGTTGATGTACCCCCAGGACTGGCATATAGTGGCACACATATACACACACAGATACACACACCTTGACACACAGTGTGTATCTGTGCATGTGTGTATGTATTTGTGTGTCAAGGTGTGTGTATCTATGTGTCACGGCTCACGGCTGCATCTGATCTTACCTGTTCAGCAGCGAGCCGGAAGTCGTCCAGCTGGGGCGTCCATCCCCACCACAAGCGGCAAACAAAATGGCGCTGACCACGAGGTCGCGCCCATTTGTAGCTCTGCCTCCAAGGGCCATGCTCTGACCAATCACAGCACAAGGAGGGGTATTTAAACCCCTGAAGTTCCCCAGCCCATTGCCCTGTCGTGGTTTCAGTTCTTGGTTCCAGAGAGTGCATTTTCCTTGTTATTGTTAGTTGATCTTTGGCTGTTCCTGACTACTCTTATCTCTGGTTTCCCTGACTTGCTTTCCTTATTGATCTTGTGTATTTCTGTCTTCCTTGACCTCGGCTTTCCCTTGACAATTCTCTCTTTCAACGTATAAACTGGACATTCTTAGGACTGGTTTACGTTCTGCCTATCTTCTGTCTTTCTTCCGCGTCACGTGATGCTCGATGAAACACATGCGTTCAGTCTAAATGGAATGCACGCGTCATCAAAAGTGATGTGAGGGGAAGGGAAGGGCTGCCCGAGCATACCGAGAGAACGCATGCGTTTCATCGAGCATCACATGACGCGGAAGTGCTTCTTATTGCGCGTCACATGATCGCTCTTTTTAAAGCATTTTTATATATCTATAACCTTCATTTTATTATTTTAAACAATGCATTTACTTTATGTCAACCATATCCTTGTAAAAATCACTGTTTTAACTATTTAAAAATTTTGTTGATTTTGATGATGTCATTTTGGCGGGAATTTTAAATTTATAGTATTACTATACCCTATATAAACTCATGTATGTCAGGTGTGCCCCCCCCCTTTTACTACTATCTACTTGAAGAAGCCTGTGAGGCGAAACGCGTTTAGATATTGTTCTTACTATTTCATAATAAAGAAATTTTATTGGCATAAAATATTTTATTGCCATTTTCTTTCTTTCTTTCTTTTTTTTTTTCTTTTACCTGACTATACATATATTGCATATTTTAGTGCAAAGAATCCATAGGTGGGGATTATACCACCCAAGCGCTTACACCGAGCAGTCCAAGCCTGCTCTATATTACGTGAGTAGTATATTTTATACTCTTTTAACTTTGTATTTTAATACAGAGAGCACTATATATTTTATTCTCTTCTTCTGGGTCTTAAAACACCAATTTGGACGTTGAACCTACGCCAGATATTCACCTATCAAACCTTACTCCGCATTTCCTTGAGTGGGGATTATTCCACTTTACGTGAGCAATATTAGAGCTGGATTTTAGCTCTGAAAAGTGTGAGTAAGACTAATTTTATTATTATATATTTTACTTACCTATATACTGTGCCATTGGAGTCCTGTTTTATTCTTTCTCTACATATGCTCTATCGAACTTCAAGCATATAATCGTGAAGATTTGATCCCATTAAACATCCTAAGAATTTCTTCTCTACACGTGGGACCTACCATTACAGACTGTGATAAGTTTGTTTGGACTATTGCCAATTACTTATTTTATCTTAATACTTTAATATTTTAATATTTTATTTATAGTGTCACTATTATACATTTATATATTTTAGGTGCACCCTTATTTTATTGTTTGTTTTGTATTCCTTGTTACCATTAGGGGATTATTGGGGACTCCCCTTTGAGGAGTGCAGCCTTTTTATCTATATCCTGTTGTGGCAATTCAGCGCTGATTTTCTTCTTTTGTTTTTTCCAGTTCATGTTGGTGTACCTGGATAACCTTCTCATCTATACTCTAGACCTTCGTACCCATCACGAACATGTGAAATCAGTGCTTAAAACCCTGCTGAAAAATGGCCTATACTGCAAGCTCGAAAAGTGCCAGTTTGATCAAACCGAAGTACAGTTCATCTGATATGATCCACCAAACTGGAAGCAGTATTACAGTGGCCATCACCGAAAGGACTTAAAGCCGTACAGCGCTTTATTGGATTTGCAAATGACTATCGCAGATTCATCAAAGGCTTCTCCTCTGTAATTGCTCCAATTTTACCCAAAAAGGAGCTAACTGTAGTTCATGGCCCAAGGAAGCAATAGAGGCGTTTGAAAAATTTTAATCTTTATTTGTTTCAGCACCCGTTTTAGCAAATCCACATCCCGAAAAATCTTTTATTTTAGAGGTTGATGTGTCAGAAACAGGTGTAGGGGCCATCCTGTCTTAATGAGAAAACCTAGATAAGCCTCTGTATCCCTGTGTTTTTTTCCCCAAAAAGTTATTTCCTGCTGAGAAAAACTACAACATCTGAAAAAGGGAGTTATTGGCCATTATTCTAGCTCTTAAAGAATGGAGGCATCTCTTAGAAGGTTCCATAGAGCTACTTTTGATTTTTACAGATCATAAGAACCTGGCTTATATTGGGGACACTAAGAGATTGTCTTCCAGACAGGCTAGATGGTCACTTTTTCTTTTACGTTTTAATTTTGTTATTACTTACAGACTAGACACTAAGAACATAAGGCAGACGCATTATCTAGACAGTATGATACAGATGAGATATCTGACCAAGAGTCGTCTCCTATTGTACCTCCTGAATGTCTCATTGCTACGACAGTTTCGGAATTGTCTTCTCAGCTCCTTTGTGCCATAATAACGAACCAAACTCAGCCACCAGCAGAGAAACCATCCACTAAACTGTTTGTCTCACCATCACAGAGAACTGGGTTACTCGGGTTATACCATGATAATGTGACAGCTGGACAAATCACGGGATACACAAAACACTCTCTGCCATTACTAGAAAGTTTTGGTGGCCGTCACTTAGAGGTGATGTCAAGGAGTACATGGGGGCATGTAGAATATGTGCTGTTTCCAAGGTTCCTCACAAATCACCTTCTGGGTTGTTAAAGCCACTTCCAATACCAGATGCTCCATGGACCCATCTGGCCATGGATTTCATTGTTGATCTCCCAGGTTCCAATGGGTACAACACTATCCTTATGGTAGTGGAGAGATTCTCCAAGATGGCACATTTTATACCTCTCAAAAAATTGCCATCATCTCAGGATCTTGTCCAAGTATTATTACGTGAACTCTTTAGGCTATATGGATACCTGACAGAGGTACCCAATTTATCTCTGGATTTTGGCGTGCTTTCTGCAAACAGTTGGGCATAGAACTTTCTTTTTCTTCTTTGTATCTCCCTCAGACCAATGGGGCGGCGGAGAGAGACAATCAAGCCTCAGAGTCTTCTTTATGTTGCTTTATTGATGCCAATGAGACTAGCTGGTCAGAACTCCTACCTATGGCTGAATTTGCTAGAAATAATGCAACTAACTCAATAATGACAGGATCCATTGTCCTTTGGTAATGTCACTTTCAGTCCTTTTTTTGTAAATAATGGTTATCACCTGAATGTATTGCCTTCTGATTTTTCAGACACTGACTTTCCTGCTTTAGACGTCCGGATGGCCTCTATCCATGACACTCGCTTGCTCTTCCTGCACATTTGGGGAAATAAAACATGTTCCATGTGTCTTTATTGAGACCGCTTACTTGCAACCGGCACACAAAGCGATTACTCCTCCTTGGTGGAACGGAGGAATTCGATGTATGTTCCATACTGGATTCCAGGATGTCTACAGGTGTGTTGTCTTATTTGGTGGATTGGAAGGGTTATGGTCCTGAGGAACGCTCTTGCATTGTTGCTGACAGAGTCCATGTTCCTCGTCTTGTCTGGTCGTTTCACAACGGGTTTCCTAACAAGCCTGCTCCTTCCCGCCCAGTGGGTGGTCTTCGATTGGGGGTACTGTCATGGCCCCCGACTCGTGACTGCACGTGGTCGCACCCGATTGGTGCGACCACGCTGACAGGTTAGTGAACTTGCCTGTTCAGCAGCGAGCCAGGAGCCCCTCCACAAGCGGCAAACAAAATGGTGCCAACCACGAGCTCCGCCTCCAAGGGTCACGCGTCGACGCACACACATGTTCTGGGGTTAGAGGCCAAGCTCTGACCAATCACAGCACAAGGAGGGGTATTTAAACAGTCATATTTCCTTGTTCTTGTTATTTGATCTTCCTGGTATTTTGACTTTGGCTATTCCTGACTACTCTTATCTGTGGTTTCCCTGACTTGGATTTCCTTATCGATCTTGTGTATTTCTGTCTTCCTTGACCTCAGCTTTCCCTTGACCATTCTCTGTCTTTCAACATATTAACCGGCCAGGACCAGTTTACGTTCTGTCTATCTTCTATAGTCTATGTAGATGTTACATAGTTTTGCGTGTTGGAGAACACTGGTAGTCGTGACACTATGTTTGTATGTCCCGGTGTGTGTATCTGTGTTTGTATGTGCAAGTGTGTGTATCTATGTGTCAGTGTGTATCTGTGTGTGTGTATGTATCTGACACACAGATACACACACACATTGGCACATAGGGGCACACAGATACACACACTGACACACAGATACACATACTGACAGATACACACACCTTGACATACAGATCCACATATACTGGCACATACACACACTGACAGATACAATGACACACACAGACACTGACACAAATATATACACACACACAATGACACACACAGATACACAAACTGGCACATACACACACAGATTCACACACATTGGGAGATACACACACTGACACAGGTACACACACAGACACATAAACACACACACACATGTTTAAATTTGTTGTTCACTTACCTTTTTTCTACAGTAGGATCTTCAGTGCTGCTGGCTGAGGTTGGTGTGCTGCTAAGTCCCCGCTGCTCCCTCTCCCCCTCCAGGCGACGCGTTCTCTCTATCAGGAAGTGCTGTCAATTCCTCCCAGCATCCAATACTACAGGGGTCCGGTCGTGGTTTTAGACAGCTGCAGCACCTGACCGGACCCCTGTTTAGCGATGCCTATCGGGTGGCCCTAAATGCTTGGACCACACGACGGGCAAATTGCAGTGGAACCCCAATTTTGGGTTCCGCGGAACACTAATTGGGAAACACTGAGTTAGACACAGATGGCCATGTCAGATGCTTCTGAGTTTCAGACGTAGCATCAGTTTCATAGGTTCACCATCACTATAATAAGTATGTTTGACAGCCTTCCCCTCCACAATTACTAGAAAATACAAGAAAACCCACTCATGTTGTCCCTGACACTCATCTGGTGCGTGAAGGTGAAGAAGATATGATCGGGCTATCTCCTTAATTATGGATTAGCAGACATCATAGGAAGTCTGGACCTCTATCATATTTAAATATTTACATAACAGCAACTCCTTATTTTAGTATCCTGGTAACACCTTGATATTAGGTGGTTGCTGCTTGAAAAACAACTTTGACAGGTAGTCTGTTAAAAGGATAATCAAGGCATAATTATCACTGGAATGCTCTATAGTGGTTATGGAGCGTGGAGCCCCTGGCACCGTGCCACTGTAGATACTCACACCATTTTATATCACTTTGACCTGGGTCCTTCAGGCATCTCCTGTCTGGCCCATCTTGAAATATACAACATATATTAGTCACTGTTTGGTCAAGTAAGCTTAAGCCCATATACTTGTCCGTACTCACTGTTAGTGAACAGCAGTGCAAATGGCTGACTTTTTAAATAGCCATCTTGAACTGGCATTGGTCATCTGACTTACATTTAAGTTGTATGCCAAGTCATATTTCAGTGGATTGATCTCAGTAATGGTTACTTATGTAAACCAATTGGTGGGAAAATTCTAAACATGGAACAATCACCATGGAAACCAATGGAATGTTTCTACTAACTCCTCTACGTTTAGTACTTTGGTCCATTTTATATAAATAGTCTTGTTTGTGTCAACTGGTCTAGAACAAAACATTCTGTGCTCACTGTAAATATATAATGAACAAATAAAATAAATATATCAGCCACAGTAGTTTTACCATTTATTTTTATGGTTTATTTTTCAGAAAAGAATATGCAGTGAGTTCCTTCATAGAAGTCACAAGAACTTTATTAGTGGGGATCATGACATAATTTGCAGAACTAAAATTCAATGAAATAACACTTTCTATGGACCACAAGTGCGTAAAACACAAGTCACACTTTGCAAGTCAAAACTTTAAGATGATATTTAAAATGTACATTTTACAATATACATTTTCAGTGACTTCAGTTATACAATTGCATTAATACACATAGTTCCTTTGGCAATGGCAATAATATTGATTTCATTATAAAAATAGAACAAATTTTCCACTATTTACAAACATATTACAATTACACGTTATTTATGGTAAAACACTACCAAATGGCAAGCCATGTGTGAGAATAAGAGCAAAAACACTGTAAAAAAATTAAATACTCCACATTTCATAAAAATTACATAAACAACAAACAATATCTGTTTGCAAATATCAAATGGTTTTGACCTGACAGGAATGTAATCCTACCATTTAATTTAAGGCACATTGGGGGGGATTTATCGACACTTTGCCACAAAGCAGACATTACTCCTGGTTTGCACGTTGTTATTTTTTTAGAAAATAATACACATTTAAAAATGTTTAACTACAGTTTGGTACAATGCCAGAGTAAACCACTGATAGATTCCTCCCATTGTCAATGTCCGTGTTTGTACACAATAAAATCTGTATATTTTGATGTGTGTGTAGGTGCATATCTGTTATGTGTATAAATAGGTTTGTCATATATATCATATGCATACACAGTTATAAATAGATTAATATTCTTCGTTGGACTAAAAATTCATTGAATTCTTTACATTTGGGTTTAATGATTAATCAACCTAGTTTTAGTTCTCCCTAACTTATGTCTTGACCATCTTTGTTAGTTCAGTTGGTAAATTGGGGTTTTATAAAAGTTGATATGTATCAAGGTGTTCGTCTGAAAATGGGAAAAAGTGGTCAATACCAGATTTGCTAAAATAATATCCCAGATAATAAAATACAAATAAATATGTTTGTTTCATTTTTGTTAAGCAGCACAGTTTTTGTTCCAGTTTTGCATCTGTGCAAGGTCAACTTCATCAAACACCCTTGATTATTCTCCTGAGTGCAAATCAGAGGAGAAGAAAATGGCAGAGGATGTCCTGTTGACGACCAATTAAAGTTGCTTGAACTGTTTGGGCCTGGAAGACTTTCTTAAATTTGACTGTGGTTATTTCAAACATGACATATTTAGACCTTCTCGTGTAACTTGATTTAGAATCCTGATGCGTGATCAATAACTTATAAATAATTTTGATATACAGCCCAATAAAAAAAAAGTCTAGGTGGGCCTCAATATCACTTGTAAAGTTCATTTGTACTGGCTCAAAGTTCATCTTGCTCACATGCACTGTCACTTGGGGCAGCATATCTTTTTGAGCCAGGAGATTTATAAAGGGGCATTGTGATTTCTTGGAGGTCAGGAAGTCTTCCAGACCGTGGGGGAGATATTAGATTTATTGTCCGACTTTCATAGTCTTTCGGCACTACTTTTTCATAGACACTTGGCAAGGCACCAGTTTTTGCGAGATGTGCTTGCGCTGGAGAAGATTGATAATAATTCTCTCTGTGGAGAGGGTCACGGGGAAGAGATGTGCTTTTACAAAAACTGGAAACTGAGAGTTGCCCATGCCCAGTGTGCATAGTGGCAGGATGGACGTTTTGTGGTCTACCACAGGATGGACTCCAGCAACGATCCGAATGACCTAGAATCTTGCATTCAGTCGTACAAGCCCATAATCCTGAAAGAGAAAAAAAACAGCACATTTTACTATGATGAGTCAAATATTAAATTACACATTTTTAAACTGGATGAACCATATGTATATCCATTGCTCATAATTACCCACATTTCTCTCGTTTCGCAGTCCCAATTAAAATTATTTTATCCTACACCTTGAGTATAACATATAATAATTAGATTGAGGATATTATTCAACATCATTTCATTGGTATGTCAGTTTTGCTAATTATTTATGCAATTAGCTGAAATAAGGGTCTATTTGGAACTGGTGGAATCATTTTGAATGGCTATATGTGTATATAACGGCAACCTTGTGGCGACCTTGGCATGACATGTATAGTGTGCACATCAAGACAGCTTTTTTAAGCTATAGATCATGTTATAAATCATAGAATGAAATGGATTTTGTATATACTGTACATTGTCACCAAAGACATTTTGGGATGGCATAAGCAATCGTGAGCAATAGATTATCAACATAACAATAACACAAATAATATGTAATATGCATTTTTCTTTCTATCCATACAATGTACACTTTTATATATAAACTATAAATTATATTAATTTCTTCATGCACATTACATGCCAGGACTGGCATTAAATAAAATGGATTTCCCTAATTCCTTGTTTTTATTATTATTATTATTACTAATATTTTCTAAAACACCAATACATCTCACAACATTTTTTAATCGGGGCAAATGGTATTAAACAGTTTGACTTGTGGACATATTTCCACATAACTAAAAAATGAATATATTTTTTAACATTAGAAAATGAAACTCAGACAGCACATGTATTATTTATTTTTCTCCTTTTTACAGCTGAAATCAGTTTGAATAAAATCCCACACTCCCAAATAAAGTGACTGCCATCTGACAGCCCTCAGAACCCCCCCTCATTCCCCCCTCGAAGCCCACATATCTGGGAGAAGTAACAATGTATCTCTGTGCTGGGTGACAAGTTAACCCTTACCAGTCTGCATGTGGTTAATGAGATCTTTCTTGAGTGCGTCCCCGCTGATATCTGAATCGCTGTCATTGAAGTCACTGTCTCCCTTGCCACTGTCTTTCCCACTGAATTTCTCCGCTTCCCGGATGGAGATGGTGTTGAATGAATGTCCTTTCCAGACTGTCACCGTGGTTCCTGCTTCCTTCCCGTACGCAGGAGCCTGGGCATAGCCCTGCAGGAAACAAGTCATTTTAGCAATGCCATTCTTTCAGACCACTGCTGTGACCAGACTGCAACTCCCATCACCTTCTGCAGGCAAACGGCTGGCTAAAGCTGATGAGAGTTGTAATCCAGCTAACAGCTATTATGATTTTTTGGTGTTTCAACCCTTCCCCTGCTGCCTCCCATCCACATTTGTGCTTTTGCTCTTACCTCGTTATTAGTTGTCCTCAGCCTCTTCTGAGAGTCATACAGACAAGCCCCAAAGCTTTCTTCAGTGCTGGCCACCACCTCTGGTGTAACTGCTGTCTCATTCCCAGTGAAGGGCTGGGTGGCGTTGGGAAATGGTCTGGCATCAAATAGGTTTCCATTCTGGTTGTCTATCAGTTCTTCATCATCCTGCTCGCCTTTCTCCAGCTCTGAGATGTCTCTGGGGTTCTTGGCATCAGCCTTCATTTCTTTCCTGCGTTTGTTGCATGTGGTTGCAATGGTGATGATGGCCGCTAGGAGCAAGGTGCAACTCCCAGCCAGGACAATGATAACGATTAAAGGGACATCCCAGTGGGAAACTTTCTCCTCCCAAGGACTCGGCTGCATGACCTCGTGGTTGACTGGAGGGGTCGCCCCTGTGACTAGGAAGCTGATCGTGGCTGTGGTGGAAAGGGACGGCCGGCCACTGTCGGTGACCGTAACCAAGGTTCTAAAGACCTGACCCAGTTCCCCGCTAAGGTCAGCAGTAAGGAAGATCTCCCCGGTTACTTTGTTCAAGGTGAAGATAGGTGCCCTTTCCTCTGAAAGGCTAAACATAAGTTCAGAGTTAACCCCTTCATCGGCGTCCTTGGCTTTAATCTGCGTGACCAGATAGCCATGTGGAGCTCTAGCAGGTATCCCAACTTCTGCAGATCCATTGGACAACACTGGGTGGACAATAGCAGGTGCGTTGTCGTTTTGGTCAACGATCTTCACCTTGATGTTGGCACTGCTGGTGAGCTGTGGAGACCCACCATCACTTGCCTGGATCCTCAAGTCCAGTTGTTTGAGGATCTCATAATTAAATGTCCTCAGGGCATAGATGGACCCCGTGGCAGGGTCCAGAGACACGTAAGTGGAAATAGGAGCCCCCATGATCTCTGTGTCCACCAGTCTATAAATGACTTTTCCATTGTGACCAAGATCGGGGTCTCTGGCGACCACCGTAGTGATGTAGGCACCAGGAGCATTATTTTCTAAAACAGATACTTCATAGACAGGTTTGGCAAACACAGGGGCATTGTCATTCTCATCACTCACTCGGATGGTGTACTGCTTAATGGTTTTAAAAGGAGGAGAACCTAGGTCTTCAGCCACCACAGTCAGGTTGTACTCGGCAATCTTTTCCCGATCTAATGGCGAGGTAGTGACTATCATGAAGCTGTCCTCATAGGCTTGCTGGAGCTTGAAATGATCGTGCCCGTACAGAGTGCAATGGACCTGTCCATTCGGACCGGAGTCTCTGTCCGTGGTGCTGATCAGAGCTACAAAGCTGTCCTTAGCCGCTGCCTCGGTGATATAGGCGACTCCCGAGCTGATGGAGGTCAGTGGGGTGATGCTGATAGCTGGGGCATTGTCATTCACATCTAGAATATGGACGATGACTTTGCAGGTGGCTGTTAAAGGGTTCGGGCTGATGTCCTGAGCCTGGACATCAAACTCGTAGGTTTGTTTGGTCTCAAAGTCAACCTGACCTTCAAGAGTTAAGCGACCGGATTTGGGATCGATCTTGAAGAGATGTCGAACCTCCTGAGACACCTGGGGACTGAAGCTATAGACAATCTCTCCATTCACACCTTCATCTGGATCAACAGCATTGAGGTCCAGCAGGAGGTACCCTAGGGGAGAGTCCTCCATGAGCTCCACAGTGACCGAGCTCCTCTCGAACGTTGGACTGTTATCATTGAAGTCCATCACCCGGACACTGACCACTGCGCTGCCTGAGCGAGATGGGCTTCCTCCATCCATGGCCACCAGCTCCAGGGTGTAGGAGGACTGGCTTTCCCGGTCCAACTCTTTCATCAGCACCAGGTCTGCGTATTTCACCCCATCAGCCCTGGTCTGGACATCAAGGCTAAAGTGACTATTAACTGAGATCTGGAAGCTCTGGATGGAGTTTGACCCAACGTCCTCATCAATAGCTATGTCCAGGGGGATCCTGGTACCCACAGCAGCACTTTCAGACACCTCCACGGGTATCTCATCGCTGGGGAACTGGGGGCTGTTATCATTGATGTCCCTCACCTCCACCTCTACATGGATGAGTTTGAATTGCTCCTTGGAGAAACTGACCACATCCAAAGCCAGGATACAGTTAAGAGTCTGTTTGCAAATCTGCTCCCGATCTATCCTCTCTCCGATGCTCAGCTGCCCATCGCTCTCCCGAACATGGATGAGAGAATTGTTAAACTGCTTCATCAGACGAAATCTCCCCTCTCCAGGTATGTTAAGGTGCATGTCTTCTGCTAAAGTCCCAATAACAGTGCCAGGTTCATCTTCTTCAAAAGTCCTGTAACGCATTGTCTTACAGGTGCACGTCGGTAGCAGCAAAGATAATAAGAGAACCTTCAGGCTTACATCCCAGGAGCAACATCTTCTAATTTTTGAAGTCATTTTTTTTGTTATTAAAAAAACAAAATAACTATAAACAAAAAAACAAATAAAATGCAGGTATGGATAATAAGATAAATTGAGAACTGGCGATGGCTATTGAGATGCAAAACACAGTTCATACATAGCAGCTACATAAGCTTCAAGCATTAATGTGTTGTGTGAAGTGAAATGCCCTTTCCTTCAACACAGTCTTGTAGTTCTAAGCGAGTCTGGAGACTCTTGTGAGGGTTTTATAAGCTCAGACATGCAAATGAGCACACGGAGCAGCCAATCACAGGGCTAGCTTTGACACCTTCCTTTAGAATTCTTCTCATAGCTCAGATTTAACTACTTCACTGCTCTTAAAGATTAGCAGAATTGAATAGGTCTGCAATGAATTGGTGGGTCATTTAGCAACACAAGGGTTACATTGTAAAAAATAAAGAGAGGGAACAATAGAATGTGTACAGCCTTTTACTGTCTGACTTAAATCGTGTTTGGTCTTCTTTTTCTATTTTTTTTTTTTTTTGTTCAAGGTTGAACATGAGATCATAGAAAAAGAATATTTCAGCAAATGGGTCGAGTGTTTTGTTAAGTTTGTATCTATAGGACCCTGCTGATGAACAGGTGCCTTTTTTTTGTGTACAAATATCCAAATCTTTGGAAGCTACAGTCTTACACACCATCAGATCTGAATAGGGGCATATAATGGAAACACTATTTTTCATCCTTCTCCATTAGTGTTCATAGCAGGCACCCATAAATGAGATTGAAGGATTATCTTGAATTCATTTTATTCAAATATTTGTGTATAATAGCAATTCAGTCGTGTGAGAGCTCATGGTCAGATATGCAATTTGATTTTCAGATGTCTGTAGCCCTGATTTAGTATGCAAGTCACTCACCAAGTGGCTTTCTTAAGCTCTGGACACTAGCAGGCCAAAAGAAAGTATTAAATGTTTCAAATAGGATTTAGCAGAGGCTTGAAGAGATTTGGAAAGGTTTCAAAGATCAGACAGTATCAAAGGCTTATAGAACCCTCGTTAGCAGGAATAGCTGAATAGCGTGGCAGGCTATCCCATTCCTGACACCAATGTCTGTATTATTCCCACATGACAGGCACAGAGAAATTGGGCTAAGATGAATATAACGAGCTAACACCACATGTATCCATTCTGCTCCCCTATTCAACCCAATGGCTGCCACAACTCTTTGACAAAACGATGATAGCCGCTGAATGAGGCACAATGCTCCTGTCATATTAGAATGCATTTAGTAAGCGATCCCTCCTGATGCTCTGTTCCGCCTATTTAGGGGATTTTCTTTTTCCTGTGCTAACAGGGTCTCTCTGGGAAGCAACATCAGCCTTGTTTCAGGCTACCAAAACCTCAGCAGGGGGTTAAACCTGGCACGGACCGTAGGGGGACTGAGCCATCTGCCTTCAGAGAGGATGAAGACATGTCCCCAAATCGGGGACCATCCTGCTTCCTGTGAGTGAGTGCTCTATAAGGTGGAGCACGTGTGTCACACGACCTATTCTGCCAAAATTCCATGCACACCATGGAGGGGGAGGAGGAGAGAGGGGAGGGGGGATTGGGGGTACAACAATGAATAAAACTTTTTCCCAAAATTGCATCAGATCCTCTCAGAGTAATATCACAGATTCATGACATCTCTCTAAACAGCCCGTTGGATATTTTCCATCTTATTTCCTTTACTAACTGCATTCTGATAGACATCTGCTCACATACAAGGCTGGGATAATATACATAGTGATATCATTAAGTACATACAGTGTAGCTATAAGTAGGTTTGTGTTTTCAAAGGGATACAGTGTATTCTTATAGATATACATCTCATGTTCTTCCAGACTGCATTATCTGCCAGTGAACAGACTGTAGAGAGCAATGGGAATTGTAGTCCATAAAAAAATTGAAAGTCTAAGACTAGCCATTTAAGCAAAGTCTATAGGGATTTGTTCCGTACTGTGATCGTTTGATAATCTTACCGAGATGAATAGATATTAGTCTAGAGTAGGAAATACCAAACACGTGTAACCCTTTATATGCCACCCGAGATAGCTTTGATGTGACTATCTCCTTATAGAAAAGCAGGGACTTTCTATAGAAAGACTATACTATATAAAGATTACTATAATAAAGACATTGCACTATCTCCACTGTGTGGAATTGAATTTGCAGTCTAGAAACATATTTAAGAATCTGCGAAAAGAGACCTGAATAATCCTCTGAGTATCTCAGCCAGGCACAGGAAAGGTTAATTCCTGCCAGGGTTATAACATTGTATATTGCTCTGTAATGATGCCCACTCTGACATCTTATCGATCAAGGACACAATTAAATCCGGCACTTAAATATATTATATCCTGCTCTTAGCTTTATGATCATTAAGGATCAGGGAGTGAGATTTGGAGTTGCCTTCTCTGAGCTTATTGTTTGGCATTATCTAAACAAATCAGTGCTGCTCTTTTGCCAAGAGTCATTTGTAGTTGAAGTATCTGCTCCCACAATGAATGTGCCAGGCAGAGCTAAAAGATAGAGTGCAGCGCCAGAAACTCTCTGCTAATGAGGACATCTGTGTGCTCCGCACTCACTCAAACACTATCACTATGGCCAGCCTAGTGAAGACCCTGCATGTATATCACTAGTCTGTTATCACCAGTATCAGTAATAGTATGCATGTATATCACTAGTCTGTTATCACCAGTATCAGTAATAGTATGCATGTATATCACTAGTCTGTTATCACTATTAATAGTATCATATAATAGTAATATAACTAGTCTGTTATCACCAGTATCAGTAATAGTATGCATGTATATCACTAGTCTGTTATCACTAGTATCAGTAATAGTATGCATGTATATCACTAGTCTGTTATCACTATTAATATTATCATATAATAGTAATATAACTAGTCTGTTATCATCAGTGTTAGTAATAGTATGCATGTATATCACTAATCTGTTAACACTAGTAATAGTATATTATAGTAATATAACTGGTCTGTTATCACTATTAATAGTATCATATAATAGTAATATAACTAGTCTGTTATCACCAGTATCAGTAATAGAATGCATGTATATCACTAGTCTGTTATCACCAGTATCAGTAATAGTATGCATGTATATAACTAGTCTATTATAACTAGTAATAGTATAATATAATAGTAATATAACTAGTCTATCACCAGTATTAGTAATAGTATGCATGTATATCACAAGTCTATTATCACTAGTAATAGTATAATAGTAATATCACTAGTCTATTATCACTAGTAATAGTATAATAGTAATATCACTAGTCTACTATCACTAGTAATAATATGCATGTCACCAGTCTATCACCAGTCTGTTGTCACTTAACTATCACCATTCTTTTATCACTAATCCGAGTAATACCAATCCACTATCACTATTCAATCACCTGATCGTTATTACTAGTCTGTGTATCGCAAGTTATATATAATTTTTGCCAACACTGTTATCACTAGTATACAATACATCCAATTGTTATCATTAGCCTTATTCTTAACCAGTCATTTATATTACTAGTCTATACAGGTTGTCACTGTTCTGTGTTTCACAAGTCTATTATCACTAGTCTATTTCCAGTCTATGACTAGTCTATCTACGAATCTCATTTTGTTTTTACAAGTATGTGCATCATCTGACTGTTATCACTTGCCTAAATATCACCAGTGTTCTAGTGTTCGTATCACCAATCTGTTATATTAGTTTATCACTAGTTTGGGTATGGCAGACCTGCTTTCACTAGTCTGTGTACCGCTTGATTGTGTATCATCAATATTTTGTCATTGGTATGTGAATAACCAGTCTTCTCACTAGTCTATCAGGATTCAGTGTCAGGATTTTATTAATAATGAATGAAGTCCTTTAAAACAATTTTGTTTTGCCAGTCCATCAGTTACTGTGTGTATCACCAGTCTGTCCTACTTAATGTATCACTAGTCTGAGGTTCACCAGTCCGTGCAGCAGCAATCCGTCCCTGTTAGCCTACCAGTCACCAATACTTTTTCACGAATCCTTTTATCACAAGTCTCTCACTAATTTAATGTATTGATTACCAATATTTAATCACTAATAAGGCTATTATAAATCCTTTATCTTTTATTGTGTGCACTGACCACTCATTTGATACATATATTACAATATACTGTTATGATAATCCTCAGTCACAACAATGTGCAGTAATCAGCACTGTGTGCCTGTATGTCAATTTTCATCACTCTGTTATCACTATTGTTTGTATGCCCATAATGTCACATTGTTCTCTATACAGTCATGGTAAAATACTAGTGACCTAAGTATAGATGTATCAGACAGTCTAATAGAAGTCACAAGCATTATTTATTTATGTATTGAAACATTATTGATACAATAGACCTCATACAGACTATATTATTATTATTTTCCGTAAATTCCGTAGCGCTGTACAAAATATAACCATTCTCGATTCAGAACAGCGTTTCTCTTGTGGATGTGTTTATTACACAGGATGGAGGCTCAGGGGGCAGTTAGACGAGCTGATTAGTTAGAGACCCAGGGGTCCATGTTATCTAATTGAGGCTCTGAGAAGGTAGATGTGTGGAATCATCTCGGTTGAGCTTTGGGTAATGATACATCCAACCCATTCCTAATCCCACCCTTTGTAGGACTAATTACTGCTGGTCTGGACTGCTTATCCAGAAGCTCCCATTCTCTGCCCTGATTGGAACACAATCTGACTAGAAGTAATGAACCCCAAAAAAACATATCACAGAGAAGAAACATTTTTAGTTTGGGTAACAAAAAAAAAAAAAAAAAAAGCATGACTCCTCTATCTCTGAATATATTTTTCCCCCCTGTGAGAGTTATACATGAATCTCTGTTTCAGACAAAGGTTTCATATTCAAAGATGCTGTGTAAATGAGAAGAGGAGAGGATATAATACAATAAGCTATTTATGGGCCGGTTTGCCAGTGTAGGGTTTCTCATCTAGTGATACAGATATGAAATAAATCGATGTAGAGAATTCTTAGGACATATTTGGAACCATCATTTAAACATAGTCTAAACAATGCTCTATAGAGATTACATTGGGATGCTACCACGTGCAGACTCATCAATACAATGACAGGCATTGTTCTAACACTGATACCATTACTGGGGGAGGGGGTTATTACCTATTACTTAATCCCTGCTGGGCTTCAATGGAGTTTAGCACATGCACGAACCAATTTAGCACCGCAGGGGTTACAGGCAAGCAGAGTCATATTTACTGACAAGTGACACTGGGTAGTTAACAAAGGCCTATTTGAAATGTGGGATAAAGGGAAATCGATCAATAGGAGAAAAATAGACAGATAGGTATAGATACATGTAGGCAATTAACTAGGTTATTAGTGCTGTTATTTGCAGCCATTTTGAAACATGTACTAATAAAAATTCACTTATTGCCATTTAAATACTATGATGTGCTTAGCAATTCTATTATACATGCCACTGACTGGAGGAGAATCTCATGAGTTCTAGTATATCAACATATATAGGACAATTATTAACACTATGCTCTAGAGAACCAAGTCATTATTTTAAAGAAGGAATCAGATTTCGTATCTAAACATAAAAACTATCCACTCACTACAGCCATCCTTCCAATCATCCATCCATCCATCCATCCATCCATCCATCCATCCATCCATTTATCCATCCATCCATATCCTACCTACCTTCCATCCACCTATCTATCTATCTATCTATCTATCTATCTATCTATCTATCTATCTATCTATCTATCTATCTATCTATCTATCTATTTATCTTTCCCATATCCACATCCATCCATCCATCCATCCATCCATCATATCTATCCATTATCTATCTATATCCACATCCATCCATCCATTTATCCATCCATCCATATCCTACCTACCTTCCATCCACCTATCTATCTATCTATCTATCTATCTATCTATCTATCTATCTATCTATCTATCTATCTATCTATCTATCTATTTATCTTTCCCCATATCCACATCCATCCATCCATCCATCCACATATCTATCCATTCACATATCCACATGCCCAAACCACATATCCATCCATCAGCATATCTATCCATCCACAAATCCACATGCCCAACTACACATCCATCCATCCATCCATCCACATATCTATCCATCCATATATCCACATGCCCAACCACACATCCATCCATCCATCCATCCATGGTGACTTTTCAGATGTCCTTCAGATAACCTTGACAGATGATTAACCATTTAGATGCTAGTTACCCCTATCTATCATATTGCAGTCAGACAGGCTTGCTGTGACACTTTGTATCGGTTTTGCAGAATTTAATAAAATGCCTTCTTCTTCCTGACTGTAAATGCAAATTTATCAAGTGCACGCTCCGGATTGTGACACAGTCTGCTAAAGATAGGAATGTTACTCATTTAGTTCTGAAGGACACTTGCAGGAGCTGGTGTATCCATGACTATTATCTCATGGGCTAAACATGATTTCTTTTTACTGCTCCACTCTGTCAGATGGAAAGCTGGCACAGAACCAAAAAAGACAAGGTTAATTATCCAGAGGATCAACTATTTTTATCAGGTTATGGTCACACTCAATTGTTTAATGCTATTAAATGTCTGTCTATGTGTGACATTCAAGACTGTCACTTTGTCCTACTTTGATCATGCCCCCAATTATTCGGTGTGTTAATAGGGCGTGCTGTCTGTACAGTGGGGGTGAGTATCTCAGCTTCTGTGTCTGTACACCCTGTGTGCTAAAATAACAATGGCAATGTCCTTTATTTGGGGTTGTTCTAATAGGACTATTGGAATCAAACCCAGGGGATGTGAGATTTGGGAATAGTATGGATCTCTGCTGTATTCATGCATTGTGTCAATAAACAATAAACACAGTCATTACAATATGTTGCAGCCTGTGGAATGATGTCTTATCAGCTTTGCTGTTATGAATGGGTGCCTAGTGCCTCTGAATTTTTCAAATAAATATTTTTTCTATAATTTCAGCACAATGTATTGGAACTAGATAAATATCTGGAACAAATTACTGCACTTTCAGCAGCATTTCTCTTAAACATATGGGGACAGACAAATATTGCAGTGACACACACAAAGCTGATATGGCCTCATAATATGCAATAGCCCATCTAAGATAACAGAAGTGTAAGCTGGCAAGGGATCCAACATGATCAGATGGCAGCATCCTTGACATCTCTCTAGAGGGCAGTGATGGTGCACCATGGCATGGAAGGCTCATCAGGGATCATGGGAAATGTAGTTTGCAAACATTTGCAGTGCCAAAGTTAACCATTACACATACAGGGGCTTTTGAGGTTGGTGTCCTACATTGGTGAATTGACACAAAATAGGTTACACACATGACTTGGCCTTTTAATACACTTAGGGGAGATTTCTCATGGCAAAACAAGTGCTAATAATAGAATAATGGAATATGAAATAAATAGATAAAATAGATTATCCATGAAGATATTCCCTGGGGCAGCATGGATAATGTATTGTCACTTCTCTGGAACGTACACCACTGAATAAAACATTAAAAATGACCTATAACTCCTGTAGAGCTTTTATTATTATTATGATGCTCTGTTTTCCTTTACATTTTTATTAAAGGTTTTGAAAATTAGATCATAATCCAGTTCAGACAAGGCAAAGCCAGGACCAACATTGCAAATGTGGCCTCAGATGAGAATAAATAAAACCATTGTTTAAATTCTCCTCTCCCCTGAAGGCTCTCCCTATGCTGACTTCCAAGTGCAAAGGACAGAGCTAATAGCAATGACTGACAGAGAACTAAGATGAAGGTGTCCAGGTGTTGGATGAAGTGGTGTGGATTTTTAAATGTAACTTTATTTTTCACACTTCACAAACACATATTTGTTAAAGATAAGGATGTCATATGTATGTATTTATATATGTATATATATATGTGTGTGTATAAATCATATATATCATATACATTGTATCCACTAGTAAAGTGTAAGGGCTACAAAATGTTGAAAAATGTATTCACTTTGTGGTTTTCTTTGTAGGTGGATCCTGTGTGATTCTACACACAGAAAGGAAGGCCTAGACAGAGCGACTCGTTGATAGACATATTGGTACGCGATAGTGGATATGTGTATGCTTTTGTTTCAGGTCTGTCCAGACGAAGAAGCACCTCAAGTCTTCAAGCACTGCGGGACAAAATCCTGGGCAAAAAAAATAACGAATTGTGTTAAAGTCCAAAATATGAACAAGCATTATCTGGGACCAAACTGATATGTATTTAAAAAAAAGAGATCTAATGGATGCAGACAAAGATGCCTGGGTCTTCTTTACCTCATGGTTGTAATTGACACAAAAGAAGAATCACAATGTTTTGTCTCACACCAGAGCCTTTATCAGGCTGAAACATTTTGCTGATTCTTCTCCAATAAATCTGCCTTGGACTAGAGTCCTGACTTCATGTACAGTTTGTCTGTCTGTTTACCTTTGTGTGTGTGTGTGAGGGATATATACCCTGTGCTTGTTACACTTAATAAGGCCACACTGGAAGTGCCTGCTCATGTTTGTATGTACATAGCTCATGGTTGTAAGTGAGGCCTCTTGGGGTTATTGAAGGGGAGTTTCTGTGGGTCATTATATGTAGGAACTGTCAGACTTAATTAACATTGGCTAATGGAGATCTAACAATTTCATACAAGCTTTTTTTTTTTTTTTTTTTTTTGTGGGAGATAATAAGCAAGAGAGAATTAATAATGTAAAAGAGCCACTAAATGATTTAATGCTTTCTTTGGGTAAAGCATGCATAAACTCAAGTGTTATACGGACAGGAGTGAGACAAAGTTTGGTGTACCTGCATGGTATATGGGACAAGCCAGAGGACATGATAACGCAGATGCCTACTGGATATATTTTTGCATGTATTTCCATTTTGCAGTGAATGACATTTATTAATGCAAGCGACCAGGAGGGCACATCCCTACCAGCCAATAAAACTATTACCAAACATTGCTTCTGTGATATATGTCTATAATCAAAATGTAAACACATGAATATATACATAGCTAATTCGATTCATCACTAACATTAGTCATGAGCTACTAAATCTTCGCTTATTGGTCATCAAACGTCAGTGCTTCAAATCTTGAGATTTAACCCATAACTTAGGTCAATTAAAATACCATAACAGATCTCATATACAGTTAGGATGTTCTGGCACGTGAGTTCACTAAGCTTCAGGCCACTGGGAGTCTGTACTCTTCATGCCTTTTCCTTGGAGCATCTGGCTACCTTTGTCCCAGTCACGTGACTAACACATGGGCACTTCACAGGCTAGTCTAACACTTAAACCAATGTGCAAATACCTTGCAAACAGATTCATCCTTCTTCTCAACCAGGATTAATCCTCGGCCACCCGGAGATGGCACAGGCACAAGGATTAAGCAAATGTCATTGAAAGTATCAACCTTTAGATCCTTGCAGGGAGAGGAAAAAACACATACAGTTTTCTTGATCCAAGCCACAAACCCTCCTAGTCATCCTTTTATCATATGAAAAGGGTTTTTTTTGGTCTCAGGAGGATTCTGTTGTATGTGAACAACTTAGTAGACAAATGTCTAGCAATCATGGGAGCAAACAGCTACACAGCTTAGCATTTGGGTGAATGCTATGATCTTGTGTGAGGATTTGGGGGTATTTTTTTAAGTTTACAACACTGTCTAATACTAGAATTATAAGTCTTGTGAACAGACAACAAGATTATGTGATGGTAAAGATCTATAACAGAATTTGAAAACCAGTTCACAAAGAATGGCTCAATCTCATCAGATCTCTCTGCCAGTTTAAAGAGGGTTGGGAGAAGGATACATTCTCCTATATAATAGGATTACTTTTCCCATTTCAAGTTCCATACAGCATGTAATTTATTTTTAATTAGGATTAAATCCACTAGTGGAGGACACCAGAATTTGCAAAAAAAGGTCTTAAGTAGTAACGGGTTTTTAGACAGAACTGCGTTTTCCTGTGTATTTCTTTTTTCTATCTGGCTGCAAAGTTAAGATATATATCTGAAATGGAAAATGGAGAATAAATCAGGCTTAAAATACTGGGGAAAAAAAGATGCAATATTTTTTTAATGTGAATGTTACATTTTTTTTTCTTCCTTTACCCAGACAATCTTTTCTAAGCGGTTGCTTACAATTTACATTTTTATAAAGAGTTCACGCATAATGAAATATGTGCAAGGACATGCAATTTTACTAGCATTTGAATGTAGAAATACACAGGCTACAGAAAATGTTTGGAGCCATACCATTTTGAAGGTTTTTGTGTGGCTAAAAAGAATGACAAAATAAGCATCTAATGAAAATACATTTCCTATTTGAGTAAAGTGGTAGTGGTTATTAGATAAGAGCAAAATAATCTCAACCAACCACAAATAGAGAGAGAGAGAGAGAGAGAGAGAAAGCTTAAATGGTAATAAAAGTGTGTTTCCTTCTAAATTCTATAGGTAAATGCAAAACAGATCTCCTTTCGATTGAATGGACTAATAGCGAAATTTGTTACATAATCATTGTCATTTATGCAGAATTTATTAGTCATAATACTTTATGATTTTAAGAAAGATAATATATAGGATTATTCACTAAAATGAAAATTCAAAGTGAATTCAAAGTGACTTTCAAATTTAAGGCATGAAGATATTTTAATTAACATTCAAAAGTTGTGTGTTAAAGTTCAGTATCCTGGCCGATGTTCATATTATATGTAAATAACAAAGGCCAGAGTTCTTCATGTAACTCTATGTGCAGTACGATCTGATCAAAATAGTTGCGTTAAAACAGCACTTTTACAATCTTATACTTCATTCCATTGATAACGCAATGGTAATACATTCACGGAGCCAAAACATCAAAAGAGGAATGCTTATAATATCACATTTTGAAGGTTTATGATTACTTTTTTGTTTTTGTTTTATACAGTACTTAGAATTAGGGCTAGGGGGTATGTGGGGTTAGTTTTATGGGGTACTTAAAATTCAGATTAGGAAATAGGGTTAGTTACTTGCGAATTCTGGCTGAGAGTAAGTTAGAGTGTGTAGAATCTCTAGCATCCTCAAGGGCTAGCAGGAACGCCCCAGGCTTTAAAGAGACTGCATGAAAAAAAAAAAAAATCACTGTTTAATAGATACATACCAAAATTAAAACATGCATGCATTTAATTATGCATTAAAAAAAAATGGAGGTATATCTAAAAACAGCTTGCAAATGCTGCAGATATATTTTCTGCAGCATTTTATTCTTTCTAACCCCAGATTTTCTGTGGCTGTCCAGTCACGGACACCCTAATGCAGCTCAATGAGAAGTCTTTACAATGAAGTTGCTCTGGGCAATTAGCTCCACTGAGCTGTACTACCAGGAAGTAACAGGACCAGTAGTCTGCTCGAAATCCAGGGAGGTGTAACAAGGTTAATTTATAAAAGTGCCAATTTCTGTTGAAATCGGCAGGTTTTATAAAATAAAAACAAGAGGATACACATAATGTCTTTCATTGAGAGCTTTAGTTGTCCTGAGCTACAAAATGTTAATATTCAGCAATAAAGAATGGGGTCGACTGCTGTACCCTGCACCTTAATGATGCATGGTACTATAAATTTATTTCTATTGAAGCTCAATCTATGCCATTATAGTGTTACTGTTATGATGCTTGACATTTTGAAGTTAACAATTTTAGAGTGAATTATGGGCAACAATGCATTACATTTTGTGTTCCATTTGCTTATTCAGGCTTGTAATGACGGGGGAGAGAATAATGTGCAGTGATCCCACACCCTCATATTCTTTCATCTCATGAGCTTTAGGGTGAGAGTAAAAAACTAAACAAAAAAAAATATGGAAACTGTAATACAAAAATTGCATCAAAGAAAACTTATAGCAATACATTATCTTACATAAAAGTCTGGTTTGAGCTGCCGCTGTGTGCTTGTGACTTTTCCAAAAGGCACTCAAAATCAATAGCAAATAATTAAACATGAACACATTTAGCTGAATTGTGCCAGCTTTAACCATAGTGTTAGGCGCTACTGTGCAATGAGACCAGGTTCTTTAATAGTGCTGGGGTCCCTAAAAGTCCATTATTAAACAGAAAGGAGCATTTACTAATTATTAAAAAGGACACGCTAAACACCAAAGCAACTTTAGCTTAATTAAGTGGTTTTGGTGTATAGATCATGCCCATGCAGTCTCTCTGCTCAATTCTCTCCTATATCTGAGAATCACACAGCCTCCTGTGCCCGCCTAAAAAAGTCAGATTTATTTAGATTCTTTTATTGCACAGTATGTTTAATTTAGGTTTTTACTCTCCTGTTCTGTTAATTGTCTTTCTCCTGTGTGTGACTTAAAGGAACACTATAGTCACCTAAATTACTTTAGCTAAAAAAGCAGCCTAAATAGGGCTCTCTTTACAGGAAGTGTTTATGGAAGGCTGTGCAAGTCACATGAAGGGAGGTGTGACTAGGGTTCATAAACAAAGAGATTTAACTCCTAAATGGCAGAGGATTGAGCAGTGAGGCTGCAGGGGCATGTTCTATACACCAAAACTGATTCATTAAGCTAAAGTTGTTCAGGTGACTATAGTGTCCCTTTAAGTACAATTTACAGAACAGGAGATACTAAATTCTTAAGTAAACACATTGTGCTTTAAAAATGAAAAAAAATTATCATGGGGCTGTGAGATTCTTGGCTAGTGGAGGTGTCTCTAGGGCTGCAGACTTTGAGCTTTAATTTGAGGGTATTTACATCCAAATCAGGTGAACGGTGTAGGAATTACAACAGTTTGCATATGTGCCTCCCACTTTTCAAGGGACCAAAAGTAATGGGACAATTGGCTGCTCAGCTGTTCCATGGCCAGGTGTGTGTTATTCCCTCATTATCCCATTTAAAAGGAGCAGATAAAAGGTCCAGAGTTCATTTCAAGTGTGCTATTTGCATTTGGAATCTGTTGCTGTCAACTCTCAATATGAGATCCAAATAGCTGTCACTATCAGTGAAGCAAGCCATCATTAGGCTGAAAAAACAAAACAAACCCATCAGAGAGATAGCAAAAACATTAGGTGTGGCCAAATCAACTGTTTGGAACATCCTTAAAAAGAAAGAACGCACCGGTGAGCTCAGCAACACCAAAAGACCCGGAAGACCACGGAAAACAACTGTGGTGGATGACCGAAGAATTCTTTCCCTGGTGAAGAAAACACCCTTCACAACAGCTGGCCAGATCAAGAACACTCTCCAGGAGGTAGGTGTATGTGTGTCAAAGTCAACAATCAAGAGAAGACTTCACCAGAGTGAATACAGAGGGTTCACCACAAAATGTAAACCATTGGTGAGCCTCAAAAACAGGAAGGCCAGATTAGAGTTTGCCAAACAACATCTAAAAAGGCCTTCACAGTTCTGGTACAACATCCTATGGACAGATGAGACCAAGATCAACTTGTACCAGAGTGATGGGAAGAGAAGAGTATGGAGAAGGAAAGGAACTGCTCATGATCCAAAGCATACCACCTTATCAATGAAGCATGGTGGTGGTAGTGTCATGGCGTGGGCATGTATGGCTGCCAATGGAGCTGGTTCTCTTGTATTTATTGATGATGTGACTGCTGACAAAAGCAGCAGGATGAATTCTGAAGTGTTTCAGGCAATATTATCTGCTCATATTCAGCCAAATGCTTCAGAACTCATTGGACAGGCTTCACAGTGCAGATGGACAATGACCCAAAGCATACTGCAAAAGCAACCAAAGAGTCTTTTGAGGAAAAGAAGTGGAATGTTATGCAATGGCCAAGTCAATCACCTGACCTAAATCCGATTGAGCATGCATTTCACTTGATGAAGACAAAACTGAAGGGAAAATGCCTCAAGAACAAGCAGGAACTGAAGACAGTTGCAGTAGTGGCCTGGCAGAGCATCACCAGGGATGAAACCCAGCGTCTGGTGATGTCTATGCGTTCCAGACTTCAGGCTGTAATTGACTGCAAAGGATTTGCAACCATGTATTAAAAAGTGAAAGTTTGATTTATGACTATTAATCTGTCCCATTACTTTTGGTCCCTTAAAAAGTGGGAGGCACATATACAAACTGTTGTAATTCCTACACCGTTCACCTGATTTGGATGTAAATACCCTCAAATTAAAGCTGAAAGTCTGCAGTTAAAGCACATCCTGTTTGTTTCATTTCAAACCCATTGTGTTGGTGTATAGAGGCAAAAAGATTAGAATTTTTTCGATGTTCCAATATTTATGGACATGACTGTATATATATATATTTGTAGACCAACCTTTAATTTTTTTGGTCATATTTTATAATGAAGAAATTTAAGAATAATATATTTTACATGGTACCAAAATCAATATTTTTCCCATCTGAGTTTATAATGACATTGTAAAATTTGAATGTTTGTATCGAATATCCATATCATAAGGCAGGCTTCCTCAAACTCCGGCCCTCCAGATGTTGCTGAACTACAACTCCCATGATTCTATGAATGAAATAAATAGGCTAAGAATCATGGGAGTTAAAGTTCAGCAACATCTGGAGGGCCGGAGTTTGGGGAAGCCGGTCCTAAGGCATATTAAATGTATTGATCACATATATGATGATATAACTTTTCTTGGCCATGAAAAAAGTCACTACTATTATCATTGTTTTAAGTATCATAGGATTAAAGATTAATAAAATTGAGGGGTGCAGATCCAGCAGCCGAACAGAGCAGACGTGTTACAAGGGAGCTCCGCAGCTATAAGCCTACAAAAGCATTATAAAACACTAAGTTTGTGGTAGAACAAGCACCGACCATATGGGGAAGAAATCCAGATGCCAGAACCCGTTAAACCAGCAGGATCTCCTACTCCTGCCTACCAAAGCCTCTGGCACCTTCGCGCCAAAGGAAAATAGCAACTCGCTTTCAGCCTCCTCAGAAGAATGGGTTATGGACATTGTGGATGAGATCCCAGGTGCTGGGGGTCTTTATCACTCCTCCTCCGTTGAAGACAACGAGTTGCCATCCACCAAGGGTAACATCAAGTTATTTATGGTGAATATCGCCATAGTAAAAATAATAATAATAGATATAATTTCAAATTTACTAAATACAAATTGATCGAACAATGCCAACACACATCGTCTTCTGTAGAAAAAACCCTGAAACAAAAAAATAAGCACATGGCACACACATAGAAAGTCTGTGAATAAAAATAATCCCCCAATCAGATTGCTTTTCAATGTAAATGTGGATTTTTAATTTTGTGGTAGTCTATTTTTCAGTTTTGTGTCAATTTATTGCTTTTTCCCCCAAGAATGCCTATTGCCATGTTTAACATCTACCAATGCCATCCCATAGGTACCTGCCACTACTGGTAAATTTTGGCTTGCAGTTGACCTGGCTCTATTGCCATGATGGATCTGAGGCACCATTATTTATACCTCACCTTACAGAAGTAGTCAAATTGACTTGTGTAAGACCGTTTCTTTTTTTAAACTTTTGTTCTTTGCTGGTATTGTGGTCAATTATTGCACTTTTTTTGCTATCTTTTGTGAATGTCTTTTTATCTTTTTGATTACTTATAAAGAATAAGGCACTTCTATGATTGGGATATATCCAGCTTTTGTTGGACTATATTTTCCATGTTTATTTTCAGTTCTTCTTAGTTCTCTGTGAGGTAATACAGTGCACTGGTGCTTCTTTACTGAAAGCTTTAAACTTCAAGATGCTACAGACAGAAGAATTAAGCATTGTACACAGTTTTGTACTAATCCTTTGTTGCTTCAAAAGGACTTTTGATATCCTCAGAGAGACTTCATTACTGAGTAAACATTTTTTTAACAATCACTCTCCATTGGGTGATGCAACTCTTATTAATGTGTGCTGAGGGACTATTATATTATTAGTGATTATTACTTAACATACCACAAAATAACTGTTAGTTGTGTTGGCTGTGTTATCATATCTATTAAGATTCCCTTTCTCTAATGGAAACAATTGTTTGTTTTGTCAAATCTCTTTATAACTACAATTCTCCATTATCCTTATTACTTTTGTATCCCTTCTCTGCATTATTTCCAGTGCAAGTGAATCATACAATGATTAGACACACCATTAAAAGCATCTTATTAATAATCTATAGTTGCCCCTCGTGTTGCTAAAAGAGATCTAGTGCATTGTGGTATGGACTCCACAAGACCTCTGAACAGGTCCTGTGGTATCTGGCACCAAGTTTTTAGAAAAAGATCCTTTAAATCCTGAAAATTAATAAGTTGCTAGATGGGGCCTCATTGGAATGGATTTGATGCTCCAGCACATAGAAACATAGAATGTGATGGCAGATAAGAACCATTTGGCCCATCTAGTCTGCCCACATCCTACAGATGCTCAATTGGATTTAGATCTGGGGAATTTGGAGGCCAAGGCAACACCTTGAACTGTTTGTCATGTTCCTCAAACCATTCCTGAACAATTTTTTCAGTGTAAGAGGGTGCATTATCTTGGTGAAAAAGAAACATCATTGCCATGAAGGGGCATAATTGATCTGTAACAATCTCTAGGTAGATGGTACGTGTCAAAGTAACATTTGTATGAATGCCAGGACCCAATATTTCCCAGCAGAACATTACTCAGAGCATAATGCTGCCTCCACTGGTCTGCCTTCTTTCCATAGCGCATCTTGCTGCCATCTCTTACCTAGATAATTTACGCACATACACCTTACCATCCACTAGATTTAAAAGGAAGCATAATTCGTCACACCAGGAAACCTTCTTTCATTGCCCCATGGTCCAATAGTTAATCTCACATACCCATTGAAGGTGCTTTTGACAGTGGACAGGAGCAATCATGGGCAATCTGACCAGTTTGTGGCTACGCAGCCCCATACGTATCAAACGGCAATACACTGTATTTCTTGACATCTTTGTATCATGGCCAGCATTTTATCAGCATTTTAATAAAAAATTTTTTAATTCTTTACTTTTGAGTTTTAGAAGACAATACAGATATTCAGTGTTTTGCACCAAGAAAACAGTTTGTTATAGAATTGGATAAACATACAAACAGGGAGGGTTTGTAAACATGTAACATAATCTAATATAGTGCAATCTAGTTGCGCCGTCTGTTTGAAGTTAGGTTGCAATCAAACAGTGTATTTTGCCAGTTTTGGCTCTAATGAAAGTGCACAGCTTTATAACAGGACTGTGCTGCTCATTTTGTTAAATATGTTGGGGATTATTTAAGCTGTGTTAGGTATGACTAGGGTTAGCGGCCTTTGTGCATTTGCCTTGTCCACTTATGGACAGTGTTGGGCTTGCTTCCGTTCATCTGGTATCAGGTATTTCTGTGTTGGGCTCCATTGTGGGTGTGCAGGCGAGCTGTGTATGCCATTAAATTAGTGTATATTCGTTCTGGTGTTGTCTGTGGACTTTTGGTTGGTTATGAGGAGAGTGGGAAGGGACCTTGTGGGACATGCCATTGTGCGTGGAGGACATTGCCTTGGAATTCCCCTTGATGCCCTTATTTCTGGGTGCCATCTTGGCATTGGCGTTAGAGACTTGTGTCAGGTTGGAAGTGCGTGGGATTGGGGGGTTGTATGGGTGGTCTGTTGGTCAGTATTAGTAACCCTGGTAGATATCACTGCTTTCTTTTTAGGATTGTAGCGTGAGGTTGGGCACTAGGTTGGGATTGGGAACTCGAACAGCCATAGGTCCCAAATTTTGTCACAGTGTTTGGTTGTGTCGTGGATTAGGGCTGAGAGGCTATCCATTTTCCTAATCTCGTCTATTTTCTTATTTATGTCACATATGGTCGGGACTGTCACTGTCCCCCCAATGTGATGCAATGGCTTGTCTGGTAGGCATTTTGGCTATTAGTTTGTTTTGTGCTTGGGGCGTGTCTCTCAGAGGTTTGAATAATAACCAGGGACCGTAATGATGGTTGTGTGTAAGATTTTGAAGGCTAGGTTTGCTATTTCTGTCTGTAATTGAACTATTTGATGGCATTCCCACCACAGGTGGCAGTAAGTCCATTTTTGGCCACAGCCCTTCCAGCAAAGGTCGGTTGTGGATACTCCCATTTGTTTCAATTTCAGGGGAGTATGGTATCACTGCATAAGCGATGCAGATTGTAATGATGCAGATTGTAACAGTTCATGTGGCTTCCCAAATAGCCCACCTATCTGTGGGGTGCTCCAGGGGTCCTAAGTCCCCCTCCCAAGCCGAGACATATGACAGTGGTGTGTCTGGGGCTGTTTGTACCAAGAGGGAGTTGATCAATGAGATCTGTCCTGTTTGTACTGGGTTTTGAATGCATAATTTTTCAAATGTCGTGGGGGCGGTTTGACCTGCTGTTTTGTAAATGGTGGTGTCCAGGAAGTTTCTGATTTATATGTAACGAAATTAACTGTGGGTAGTGAGTGGTGTGTTCAGGGGCGGACTGACCGGTCGGGTTGCTAGATGGGGCCTCATTGGAATGGATTTGATGCTCCAGCACATAGAAACATAGAATGTGATGGCAGATAAGAACCATTTGGCCCATCTAGTCTGCCCACATCCTACAGATGCTCAATTGGATTTAGATCTGGGGAATTTGGAGGCCAAGGCAACACCTTGAACTGTTTGTCATGTTCCTCAAACCATTCCTGAACAATTTTTTCAGTGTAAGAGGGTGCATTATCTTGGTGAAAAAGAAACATCATTGCCATGAAGGGGCATAATTGATCTGTAACAATCTCTAGGTAGATGGTACGTGTCAAAGTAACATTTGTATGAATGCCAGGACCCAATATTTCCCAGCAGAACATTACTCAGAGCATAATGCTGCCTCCACTGGTCTGCCTTCTTTCCATAGCGCATCTTGCTGCCATCTCTTACCTATATAATTTACGCACATACACCTTACCATCCACTAGATTTAAAAGGAAGCATAATTCGTCACACCAGGAAACCTTCTTTCATTGCCCCATGGTCCAATAGTTAATCTCACATACCCATTGAAGGTGCTTTTGACAGTGGACAGGAGAAATCATGGGCAATCTGACCAGTTTGTGGCTACGCAGCCCCATACGTATCAAACGGCAATACACTGTATTTCTTGACATCTTTGTATCATGGCCAGCATTTTATCAGCATTTTAATAAAAAATTTTTTAATTCTTTACTTTTGAGTTTTAGAAGACAATACAGATATTCAGTGTTTTGCACCAAGAAAACAGTTTGTTATAGAATTGGATAAACATACAAACAGGGAGGGTTTGTAAACATGTAACATAATCTAATATAGTGCAATCTAGTTGCGCCGTCTGTTTGAAGTTAGGTTGCAATCAAACAGTGTATTTTGCCAGTTTTGGCTCTAATGAAAGTGCACAGCTTTATAACAGGACTGTGCTGCTCATTTTGTTAAATATGTTGGGGATTATTTAAGCTGTGTTAGGTATGACTAGGGTTAGCGGCCTTTGTGCATTTGCCTTGTCCACTTATGGACAGTGTTGGCCTTGCTTCCGTTCATCTGGTATCAGGTATTTCTGTGTTGGGCTCCATTGTGGGTGTGCAGGCGAGCTGTGTATGCCATTAAATTAGTATATATTCGTTCTGGTGTTGTCTGTGGACTTTTGGTTGGTTATGAGGAGAGTGGGAAGGGACCTTGTGGGACATGCCATTGTGCGTGGAGGACATTGCCTTGGAATTCCCCTTGATGCCCTTATTTCTGGGTGCCATCTTGGCATTGGCGTTAGAGACTTGTGTCAGGTTGGAAGTGCATGGGATTGGGGGGTTGTATGGGTGGTCTGTTGGTCAGTATTAGTAACCCTGGTAGGTATCACTGCTTTCTTTTTAGGATTGTAGCGTGAGGTTGGGCACTAGGTTGGGATTGGGAACTCGAACAGCCATAGGTCCCAAATTTTGTCACAGTGTTTGGTTGTGTCGTGGATTAGGGCTGAGAGGCTATCCATTTTCCTAATCTCGTCTATTTTCTTATTTATGTCACATATGGTCGGGACTGTCACTGTCCCCCCAATGTGATGCAATGGCTTGTCTGGTAGGCATTTTGGCTATTAGTTTGTTTTGTGCTTGGGGCGTGTCTCTCAGAGGTTTGAATAATAACCAGGGACCGTAATTATGGTTGTGTGTAAGATTTTGAAGGCTAGGTTTGCTATTTCTGTCTGTAATTGAACTATTTGATGGCATTCCCACCAGAGGTGGTAGTAAGTCCATTTTTGGCCACAGCCCTTCCAGCAAAGGTCGGTTGTGGATACTCCCATTTGTTTCAATTTCAGGGGAGTATGGTATCACTGCATAAGCGATGCAGATTGTAATGATGCAGATTGTAACAGTTGATGTGGCTTCCCAAATAGCCCACCTATCTGTGGGGTGCTCCAGGGGTCCTAAGTCCCCCTCCCAAGCCGAGACATATGACAGTGGTGTGTCCGGGGCTGTTTGTACCAAGAGGGAGTTGATCAATGAGATCTGTCCTGTTTGTACCGGGTTTTGAATGCATAATTTTTCAAATGTCGTGGGGGCGGTTTGACCTGCTGTTTTGTAAATGGTGGTGTCCAGGAAGTTTCTGATTTATATGTAACGAAATTAACTGTGGGTAGTGAGTGGTGTGTTCAGGGGCGGACTGACCGGTCGGGCACTTCGGACACGGTCCGAGGGCCCGGCCGGGAGGGGGGCCCGCCGCCAGGGCCGCCTTCAGGGGGCCCGGCGGCAGGGCTGGATTGGGGGCAGCATTTGGGGACTGCAGGTGCCACCGGGTGGCCGGTCCGGTGGCACACTGTGAGGGGGGGCCGGCCGTTTCATGCTGCAGCCGCCGGACCGGGTAGCAGCCTCGCCGGTCCGGCGGCATTCCTCTGACTAACACTGAAGGAGGAGGAGGAGCATGTGTCTGTCATGCTCCCTGCGGTTCCCACAATTCCCAGCACAGGATGTGGGAACCGCAAAGGAGCATGACAGAGAGACATGCTCCTCCTCCTTCAGCGTTAGTGAGAGAAATGCCGCCGGACCGGCAAGGCTGCCACCCGGCCCGGCGGCTCCAGCATGAAATGCGGCCAGCCCCCTCAGACTTGAGACAGAGGGGGAGAAAGAGGGAGGAACAGAGAGATGGGGAGGTGGGAGTAAGAGGGGGGAATAGAGAGATGGGGAGGGGGGAGACAGAGGGGGAAAGAGATATGGGGAGAGGAGGGGAAAGAGATATGGGGAGAGGGAGGGGAAATCAGAGATAAGGGGAGAGGGAGGGGAACAGAGATATGGGGAGAAAGGGGGGAACAGAGAAACAGAGATATGGGGAGAGGGGAGAAAGAGGGGGGAACAGAGATATGGGGAGAGGGGAGAAAGAGGGGGGAACAGAGATATGGGGAGGGGGGAGAAAGAGGGGGGAACAGAGATATGGAAAGAGGGGGGAACAGAGATATGGGGAGGGGGGAGACAGACAGAGAGGGAAGAATGAGACACGGGGAGAAACGGGGAATAGAGAGATAGGGAGGGGGAGAAAGAGACACAGGGGGAGAAAGAGATGGGGAGGGGGAGAAAGAGACAGAGAGGAAGAGAGATGTGGGGGAGAGACAGGGAAAGGGGGGAGAAAAACAGTGGAAGAGAAGGAGAAAGAGGCAGAGGGGTAAGAGAGACTGGGAAGGAGGGGGGAGAAAGAAACATACAGAGGGACGGGGGGAGACAAAAAGGCACACAGAAGGGCTGTATATATCACTGGTGGATCCAGGGGGGCAACAGGGCAATTGCTCCCCCTCCCCTGTCCACAGGCACCGTGCGGGCAGGGGAGGAAGGAAGAGAGGACCTGGGAGCTCACCCTGCAGCTCCTCTGGGTCCTTCTTGCACGAGCACAGAGCGTTGCCGCGATTACCATGGCAACGTTACCGCTCTTGCGAGAGTCAACTCTAGCCCTGGAGCTACGGTCTAGTGTTCACTCTCAACACTGTGACCCCCAGGGATTCCTGGTGGTCGCAGTGGTGAGAGTGAACTCTAGCCCCATAAACACACTGCCCCCACACACACACCATACACATTCACACACTGCCCCCATACACACCATACACATTTACACACATTGCCTCACACACACACATACACTGCCCACCCATATACACATAGACCCCCATACACAGCCCCCCATACTAACATTGCCACACACATACACAGCCCACACACCCTACACATTCACACACTACACCCCCCACACACACTGAACCTTTCACACACATTGCACCACTGCTCCTATTCCCTACTACAGCCCCATATCCCAGCAGATCCCAGGTAAGTTGTCAAACTGTTCTTAAATGGTTTGACTACTTACTCTGGATCAGTAGTGGTTATTGCGCATGGATTATTTATTTAAATAATCTACAAGTGCCCCAGTAGCCAGCCAGCCAACCCACAGGCTGGCCAGTAGCCAGCCAGTTAGCCAGCCCACAGGCCAGTAGCCAGCCCACAGGCCAGTAGCCAGCCCACAGGCCAGTAGCCAGCCCACAGGCCTACAGCAAGCCACAGGCTTACAGCCAGCAAGCCCACAGCCTGCCAGTCGCAGCCAGCAAGCCACAGCCTGCCAGCCGCAGTCAGCAAGCCCACAGCCTGCCGGCAGTGCCGGCAGTAGCCAGCAAGCCCACAGCCTGCCAGCCGCAGCAAGCAAGCCCACAGACTGCCAGCCAGCAACAGTAATTAAGGTAAGAGGAGCCAACTTGGCCTAGGTATCAGTGAGCTATGTTGTGTTGCTATATTGTGAATAGGAACCAGAGTGTTGGAGAGACCACCCTCCAGGCCCCATTAGACTCCATTGTAGTCTCTAATGGGGCCTGGAGGAGATTCTTTCTAACACACTCTCTAAAGGACACTGAGATAGCCTCTGCTAGAAATCCCCTCCATGGCCCATTAGCCCTCAATTGTAGTCTCTACTGGGGCCTCGAAGGGCTTATTGCCCTTTTGTTCCTTGTGTCTAAAGATTGTGTAGGGTGTGGCTGGAGGCGGTGCATGGAGGCGGGACAAGGGTGGCGCTTGCTGCAGAGTATGGGTGGGGCCTGTAAGGGGGCCCTTGATTTATTTTTCCCGGGGGCCCTGAGGGTTCTCAGTCCGCCCCTGGGTGTGTTACGTGGCAGGTCTGTAAATGGGATGAGTTGGTGGTTTCGGTAGAACTGATATATTCGTGTTAGATCATTGTCTTCATAATGGGTGAAATCGCGCGGGTTCATTCCCGGTGCGAAGTGTGTATTTTGCAGAATCAGAGTTAGGGGGGATGGGTTTGTTGTGAGATTATGTTTAAGTGCAAGTTTGTCCCATATTTTGATAGAGGTTGTGAGGGCCGGGGTTGTCTGTGGGAGTGAGGACCTTGCTTGCTTTGGGAGCCAGATATATAGGGAGGGGAGATCCCTGCCGAACAGATTGTGCTTCAGGTCCACCCATCTCTTGATCCCGGCCAGTGCGTGTAGGGTTTGTACCTGTGCCAGTTGTGCTGCATGGAAGTATTGTAGGAAGTGTGGTAATCCCAGTCTGCCCGCTCTCGCCGAGAGGTACATTATGGCCCTACCTATGCTGGCTCTTTTATGTGCCCAGATGAATTGATCTATGTGTGTCTGTAGGGTTTTGAAGTCTTTTGTGGAAACTGGGACGGGCAAGGTTTGAAATAGATATAAGAATCTAGGTAGTATGTTCATTTTCACAGAAGCCAGACTACCTAGCCACAAAATCCTTCCCATAATGCTATGTCGTTTATCACCTTCTTTAGGAGGTGGGTTTAGTTCAGGTTATATGTTTGGGATACATCTGCCGGTAGGTTGGTACCTAAGTAATGGATATGTGTGGAGCTGAAGTGGAATGGGTAGGTTGCTTGGATGGTTGTTAGTGTCTCCATGGGGATCTGTACTGGGAGTGCCTCTGTTTTGTCTATGTTCATTCAGTAACTGAGATCGTGGAGTATTGTGCCAGTGCGCTAAGTAATGGTGGCAGTGAGTGTGTTGGAGTGTAAGGAGTAAGTCGTCGGCATAGCCTGCCACCTTGTATTCCTCCCTTCTGATTTGTAGCCCCTTGACGTATGTGTTAAATCTGAGCACTTGTAAAGGTAGCGCAAACAGGATTGGGGAAAGGGGACACCCCTGTCTAGTGCCGTTGTGGATTCGGAAGGAGGGTGGATGTATATCTGATGTTAGGAGACTCGCCTCTGGTGCGGAGTATAGGGTTTGTAGTGCGTTGAGGAAGGTTTGCTGGAATCTAAACCTGCGGAGAGTAGCGAATAGGAAGGGGCCATAGGAGACAATCAAATGCCTTTTTGGTGTCTAGTGAAAGAAATAGGGTTGGGATCTGTCTGTGTGTAGCAGCCCAAAGGAGGTTGTCTGGTGTTGTCGTATGCCTGCCTGGAAGGGATAAATACTACTTAATGTATTAATTTAGGCAGGTACGGATTGAGTCTGTCGTCCAGTAATTTCGTGAACAGTTTGACGTCCACGTTCAGCAGAGATATGGGTCTGTAGTGGGCTGGGTCTGTGTGGGTCTTGTTAGGCTTGGGGACAAGCCCACAAGATGGTACAAATGGTTGCTGATTTTACCATGGGTCTGGGGTCAACGGGTCTCCCTGTAGCATAGAGTAAAAGAGGTTGCAGAGGTAGGAGTAGTGCGGGGAAAGTTTTGTAGTAGAGACCTGTGAAGCTGTCAGGGCTTGGGCTTTTGTTTGGCTTGATGATTTTGATAGTTTTGGCTACTTCTTCAATGCTGATTGGTTCGTTTAGCCTTTTGATCATTGCTGGGGTGAGGGCTGGTAGGGGAATACCATTAAGGTATTCCTCAATGGATTGGAGTGTTTGTGCCAGCTGTCTTCTTGAGGCTGGGGTATAGTTGTATAAGGTGGAGAAGTAGTTTGGAAACACTTCTGCTATTTTTGAGGGGAGCGTGTGTGTTTGTCCATCAGGGGTTTGTACTTTTTCTTTGCATTTTTTAGCACTTCTGCGTTTTAGTCTCCTTGCCAGTAGGGTGTCTGCTTTATTGGATATTTCATAAAATAATTGTTTGGACCATTGGAGTGCTCTCGAAAAATCATTGGCCATGAATTCCCTTATGGAATGTCTGCATGTCGTCATTTGGTCCAGTATGTCTGGTGATGGGTCGGTTTTATGACGTGATTCAGGTGTTCGAAGGTCAGTGAGTGATTGTGCTAGTTCAGCCAGCTGTGTTTTTTTGTGTTTGGATGCTATACTTATTAGTTTCCCTCTCAGGACTGCCTTGTGTGCTGCCCATAGTATGCTGTTTGCAGAGACCGAATTTATATTGAGGGTAAAGTATTCGGTTATTTCTTTATGTATGCATTCTTTCAGGAGTGGGTTGTGGAGCAATGTAGGGTTTAATGCCACGACCAAAGACGGGCGATATTGGGAGTTGAGATCAACAGCGTGGTCTCCGCATAGTCTGACCACGAGATGGTACAAATGGTTGCTGATTTTACCATGGGTAGGAGTGAGGGGGTAACTAGAAAAAGGTCTATCTGTGAGTTATGGGGGTGGGAGTAAAACATGTAGTCCTGGGTGGTTGGGTTGCACATTCTCCAAGTGTCAACTAGTGGAAGTTGTGTTGAAAAAGTCAGTAGTAGTTTGTCTGGTTTAGTCGTGGGTGGTAGGTGGTTTGGGTTGGTGTGTGGGCGGTGCCTGTCCACTGCAGGGGACATGGTAATGTTAAAGTTGCCTCTTACTATCTTATAGTGGGATCTGAATAGTGCTAGGTGTGCCAGTAGCAGGTTCCTGAACGTTTTGCCAGGGGTGTTGGGTGCATAAATTGATGTGATGGTGTAGTTGTTGATGCCTGCTTGGCCAGAGATCGTGAGGAACCTTTCCTGGGGGTCTTTAATGACTTGATAATTTGTAGTGGGCAGGTTTTGTGAACCAGTATTGCTTCCTCATTTTGTTTGCCGGAGGGTGTGGCCGTGTGGCATTCTCTGTAGTGTCGGCTCAGGAGAGGGAATGGTTTCGCTTGGGTGAAGTGGGTCTCCTGCAAAAGCACCAAGTCTGCTCCCATTCTATTGGCCCATCTCATTAATTGATGTCTCTTGGATGGGTTGTTAAGGCCCTTACAGTTTATGGATATACAAGTCATCTCAGGTGTCATGGTGGCTGAGTTGAGGGGGGTGTCTCCTGCTCGGGCGCACCGCCCACAGCCATGGCTGTATAACTCGTCTAGATAAGGTTAGGGCAGGGAGAAGGGGGGGTAAGGGAGTAGATAGATGAGGGGGGAAGGGTGGGGTGTAGACTCGGGGCCTAGGTGTGGTAGATAGGGTGTGTGTGAGGTCTCCTGGTCTTATACCTGGGATGCCTGGGCGTGTGGGGTCAGAGAAAGAGAGAGCCCGGAGAGTGACTCACTAGGTGGTCTCTCTCTGATCCGTCTCACGGATCCAAGTCTCACATAGCTTGTGGTTGTGTATCCATGGGGTTCAGAGAGCGGCCCTCTCAACCTCCCCGACTATTGTAAGTTTTACCATTAAGTCTATGCAGTCTTGTGTTCTGAGATACCAGGTGAAGCATAGCGTCACTGTGTTTGGTTCCCGGGCCCCTTGTCAGTGGGTGTCTGCCGACCAAGGTGATCTTCTCTTGGGTTGCATGCGAGCAGTTACAGGTGTGTTCATTGGAATGAGCTGAAAAGCATATAGATATGTACAAACACAAATATAAAAACTAAGTTAACAAATGTCTAGTAGAGAATAACAAGCACTACTGTATGTAAGTCGCAAATGTATGCAGTTCTCTCTTGGTGCTCTTTCTCCCATCATGCCCCCCTCTCAGTTTGGACCCCTTGAGATATGTGAAACCACCTACCAGGGGGGTAGTGTAACCTCCCGTATCAGCCCTTTTCCCGTTGCATTAAGAGTGAGATCTGTCCCTCTTCATGTGGGTCACTGTTGTCTGCCTGTTGATGTCCAGCTAGTTCGTGTCCCCCAGATCAGCATCGGCGTGGGGGTGTCCCCGTGGTGCCCCATCCATGTGGGGTGTGTCCTGCTTCATGCCCTGTGTCACCCCATGTGCAACCAGGTATGGTTTCTTGTAGCATGAGACAAAGGTCTTGTTTTGTTAGCGGGGCTTGTTGGCTTTTGGAAGCGTTGCTGCAGTTGGAGTCAGAGCCCGAGTGTCAGGGATCCGCGGGCGGCTAGGAGGGGAGGCTGCACGCCACTTGCAGCACTCACCCTCAGTCCGTCGCCGCCCGCGGTCTCCCCTCCGCTTACCTGTCGGCGAGCGGCGTCTCCTCTCTGTCGCTGGCCGCTCGCGTCCTCCACGCCCCCCAGCGGCAGCATGTATAACGCTGCACGCTGGGAGGTCACTGAATTATGTAAACGCCGGGGTCACATGAGTGACCCGGCGTTAAAGGAACAGTACCACAATCACAGTGGGAGGTATAGATATCCCCCACGTGTGATTGTTAATTCTGATTGGAAGTTATCCAATCAGAATAAAACCAAGGGTATTTATACTTACCTTTCCTGTCCCTCAGTGCCCTGTTGTGGTCTTGTGATACCTGTAGCTTAGTGTTCTCGTCTTGCTCTCTGGTTACTGATTATTTGGCTCGTTATTCCGATTATCCTGTCTTCTCCACTCCTTTGACCTCGGCTTGTTTCTCGTTCTCCCGTTTTCTGGCTCCCTTTACTTGGCTTGTCTCCTGACTATTCTTAGCGTGCTTAGCCCGGCCACTCTAAGGAAAGGTATAGCACCCTTACTCTCTGTGACCTGTTAGCGTGTTAGGTTCCCGAATCGTGACACCGAGTCTGGCAGACCTTGATTTAAAGAAGGCCGTCCTTGTTCTCTCGGGGTTCCAGAACATCGTGGCAACTGTGGGTGGTAGTTCCTTTTTCTTTTTTGTGCCCACCATGGTATCTCCGATCAGGTATCACTCCAGGTGGCTGTTGGTGTCTGGAAGCTGGATGCTTGGCAAAACTAGAGGATTGTAACTCCGAGGAGGGATAGCGATAGGCTCACACCTCTGTCCGGATTGGTGTTCAGGCTCCGCCCTATCAACATTTTCTTTTAGCAATTTGAGCTACAGTAACTCATCTGTGTGAATGGACCACATAGCACCAATGAGCTGTGGGTGCCCATGACCATTTCCGAGATGGTCTGTCACAGACGTCTAGCCATCACTATTTGACCTTTGTTAAAGTCAGTCAGATATTTTTTCTTGCCCATTATTCCTGCTTTTAACACATGAAATTCAAGAAATTAATGTTCACTTGCTTCCTAATATATTCGACTTCTTGACAGGTGCCATTTCAACAATATAATCAATGTTATTCACTTCACTTGCCAGTGGTTTTAATCTTGTGGCTGATCAATGTATCTGTATGTACATAAACCATGTCACACTCTGATTGGCTAACTACTCTGCCTGCTCACAGGAGCTACATATTTACATAATTATTTGAAATCAAGATACAGAAATTATAAGAGAATATTTTGTATGCACTTCAAACCAAAGAACTATTATTGGGGGTATATTGCTGCATCCATGTTACAATAAATATGCACTTAAATTCTTGCTTCCCAAGAAACAATTCTAAATAAAAACTACTCTAAAAAAAAAAAAAGGAAACCAATATATAAATAAAAAGTCCTATATACATAACACTATGCATTTCAATGTTTACCACTATAAAAAGTAATGACTTGTACTCACTGCTGTTCCAGTTTTAGATATGTGGAAAAGGGCTAAATGATGTCCATCCGTTCAGCAGTGATATCACTACCGAGGTGGCTACTCTCTAACTTCAAAATATCATTATAATGCACCTTGGAGACCTGTTTAGATGAAAGCGACTATAAAAATGCAAATTGTTTTATCTCTCACAGGCTTTGCAATCAGCACACTCTTGCAATTCCTCTGAGATAGGGAACTGTAACTTCTAAGCTACTGCAGCTGCTGATAGAGAGCTTCTCTCTACAGTAGAAAGATGTTTAACTCTTAATTTTTCTAGTTCAGAGGCGTAATATAATATGGGGGATTCTTGTCCAAGCTCCCCACACCTAGAATTCGATGTGAGAAGAACAAGCTACCTGATTAGATTTTTTTACCTACGAAAACCACTGTTTATTTTTTGAAATTCTTTCCTATTAGAATTCTCCAAAATACATGAACGTATTTGAGGTTACTGGCTGCTTACAGCTGCTCACCTATTGCTGTATTTGAAAGGAGATTTTCATTCAGTGCATTATAAAAGTATAATTCATCCGATGTTGTGCATCTAGTGTTAGTTGATGTGTTCAGGGAAGCCATACCCAGAAGCATAAATCAGACTGATGAAGATTAGGAGGCTGATTGCTTTTGTAGGAGAAATAATGCATCTAGCATTCTCCCTGAGCACTATTTATCTTTTCTCTATTCTTGCATTGGAAGGCGCAATGTTAAATAAAGGATTAACTGTTTTATTGAACTCCAAACTCCAACAAGATCAACAATCTCAAGCCCATAAACCCTGTATTAGAAATTTGCTATCCTGCACGGAATCTTACACAGAAACATTACAAATACCTTAATACCATCAAAAACTTTAAACAATGTAAATTAAGAGTGTGGCATGCCAGTATTTTAATTCAACGAGCCAGTAAATAGTGCGCTGTATCTTCTACTGCAGGATGCTGGGAATTTGGTGGCTTGGCAGATCTTTGTAAGCCATCAGAATTCTTTATCTCATGTAATGCAAAAAGGGGCATTTAGATGATGAAAGAAAAACATGTTTGGCATTAAGGTTTAATAAATAATATTCTCCCCATTATGCCCTGGAAAGTGCTAAATCAGTTTGTCACGATTCATTCTCAGGAGCCGAAAAAGCTTGCAAACAAAAATTCATAATAATAATGTTCTCCTTTTCAAGTATTTGTTCAGGAAAACTAGTATGTGCTCAATGAAGAGGGAATGATCTGTTATCTGCTGCTGCAATCACTAAATCAGAAGCGAAACAAGCAGTCATCCTTTGGTCAATCCATAGTACTTGAAAATTGGCCCAGTAAAATGCACATTTATCATAGTTGCTGCAATGGTACCATAGTGACTTTTCCTAATCATTGCAAATTCTGGTAACACAGAGTAATTAAAACTATATTTTGAGTAACAGTGTTAATCATGTCTTCATTCTCATGCAATTGTGAGTTATTATTTGAACCTTTCATTTTCACATAATAAAGAAGATTCATAAACTGGCAATCAGGTTGTTTTATAGTTTCAGCTTACATTATATGTTCTAAAACCTCAGGCAACCTGATCCTGTTAGATTTCCTGTAAAAATCTTGGCACATTTGACAGTGTTAAGCAAACGTTTTAAACTATCTGAGAGGAGCTCTCTCAGCCAATGAGTTGGCCATTCACAGCAAGGCTTAGTTCCGGAGAGCTAACAGACGCTCTTAGCAGGAAGAGCAGGGAGTGGCACCTACCTGAGACCAGGTCAAACAGTTAGTAAACTGTTTGACTACTTAAATTGGGGGCTACAGGGTGCTTCAGTGATCTGTAGTGGTTATGGTGCTTTGAGTGTTCTTTAAATATGAGATTGATGTGCAATGGGAGGTAACAAAGTGCTTCTACAACTACAAAGACACTGTCATCATGCTGGAGCTCAGTAAAGGTAGTTCTATAAAAATGGCTCCTAACCTCTACAGAGATAAGGGGGCACCAAGCTACTGTCTGTGGTCCAAACAAGGCTACCTTGCCCTGTATCATGCTCAATCCTTCTTCTTTCCTCTACCTTATTTAATCTCAACCCACAAGTCCTCCTCCAATTTTTTCAGTTCATTATAGTGTTTGTCTTCCAAAATCTGGTTCTGCATCCCTTCCTTCATATAACCAAATTGTGCCCTGAATGTAAAGTTTTCATAGCTAAATCTGGAGACTCCATACCTCTTGTGTCTTCTAGAATTTGCTGTGCATCCCCACTCTCCCACAATGAATCTGGTCATGCACACTTATCTTATTTTTTATTACATCATACTCCACAAACCAGGAATATCATGTTACTTTAGCCATGTGATTAATGAGATGTTTAACCTCTAAAATAAATGTACGAGTAACATTTCTTGTGCAACTGTCTTCTGTGTAGCATGTATATGGACCATGCAGAGTACCATTTAATTGACACGGTATTTATTGAAAAAGTTTCATCAACCTCACTTTTTCTATGCCCCAAAAGTCCCTCTGAATTCCAGTTCTGCATAGAATCACCATGTTTGGCTCTTGTATACTTATGATTAATTAGTTTCCCTATCCGCATGCTCCTTCCTCCGTGACCTTTATTTTAAAGCATGACAACCTATTGACATCTAATTCATGCCAGTGTTCTTTTATTGCTCTGTTCATTGTATACATGATGCTGTGTTTTTACATTGCTCTGTGTGCTGTTTCCAAGACACTAGCTTAAATATGACATTGGAAGGAAAATTACAAAGAGCATTTTAATAAAATCGTCTCTTACGTCATTCCCGCTGTTCTAGTTCGAAGCCTGTGATCTTGTACCCTAATAGAAGAGGCCGAAATATTTTGACAGAGAACAAAAGTTGATTTAGAGACTCCTTTTTAAAAAAAAATCTACTGAGTACTGAGTCGAAAACCATGCTATAATTACACAAGTAAATTTGCTCACTGTTCATACTGCCATCCATTTATACACCTCTACATCCTCTGGAAGGCCCTGAAAAGCTGGTTTCTTATCCTATGAATTTATTGGATTTTTCTAATTACATATATAGATTTCCTTTGTGCCACAGAGAATTGTACATTGAAAACATTCAGAGGTATTTCAGTTAGAACATATATTATGAAGATTTAGCTTTAGAAAATCTATATTTCCCATGGGTAAATGGTACCGAGTGGCTGTAGCCATTGTATGGGACTTGGTAGCTTTCCCTGGTAGTTCTCACTCTAGCAAGTTCAAAGGTTATTCAATAAACACAGGATTTTGTCAGAATGGGTGAAAATGACCAAATTCAGTTGGTTACCATTTATTTCGATGTGTTCAGAAAATCACTAATATCTGCATCCTAATCAAGCTACAGCACTGGAATCTGAGATTTATCAATGGCATGGCGGGCAAAGATAAATTGAATGCATCCAGTAGGATGTGGGGTTTGACTACTAAATATCTAAACCTAGTGACTGGGCAGCTATTGAGTTCCCTCAAGACTTGTCACATTACTCAACAATAACTCACTTTCTTATGAATATTAGGCCCCTCATCTGCCGCCAATGGGTACAGGGGAGGGTACAATAGACATCCATTGATGTTCAGCCCATATGAAATCCAGACCAAATTCAAGTCACTTCAGGGTCTGAATACAAAAATCCAGAAATTAAAAAATGCCATCAACAATTTCCAGATTTTGCAGTCTGAATGACCCTGTATGCAGTCGGGAGCAAGACTGCCTTCAGAAATATTCAGGCCCCTTCTACTGCTGAAGGTCTGGGCAACCGGGGCCTATCCTCAAGTCTGCCCACAGGATCCACACTGTGTCTGCCCACAAGAATGCAAAGTGTGTGTTTGTATTTAAAGCAGTGTGCTTGTGCAGTGGATGGACTGTGTGTAAAATGGATTCAATGAGTGTGCAGTGGATGCAGTATGTGTAAAATTAATTCAATGAGTCTGTAGTGGATGCAGTGCATGTGTGTTGTGGATGCAGTGTGTATAGTGAACGCAGTGTGCATGTTTGTGTAGTGGATGCTGTGTGTAGAAGATGTGATGTGCGTAATGAATGCTATGTATAGTTGCAGCAGTGTGTTTGTGTAGTGGATGATGTATATAGTAAATGCAGTGTGTGTATAGTGAATACAGCTTGTGTGTGTGTGTGTGTGTGTGTGCATTGGATGCAATGTGCATGTGTTTGTGTAGTGGATGCAGTGTGTGTAGTGGATGCAGTATGTGTGTTTGTGAAATGGTTGAAGTGTTTGTATAGTAGAGGCAGTGTGTGATTTTATTTATGAGGGGTAGCATAGAGGCTGCATTCTGTGAGCAGAAATTACATTTTTTTTCTTAATATTTTTTTATCACTAATTATCACTTTTCTTCCCCACTCCCTGCCTTGTACCTATGGCTGTGTACGGAGGACATTTTACTCCATGGTTGTCCAGTAGCATTGTGCAAACTTCCAGGAGCTGGTATAATGAAGAACGGGCCAAGCAAATGCAATCTTTTGAACTCTTGCAAGCTTAGCCAGTATGCTATATGGCCGGAGGCTTGCAAGAGTTGGAGAGAGAAGGTGCTGGAAGTTGAAGATCCCATTTGCTGGGTCCCTCTTTATTACATAAGCAGCAGGGGGCCTGCAGGGGCACATATATAATTGTAATCTCTGTATATCTGTACAGAGGACAGAAGGAGAAGAAAAAAAAAAACAAAAAAAAAAATCAATGCTATATATATATATATATATATATATATATATATATATATATATATTGTGGTACTTGTCAGCAGGTAGCACGGTCCTCAAGGGCAAAAACATGCACAGTCCTTTGCTTTGCATATAATCCAGTCACTTTATTGTTAAATCCACACAGGATACAGCAGTAAATGAAAAACATAACTGTAACAGAAAACCCTATAAACAAAAAACCTAGCTCGTCTGAGCACTAACTCACTTTGTATATCCCTCTCTATCAGGGTTAAACTAACAAAAACATATGGCACCAACCTTACTAGATAGCAACACTCTGCTAGCTAGCCTGTTGCTTTCCTTTCTCCACTCCCAGTGCTCCAAGCCAGCCTTGCCTTGACTGCTTTCCTTTCTGCACTCCCAGTGCTCCAAGCCAGCCTTGCCCTGACTGCTTTCCTTTCTGCACTCCCAGTGCTCCAAGCCAGCCTTGCCCTGACTGCTTTCCTTTCTGCACTCCCAGTGCTCCAAGCCAGCCTTGCCCTGACTGCTTTCCTTTCTGCACTCCCAGTGCTCCAAGCCAGCCTTGACTGCCCTTCTGCACTCCAGCTTCTGCTTCCTTTCTGCACTCCAGTGCCTAGTCTCCTTGACTCTATCTGGAGAGAACAGCCTCTCTCTCCTACCTGCTTCCTGGGAGGAAGCCAGCAATCCCTCTCCTTTACCTGCCTAGCAGGGAGGAGTTTATTCCCACTGCAACAGCTCATTAACTGCAGCTGAGCAGTGGGTTGGAGACGGTCCAAAAAACCCTGGCCTGGATCCATGTCTCCCCAGAAAACCACTAAACTGTGGAGTGGAGCATTGGCCCACCCTTCTCTCCAAATGCTCCACCCCAGGGGCCCATAACTAAACAGTGTTTTGTGTTGTGCAACACACAAACTACACTTTCTTCCCCTGGGGTTAAAAGGCCTATCTGCCTTCACTTTATCACATATCCTCCCCCCCAGCTCAGACCCATCGGGTCGAGCGACCTTAGAACACAAACCACGAACGTTCACGTCACCTGGTGCTGTACCAGCCCTGACTTGCTCCTCAGTTACAGGATGTGGCCTATTGTAGATGGCTGCTACCTTGCTCCCTTGTAGTTTAAGGAACCCCCACCCAAGCGGACAACCCAAATAGTTAGCTGCCTCAAATCCTAGATAACACTTAGTGTTAGCGGTCAGACCGACAGCCCTTACATTATTCACAACTAACTGGACCTTCATCAGGTGTGCTTCCAAGTCCACCCTGTGAATCGCCACATCACCAAGGTAGGCAGCGGCATTCTCTCCGTGGGGCCAAAGTATCTTATTCATATGCTGAAAGGGGGCTGGTGCACTATGCCACCTGAATGGCAGTACTTTATGTTGCCATAACCCCTTGGGAGTAGAAAACGCTGTCCTTCCCTTTGCTGTCTCTGTCATGGGAACCTGCCAATACCTTATGACCAGGTCCAAGGTACTCAGAAACCTGGCCTTACTTCTACGCTCTTGTGTTTGAGCTACATGTACTACAGGGCATTTAACTTTTACTACCTCTGTGGCAAACTCTACCTCTGCCATGGGGTATGTGCGGGTGTCACCATGTGTACCCACAATATCAATCACTTGTCTTATATCACATTTTTCTGGCTGGAGCAGAACATTGTTCAAAGTAGCCTCACTCCCTGAATTAATTAGTGCTTGTGCACTCTTCCCTACCACCATCACCACTTTTAGCTGTGCTGTAACACCACCAGTCACCATACACATCTTTAAGCAAGGCAATACTATCTTATGCAGAGCCCTTATTCCTATGTCACATTGTATTGGCTCTTCAGTCTCAGGACAGTTACATGCAATATGTCCTTGCAGGTGGCAGTTGAAGCATCGGAGGTTTTTCTCAGTCTGGTCTCGTAGCCGTAATGGGACTTTTGGGTACGTTCTGCCAGCATAGTTATATTGTCCCAGGCTCAGTATCAGGTTTTGTCCTTTCTTTACATTTCCCCCGCTTATCTGGTTGCTAGCGGATCTAGGCTGAGGATGAATACGATGTGGCTCCTTAGCAGCCAAGTTCCTCTCAATCATCTGCTTCCACATCCACAGCTTCTGATTTGATAATCTCTCAATGTTAGAGTAACTTTCAAAAGCAAAATTTGCAAAGGCTTGGCGTGTAGCTCTACATCCAATTCCTTCATGAGCTGAATTTTCCAGGTGCTCAACCTCTTCAAGACCTGGTTCTGTCACCAGCTCATCCTCCACTGGAACAGGTCCCTCCATGAAGGGCTCCACAACATCCTCCATCAGTTCTGCGAATTCCTGGGAGCCTTCCTTGCTCCCTACGGGTAATGCTACAGGTCTCATCTCTATATCCTCAGGGGGTTGGCCAGGGAGCCTGTCTGGAGCACCCTCCTCCTGAATGAATGCAGCCTTTGATCCCAGCTCCATCCTATCATGCTCGGCCTGGCCTGGTATGCAGCACTGTTCTTCTACCTGAGGCCCAGAATCCCGGCTTAGCTCATCTCTCCTTTGCCTGGCTTCCTCCCCAGGGGTATCCTCCGAATGCTCTGCCTTGAGTGGCCACCTCTCACTGTCAGAAATGCTTTCCTCTGGGCTGTCTGGCAGTCTCCCTGCTCCCTCGGGGTTGTCCGGAGACGCAGTCATGGCCTCTGGCTGGGTCATGACAGCCCCGGTATCAAACAGCCGGTCAGGCATTCCGAGTTCCACCTTTGATTCCATGATTGTGCTCCCAGAGTCTGGCAGCTGTTCCAGGTAGTCAGTGCGCCCAGGCCGTGTAGCAGTAGTCTTTGCCAGCAGATCAAGTTCTACGGCTCCCGAAAAATCATTCAAAGTCTTTGTAGCAATACCAGATGTCTTTGAAATATTTAATTCTGCTACGCCAATGTCACCTACTTTGTGACGTTCGCCTTGGTCTGGCTTAGCTGCGGACGTGCCCATCTTATCATCACAGCTTGGTTCTGTAACTGTCGCTCTCTCTTGGCTTAGATCAGAAGCGGCTACTTTGCCTTTCTTGTTTTGACTTAGTTTTGCCACTACTTCTCTGCCTTGCGTTTCTCTGCCAAACTGTTCAACAGCTGGTCGACATTTTTGGGTAGCCTCTGCTACTAAACAGTGCACAGCATTTTTTAGCTCAACCGGGGTGCTTTGCTTCTCTCCATTTTGCTCAGCTCCTCTGCTGTTATCTTCTCTGACTCCCCAAGTCAGTCTGCTTTTCATGCCTTTGACTTGTTCACTTGGGTGTACATCAGGGGCTTCTGCTTCATTTTTCTTTCCCTGGCTGTATTCACTAGCTTTACTTACACCTTCTGGGTGTTTTTTGCTTACCACCAACTCTTTTTCAAAGACCTCTTTATCTGTTGTGATGCCATACAGAGCAAGTTTGAGGCTTTCATGTGAAGCTGCAACGTTTTGATTTTCAAATAAACACTTGTCAACTTCAGTAATCAGTTTGTCTCGTTCTCCCTTCTGATTCCTCTGACCTCTCTTACTTTGGCGCATGTCATCACTGTCACCATCACTGCCTCTTGACAATTCCGGGTTTTCCTTTAGATTTGCTGGTCTCATTACTACCTTTTTCTCTTTTGCTTTTTGTTCCTTGGATGATCCAACTGCCTTTTCACCATCTTCCACATTATCACTGCTTTCAGGATCAATTTTATCCTTCTTGCTTTTTAATTCCGGTTCTCTCTCTTCTGTGTGTTTCTCAACATCAAGCTTTGCTGCCTCCATGCTTTTCAGCTTGCTAAATACTTCTTCTACTGCCTCTGTCATCTTATGCAGGATGTCAGTAGCTTGGTTATGGGGTCCCTTGTCCCCACACACCCTGCCAGGGGCAATCTGCAAAACCTCAGTAAGTGCAGCTCTGTGCTCCTGCTGAGCATCCCTCAGGTTCTTAATCTGTGCAGCCAGGAAATGGTTGGTGTTTTGTTGTATAGCAGTTGCCTCTTGTTGTACAGTGGTTGCCTTTACCAGAGCCTTCAGCAGGTCCTCCATTATAGCACCAAGCAGGTAACAGTCTTAAAGGTACAGTGCTACTAATTTTTTTTTTTTTTTTTTTTAAACAGGTCTGCAAATAAAAGTCCTCAAGCAGACTACCAGATGACTGGCACACCCACAGACCCTCACTGTGCTACTGTGCCCGCATTCTCCACCATATTGTGGTACTTGTCAGCAGGTAGCACGGTCCTCAAGGGCAAAAACATGCACAGTCCTTTGCTTTGCATATAATCCAGTCACTTTATTGTTAAATCCACACAGGATACAGCAGTAAATGAAAAACATAACTGTAACAGAAAACCCTATAAACAAAAAACCTAGCTCGTCTGAGCACTAACTCACTTTGTATATCCCTCTCTATCAGGGTTAAACTAACAAAAACATATGGCACCAACCTTACTAGATAGCAACACTCTGCTAGCTAGCCTGTTGCTTTCCTTTCTCCACTCCCAGTGCTCCAAGCCAGCCTTGCCTTGACTGCTTTCCTTTCTGCACTCCCAGTGCTCCAAGCCAGCCTTGCCCTGACTGCTTTCCTTTCTGCACTCCCAGTGCTCCAAGCCAGCCTTGCCCTGACTGCTTTCCTTTCTGCACTCCCAGTGCTCCAAGCCAGCCTTGCCCTGACTGCTTCCTTTCTGCACTCCAAGTGCTTCCTTTCTGCACTCCTTGACTCTATCTGGAGAGAACAGCCTCTCTCTCCTACCTGCTTCCTGGGAGGAAGCCAGCAATCCCTCTCCTTTACCTGTCTAGCAGGGAGGAGTTTATTCCCACTGCAACAGCTCATTAACTGCAGCTGAGCAGTGGGTTGGAGACGATCCAAAAAACCCTGGCCTGGATCCATGTCTACCCAGAAAACCACTAAACTGTGGAGTGGAGCATTGGCCCACCCTTCTCTCCAAATGCTCCACCCCAGGGGCCCATAACTAAACAGTGTTTTGTGTTGTGCAACACACAAACTACACTTTCTTCCCCTGGGGTTAAAAGGCCTATCTGCCTTCACTTTATCACAATACATATATATATATATATATATATATATATATACAGTCGTATCAGCTGTATCACCCCGATTTCGCCCCATTCGGTTTGGAGCCATTTGGACTTTGGTAGATAACACCAATAGAACTGCTGTGAAATTAGCAACAGGTTATACTTTGGCGCAGGCCTGCCACGGTAATCGGGCAAACCGGGCAAATACCGGTGGGCTGCAATGGACATGGCGTGTGGCCGACCAGCGAGATCAAAGGCCCGTGTAACTAAATCCCTTTATGGACTGATGGGGAGATCAGAGATACACAGACATCTAGAGGGGCACAGGGAGCATTAGATCTCACCTTCAGCTGAGGGCCAAGTGCTATAATCTTGTGAGCTCCGGTCTCTGAGAATATTGCTGTGTCTCACAAGCTGGAAAGTGTTTCCAGCCCACTGGAACACCAGGATGTCTCTCCTCCCTTGGTCAATGGTACCAGAAGTAAGAAAAGTGAGAGGGGAAAAAAATATTTCTTCTTTTTTTTTTTTTTATTATTTGATTTTTAAATTTTTTTTTTTTTCAATTTGACATTTTTTTTCTTGTTTTGTAAGAAGCATGGGGTACAGAAAAAAAAGAGAGGGAGAAGGGGAAACCTCCAATCATTCAGTGCAGTGTCAACATTGTACAATCCTGTGTACTTCCGTTTACATGCATTAATGATGTACATGTTACCGCATGTGCAGGCAGCATCACAAATCATTGACATTAGAAATGAGAATACGCTGTCTGAAGGTGTAAAGATATATCAGTTGCATATTGGTGATGTCTGTTTGCGACATTGTGGTGTTATAGCGGGGTCCCACATGGGGGAGCCATAGGCTGTCATGTCCCCGGTGAGGTATGCTTTTGTCGAAGGGATGCCGTCAGGGTACCTAAGCTTGTGGCCTGTTCAGGTTCATGTCAATGAATCGGAGAGTATGTGAGTCTCTCTTAACTGGGTGGGATTTTGCAAATTCCTCATTATTGTAGGCAGATATTCAAGATGTCCAACATTTCTCTTCCATCTCCCTTCCTTCCCACCGGGGGAGATTGATGTCTCTGGTCGGTCCCGCACTACCACTCTTGGCATACTGGCAAAAAATGTGAGTAGGGAGGTTAAGATATCAAGGAACTGTATACAATAGGAACTATATACAAGGTGGGTATGTTGTGAGCGGGCATTTTCGCTGTTGGTATAGGGTACTTAGTCTGATGTGCTAGCTCAGGTTCTACGGAGCCTGGTGCCTGTTGTTTTCGGTTGTCCAGACAGTAGGAGTCACCATCAGCGTGCCTTTTTTGTTGTTTTTTTTTTCTTCTCCTTCTGTCCTATTTCCCCCTCCCCTAACCGTTCATGCTCAGGTTACCCCCTCATTCAGGTCCCCAGGGTTCAGCATGAGGTGTAATATAATATCGGGGGATGCTTGTCCAAGCGTGAGTGTATAATTCCCTTTTTGCTTTGGCTTCTAAGGTAGATTGCTTTGACCTAAAGTGTTTGCTAACTCTGATTTTCTTTTTATTTTAATTAATATTTTCTTTCCCTCTGTACCCTGAACCACTAGGCTCTCTTCAACCCCTAGACACACAAACTATAGCCCCTATACATAAACACGCACATTACAGCCCCCAGTACACACACACTACAGCCCACAGGTATACCCACATGCACACAACAGTCCCTAGAGAGGTCCCCACCCTCTTCTACTGGGCTGCTCTGCCTTTAAATGTCCAGGCTGAATTTTTTTCCCCAGTCCAGCCCTACTTTGGAGTACTTACTGGTAAATCTATTATAATTGCCAGGTGTACTGGTAAAAGAGCCTGATCACTTTATCCAACTCTCTTGTTATTAGGTAGTATTTAAGTAAGTGGGAATAAAATTAGAAAAGAAGCGTACCACGGTTATATACTTACAGTCTGGAGTAACCAGTTCCTAACCATTTGCCCTCTATCTAAAGCTATGATGTATCTCACTGGTTTTCAGTGGCCATAAATGCTAATTTACCTGGTGTTCAATCTTGATGGTACATTTTTTATGGCTGGGCTGTCCCCTCCAGCACGTGATTGATAACATCAAATAGAAGAAGGTACAGTCATAGAAAAGTGTTTTTACAACTGTAATATTAAACATATAACTTAATAGAAATGGGATCTAACCAGATTGATAGCACAGGCAGAACTTAACTTACAGAAATATTAGGAGATAATCTTTTGAAAGCAATATACAATTTATACTGAATTTTGCCATAATCTTAGGGAAAGGAGGGTCACAACACAAACAAATGTTTTTGCGGTGTCACAGTTCTACTAACCTGGCACAGCATGCCTCTGCCAAACACATTCAGTTAACCTGTAAAAAAATCAGGAATTGAAACTCAGATTAGGCCGAGACAAGCATTTACCATATTGTAATGTGGAGCAAACATATATGTCTACTAATAATGAATAGACTGCATAATGCTGCTTAATAGACACAGAATAGTGGATAGTCTAATTAGGCTAGGCCTGTGAGAATAGTGCAATAATAGTAGCATCTAAAAATGAGTTCAATATGTGTCTAATTATGTGACAAACTATCTATAAATGCTAAGTTCAGCATTTTTTTCTCTATTACCCTATTCCCACAAGATATAGAGACGCTAATAAAAGTATATTAACATTTAACTACCAGGAGTGGGATATTGATAACTAACAGAGTATAAACCATCACAATATAAAGCTGCTTCCCGATCAGCGATAGACGGCCTGGACCTCACTAGGAAATCACAGGAGATGTAACTTGGACACTGAACATTAAATAGTTTCCATTTTTGCTCCTCAGTCTTCTCATCAAGAATATATCAGATATAGAGTCAGAGTCGGGCAACATCATTCTAGTCGGTTTGATGCATACCAGGTTTTCTGTGATGTATGTGAAGCTATTACATGTCAGTTAGTTCGCACCCCCTTGTTACCCTGTGTAACAGCAAAGTTTGCTATTAGTTGCTTTTCGGTGAATGATCTCCCACCAACAAGGCTAGCCACGCGTTCTCAATCTTAATAAGTCAGTGTTGCTGCCTTGAAAAATATATACTATTCCAATCTCTTGAGATGATACCGAACTTAATCTGCACTATCAGTAGAAGTATAATTAATACTTTGTGTCCATAAGTGTAACAATTTACATGAAAGGATACACAATGATTAAAGAGATCGAGCAGACCTTATTTTTCAAAAGCTATTTTGATGGGAATAAGAGCCCACTTGAAGTGCACTGAGTTGGAAGGGGGGTCTGCACCAGGTAACTAATTTAACATTACGCATTACAGTTATGTTATTATAGATATATATTGAGAAAAAAAGACTATTCGTGTAAGATTATGGAAAAAATGAAAATAATATTATATTTCTCAGACAAAATCAAATAAGTTCCTATCCGAATCAGAATGGAAGCCGTCCTGACATATGCTGAGAACTGATAGTAAAAGGTTACTTTAGTTAAATATTTAATTTACTGTATGATATGTGTCTCATAATTGAATCTGTGTAGTGATGTGCAGTATGGAAAATTCAAAATAAAATCAAATAGCGCTATGCAGAATCATTGAAAGACCTTTTTGGAAAATCAAATCTATAACATCAAGGCTTATTTTGACACGCATATTGATATCCCTGACATCATTTTCAATATTTTATACATTTATAACTGCATTTCTTTGCTCTAAGCCAGTAACATCTTCCAGAAAAAACAACTCCTTAAAATCGACTTACTAAACCCTAAATTGTATCAAAGTAAAATCCATATGGCAATCTTTAGGCTAAAATGGATTACATATAGTCAAACTTTGACTGTTTTAGCTAATTTTGACATTCTGATTTATATTTTCAACAATTTAGTAAATAGCCTAGCTTAAAGGACCACTATAGTGCCAGGAAAACAAACTTGTTACAGAGTCATTAGCAGGGCCAGACTGGCCCACCGGGATACCGGGAAATTGCACCTGGGGGCCGGCCGCATTCCTGGCTGGAGCCGCCGGGCCGGGTGGCAGCTTCCCCAGTCCGGCGGCCCTGCTCCTCTCACTGCTGTGGCTGATGGAGGAGGAGCATGTCTCTGTACCATGCTCCCTCGCGGTTCCCGGCACAGGAACCACGAGGGAGCATGGATGGTACAGAGACATGCTCCTCCTCCATCAGTCACAGCAGTGAGAGGAGCAGGGCCGCCGGACCGGGGAAGCTGCCACCCGGCCCGGCGGCTCCAGCCAGGAACGCGGCCGGCCCCCTGAATTAGCTAGGTAAGGGGGGAAGGGGTAGAGGGGAATAGAGGGAGGAGGGAGAGACACAGCAGGGGAGAGAGATGGGGAGAGACACAGGGAAAGGGGGAGGAAGAGACACAGGAAAGGGGGAGGGAGGAGGGGAGAGACACAGGAAAGGGGAGGAGAGAGATGGGGAGGGAGACACAGGGAAAGGGGAGAGATGGGAGGGAGAGAGATGGGGAGAGAGGACACAGGGAAAGGGGGGAGAGATGGGGGAGGGAGAGACAGGGAAAGGGGGGAGGGGGAGGGAGAGAGATGGGGAGAGACACAGGGAAAGGGGGGAGAGAGATGGGGAGAGACACAGGGAAAGGGAGAGAGATGGGGAGAGACACAGGGAAAGGGGGGAGGGAGAGAGATGGTGAGGAGCCCCATACACACACTGCCCCACACACACACACACCATACACATTCACACACTGCCCCCACACACAAACACCATACACATTTACACACTGCCCACCCACACACTGAACCTTTCACACACATTGCACCACTGCTCCTATACCCTACTACAGCCCCATATCCCAGCAGTTCTTAAACGGTTTGACGACTTACTCTGGGAGGGGGTGCCGACGCTCCTGGCGCCATAACCACTACACAGAGGAGTAGTGGTTATTGTGCATGGAATATTTCTTTAAATAATCTACAAGTGCCCCTCTCAGGCTCAGGCTCTGGATCCGCCACTAGTATATGACATGTATATTAATGTGTGTATTAGTTATATATATATATATATATATATATATATATATATATACCTATTATATTTACACATAATAATGTACATTTATAAATGCATAATACACAGAGAAATTTCATTAATATGTTCCATATGTAATGAGCAGATATTGGCCCAGTCTTGTTGCTAGGTGCATACTCCAGCACAATAACATATTTAAAGTGAAGAGCACACCCACAGGACTTCAAAATAAACATTTTTTCAGTTGTGCCCTACATACATACACCATTTCAGTCCCATTAACAAGCTTTCCTTAATATGTCAAAGTAGTTGGACTGAAACATTGATTACATGCAAAGGCACGTCTGCTTAAAATAAATCTGCACTTTTGTTTATTTTGAAGCCTATGAGTGCGCTTTTTACGTTGAAGTACTTTTTAATTTTAAGTTATCTGTTCTAACTCTGTATCTGCACACTATGCTGGTGCGACGCATTATGGGGCTGGTAAATATTTTTTTTCCAGGGCTGCTTTTAATTCCCAGTTCGGCCCTGGTCATTAGGTCCCCCCCCACCCTCAGCTCCTCCCTCCCGCTGGGCTGAAGGGGTAAAAACCTCTTCAGCCACTTACCTTTCTCCAGCGCTGGGCTCCCTCGGTGCTGGGCTCACACCGCGTGCATTCAAACCGCGCACAGGAAACCATTACTCAATGCTTCCTACGGATGTCCAGCGACTTCTCACGGTGATTTTCAGAGTGAGAATCGCAGAAGCACCTCTAGCGGCTGTCAGTGAGACAACCACTATAGGCTGGATTAACCCTCAGTGAAACATGGCAGTTTCTCTGAAACTGCTATGTTTTGAGCTGCAGGGTTAAAACTATGGGGACCCGACACCCAGACCACTTCATTGAGCTGAAGTGGTCTGGCTCCTATAGTGGTCCTTTAATTTAAGCTTTTGTTTTATTTTAATATCTGCAGGCTGATAATTTAAAGCGATGCACTTTTGAAATATATATCTTTTAAATATAGTGACATATTTGCAGGGCCGGCGCTTCAATAAGGCCAGTTAGGCAGTGGCCTAGGGCGCTCTTCAGGAGGGGGCGCCCACAAGGGCTGAAATACTCCTCTGGACTGGACCGCTGCACAAGAGAACATGCTGCTAATTCTGATGCATTGATGTTGTAATGGTAACGCCGCCTTTGCCCGCCCACCATACCACAGACATGCTGCTCTCGTAAAAACCTCTGCCCCAAATCTTCTAACCTTGCCTCCCCAGCCTGCACCTGCTCCCTTCTCCCAAGATCCTGCCTCCAATCCAGACAGCAATCCTTTGAAGAGGAGGACAGTGCAAGATCAGAGCTGCCCCTTGTCCTGGGCTGCTAGTGGGAGGGACCATAGACAGAAACTGGAAGCATGGCAGCAGAGAAGGTACCACACTAACTGAATGGGTTTCTTTCTGTTCCTCCAACCCCCATCTATGTATGTGAGTATATGAGGCTGCTTGCTATGTGTGTAAGTTTTAGGCTGTGTGTGGCTATTAGGCAGTTTGTGTGAGTGTATCAGGCAGTGTGTGTCTATTAGAAAGTTTGTGTGAGCATATGTATTAGGCAGTGAGCGTGAGTATGAGACAGTTTGTGTGTGTATGTGAGTGAGTTTATGTATTAGGCAGTGTGTGTCTATTACACAGTTTTTGTGTGGCTGTGTAAGTGTGTGTATTAGGCAGTTTGTGTGTGTGTGTGTTTGTGTATGTATGTATTACATGTATGTAATCATAATATATTTCAATCCATGTATTAGGCAGTGTGTGTATGTATCTAAGAAGCAGTTTGTGTGTGTGAGGCAGTGTGTGTGTGTATGTGTGTGCATTAGGCAGTTTGTGTGTGTTGGTATATGTATGTATTCAGCAGCTGTGTGTGTGTGTATTTGGCTGCGTACGTGTGTGTGCATGTGCATGTACTAGGCAGTTTGTGTGTGTATGTGTGTATAAGATAGATGTGTGTTTATATATTAGATAGTGTATGTACAAGGTAGATTGTGTGTATGTATTTGGCAGTGTGTGTGTGTCTAAAATGTAGTAGGCAGTTTGGGTGTATGGATGTACAGTATGTATTAGGTAGTGTATATACAGGTCTCTATTCCCTGTTGCCCTAGTCTTTTACTATGTGCCTGTCTCAATAAAAATAAATGTAAAAAACAAATTGAGCAGACAGACACGTGAGGGTCCATTCACTAAACAGTGATTTCATAAGTCTCTAAAAGCTTAAACTTAGGTCAACATTTTTCTTTTTAAACTAAAGTGAGATGGAGACTTTTCCAACGTGTCTATTTTAGCCTTTTTTTAACCCTCCACTTAATGAATAGACCCATTTGGTGAAACAAAAACTCAGGGAATCCTGTGAAAAGGGTAAGAGACACTAAAAAGTAAAAACAAAAGCAGAGATGACTGTAAGTAAAGGAAAAAAAAGTGTGGAAACGTGTGTGAGTCTCATAGCAAAAGTGAGTGTATAAACACTAGTTTTACTAAGAAGGAGGAATAATCCATATACATAAAGTATGTTAGCTTGCTGAAATACTTTATGTCTGGGGTCTTTCAGTATCTTGGCAGTTTCTAAAAGAGAAGATTTTAATAGAAATCGGCCCTTTTTAAATTGGGGGCAAAATCCCCTCCAGCAGCCAGGAAGGCTTTCTTCTGCTTCCTTTAGTTCCACAGAGAAGTTCCAACAGAAGAGGCAGACTAGCTGTACTAGTGTGTGCCTGCCTTCCACCTTTCTCAGTGAGACAAATTAGAGCTCAATGCAAAACACAGGAATCAAGAGTGCATGCGCGTACTTGCGGCTTCAGCACAGGGGCATCTTCTCAAAGAGAATCCTCTGATTGGAGCATTACCTGGTACACACTAGGGGCAGAAAAACAAAAATAGCATCTTTTCTCTGGTGGTATATCAAATAAATGTTTTAAAACAAAAAACAGTGAAATCTTTCCTTTTGGAGTTTAGCAAACAAACTTGTGAAGCATGAGGGGGGCGGCAAAGTGGATCTTTGCCTAGGGCGGCAGAATTCCTTGCGTATTTGTAGGCCCACTTTTTAGCTCTCAAAGTTATAATATCTGTAATCAAAATAAAGGCATTTTAAAAGAAACCCTTATCATTTTCACCCACATATCCTCACTGCCATGGAAATAAAAGATAAAAAACTTTTGCGAAGTTGCAAAGAAAAGCAGAAATCGTTGAACACTATTATATACAGAAAGTATAGATGTTGAAGAAAAGCAATATAAAATGATGACTTTATCAAAATTAGACATGCCATATGTTATTCAATAGACGCAATAACTCTGTCAATTAAATATTTGAGCAAATAGTCAATTTGGCTAATAGCTTTGCAAGTTTTGCTTTTTACTGCAGTATTACAAAAGGACAAGGGAAGCAATAATGAATGATTTTTACACTTCCTGACTTAAAAGTGCTGTTCATCAACAACAGACGGCAGGTTTGAATTGTCCAATAAATATAAATCTGGGCTGTAGTCAGGTCAAAGCTGTAAGAGATTTGCAATGAATCAGAACTATGTGACTTACAGCACAATCACTGCAAGCATAACGTACAATACAGAACTTGTGCATCTTTCTTCTAACACGCATAAAGTGTACCTTTCGTGCAAAAATGACATGGTATCATTTTTAGAGCAATTTCTTCTTCACTAAACAAGACAAACTGCTAGCAAGTACTTATATTACATTATTATTTTTTTTTTTTTAAATGACTCTCACTTTCTATTTAGCTTTTACCTCTGTTACAAAGAAGCCTGATAATCTGTTTATATTCACAAGAGAGCTATCTTGCAGTATATTCCTCTGATCAAAAACTTTTACTGTTTGACATTAATGCAAAGTTGCACTACATTAACTAGTATTTTGTTTTTTTTTGCTATTGGCTGTGATGTCCTATTTCAACATGTTTGGCTCTAGTTAATTTACCTACCTCTTTCTAACACTAGATGCAATACATTAACATTTTTAAGTTCATCAGACAAAATAGAAACCATTCGACAGTGTTTGCAGGAATCATTTTATGCCTTCAACATGGATGCTGTCCAGGAAGTAGGAGGGTCTGGGAGGGAGGGTCTGCCGGAGATTGGCAGGGATGTGTCAGCTGACCAGAGTTCGCTGCGAACGGTTCGTGGCGAACCGTGGCGAACTGTTCGCGAACGGTTCGCGACATCACTAATCATAACCACCACAGCCTGTTGTAGTGATGTATTTTCTTGAGCAGTGCAATGCACATTTGCTCTATAAGCACTGATGGAGATTTTTGCTCACAATGTCCACAACATTTATGTGTAAAATGCATGCTTTTTGCTCAAAGTAAACATGAATAAACATAGATTTGTTGTAAAATCTAAAACAACTCATTATTACAGGTAGTACTCGAGATCAGCCAATACTACCGGCATACTACCTGTAGAAATTGCCCCAACCGCTATATATAGGAGTGTTTGACCTGGGTGATCCACTAGCTATCTTCAAGGTGTGCAAGTCTTCTTTCACCTTGCCACCTGACTAAACTATTAAAGGGTGAGCAGGAAAAAATCTCTTCCCCAGCATCCCCCTCTGACAATCACCTGCTGGGAACCACCTGCTCCCCTCTTAGTAGCCTTGTGTAGTATTATACTAGTGATAATTTATTTATTTATTTTTAACTTCGACAATTTTTATTTCAGTTTTATAAGGGTACAGAATAGAATGGGGATGGGGAACAGTGGTAAGGTAAATATCGTCTTATACATTGACATGCATACAGTTTGCACATTATTCATATACAACATTTTTATATTCAACTTTTTTGTGTACAGGCTTTGTGTTTCTCTAGGTTTGTCTAGCGGTTTGCTCAGTTTTCTACCGTGGGAAGGACTCACGTTCGACTATCGGGGTCCACATTCACCTGGTTTTGTCTTTGGTAGAAGGTGCAGAGTATTAGTGTTTCATGTACCACTGGAAGAGGGGGGAACAGTGGAGAAGGGATGGATTTAGGGGGGTGGGGACACCGGGGGAGATGAGGTGTAGATAGAAGGGGGGTAGGGTTCTCCCAGGCTTTCGGCTTCTTACGGTTGCTTCTATTGAGCATTTTTTCTTTCAACTATATGTTATTTTTATTCACCACGTTATTATCATTATTTACAATTTTGTTATCATTTACAATTTTCATTGTCTAAAAGGGCACAGCTGTCGGTCCGTAGGTTTTTGCCACAGCCTCTTATTTTGAGGGCACAGTGTTGCGCCTTATGTACGACTGCCAGGTATCCCAGGCTTGTGACCAAATTTTTTGGGATTGACTTGATCGTCTGGTTGCATGTTCATAGAGCTTAGTTGTTTCTATCGTTTGTATACATTCTGTAATTGTGGGCGGGATAGCGGATTTACAGTGTCTACTAATGACAGTTAGTGCAGCCATAAGTATGTGGTAAGTTAAGTATTTCTGGCTACCCTGCATTCCCTTCGGGAAAAGCTGGAGGAGGTATGTTTCTGGCTTGCGAGGTAAAAGCATTTTTGAGCTGTCTTGTATTATGGTAGTTATGTTGTCCCAGTAGTTTGTTAGGGAGGGGCAGTTCCACCATACATGGAGCATTGTGCCTTTGTGTTGTTGGCATCTCCAACAGAGATCGAAGGCTTGTGGGTAAGTTGCTTTTATACGTGTAGGCACTAAGTACCACCGGTATAGGATTTTTCAGGATAGTTCCATGTGGGAGGCGCATTTGGAGAGTGAGTTATGTCCAAGTAGAATTTTATTCCATTGCCGCGCATGGTTAAATGTGAATTCCTTCTCCCATGCTGCAATGAATGATAGTTTTGTGTGGTCTTTTTGAGTGTGCATCGTTTGGTATAGTCTAGTGATCATTTTTTAAACCAAGTGCCTGTTTTGAAAAACAGCTGCCTAATGAATATTTTAAAATAGAAAACACTAACATCTTCCTGCCCCCTCCACTACCTGTAGCGATTCAGGGCTAAAATGTTTCAACATCCTTGGCTTAAGTTCCCAAAACCTATGCCTATCTTTAATCAAAATGTACTGCATTCAAGCTCTGTCTGTTGTCACCCAAAATTGCTCCCTGATCTCTTAACGGCAGTGGGCTTAGGACTTTGCTCAAGAGGCAAATAACAGAAGTTACAAAGCAGAAGATTTACAAAATACAGATAAGCTTTAACCCCTTAAGGACACATGACATGTGTGACATGTCATGATTCCCTTTTATTCCAGAAGTTTGGTCCTTAAGGGGTTAAACTGTACTAAAGCAAATTAATCAAAGGCAGCAAACACTGACAATAGAGACTCCACAATGTCCCAAGAGAATGAAATAACAAAAAGATATCAGAAACAGGTTGCGCCTAAACAAATCAATAAAGTGTAAAGGACTATGTATATGCAAATATATTTTAGAGTTTCACATTCACAGACAATATGTAGCAATATAAGTTTAATGTTCTATTTTCAAAACATTTTCAAAGACCATCAATGAAATATCATCTGGGTGACAACGTGATTTGTACGAAGACAAATTAGGCAGGAGATCCCAATGCATTATTTTATGTAGGGGCGGGTGAATGCTTTGCAACATTTGTGAGAATGCAAACAGATTTAATAGACTTACAAACTAAGCTTTGGCAAACTTTTTGAGATTTATTTCCATTAATTTGAACAAAAGCAATGGTAGATCTATTTATGTGTGCCTAAACAAACATTCGATAAATGCTGGAAGGGTTGCTAAACATTTGTTTGAGCATTAGTGTTGCCCATACAGAATATATTTGCATTCATTTGCATCAATGTTGCCACACATTTGCTAAATGCCAACTCCATACATAGCAATTTCATCTAGCTGCACCAGATGCTGAACATTGATACCTGATTTACAAATATTATATTTCTGGAGAGGGAAGGGAGTGGATCCAGTGAATATTCTTAACAAACTTTCAACACCACTGACATAGCAGAGGAGTATGACACATTTTTCATCTAGCAATCTGTTGCAGCTAAACAAAACTGGTTTGAAAAATGATCTTTTTCTTGACAACACAAACTATATCTTTACATTGTTCTTTTTGCTGAGAAATAGGATATCAAGCGATCTGCTAGATGTAATACTGTTATTGCTCTAAAGAAGGAGAATGTGGTTGGATAAACGGTCATAAGGTCACTGAAGAAATAGAGGAAACACTCCAGGCACCATAACCACTGCAGGCATTAAACCATTTTAGAACTTGGCTTCAGACTCAAGGTAAAAAATCAAACCATTGTAAAACAATTTGACTCATAATAATGTGGAGGGGGCACTTGGCCACTCCTGGCACAATAATCACAACAGCACACTAGTGCTAAAATGTTCATCTACGTGCATATTTTACATTGGTATGCACTGTCAGTCATAATCAGTTATATCGAACCCACACTAACATACATTTCCTTGTAACCCGATATTAATTTCTTCCAAAGAATGTTTTCTACAACATCAAATATATTTAGAGTATGGTTCTCTAATGGTGCATGTGAGCTTTTGTTGAGACCTAATCAGGAACTAACCATAGGACAAGTCTTTTCAAAATTTCTGTATTCTACTCTTGTAAATATCCTGTGTCAAGACAGGAAATGTGTGCAAGAAAAGAGGCTTCTCCAGAGATCATGTGTTTTATGTGTGTAAATGCTGGTTCATTTGTTTTTTGTGCAACTGAATGTACAAGCAACCACAACCGACTTGCTTCTTGTAACAAACATTATTTTATCATCAAGGTTTATTTATCCTATTCACAGTTGACCAATTCCCCTGTTACTGTCACAGTCCAGACTGGGGTGAAAGGAATTTTTTTAAGTTACCGCCCTCACAAGTCCTCCCCATCCCTCCGCTACTTGGCTCAGAGCATGTAGTCTAGAGTCTAAGTGGAATGGTCCAATCTAATGCTTTTCTATAAGAAGCATTTGATTGGACCATAAATATGCAGGAAAAAGAGTAGCAGTGACAGTGGACTAAGCAGGATAAGATAGGAGGGTTAAATCAGGGTGTAGCTTGGGCAGGATAGGCAGCTGGATTTTTATTTTTTTTATTTCCAGTCTCCTGATGCATGCAAAGGCTGTATTTGTATTTTGTGTCAATGTGAGTGTGTTTGAATGCTGGGGGTGTATTTCTATGATATATCATTATAAGTTTGTGTTTGAACTCCTGTGTGTTTTTGAGCACTGTGTCCGTGTGTGTGCATGTATCAGTGCATTTATACAGAGTCAGTGTTTGTGTCAATGCAGGTGTGAATGTTTGTGCAGAGTGTCTGTATGTATGTAGATGCAAATGTGTATTTCTGCATAGTGTCTGGGTACATAAGTGCAGGGCCATCATTTTATGTAGTTTGTGAGAGCAAATACAGGTGCATATCTGGGGGGTGGGGTCAGGGTGGATGCATACGGGATCATAGGTGTGGCAGGTTAATGAGTTTACATGCAGGGAGATATATTTGTGGAGAGTCCGGGTGTAAATGCAGGGACGTGTGAGTGGAGGGTTAATGTTCATAAAGGGCATATGTGGAAGGCCAATATGTGTTTGTGTATGAAGGGGCATTTGTGTATTATAGTTCATTGTCTGTGTATATAAAGTGGGGAATGTGTACCTCTTGTTGTCTGTAAGCCATTCTCAACTCCATTGGCCAGTAGCCCATTACTGCCCCATAGCTGGTAGTCCATTATTCTCGCCTATTCTCCATAGGTAAAAGGCTTTTCTCTGCCCTCTGCAGTTAGTAGCCCATTCCCCTCCCCCATAGTTAATAGCCTATGTTCTGCCTTCCCCCACATAGACAGTACCCCTCATAGAGAGTACCCTAGTCTCCTCCTCTCCCCCATAGATAGTACTCCATTCTCCTACTAGTTGTTAATTTTAATCCTCACCTCATTTAACCTTTATATAGCTAGTATCCATTCTCTCCCACCCATAGATAGAATGCAATCTCCTCTTGCCCCCCATACAGTATCTCTGCAATCATAACATTGACTTATCTACTAAATGACAATATTTTATATTGCAGGGCTACAACTAAAGGGACATAGCACCTACCTCTTGATTAAGATGAAGTACTCCAGATGCCTTCAGTGCTCCTAGCTATAGCCCCCTGATGACATGGACAGGGCATTTAATTTAAAATAATTGTTCTAATACTATGAAATTCCGACAGTGATTACGCTTTTCTATTTTAATATTCGCCAAGGTCCCCAAATTTCAGCAAGTTGGGTCACACATTGAAACCAAAGCGTAAAAACATTGGTAAGTTTACAAAAAAATGAAGACGCATGCACATTAAGATATTTGAATTTCTTCAGTAGAAAATATTCCTTCTTAATGACACTTGAGTATTTTCCAAAATGTGAATTTCCTGATTTTTTTAATGCTATGTCTTAGCAAAAAAAAAAAACCTGCAAGACTGTTTATTGCTGCATAATAACTATAATAATAATAATAGTAATACATGAACAAAGGGGATAATTCAAAGGCTATAAAAAGGACTAATTACAGCATTTGCTTTCGCTGCGTGCCAGTGTTTGTTCCACCATTCAGTTTGCTGTATCGTGCATTTTCCTATCAATGCAAAATCATAGAAAATGAAAGAATCTCATTTCGGGAGATATCATTATCTCATGTATATTTACTTGCATGCGGATATTGGTTTTGATGATACAGAATTTTCAAGCCACCGTAGATTACAACTGGCAAAATAACACAGTATAGCTGCTTATTATATGCATACTCTGGGAAAATGCAGTAGAGAATGTAGTGTCTGTTACAAGAGAATCATTACAACTGAAAGAGAAATGACAGAATGAATAATTTATATAAAAAGCAACATTAGTCATACGCATTAAGCTGCAACTTCAAATCTGTACAAAACTTATATCACAATAAAAATAGTGTCTGGTGATGGAATATGAGAACTATGCAAGCTGTCATTTCATAACAAGGTAACAAACATAAAAGATTAAATCTGTTTCTCTGCCCAGTGGGTTGGATTTTTAAATTACTTTACAGTTACAGATTGGTGTAACTTGTTCCTTGTACTCAAGGTGAATCAAAGGAAAATTGTGTCCAGGAGGACAGGAGAATTTAGCCAATAGTGTTGCGAGGCATGACCACATGACACGCTCAAGGGCAAGAGTCAGACTGTTAGTACAGCTGCCTGTGGAGACTGCCAAGTAGCCAGATGAGAATGCTTGTAGCATATCTGTCAGAGTGCTGGATATAGCCAATACTGGCTGCTTTTCCTTCGTCCAGATTTGGCTCTCTTTTCTAAGAAGATGTATAAAGAGAATAACATTAGTGGATTAGGAGCAGATGAAGCAGATGATTACTTTGCTGTTTTAATACTATAAACTACAATTTATTGGGTTGAAAAAACAAGTCATTGAGACAGTTGTAACGGATTTGTACATCGTTGTAATTCACTAGAGGTACGCATTCAGGATTATTCACTAAGCTCTGATTTGTTGCAAATTAAAATCCAAACGCCAAAATTCAGGCTAAACTAGACAAGCAGAGAGTATAGCCGAAATTAATCATTTTTCCATTTTTTTTGCCATTCGGCTTTTAATTAACTACAACTTAGAGCTTGGTAAATAATCATCAAAGTGTTATTGGGGAAATTAAATAATAAAACACATACAACCTAGCGAGGGGATCAAGAGTTAGATGCCCATGTGCACGCATGCTGCTTAGGGGCTCACACATTTTACCTGCCGACTATACGTTAAGGATTGATTTGAAGGAGTGACGTAACTGATCTGTTTTTAGAATAATATGATGTTCTCCTGAATGCTTGTAATCTGTTATGTAAGAGTTTGCCTTATGTACCAATAGCACTTGATAGTGCAAAGAGGAATGTATAATATCTTGGATCTGATCAAAAATGGCAAATTGTTACATAGCAATAACATTATTTAATAAAATATTGTTTTTTTTAAAAACTATTATTACTGAAATTATTTCATTTTGAATTTGGTCTTCAACACAAAGAACATAAACAAGAATCAACAAAACTATATATTTTCTTTCTTTAATAATTTATCTGTGCATACAGAGTTAATAAAAATTACTTTCCAGAACTGAAATACCCTTTGATTTCATTGGTTGCTTTTTACACACATCCATTGGTAGTAGAATGGGTTGAGGATAGGACATTTTTGAGAGCACTTTTATTATGTTTGGTTAGATAAATTGTTGCAAAAATAAACCCTGAAGACTAAAATTAAAATAATGGGGTATTGTATTGTAGCAAAAAAAAATAAAAATAAAAATTGCTCCCTAAAATCAGAACTAAAGTTTTTTGTTTTTTTTTAGATAAATTAAAATTGCATCAGAATTAACATTAATCTGTGGGCCTGAGCAGCACCTAGTGAACCCCAGGTAAGAAGTCAAATGGTTCAAAAGCAGTTTGACACCTTAATATGAAGAGGCAAAAGGGAACTTCTGGCACAATGATCGCTATAGCAAGCTGTAGTTGTTATGGTGCTTGGAGTGTTCCTTTAAGACTTGCACACATCTCAGTTACTGCTGTTGATCTAAAAGACAGCAAAAGAAACCCAATATGGATTGTTTTCCAATTGCTATTAATACATTTAAAGTATATATAGATGTGTACAACCCTCATTTCAGTAGACACATCAGATAGAAACCCGGAGGAAAGATTTTTTAAATTGGTTTCTATGAAGAAAGCTGCTATAATCTTTAAAATATTGGTAACTGTAGCGAGATACTAAGAATTCCTTCATGGATGCTTGAAAACAAGTAAACAACTGTCCATTTAACTGAACTGACAGTAAGGGAAGGAATCCAGAAGACTGCATTGCTGTGCCATTTGCATTCAATTTTTATTCTCATAATAATTTCATCTGACCTAAGGTTTAGAAGTTTAATAAACACAACAAAATGAAAAGTTCATTGAAAACCCATTACTAAATATATCCTGCCTATAACTGCAGTGTCACTCAATGCATGCAGAAGGCATAGGAAAGCAGCAGGTACAATAACACATCAATACTACTTTTGACTTATCAGCAGACAGCACACATTATAATAGAATATATCAATGCCACACACCTGCCTGTCACTTTCCTTATTAACCGATACCTCCTCTGAGATGGTGTGAAATCAGTTCAATGATTATCTGTTCCAAAATTAGGAGCACATTTCTGTTACTGTTCCCAAATCTTAAAATGGCTCTGTCAGTTTCTTTCAAGATCATGTTAAATGCTGCTGCTAATTTCACTTGTGATTTATACAGTGACAGCCACATTTCTTTGAGACAATCTGAATAAACCATCCTAAGTCTAGCTTTATTAGGAAATAGTCTCTGCACTGGATGTGGCTGTATTTGGAGATGATACCCTGCAGATGATAATGACAGAATACTGAGCACACACAATTTCTCTCGTTATTCTTTTTTTTTAAATCCAAATTAAAATGTATCAATGATTAATTTTCGGCAAGGCTGGATTGAATTTGCTATTGGCTATAGGTTGCACGTAAATCACCATTATTATTATTATTATTATTGTTATTATTGCCATTTATATAGCACCAACAGATTCCATAGCGCTTTACAATATTATAAGTGGGGGGATTTAACTATAAATAGGACAATTACAAGAAAACTTACTGGAACGATAGGTTGAAGAGGAACCTGCTCAAACGAGCTTACAGTCTAAAGGAGGTGGGGTGTACATCACCATGGTCAATAGTATATGTTGTAATAATAATAAGTAATAATGTAGTAATAATATTGTATATGCTTTTCAGCATTATATAATTCAATAAAGGTCAGCAAATTACGGAAGCCCACAGAGGTTATATATTTGTAATATTTTTCTGACTTGTTATCTCGAGAAAATTGTTATTTTCTTGAGAAACAAGACAGAATAAAATTACAAATGTATGGCCTCTCTGGGCTTCCATAGCAAATACTTACCCAGCACATTGTTTGTTCTGATCCACTTCTTTTATGACTCTTTTATGACAAGCTATTGCTCTTATAAACAGTGTGGAATTCAATATGGGAGAGATTTCTCACAGTGTATCAGACAGTTTTGCACTTGGCGCAATGATTAAATCTGTAGTTTTTTCTTTTCTTTTTTTCTTTAAGTAAAGAGCTTTAGTAGATAGCTCCCCAATTTTGTAATCCTTAAAAATGGCAAATTTGGGAGTTATTTACTAAACAGCAAAAAGATTATGTGTGGGATAGCCATATGTAAGTATATCGGATTATGACTTTGTTTAGCAAGCAGCGCCCTTGTTTGAAATCCCTCAATATGGCAATCCCTCTTAATGATAGCAAATTAGGGAGCTATCTACTAAGCAGCTGAAAAATACAGATACAATGGGGATTTTCTAAATTTGATCTTTCAGCAGACTAGCAGATAACTCCTAAATGGCTATGTTTTAACATGTGATTGTCACCTTCATTCATACCCCATAATGCAAGTGTACTAAATTAGGCTTTGGGCTGTTTAACTCCGTAAGGACACATGACATGTGTGACATATCATTATTCCCTTTTATTCCAGAAGTTTGGTCCTTAAGGGGTTAAACCTTTTTTAATAGAGGCTGTGTGTGTCACAACCAAAACAGTTGGGCTAGGTCTGCAAAAACAAGTGATGTATACCTAAAACGTGGATAGGTAAGCACTGGGACTGCAGTGCCATGACCCTTACACCAAAACCTATTAATTAAAGGCACACTCCAGATCCTTAAAGCAAGGTAACTTGCTGAATTGCTTTATGTGTGAAGAGTGTTTCCTCTTTATTTAACTTTACAAAAAGTACACCTTTTGACAGAAATTGACACTTTTATAAATGAACCTGGTTAAAACCCCTGTCTTTTAAACAGACAACTGGCCCTGTTACATCCTGGTATGTTTAGCTCAGTGGAGCTAAACTCAAGAGGCAGCAATTGCCCAGAACACCTGCCTTGCAAAGACTTCTCATTGAGCTGCATTGTTAAGCTTCTGATTGGACAACCACAGAAAGTATGGGCGGGAGGGCTTGTAAAGGCTGCAGACAAGAGGACTACAGCTTTTGCAAGCTGTTTTTAACTATAAACCCAATTAAAAAAAAAATCATAATTAAAGGCATACATGCTTTATTTGGTTTACATCTACTAAATAGTGATTATTTAATTTATTTTTGTCATAGGCTATTGAGTGTCTCTTTAAGTTAAATCTGTTTTGGTACTTATAATGTCCCTTTAAGCTAAATACAACCAATTAAATGCACCTGATGATTTATTTGTTTTTCAATTTGACCACCATTATTATAGTAATTAAAGACATGTTTAAGGCAGATTACCTGTGACAGCCATTATAAAAGGGGATTTGGCATTTATATAAGTGAATGTCACTATTAACCTGAGTGTATTCTGCATTTTAACAGGATAGCAGGATAGAAATAGAAAAGTATTCAGGTTTTTGTCCCAGCATTTGTAATTCTTTGGCAATTCTCCACAATTCCTAGTTTTGATATTTTTTTTTTTTGTGTTGGCACACCATTCCTGCTATTGTGGACATTTAACTTAAAATCCTTTATTGTCTTGCATAGACATCTTGGAAGAGCTGTGCCATACTATCATCTATTTCTTCTGATTACCTCCTGTCCTCCGTCTTTGAAATATTGTCCACTATTAGGATAACATTCAAAGTTAGAACTTATCCCATTGACTATCATCATTGCTGGAAACAATACGGAAAACTGCTTTCTGGTTGTTCCAACGAAGACAACCAAAGTGTTTTCAATTATGTGAGCACCGTAGGTGGTTACATTTATAATGAAGGGAAAACAATAAAATCTGTAACATTTACGCTCATACAAATTCCAATTTTCAATCCATACAATTGCACTGCACATTTTGTAGATCATTAAAAAGCCTAGCTAATGCATTTTGTGATGGAATACCCCAATAGCCAGAGTGCTAGGAATCAGAAAAAAATCAACCTGTCATTAAATACATAAGATGTGGTAAACAGCTACTAGAACAGAAAACCGTTTAACCTTTCCAGTTCAATAGTGCCTCGAGCAATCTACGGGCCATATTTATCAAGTCAAAACAGGTACCATTCAGGGGCAAAGTATTAGATAAGAAGCAATTGCTACAGAAATGAATAGACTATCTCTGAACATTTTGCTCCAGAATTGCCCCTGTTTTGCCTTCGTAAACATAATACTTTTCTTCTACAGTGTGGGGGTTTATTAACTTAGTTGTCAATTGACAAATATTTACTTTGCTTTTATTTTGACCGAAATATAGCAAATTCTTTATATTGTTGCACGTGGATCTTAGCACAGTTTACTGTATAGTGAATAAACCTATGTTTTCTTTTCTTTTTTTTTTTTGGTCTATAAATATTAAATATTAAAATATCAGTCTTAAACTTTAACCTCCCTGGCGGTCTGATTATGTCAGTATTTTTGAATGTTAAATCGGTACATTGTTTTGTATGTAAATTTGTTGTTTCATATTGTAGGCTTGTAATTCTTAGGAATAACTCACTTAAATCTGTCCAAACAAGAGTCTAGTAGATATCCCGGGTATGATAAAGTTTGAAACACGAAATCATAAATTATAATATAATAAATAATTATAAAAAATAATATAATAATATAATTAATTAACAAAGTAATATAACCAAAAACACTGACATTTGTCCAAACAAGGGTGCAGTATTACTAGTCACTGCAATACTAGACACTGCATATTGGTTTAGCAAACATCCCGGGTATGAAAAATGTTGAAACATGGGACTGCACAAAGTCCGACGTCACAATCAGGACAATGGAACCTGGTTTCCTTTCTGATTTTCTTTCCACTGTCATCTCGCTTCGAGCAGCAAACCACGCACATCCTTGTAGGTGCTGACTTTTTCTTGGTTAGTGGGATGTAGTCCATGAAGTGATGACCAGTCAGGCATTCGGTTAACAATGCCAACAGCACCATTGATGGTGTTTGGTGGTTCACAAAGATATGTTCGGCAACTTTCCGAATGAAGTCAGAATGAGCCACAGGCTTGTCACTCTTGTTTTCAAACAGAATGTAGGCATTCAACAAGCATTGCTCAAGAAGATGCCTGAAGATCTTCTTTTGCTGTTTCCTCATTGCTGGGTAGAATGTCATTGCTTAGTCTGCTCTGTCGACACCTCCCATGGTGTTATTGTAGTCTATCACTACTAGTGGCTTCATGATTTCTTTCCCAACTTTTGTGCATACCATAACAGTGGAGGTATTATGAACTGTACTCATTAGGCACACACATTTCTAAGCAACCATTTCTCTAGAGAATATATGGTATAAAACATATACCAATTAGTGGAGCGCTATACAAATAAAAAATTGTGCAGGGGTTCACTAACCCCATCAATTGAGTGTAACAACACACTTCAGAATACAAAATTTTAAGGTATATATGAAAAAGAAAAAAAATAGGGATATATAGTGCAGATGGTCTTACATAGTAATTGGTGGTAAATAAATAAATAGAACCACTCACATGGTTTGGAGCCTATATGGTATTGGCTCTGTAAAGTAAATCTTTTTGCTCTTTGGGCAGCAATACACCACTCTCTCAATGATGTTCCTCCAAAAATACAAAAAAGAGAAAAAGGCAACCAAATGTGTGGTACTGTGCAAAATGCAAATAATACAATTATGGTAAGTATTACGCTCACCTTTTTAAGAGCCTTCAGTTCCTAGCTCTAAGGATAATCAGCGGTGTGACACTTTCTTGGGATGGCACTCCCCCAATTAAGGTTCCAAGAGGCTCCAAGGACTTAGTTTGGAATAACTAGTAAAATTCATTGGTTACAAATAAAACTGGGGAAATTGTGTGAAGTGTTCTTGCCTCCACCTGTAGTCTACAACTGGAGTGGGCGGAGTAACTGTTATCATTTACATAGCACATTTAATTGCAACGTTGTTGCACAGTTACATTAAACCATACATTTATAAAAACATTAGCAGGTGTTCAAAAGGCCCTGTCTATGACATCACTGGCTGCTGCAGCCTTGACAGGTCAGAGTATTTTGGTGGTTGCCATCTTCAAACGGTCATATTTTAAAAACTATAAATCCTACAGCGAAGAGCTTTATATTGAGAGAATCACAAGACCCAGACCTACATTTTGATGCATAGTATGTCTCTGAAGTATTAAAATTGAAGGCACAGTCGCAGTTTAGAAATTGCACTTCAAATTTGATCTTTGCAGAGTGAAGTTTCAATGAAAGTCAATGGATGTCGTTAGTTGCAAACAAATGATTATATCGTGAAAACTATCAGTACTATGGCTAAGCCGTTGACATGTTTAGTGGCAGCAGGGATAGCTGAACATTTTGATATACGATTTGTGTAGGTGGGCTTGAAAATGAGGGAGTGGTGGCAGTTTAGAAATCATGTCCTGATTTTTCAGCTTTTGCCAGCTCCCACTCTAGCTTTGCCATTCATTCCTATGGGACAAATTTTGCCACAAGAACGACGATATTCCGTGAACCATTCGGCGAAACGTTCCACAAAGTAATAGCAATCCGATCGGGAACAATCTGCACGTTTTGGTAAATTTTTGTCTATGTAGTGTAAAAACTGTGGGAGGAGTTAGGGTGGCAAATTTTGCTATAATAATAAGAATAATAATAACTAGAAAAGTTACAATTTCTGGGGAAATTGTGTGAAGTGTTCTTGCCTCCACCTGTAGTCTACAACTGGAGTGGGCGGAGTAACTGTTATCATTTACATAGCACATTTAATTGCAACGTTGTTGCACAGTTACATTAAACCATACATTTATAAAAACATTAGCAGGTGTTCAAAAGGCCCTGTCTATGACATCACTTGCTGCTGCAGCTTGACACAGGTCAGAGTATTTTGGTGGTTGCCATCTTCAAACGGTCGTATCTTAAAAACTATAACTCCTACAGTGAAGAGCTTTATATTGTGAGAATCACAAGACCCAGACCTACATTTTGATGCATAGTATGTCTCTGAAGTATTAAAATTGAAGGCACAGTCGCAGTTTAGAAATTGCACTTCAAATTTGAGCTTTGCAGAGTGAAGTTTCAATGAATGTCAATGGACGGCGTTGGTTGCAAACAAATGGTCATATTGTGAAAACTATCAGGACTACGGCTTAGCCGTTGACATGTTTAGTGGCAGCAGGGATAGCTGAACGTTTTGATATAAGATTTGTGTAGGTGGGCCTGAAAATAAGGGAGTGGTGGCAGTTTAGAAATCATGTCCTGATTTTTCAGCTTTTGCCAGCTCCCACTCTAGCTTTGCCATTCATTCCTATGGGACAAATTTCGCCACAAGAACGACGATATTCCGTGAACCATTCGGCGAAACGTTCCACAAAGTAATAGCAATCCGATCGGGAACAATCTGCACGTTTTGGTAAATTTTTGTCTATGTAGTGTAAAAACTGTGGGAGGAGTTAGGGTGGCAAATTTTGCTATAATAATAATAATAATAATATATATGTGAGATAACATTAAGTGGTCTTGCTATGCAAGAACACTTAACTAGAAAAGCTACAATTTCTGGGGAAATTGTGTGAAGTGTTCTTGCCTCCACCTGTAGTCTACAACTGGAGTGGGCGGAGTAACTGTTATCATTTACATAGCACATTTAATTGCAACGTTGTTGCACAGTTACATTAAACCATACATTTATAAAAACATTAGCAGGTGTTCAAAAGGCCCTGTCTATGACATCACTTGCTGCTGCAGCTTGACACAGGTCAGAGTATTTTGGTGGTTGCCATCTTCAAACGGTCGTATCTTAAAAACTATAACTCCTACAGCGAAGAGCTTTATATTGTGAGAATCACAAGACCCAGACCTACATTTTGATGCATAGTATGTCTCTGAAGTATTAAAATTGAAGGCACAGTCGCAGTTTAGAAATTGCACTTCAAATTTGAGCTTTGCAGAGTGAAGTTTCAATGAATGTCAATGGGCGGCGTTGGTTGCAAACAAATGGTCATATTGTGAAAACTATCAGGACTACGGCTTAGCCGTTGACATGTTTAGTGGCAGCAGGGATAGCTGAACGTTTTGATATAGATTTGTGTAGGTGGGCCTGAAAATAAGGGAGTGGTGGCAGTTTAGAAATCATGTCCTGATTTTTCAGCTTTTGGCAGCTCCCACTCTAGCTTGCCATTCGAACCTATGGGACAAATTATACAAAAGCGGCGATATTCAAGTGAACCATTGTGAAAGCGTTCCACAAAGTAATAACAATCCGATGAGGGGAACAATCTGCCACGCGTTTTGGTAGATTTTGGTCTATGTAGTGTAAAACTGTGGGAGAGTTGGGTGGCAAATTTTGCTATAATAATAAGAATAATAATAATAATAACTAGAAAAGCTACAATTTCTGGGGAAATTGTGTGAAGTGTTCTTGCCTCCACCAGTAGTCTACAACTGGAGTGGGCGACGTAACTGTTATCATTATATAGCACATTTAATTGCAACGTTGTTGCACAGTTACATTAAACCATACATTTATAAAAACATTAGCAGGTGTTCAAAAGGCCCTGTCTATGACATCACTTGCTGCTGCAGCCTTGACAGGTCAGAGTATTTTGGTGGTTGCCATCTTCAAACGGTCATATTTTAAAAACTATAAATCCTACAGCGAAGAGCTTTATATTGTGAGAATCACAAGACCCAGACCTACATTTTGATGCATAGTATGTCTCTGAAGTATTAAAATTGAAGGCACAGTCGCAGTTTAGAAATTGCACTTCAAATTTGAGCTTTGCAGAGTGAAGTTTCAATGAATGTCAATGGACGGCGTTGGTTGCAAACAAATGGTCATATTGTGAAAACTATCAGGACTATGGCTTAGCCGTTGACATGTTTAGTGGCAGCAGGGATGGCTGAACGTTTTGATATAAGATTTGTGTAGGTGGGCCTGAAAATAAGGGAGTGGTGGCAGTTTAGAAATCATGTCCTGATTTTTCAGCTTTTGCCAGCTCCCACTCTAGCTTTGCATTCATTCCTATGGGATTAAAATTTAAGCCCACCAAAAAGCGACATTCGTGTATTGTGAAAGCGTTCCACAAAGTAATAGCAATCCGATGGGGAACAATCTGCACGTTTTGGTAAATTTTTGTCTATGTAGTGTAAAAACTGTGGGAGGAGTTAGGGTGGCAAATTTTGCTATAATAATAATAATAATAATAACTAGAAAAGTACAATTTCTGGGGAAATTGTGTGAAGTGTTCTTGCCTCCACCAGTAGTCTACAACTGGAGTGGGCTAACTGTTATCACTTATATAGCACATTTAATTGCAACGTTGTTGCACAGTTACATTAAACCATACATTTATAAAACATTAGCAGGTGTTCAAAAGGCCCTGTCTATGACATCACTTGCTGCTGCAGCCTGGCACAGGTCAGAGTATTTTGGCGGTTGCCATCTTCAAACGGTCGTATTTTAAAAACTATAAATCCTACAGCGAAGAGCTTTATATTGTGAGATCACAAGACCCAGACCTACATTTTGATGCATAGTATGTCTCTGAAGTATTAAAATTGAAGGCACAGTCGCAGTTTAGAAATTGCACTTCAAATTTGAGCTTTGCAGAGTGAAGTTTCAATGAATGTCAATGGACGGCGTTGGTTGCAAACAAATGGTCATAATGTGAAAACTATCAGGACTACGGCTTAGCCGTTGACATGTTTAGGGGCAGCAGGGATAGCTGAACGTTTTGATATAAGATTTGTGTAGGTGGGCCTGAAAATAAGGGAGTGGTGGCAGTTTAGAAATCATGTCCTGATTTTTCAGCTTTTGCCAGCTCCCACTCTAGCTTTGCCATTCATTCCTATGGGACAAATTTCGCCACAAGAACGACGATATTCCGTGAACCATTCGGCGAAACGTTCCACAAAGTAATAGCAATCCGATCGGGAACAATCTGCACGTTTTGGTAAATTTTTGGCTATGTAGTGTAAAAACTGTGGGAGGAGTTAGGGTGGCAAATTTTGCTATAATAATAATAATAATAACTAGAAAAGCTACAATTTCTGGGAAATTGTGTGAAGTGTTCTTGCCTCCACCAGTAGTCTACAACTGGAGTGGGCGACGTAACTGTTATCATTTATATAACACATTTAATTGCAACGTTGTTGCACAGTTACATTAAACCATACATTTATAAAACATTAGCAGGTGTTCAAAAGGCCCTGTCTATGACATCACTTGCTGCTGCAGCCTTGACAGGTCAGAGTATTTTGGTGGTTGCCATCTTCAAACAGTCATATTTTAAAAACTATAAATCCTACAGCGAAGGGCTTTATATTGTGAGAATCACAAGACCCAGACCTACATGCATAGTATGTCTCTGAAGTATTAAAATTGAAGGCACAGTCGCAGTTTAGAAATTGCACTTCATATTTGAGCTTTGCAGAGTGAAGTTTCAATGAAAGTCAATGGACGGCGTTAGTTGCAAACAAATGATTATATTGTGAAAACTATCAGGACTATGGCTTAGCCGTTGACATGTTTAGTGGCAGGAGGGATAGCTGAACGCTTTGATATAAGATTTGTGTAGGTGGGCCTGAAAATAAGGGAGTGGTGGCAGTTTAGAAATCATGTCCTGATTTTTCAGGTTTTGCCAGCTCCCACTCTAGCTTTGCCATTCATTCCTATGGGACAAATTGCGCCACAAGAACGACGATATTCCGTGAACCATTCGGCGAAACGTTCCACAAAGTAATAGCAATCCGATCGGGAACAATCTGCACGCTTTGGTAAATTTTTGTCTATGTAGTGTAAAAACTGTGGGAGGAGTTAGGGTGGCAAATTTTGCTATAATAATAAGAATAATAATAACTAGAAAAGTTACAATTTCTGGGGAAATTGTGTGAAGTGTTCTTGCCTCCACCTGTAGTCTACAACTGGAGTGGGCGGAGTAACTTATCATTTACATAGCATTTAATTGCAACATTGTTGCACAGTTACATTAAACCATACATTTATAAAAACATTAGCAGGTGTTCAAAAGGCCCTGTCTATGACATCACTTGCTGCCGCAGCCTTGACAGGTCAGAGTATTTTGGTGGTTGCCATCTTCAAACGGTCATATTTTAAAAACTATAAATCTTACAGCGAAGAGCTTTATATTGTGAGAATCACAAGACCCAGACCTACATTTCGATGCATAGTATGTCTCTGAAGTATTAAAATTGAAGGCGCAGTCGCAGTTTAGAAATTGCACTTCAAATTTGAGCTTTGCAGAGTGAAGTTTCAATGAATGTCAATGGACGGTGTTAGTTGCAAACAAATGGTCATATTGTGAAAACTATCAGGACTACGGCTTAGCCGTTTACATGTTTAGTGGCAGCAGGGATAGCTGAACGTTTTGATATAAGACTTGTGTAGGTGGGCTTGAAAATGAGGGAGTGGTGGCAGTTTAGAAATCATGTCCTGATTTTTCAGCTTTTGCCAGCTCCCACTCTAGCTTTGCCATTCATTCCTATGGGACAAATTGCGCCACAAAACGACGATATTCCGTGAACCATTCGGCGAAACGTTCCACAAAGTAATAGCAATCCGATCGGGAACAATCTGCACGTTTTGGTAAATTTTTGTCTATGTAGTGTAAAACTGTGGGAGGAGTTAGGGTGGCAAATTTTGCTATAATAATAATAATAATAATATATATGTGAGATAACATTAAGTGGTCTTGCTATGCAAGAACACTTAATAATAATAATAATAATATATATGTGAGATAACATTAAGTGGTCTTGCTATGCAAGAACACTTAACTACAATAAATATAAGTATATAAAATATAAAAATCTAATTTAAAAGTCCATTTCTCAAAAAACATTTCCCCAGTCTTCAGCTTCTTATTGCCAAACATTGGTGGCATGTTGTGCCGGTTAACCCTAACAGTTCCATAGGCATCTGTTTTATTTTGCAGGAGAAACTCAGAAAGTTCAGGAGATGTATAAAAGTTGTCTGTTGTTACACAAAAGCCCTGATTTAGCAATGGCACAATGAGTGAAAGAACGGAAGATGTTGCCATTCCGTAGTTGCTGTATTTTGGATTGAATTTTGTTCCTTTTCCAGTGTAAATGACTGATTTCCAAATGTAGTCAGTTGACGATTCGCATAGCATGTAGGATTTTATGCCAAATCGTGCTCTCTTTGATGCAATGTATTGTACCCAGCTGAGCCTTCCCTTGTAGGCCATTAGAATTTCATCTATGCTGATATCTCTTTCTGGAACTTAGCTCCATTAGAAATTCTTTAGAATCATTTGAGATACTTCCCAAATTTTCTTTAGTTTTGGTGCAGGATGAGTAGTTTCATCAAATTCTTTGTTGTTTTCGAAGTGTAAAAATTTCATAATCAGGGAAAATCTGTACTCTGATATGACCGTACCAAAGAATGGAGTGGCAAGTCATTTATTAGTTGTCCAATACTGCAGGGGTTTCCCCACCACTCCTTGAAGTATTATTAGTCCCAGAAATTTCCAAATGTCATCTTTGGTCACTGGTTCCCACTTTCTGCTTCTTGAAAACTTCCGATGCAGAGTAGCTAATTGTTGCTCTTTGTACCGGTTTGTCTCAGTAACTATATTTTCAATAACCTCATCGATCAGAAATAATTGTAAGTATGCTGAGGGGTTGTTGTGTTCAACGTCTACTTTCATACCAGATGCTCCAGCAAATAGGAATCTTCGGGGCTCTGCCTGATCCGTACCACAGTCAATAGATCACCAAGTTCGCACATCCCTGAGCTCAGTCGCAGAATCGTCGCTGTCGTCACTTTTAGTGTCTAATGAAGAATTTTCCCATCAATCACTATCGCTCAATTCTGCAAGTGAATCTAATTCACTATCGCTGTTTTCTAGCTTGACCTAAAGGGATGCTTTTCGGGATGCTTTTTGGATGCCATGGACGTTCTCAAGTTTCTAGGCAGAAAGAACGGTAAAAGCGCAGGCAGGAAACTGGAGAAAGCACTGGGAAAAAATGAGGTGAAAAGGTTTAATACAATAATGTAATCCTAACAAATTACACTGTATCACTATGTATTATGTGAATTTGTGCTTTTTCAAAAATAATTTAACCAGGCGGCGGTCACAGGGAAAAGGAACCCGGAAAACAGGGCGAAGGACACTGTGGGAGGACACCAGGGGCTCGTAGGGACAAGGTAAGTGATACTACAGTGTAATTCCAAGCGTGGCTCAGGGTTACCGCTTTTGGTACTGAAAATTAACCCAGAGCCACACTCGGGATTACCACTAGGGAGGTGAAAAGGATACTATAGTCACCAGAAAAACTACAGCTTAATGTTGTTCTGGTGAGTATAGCCTATCCCTCCAGCTTTTTAATGTAAATGTAATGTAATGTAATGTTCAGAGAAAAGGCAGTGTTTACATTACAGCCTAGTAACACCTGTAGTGGCCACTCCTCAGACGGCTACTAGAGGGGCTTCTTGGGGAAGCTGAACTTTCCCCACAGAGATGAATTGAGTCAATGCATCTCTATGAGGAGATGCCGATTGACCTGGGTGGTGTTTGGCTCCGCCCCACCACACCTAAGCACCTTGGCTGAGATCATCAGAATTGACAATCTCAACCAATCCACTGCTTTTCTATGGGAAAGCACTGAGATTGGCTGAGATCTTAAATTCTGCTGATGTCAGCCAAGGAGGCAGATCGGGGCGAGACCAGACACGAGAAGCCCCAAGTGGCATTGGAAAAAGGTGAGTAAATCCCCTTTCTACCTTGAGGTAAGGAGGGCCGACCACCTAAACAGTGGCTTTAGAACTACAGTGTCTGGAATTTTGTGTTCCTGACATTATAGTGCCCTTTTAATTAATTGGGTCTTAATTATAGTTTTAACTTTGCTGTATTTCAAAGCTCAAATTGAAATGTTATGGAAATAATAATTATTTATCTGGATATTAATAGATTAAAACATTTTCTAATTATCATTAACCATTTAAATACTTTAACACTTCCTGAATTAGATTTAGAGTGTGACTATTATCGCTCACATGTTTCATATGTCAGATTGTAATAATAATTATTTTACTAAATTGCAATTGTGGAATTGGCTGGCTAATTAGTATGAAAGCTCCTGCATGTTCTAAAGCAGAGCTGTTTCTGGAGTCGACCTCTTGACGTCCACATTTTTCTTCGTACTTGCTGTGCTGAGAATAATTATTTCAACAAATAAATATCTTATTATATGCAATATTAGATGTGGTTCACATAGAAGATAAAAATTGTTTCCCCAACACATTTTATGCTTAAAATTCACAGTAGGTATTCTTCTCTTGGCAAATGATGAATAAAACAAAAAGTTTTTCGTTCTGGAATATCAACAAGAAACTGTACAGCCACCTGTAACATAGAAACCACCTGCCAACAAAAACAACATAGAATAAAATAACAATCTTCATATTTTGATACTTTAATATTTAGGAAACATATAGATTTCATATAGATGTTTATACTAATTATCTTAAAGATTGAACAAGATCAAGATCAAATGTCTTCATTTTCAAGACATAACTCAACATAATTTTTTGTTAGTAGGTCTAGATTTATTTTTAGCTTTTACATCAGATCAGGAAATATGTTTTTGCCAAAGGCTTTTGTAATCTACATTATGGTTAGAAGCTAAGGGTAGTATACATGTGAACCATTCAGTTGGTTACCAAGAATGTTGCTTCATGTCTGTTAAACGCGTATCACAATCTGTTAGTGCACCACCATGTAGATCCAATCTGGAGCCCTGCCTGGTGGTCATCCTAAAAATTAGAAGTGAGGCTATTTCAGACATAGTGGAAAGGTAGAACAGCATTTCATAAACCTTATGTTTGGGTTATCTATTATAGTTGATGTATGTAGTGGATTCATTAAAGGAACACTCCAAACACCTGAAGCAGTTTAGCTCTTCTTCTCATTTTACAAGCAGTGCAGATTTCAATAGAAATTGGCACATTTATGAATTAAAGGAACACTATAGTGTTAGGAAACTAAAACTGTATTCTTAACACTATAGTGCCCCTCAGTCACTCCCTTCACGTCCCCTCACCAACAGTTAAAGGGTTAAAATGGGTCCCTTGGCGCCGGCTCCATCTCCACCTCCTCTGATGTCAGGGCCAAGGGGTAACCTAATGCATATGTGCAGCAAGCTTGCATATGAGGGACTGGAAGACGCAGAATGTCCTCATGTAAAACATAAGGATGTTCAGTGTCTTTTCACAGAGACTATGTAGTATTTAAAGGAACACTATACTTCTAAGAATACAAAGCTGTATTCCTAACACTACAGCGTCTCTCTGCCCCTTCTGCCCCCTCACACCCACGCCATAGCAATAAAAGGATTAAACAAATGTTTCCCACTTAACTTATTCCAATGCTGCGGTCCCTTGGCGCTGGCTCCATCTCTGCCTCCTCCGACATCATTGTGAGGGAAGTCTGTAAATGGGCAGACACAAAAAGTCTGTGCTGGGTTATAAGGAGAGGGCTTGCAAGGGCAGCAGACAAGAGACCTGCAGGTTTTGCAAACTATTTTTAGACATACTCACAATGCTTAATTAAAGCAAACAGCAATCAATTGTTAGTAATCAATTATTTTCATTAAAATATAAAATACTAAACATTAAAATGTTACATATTTTAGTGATTTGGCTTATTGCAGAAACCTAAAGGAATAAAGATGTATTCCTAACACTAAAGTGTTCCCAGGCCCAGGAGGACACATAAGTGTCTAACCCTAGCCCTTTATTCACTTACTTGATCCAGCACCGATGTCCCTTGGTGCTGGGTTGTGCTTCTCCTACTCTGACATCAGGCAATAGGGGGACCTAATGCGCATACGAAGTGAGTGCCACGCACATTATGCCTTCCCTGTAGTGTCCATTTAATAGTCTATTTTATCATGGTTTCTATTGGATCCTTTAAAAGTTAAAAAGCAGCACCTCCATCTCATGATGCCATAATTAGAACATCTGGTGCAAGACAGTACAACAACATAATTTATATATGTGTTCTAGAGCTGTAACATGGGTTATAGCTCAGCGTTCTGTAGGAGAACCCTAGCAAATTACTCAGCCATGAGATCCCTATCTCCTGTAAAATTCTATCTGTGAAGTCAGCCGAGTTGTGGAAATAGTAATCAGAAACAGAATGAAACAAAATAATCAATACCTTGGATTTCATTACTTCGTATTCAGCGTTAGCTAATTAATGCCATGTCACTTTATTTTGTCAGTTTTCATGCTAGTATTAAGCATTGCAGGCCCCTGAAAATATTGTTCATTATCGCAATTCTATAACAATCAATATTACTGCTGATTCATTGAAGTTCTCTACCAAAGTTCCCTGTTGCAGAAAAAAAAAAAAAATTAATGAAAAGCTGCTAGCACATTAAAAAAAAGCCAGCATGAAATCCAGGCAGAATGATTGATTTCTGTACCTCCAAACAGAATTAAATGAACAACTGAAAACACCAATTCTGGAAGTTTTATTGCAAAAAGGGAATATCTCGCTAATAAAAAACAATATATCTTTTCTAATAAAAACAAGGAAAATTGCATTCTCTAATCAATGTTAAAAAGAAATGTATCTGTTTATTAAAAACAAAAAGTTAGGAGATTTGTTGAAATGATTTCCTTAAAGATTATCTGAAATAAAATTTGTGCTTACTGATAAACCAATTTCTTTTGGAATTGCATATAGAGTATGTTTACTATTGAAATATAAGGTATGAAGGAGGACGGAGCAATTTTGAGTGCTTTTTGGCCATTATTACTTAACACATTTGAAGGGATACCATTTTACGATCACGTAGTGCAAAAACAAGAATAAATAGAAGAAACTGACTTTAATTGCTGATATTAGTGATTTTCTTTGGAGGCCACAGTGCACTCAGAAACCTGTCATGGCACCATCACCCTTGTGGTCATCCAGTGAGGACTTCCTCCATAATGAAAAGAAGGTAGAGTTGCGGGCCAAAGCACAACATACTCACTGGTCCTTTCTGGCTGCAAATTGCCCTTCCAGTGTTCGAGGGGAGCCTAAAGATAAACCAAATGCATCTGGTAGGGTGCACATTTGCAAATTATCATTCACTTGCTTTGTGTAAATAAACTGATCATTTGAAGGACTATTTGCCCACTGGCAGCACTAGCAATCAGTGAAAAAAATAGTTAAAAACCCTTGGCAGCACAAGGGCTAATTATGTACGGCTGGCTAAGCACTTGCTAGGCAGCCACCACATAAAAATAGTAAAAAAACAAACAAAAATCCTTTGAGAGTCAATAAGGCACTCATATTGCTATGATGGAGGTTAGAAAATGGTGAAAGGTGTGAAATACTAGGGGGAGGGAAGATCAATGGGGAACTACTTTAAACATTCATAGAGGAGGACCTAGTGTTCCCCCCCAGACCTCACCCATGGTCAGCAGGTGGAGGTCCTAATATTAATGATAAATAATTGCTAGAATATGCGACCTGTGGCCTGTGAAATAATAGGGGGGCTGGGAGAGATATGACCAACAGTTCTATGATTGGTTGACTTGAAAATTATTTAAAAAGTTGCTTTATTTTAGAATCTATAAAACACTTTGCAATTTAAGGTAAAAAAAAAACAAGCATTCAAACATCTTAAAATAAATACAAGGTTGACTCTGGTGCTATGAATTATATGACTTACTTGATAGATATCAGAAGTACTCTATTTTTCAGTCCCACCCCTCCACCATGTCCAAATGTTTCCATCAAACTGTCAGATAATGAAATGTGACTCATCACCCTCTACTCCTGTCAGGTCCCCAGCCAGTTGTTCACCGCTCGTGGAGGCTTTCGGGTCCCGAGTGCCGCTCGTACTTCTCCCCTCACCACAAGAGGCGGCTCCTGTAGCCTGCTTGCCGCTCACGGCTGCATTAAGCCCTGCAGGCAGTGTTTCTGGCGCTGTACCCTCACTTGCAGCATATTTAAATAGGCGCCCGAGTCAGCCACCTGACTTGGCACCCAATAATGATGTCACTCCTCATAGTGGAAGGAATAAATACCTTCCACGTGATGTAATCAATTCTGATTATATTTATTATTATTTTATTATTTATATAGTGCCAGCAAAATTCCGTAACGCTGTACAATGGGTGGACTAATAGACATGCAATTGTAACCAGACAAATGGATGCACAAGAACTGAGGGGTTGAGGGCCCTGCTCAATGAGCTTACATGCTAGAGGGAGTGGGGTTTAGTGACACAAAGGGTATAAGTAGGGGTAATGAAATAGGTTGCTAGAAAAGTATACACTCTGAACTTTTTGACAGTTGCAGGAGAGGAGTCATGGGGGGGAGGGGAATGAAAACCTGCTAAAAGTTTAAATTATAGGCTTTCCCGAAGAAGTGTGTTTTCAAAGATTTTTTGAAGGAGTGGAGACTGGGTAAAAGTCTAATGGAGAAGGGAAGGGAGTTCCACAGAAAAGGTGCAGCCCTGGAGAAGTTTTGGAAGCGAGCATCAGAAGTAGGCGTACGGACAGAGGATAGACGTAGGTCTTAGGCAGAGCGCAAGGGCCTCGACGGAACATACTTGTTTATTAGGGAGGATAGATAGGTGGGAGTAGCATTATGTAGAGATTTAAAAGCAAGAACCTGAATTTTAAATTGAGCCCTGAATCTTATGGGATATGTAGGTTGGAGCAGCATTATGTAGGGACTTGTAAGCAAGCATCAGAATCTTAAACTGAGCCCTATATCTAACTGGAAGCTAATGTAGGGACTGACAGGGGGAGGCGTGGGAAGTGCGGGCGGACAGGAGAATGCTGCCGTATTCATAATAGATTGCACCAGTGCAATTTGGGAACACGTAAGACCACTGAGAAGGAGATTGCAGTAGTCAAGATGAGAAAGAACAACGGCATAGACCAGCAACTTAGCCGTGTCTGGTGTTAAATAGGGGCGGATGTAAGCTATGTTGTTGAGATGGAAGCGGCAGGATTTGGCGATCGACTGGACATGAGAGGTGGAGGAGAGGTCAGATTCAAAGAGAACACCTAAGCAGCGAGCCTGCGAGGTAGAGGTGATGGTGGCGCCATGGACTTGGTGGGAGACAGACACAGGAGTAGCAATACTTGAGGGAGGAAAGACCAGAAGTTCTGTTTTGGACAGGTTGAGTTTAAGGAAGTGAGCAGCCATCCAAATGGAAAACGCAGAGAGGCAGTCAGAGACACGAGTCAAGATGGGTGGAGAGAGATCAGGAGAGGACAGGTAGATTTACATATTTGCATATAAATGATAATGGAAGCCAAAGGAGCTGATGAGTTTACCAAGGGAGGCATAGATGGAGAACAGTTGGGGGACACCAACAGAGAGGGGTTGGGGAGAAGAGGCAGAGCCAGAGAAAGAAACACTGAAAAAGCGCTGGGAGAAGTAGGAGGAGCACCAGGAGAGAGCAGTATCTCAGAGACCGAGATTATGGAGAATGAGAAGAAGTTGTTGATGATCAACAGTTTTTAAAGGCAGCAGAAAGATCAAGGAGAATTAGGATAGAGTAATGGCCGTGAGCTTTAGCAGCGATTAAATTGTTGGATACTTTGGTCACAGCTGTTTCAACAGAGTGACGAGTGCAGAATCCAGACTGATGCAGGTCAAGCAGAGAGTTTGATTCAAGGAAGTCTGTCAATCTCGCATACAAAACTCTCTCAAGGATCTTGGAGGCAAATGGCAGTAGCAATATAGGGCGGTAGTTGGATGGGGAGTTGGGGTCGAGGTTGTGCTTTTTCAGAATTGGCGTTATGGTTGCATGCTTGTAGGGTGAAGGAAATGTGCTAGAGGAAAGAGAGAAATTGAAAGCTTAAGTGAGAGGAAGAGCAAGAGAGGGAGACAGAGTGCAGATGAGATATGAGGGAATATGATCGAGGGAACAGGTGGTGGGGCGGGAGGAGCAGAGCAGAGTGGAAACCTCTTCTGTTGTAGTAGGAGGGAATGAGCATACAACAGTGGAGTGAGTGGGGTTGGGTGATGTGTTGGAAGATGCATTGGAAGTGGAGGGAGAGAGATTAGAGATCTCTTCCATGATTGTAGAAATCTTCTCAGTGAAGTGAGTTGCAAAGTTTGAGGCAGACAGGGTGGTGAGAGGAGGGGGAGCAACAGGGTGAAGGAAAAGTTAAACGTGTGAAATAGGCATTTGGGTTGGCGGGACAGTGTGCTGATGAGGGTGTTGAAGTAATTTACTTTTGCAGAAGAAAGACCCAGGGTGTAGGAGCGCAGCATACATTTATAGTGGATGAAGTCAGGTGCAGAGTGAGACTTTCTCCAACAGCGTTCAGCAGTTCTGGAACATTTTTGGAGATATCGGGTCAGCTTGGTTTGCCAGGGTTGTAATTAGGAACGCTTGCTGCGTTTAAATGTAGAAGGTGCCATGATGTCTAGTTGAGAAGAGAGAGTGGAGTTGTAGAGTGAGGTTGCAGAGTTAGGGCAAGTGAGATTTGAGATGGGTAAAAGGAGATGTTGGAGTTTTGTGAAGAAATGCTGGAGATTAAGGGTGTAGAGGTTTCTGCGAGATTGGAGAGTTGAGGGTGGTGAGATTTGGGAAAAGTGTTCAATGAATAGCCTAGGATGACCGGTGGAGAGGGGGGGGACGATAGTTGATGGCAATTCTTAAAGGAGTGGACTTAAATATGCAGACAGTTTGAACTTCAAAGGAAGTAAAGGATAGGGCAAGGGCAGGGAGGATAGGTTGAAAGGTACAGTGAGGGGAGAAAAGGATGCCTACACCGCCGGCTTTACAGTTGAGTCTGGGAGTGTGGGAGAATTGTAGCCCACTGAAACATAAATAATCTGGAGTAGCGGTATTAGAAGGGGTCAGCCAGGTCTCAGTGAGTGCTAGTAGTGTGAGGGAATTAGAGATGAAGAGGTCGTATATGGCTGTTGATTTAATATTGCTACAGATGGAACAGGCGTTCCAGAGTGCACACTGCATGTTGGTAGAGGAGGATAAACTGCAGGGTATTTGGAAGTTAGCCAATCAGAATTGCCTTAAGCCTTTATAAACTTACCTCTTCCATGTCTCCATGCCCTGTTTTGGTCTTTATTAGCCCAATAGCGCGTTATACTGTGTCTGGATTATTTGGTTACCGAACTTTGGCTTGTCTTACGTTTACTCTGTCTTCTCTGATCCTTGACTGCGACTTGTCTCTTAGTATTCCATCTCTCTGTTATCCTTGACCTTGGCTTTTACTCTAACTAACCTCTTTGCATAACCCGGCCATTCTAAAGACCGGTATTGCAATTCTGTGTATCTGTGACCTGTCTGTCTGTTTAGGTTCCCTTGACAACCGTGACAACTTCACTGTCTAGGGGAAACATGCAGTACGTCACTCCACCTAATACTTGGCATTGCACAAGTTGATGTGACGCTTGTAAATCTCAGCTATGAAAACTCTCTTCATGAATGTCCTAACACATAGCTCTGGTGCTGATGGTGCTTCCAGAAGCAGTTTGGAACGTTGTGTTCTTTGTGAATATGCTAGGTCTACCTACCACTTTTCTAACTTTCTGGGGATATCATAAGCATATGCTGGAGTTGATGTCATTGTTAGCAATAAATGAGGCTGAAACACTGCGGATGAAACACCTAAACTCTGTAATTAGTAGAGGTGTCTATATACTATATATGTAAATAATAGAGAAGCTTAAAGAGAAAGCCAGAATTATAAAAAAAACAAGTTATGAGTATTATACACAGTTTAACAGTTAGGTTGTATTATAGCTTTTTAGTTCTCATTGAATTTTTTTAAAGATTTTTGACAAGGTCAGTAATAAGAGAATTCTTATAAATTGAGAGGGAAGGTGAGAGCTGTAAGTTAAACGAAAGCGAGTTTTAGCACAAGAAAATCAGGTTAAAATGGGCTCATTATTGCTGTGGAGAATCTAAATTTATATGAAGAATATGTGCACTCATCTTCACATTTATATATTTTACTGCTCAAAGTTTTTATTATTTTGTTTTCGTCTGTGAATTAATCAGCTGCCATGTTGAATTCTTAATGTGATAATTAAGCAAATTAATGCTGAAGTGAAGATATTAATGAGGCAGAATATGCTAATGTGCTTTTGATAAAGCATCTTGTTTTCTACTGTAAAACCCTGGCAAGCATATTTTATTTCAGACTAGACAGCTGATTTCATTTGATTTACTGAAAAGGCCCTCACTTATTGAGAACAAATCTTGAAAACAAGGGTTAACATAATACATTTCAATATCCGTAAAAGCTTAGATCGTCTATTGTTTTCCTAATTCTAAGACTTTTTTTTCTTGTTATAATATAAGAAATGAGACAAATAAGGGTTTGTGTGGCTTGCTGAAGTCTGTTTAGCAATCTATTCAGAGGAAAAATAAACAAATAAATAAATGCATAAAACATGGCCTTAGTAATTTATACTGATACACATTATAATGATGAATTGCACACGGCTAACAATACTGGTCTTTGGCCTTTCTAACATCTGAATAAAGATGCTCACTTATGCCCTTGGTAAAACTTAAGCATTAACAACAAATGATTAAACAACTGTACATGAATAAATAAAGAAACATATGTCATATTTATTTATAATAAAATTTATATATATATATATATTGTTTTTTTTACCTTTCGTGTAGGGCAGGTTATGTGGTGTCAAAACAAAGGTCCCTCCAAGGGTAATACGTCCGAGGTAGTGGATCAGACACTGTTAGCACTCACTGTATTGATGACACTTTTAAAGGTTGTTGCTAGGTATTTCTAAAGCAAAGCTTGTTCTTCAAAAGTACTACGAGAGAGTAATAGCATTTCCTGCACGTATCAAGGAGATCCAGGGCTAATGTTAAAACAGCATGCTTTCAAGACAGAATGACTCTTTGTACATACAGATCAAATGCTCAGAAGAAGATATGGTATATAATGCAATTCTGGATTTGCTAATGTAAAATGAACCCTTCATTCAATTTAGTTTGTATTGTATTGTAACTAATATGCTTCTTTGTAAATATCTAGATTCTGAATGTATGTATTTTCAATATAGTAGATTCTCATTAAAAGATGTAATATATATATATATATATATATATATATATATATATATATATTTCAATGCTCTCTAGGTACAACTGTAACTTTTTTTCATGTAACTTATCACCATACAGAATTGAGCTTATTCTCCAATGAGTAGATTGTGTACAAATTAAGATCTAATACAAAAAGCATTATCAAATCTTATGGTTGGATGCAGAAAACAGATATGACTCTTCTTAGTGTTCCGTTTGACTCTTTTAAAGGCACACTGAGGGCATTCCAAGACTCAAATATGTGGGCAGCAACATTACAGCGATCACTGTTCTTTAAATGTAAAACTCAAGTTGTGCTCTATAATGCTCAGGCCAGTCATTGTGTGACTGGAATATCATTTTTTGGTAGGAATGACAAATGAACTGGGGAGTTGAAAGAGCCCATGAGGAACATTCTGGGTACCAATACAATTTAAGCGAATTTGGCCTCTTAGTCATGCTGTGCTTTTCTTCACATTCAAAACTCTTTAGTTTTTCGAAACAAAAATAGTTGCAACTTTTTGCAGCAAAATTTTGACCCCCTTTTTCATTTTCATGCCTTTTAAATACTCTACAGATAATATGAGAACAGTGATTTACTGTAAAGCAGGATTAACCTAAATGTGATACCAGGCTCAGGGCTTAGTGAGTGTCCCATTAACCATCCTTATGTAAAGAATAAAGGGGAGTTGGTGCAAACCGGTAACCTGTCTAGCGCCCCATGAGATCCTAATCTTTCTCTGATTGACTGTGTGAAGCCCGCAGTTTAGCTCACATTGATCTGTCATTAGCTGAACTACATTGTATAACTTCCAATTAGCAAGATGTTTTGTGACTATGGGAGATATGGCTAATATGCTCAAAAAAACAACAATATATATATATATATTAATACAGCATGAATACAAGGCTGAAACCTATCAAATACTCACTTAGTTATGTTGCTGACCTAATGTTTATGCTAATTCTCTCTAAACTGCTATTGGCCCTCCTTGTTCAAGTGTCAATCATTTACAGAGACACCCTCCATTTTAATAAAAGGTGTTCAAAAGTACTATAAGAGAGTAATAGCATAGGTATTGTATTAAGTATTATCTAGAGTAGGGATAGGCAACCTTTTACCAGCACTGTGCCAAAACAAGACTTTGAAGTCCTTTAACGTGCCTACCTTAATTTGATTAAGTTGTGTGTATGCTGCCATATGTAGCTTGTGTCATGTATGAGTGCTGCAGCTGCTCTGTAGGGTTGTATTTCTGAATATGTGGAATGTGCTATAATTAGAGTTGAGCGGACACCTGGATGTTCTGGTCCGGTGGGTTCGGCCGGACTTTGAAAAAAAGTCCGGGTTCGGGCTCGAACTTGACCCCGAACTTGACCCCGAACCCGAACTCCATTGAAGTCAATGGGGACCTGAACTTTTGGGCACAAAAACTGGCTCTAAAAAGCTCCTGGAAAGGGCTAAAGGGCTGCAATAGGAAGTAAAATGGGGTAAGAGTAGGACAAGTGCCCTGCAAACAAATGTGGATAGGGAAATCACTTAAAAATAGCATAAAATAAGCAGCCACTTAGTAGATAACTCCCTAATTCCCACGGTATTAGGGAGCTATCTACCAAAAGGCTGAAAGACCTAAATTGGTCACCTAAATTGGTCTTTCAGCCACATTTACTAATACTAAGTAAAGATTACTTAGTATTAGTAAATTCAGCTCCTACACGCTATACCGCGAGTAGGGGTGTGTCTAGTAAACAGTGAGCAGCCAGTGGCTGCTGACTGTAAAAAAAACCAAAAAAAAACTATTGCCCTCACCCCTGCACGGTGGGTGAGGGCCATGAATAAGAATTTGGGGGGGGAACCTAATGTCCCCCCCTCCGGCCCCCACCCCTGAGCGGTGGGTGTGGGCCATAAATAAAAAATGGGGGTGGGGACCTAATGTCCTCCCCCCCGCCCCTCACCCCTGCGCGGCAGGGTGGGGGCCATAAATAACAATAAGGGGGGACCTACTGTCCTCCACACCCTGGCCCCCACCCCTGAGCGGGGGGTGGGGGCCATAAATAAAAATTGGGGGGGAACCTACTGTCCTCCCCCCTGACCCCCACCCCTGAGCGGTGGGTTGGGGCCATAAATAAAAATTAGGAGGGGAACCTACTGTCCTCCCCCCCGGCCCCCACACCTGCGCGGCGGGTGGGGGCCCTAAAAAACAATAAGGGGGGCCCTGATGTCCTCCCCCCAACCCCACCCCTGAGCGGTGGTTGGAGGCCATAAATAAAAATTGGGGGGGACCTAATGTCCTCCCCCTGGCCCCCACCCCTGAGCTGTGGGAGGTGCGGGCGCACAGGAAGATGAGCCTTGCCGCCGCATTCATTATATATTGTAATGGGGAAAACTGGGAGCACGTAAGACCACTGAAAAGCGGATTGAAGTAGTCAAGACGAGAGAGGACAGTGGCATGGACCAGCATCTTAGTCGCATCTGGCGTTAAGTAGGAGCGGATGCACGCAATGTTTTTGAGATGGGAGCGGTAGGATTTGTCGATCAACTTGACATGAGGGGTGAAGGAGAGGTCGGAGTCAAAGAGAATACCTAGGCAGTGAGCCTGCATGGTGGAGCTGATGGTAGCACCATTGACGCTGTGTGAGACAGAAATGGGAGTAGCAACACTTGAGGAAGGAAAGACCAGAAGTTCTGTTTTGGACGTGGAAGTTCAGCTTAAGGAAGTGGACAGTAATCCAGTTAGAAATAGCAGAGAGGCAGTCAGAGACACTAGTCAAGAGGGGTGGGGAGAGATCAGTAGAGGACAGATAGATTTGCATGTCATCTGCATAACAGTGATATTGGAAGCTAAAGGAGCTGATGAGTTTACCAAGGGAGGCAGTATAGATCGAGAACAGTAGAGGACCAAGGACTGAACCTTGGGGGACACCAACAGAGAGGGGTTTGGGGGAAGGGGCAGAGCCAGAGAAAGAAACACTGAAAGAGTGCTGGGAGAGGTAGGAGAAAGACCAGGAGAGAGCAATATCATGTAGACCGAGATTACGGAGGATGAGAAGAAGCTGTTGATGATCAACAGTGTCAAAAGCAACAGAAAGGTCAAAAAGAATTAGAATAGAATAGTAACCACAAGACTTTGCAGCAAGTAGATCATTGGATACTTTGGTCAGAGCTGTTTCCACAGAGCGCTGAGCATGGAAACCAGACTGAAGTGGGTTGAGCAGAGAGATGGACTCGAGGAAGACTGTCAATCTCACATGCCAGGAATCAGACTTTCTTGCAGCAGTAATGGGGCTAGAAAGTTTGGAAATCAGGCTGTGGAAAATATGAAAATATATGAGGGTCAGATAGGCCTGCAAAAAAGCTGAGAGATGGGGATATGAATCTTAGCACAGAGATAAGGAGATTTTTTTTTAAACAAAAACAAAACATTTTAGTTGATATCAATAAAAGAAGGGAGGGTTCAGAGGGCAGAAATCAGAGGGGAAAGAGATATGCATGTACAGTATCTCACAAAAGTGAGTACACCCCTCACATTTTTAAAAATATTTTATTATATCTTTGTGTGTATGGCCTACAAGTGGAGTCTACTTTATTTATGGCAGTCTCCTACTGGGGGTTATTTCCCCTATGACAAGTCCACAAGCTCTAACATATCTTAAGGTGTGATTCATTTTACAGAACATGCTTTTTCCGAAACATCCTATAAATATTAAATTTATCTATCTGTATCTTTTTATACCTGAGGCTTCTCTCTGTCATCTGGGGCCCGAAAGAGCATTGTGCATTGCGACACACAGTGTTTACAATTCTGTGGCTGGATGTTTGTGTGATGTCATAAATTAAGGTGATCCTTCCAAGAAAGCAAGGATGGCGGGGTCTGAAAAGACATGTACATCCCACAAAATGGTCCTAATGTAATGACACTATATGGAAGGTTACATGTTCTTTTTCTCAATTTTATTAATAAGTTAAAGCTTTCTGAGTACTTAACAGACTGAATTTTCAGAAAAACATCCCTGTTTTAAAAAATAATTATTTAATTCGAAATAAGCTAGTAGTTGCCATAGTCTGTCTTTAAAATGTTCATGGCCATCACTGGACAGCACCGCTGTATGTAAACTTAGGTGTAAGAGTTATATGCTGGTTGAACTTTGTGGCTTGGAACACTTACCTAATAGACGGTTGGACTTATTGCCAAGAAATCTGCTAAAGAAACAATTGTTGATTTTTATTTTCTGGGCTTATGGCCAAAACTAGTAGGAGCATACACAAGGCTGCTAGTGGCAACATCTCTGATTAAAAGAGTTAAGGCTTAATAAAATTATTTTCAGCTTTGCTATGCCTCTGTGTTCATATTCCATTGTGTAGATCTGTAAAAAAAATAGGTTTTGGAGCCAGCAGAAGGAAGGATGCCAATAATACATTCTGTACTAATCCAACAAACTCAAGGGCTAGCACTCCAAGAGTCCTGATGGAATATGCATATAAAATACACTTAATATGTTCTATTTTACAATATTATAACAAATGACATGACAGAAATCATCTCTATACCATTTTGCAAAAATGAAATTTAAAAAATTTTTTTTTTTTTACTAATAATATATACCAAATACAATTAAAATAAACAAACATACAGGCGAAGAGTCAGTAACATGCTGATGCTGACTAAAACCACTTAATGTAAAACAACAAATGCAACTCAATTTATGTGGGTGGCTTTTTATAAGGATTATTCAGTGGTTGGTGTGTTAAGGAACAACGCAGGTTGCAACACTGTTATTATTGCTCACGCGCCACCTCTTGGTGGCATGCGTTCTCAAGATGCATCCAGCAAGGATAGCAAAATATTATGCATGCAACTCTGCAGGGACTGTATCACAAAATAATATAATTTCTGTAACCAAACTAGACCAATTCAGAGAGTTTGAGATAAGTGGAGAGACTATCAATGGGTCTCCTTCATGTCTACTACAATTGCTGGTCCGGGCCAAATGTATGATATCCTTTATTGGACCAGAGTCCACTTCATGCTTTTGGTGCAATGCTTTTAGTGCAGCCTGTTGGCTCAAAACATTGTAATATATGTCCTCTGGTCACTTTCTTCAATACCTATGACTATTTGCACTTAGCATGTGGACATAAAAATATACTCCACAGAATGCTGCATTCATTAATGACACAGAGAAAGGCTCAAACCTGAAATGTCAGTAAAATAGACCTGTGGGATGGGAAGAGAATGATATATTGGCTCATATACCAGAAACGGGCATCTTACTTACAGCTCTCAACTAGGGTAGATAATATAAATTATATAGGTCTTTTCAGTGTTCAGTTTAGTATTGGTTTCCAAACAGTTTAACATAAAATATCAACAGGTCAAGAATTAGGATTTCCAGCTGTGTTCTAGTAGGTTTATCGATGAGACATTGTGTGTGCATGAGGGTAGATTTGGAAACAACTATGGTATACAGCAGAATTAAATAGTGAGCTTTCGATAACCATCCTTGTTCACACATGGAAAATCAGGGTCAGTGTTTATATCATTAAAAATAAAAACAAACAAAAAACAGACCCAAATACAGCAACAAAAACAAAACACCGAGGAAGAAACGCACACAAACATACAATTGGCAAGAGGATGAATATATGGACAAATAGAGAAACTCATTCAACACAGTTCTCTCTAGAAGGAAAAGAGGGGAATAAGAGACAGAAGGTAGCTTTTAATTGCTCACACTGTACATAAACTATAAACTCACACAATGTTAAACATTCCCAAAAGCAAATACCAAAACGACAGTTAGGCTGACATAAATTCCATGCATGCATATTCTTTAGGAAATAGACTCTTTCTGCAGTGGAAGGATAGAAGGTGACACTAATTTTCAAGTCTTAATGGTTTTCATTGCTCGTTGCTGTGTGATTTCATCAACAAATGTCTCTACATGCAGCAGCATTTTAAACATGTACTGATTGCAAAAAAACTCTTTGAGTTGCTTAATAATTTGTTGTTAATAACCCGAGGAATATTTAGAAGAGAATGTAATCTTAAGAGGAACATATTAACATTTCCCCTTGTTTCAAATTCTTTATAATTTTGCATTAAATGTGCTCTTTTATCAAATAATAAGTAGAAGACCCAATGTTTGTGAAGGAAAAATCGTGTTATCTTATCACCCACCTTGATTACTCAATTGCTGCTGTCAATCATAAATAATTAAATGCTCCAAAAATATATTCCTAAGCCTACCAATACTATACAAGTCAATCGACATGAGGATGTCCAGCATCTTAAAAATCACCATAAAAAAAGCATTGAGTCCTATGGGGAAGGCCTGCGCATGTGCAAGGTTCTCTCTCACAATGAGACTGAGCCAAAACCTAGGGACTTCGGCATTGGAATAAGGTAAGTGAAAAAAGTTTTTTTTAATCCTTTCATCACTGAGGTGGGGAGGGGAACAGAGGGGCAGAAGGGCACTATAGTATTAGGAATACATCATTATACTCCTAACACAATAGTGTTCCTTTAAAAACGACATAGTCTTTGCACATTGGCCATGTTACATTGTGTCTCATATCATGTACTGTGCATGCAAAGAGAATGAAGTTTCAAAATAGAAAACAGTAACGGGTACATATTTGTGCCATGTGTTAAATCTTTGTGGATATAATAAACATGTAACTCAGCCAATAGTAATCAATGGTGTAATTACTTAATTACTTAGAACATTCCATAGATATGGTCTCTAAGCCCAAACTGGTTATGTAATAAACCCATAAACCATCAGTAGTCTATAATAGCTTCATCACTTAAATAGAGAATTGATACAGTTATAGCAGAAACGAATGGCTCATGTATGTGAGAAAGTGGCTTCCTCCGAGAACTTGGCGCATGACAAAGTAAAACATGACATTATAAGTATTTTAACCTGATATTCATTTTTAAACAATAAAATACCCTTTCAAACTTTGTAGACAGATAACACATCCTGAATGGGTTTGGTGAGGCATCACACAAACCATATATCTTAGGACATATACTGTTGCCAACAAAGAACATTTTAAGCATTACATTGGGGCAGCTCTAGATTGTGATCATACTTGGCCTTAGGCAGGTAACCAGTTTGGTCCCTTAAGGACCAAACTTCTGGAATAAAAGGGAATCATGACATGTCACACATGTCATGTGTCCTTAAGGGGTTAAGACCCTCAATTATTGCCCTGTGATCAGACTGGGCCATGTGATCAGGCTGGGGCCTGATGAAACACCCACACTTATTTACCTTTCTATTGTGGGCAGGGCCATTTGAAGGAATTTGCGGGCCCCAAGCAAAATGGACATGGAGGCCCCCCCCACCCCCACACGCACGCAAAGCCTACATGAACCACAGCATAGCCATACAGTTTAAGTTCACCCACACTTAATATAAATAAAAAAGGTTTACAGTGCAAATACTGCTGTTGCAGATAATGTGCATAAAATTTGAACATTTGCAAAAAACACCACTGTACCATAAGATCAAATATACATTAAAAAAGTGCACAATAACTAAATCCAACATACTTAAAACACACACACACATTAACATTTTTCAGTTCTCGCAAACTCCTTAAACTCACAAACTCTTACTCCTTCCCCCCTCCCTATGTTCTTCTTAGTGCCCCCATGTTCTTCTTACTCCTCCCCCTATGTTCTTCTTACTGCTCCCCCTCCCCCTCCACCTCCCTATGTTCTTCTTACTGCCCCATGTTCTTCTTACTCCTCCCCTCCCTATATTCTTCTTACTGCCCCATGTTCTTTTTACTCCTCACCCTCCCTATGTTCTTCTTACTGCTCCCCCTCCTCCTCCCTATGTTCTTCTTACTGCCCCATGTTCTTCTTACTACTCCACCCTCCCTATGTTCTTCTTACTCCTCCCCCCTCCCTCACTCCCCTCCCACCCGTGTCCTTCTTACTCCCCTTTCCCATGTCCTTCTTACTCCCCCTCCTTGTGTCCTGCTTACTCCCCTCCCTGTGTCCTTCTTACTCCCCTCCCACCCGTGTCCTTCTTACTCCCCTTTCCCATGTCCTTCTTACTCCCCCTCCTTGTGTCCTGCTTACTCCCCTCCCTGTGTCCTTCTTACTCCCCTCACCCCGTGTCCTTCTTACACCCCTCCCCCATCCCTGTGTCCTTCTTACTCCCCTCATTGTGTCCTTCTTACTCTCCCCTCCCCCTCCCTGTGTCCTTCTTACTTCCCCTCCCCATCCCTGTGTCCTTCTTACTCCCCCCTCCCTCTCCCTGTGTCCTTCTTACTCCCTCCCCATCTCTCCCCATGTTCTTCTCAGTTCTCAGTTCCTCCCCTTCCCTGTAGCGTGGCTGAGCTCCTCTTCCTCCTGGCTGTCAGTCCAGCAGGGTACCCAGCGGTAACAGGAGATTCAGTTTCAAGTTCCCGGCCGGACAGAAAGGAAGTGAGCACTCACAGCCAGGAGGAAGAGGAGCTCGGCCACGCTACAGGGAAGGGGAGGTGACGAGAGAGGAGTGCTGCAGCCTCCTGAGGCTCTCTATAGAGATTTGCTTGGATTGCCTGCCTGGTAGCGACGGGCCTGATTGTGGGCAATTTAGCTGTAGGTAGGATGAAATAAGAGTAAATAGTAGGCAGCTATTGTTTTGCCTAGAGCAAAATATATGTGTATGCCCAATACAGAAGGATAGAAAGACCCAGCTGAAGTTCAGAGACGTATGAAAGACTGAAAGGGGCCCATGCATACAATATACAAACATGCTTATGTATGAGCAATTTCCTGTTTTACTGAGACCGCCTTCATAGCTGTTCTAACTGCTAGGAAACTATCTGTGGTTTGACAATGACAGCATTATCCATTTTTAGATACATTTACATATACCATTGGCTAAAAGTCACCCCCGAGAGGTAAAGGATGAGTGGTTTAACAGCCGTTATTTCCAGTCATCCAATTATAGGATAAACAGTTTAACCAAATCAAGTATTAGAGGAAGAATAACAGAGTGTTAATGTAACCAGCAAACATGCAGAAGGAAAAAAAAAATTCCACGTAATAAGTTGATACATCAGCTAGAGGGAAGATATCAATAACAAGCGAACGGCTAATAGTGTGGAACACAGTAGACGAATCAAGCAAAATTAGAATAGACAACTGATTCCTACTAATAGCTTGCAAAATCAAATATTGAACAATGGGGAGGATAGTTTCTCTTGCAAAGAACTGAAGTCAAATTGAATTTGAAACATAATGGAGAGGATTTATTGGAATGAGTGTAATTATTTTTAGTTATCTGAATGTTATTAAAGAGAAGACAATAGAGAGGGACAAATGAGGGACACATTAAAAAAAAAGAGATATGAGATACCGGTGGAAAAATTAATTTTAATGTCGTTAAGTACTTATGCTAAATAACTTGACTCAGATTGAAAGATGCATTAAAATATACAAAAAAAAGTAAAAATATATGTTAAGTTGTAGAGAATGAGTAATACAATGTTAGCCTGTCCTTGCTATGTAGAAGTAGTTCTGTATATAATACTAAGTTAAGTTCTCTTCTGTGCAATATTCTAGCCCTGACGTTCACACATGTGTAGGTAAAAAAATATCCCTCTTAATCCAACATGAAAGACAATGTGTGAAAATACATAGTGGGTGTGTGGTAATAAATCGCAAGTGCCCCAGGGTTCTCTAGTAGTTATAGACTAGACCGGGTCCCAAACCCAGTTTTCATGGACCACCAATGGTCCAGGATTTATGTATTTCCTTTTTTTTATTCAAATGGAGATACTGACAAAACCTGGGCTGTTGGTGGTCCATGAGGACTGGGTTGAGGGCCGATGGACTAGAGCAGGGATAGGCAACCTTCAGCACACATGTTGTTGTGGACTACATCCCCCATAATGCTCTTACACCCATAATGCTGGTAAAGCATCATGGGAGGTGTAGTCCAAAACATCTGGAGTGCCGAAGGTTGCCTATGCCTGGACTAGAGGATGCATATAATCTTCCTGTCCCCACACTCCTTAAGCATGAGGATATTTATTAACGTAATAACGTGAGCTTGCAACAGAGAACACTTAAATAAATAGCACATTTGATACAATTTAAAAAAATGTGAGAAAATACATTCCTACAAACTGGGAAAATTAGTCCTCATCCTTCATGCCGGGTATTTACACATCCCGTGTCAGAAAAGGGCTACTTAACTGGTTCATGGATTACACAATAGGGGGTATGATAGAAACATTTAAATACATAAAGGTAATCAACACAGTAAAGGAGGAGACTATATTTAAAAGAAGAAAAACAACCACAACAAGAGGACATAGTCTTAAATTAGAGGGGCAAAAGTTTAAAAATAATACAGTGGGACCTCGGTTTATGAATTTAATGAGTTCTCCGGGACATTTCTTATTGCAAAAAATTTGTAAACCGAAACGCAGTTTCCCATAGAAATGCATTGATAACCAATTAATCCATTCTGGAGGTCAGAAAAAAGTCAAAATGAGCTGGCATGGAAACCAACCCACAATGCAGAACACACAATAAAAGGCATGCAAATGACAAAGCTCAGCTCCCTACCTTTCCACAGCTTAAGAAATGCACCAAAAAGTCCCAAAACAACTGCAAACAATTTCCAGAATGGCTACAAAACTCGATGCAAAAGCCGCTCCAACACCTCCACACTCAACGCCACGTGCTACCCACAGGCTCCAGCATGCAGGGGGCGGTGCTATAAACCTCCCAGGTGCAATGCTAACTGGGGAAACTTGCTTTGCATTGCGAAAACATTTTGAAAACCGAGGCATTATTTTTAATGGATTTTCATTTGTAAGCCAAAATTATGTTAAGCGAGGCATTTGTAAACCGAGTTCCCACTGTATCAGGAAGTATTACTTTACTGAGAGGGTGGTTGATGCATGGGATACCCTCCAGCTGAAATGGTAGAAGTTAACACAGTAAAGGAGTTTAAGCATGCGTGGGATAGGTATAAGGCTATCCTAGATATAAGATAAGGCCAGGGACTAGTATTTAGAAAATTGGGCAGAGTAGGTGGGCTGATCAGTTCTTGTCTTCCATCACATTCATGCTGCTCTAGGGGTAAAGACAAATTAGAAAATGTTGAGACAATTGGTTGCCATTAGTCTGTGTATAATTAAGCAAATTTTAATTTCTCCTTTTTCTTCAAGTTTGCTTAAAGGAAAACTATAGTTTTAGGAATTCAAAGCAGTATTCTTAAAACAATGTTGTCCCTCGGCCCCCCTCACTCCCTCCTCCCCCCCTCCCCCCCTTCCTGACACCTCACTTCCTGGCCAATCAAAAGGTTGACAGCCACTAGAGACAGTCTTAACCCTGCAATGAAAACATCGCAGTTTCGCAAAAAATGCATTGTTTTTACTTGCAGGGTTAAGGGGTCAAAGGCACTGCACCAGACCACTTTAATGAGATGAAGTGGTCTGGGTGCCTATAGTGTCCCTTTAATATCAAGATAATGAGATGTATCTTAATTAATTTGAAGAAATAGGGGAAAATAGTACATATGAACGTAAATCATTTTTAGTATTTTTAAAAATGTCATTCAATATACTACCTGAATTATATTTCCTGAGCAATTTTGAAACTAAGTACATAAACCATATAAATGTTGTCACAGATGGAGGAAAGGCAGGAAACTATATACAACTCTGCATACACAATGTGTGTCCTACCATCCCCTGGAGTTTGTAGCTTTTTATAAGAACATGTCATTTTTTTGCCACATCCAACTGTGTATTATTTGCTAAAGCGGCTGAAGCTGTGCTGATTTAATGAATATTAAGACTTGGTAAATGCTTTCAAATGAGCAGTGAATTTTTAAAAAGAGTTTTTTTCTTAACGTAAACATACGGATGAAATGTTTTACTTTGCCTTTCTATGGCCAAATGATATTAAGATGAAACATTAATATTTATATATATTAACATAAAACATGAATGCTTTATATATACTGTATATAGGGGTAGAGTGAGTGGTACAGCATAGTTCAAACTGCTGGTTATTTTTTTAATCTCTGAAAGATCTATTTAAAACGTACAATTTCCCACTGGGTTGTATATTTCACAGACATGCAAGTTGAGGAAATATATGCAGATGCGCTGTGTAAAACAGATTATAGAGTTAATTCATTAAACTCCAAAGTAGCTGTGTGGACTATTTTTGGATTAAAAATTTAAATCAGGAATTAATTATCACAAATAGTTAGTTTTTAAACTCTGTGTATCATAAAGTTACTAAGATGAGTCCTTTAGAGTTTGGCAAATAAAATCATAGATCAAAGTAAAGAATTGTTATAAAAAAATAAGTGACGGGCCTCTTATATCTTTGTAAAGATTTAAAAAAAAAAAAAAACGCAGCCCACACCGGACAGTCTTGCGGCCTACAGGAAACTCTGAAGCAGAGGAGGCGGCCGATCCTCTGCTGGGACACAAGCTTGAAGGAAAAACTACAGAAGCCCTGTCACCTACATCTGTCTTACAGCCTGAAAATCCAGGGATCACGTGGTGAGAGCCTCATTCAGACCAGTTGAACACACAGAGCTGGGATTGGAGGAAATTCTTCAAGGTGAGAATTGATGAAGTCTGTGAAAGGTTCTGGAGCCGACTAAGCAGCAGACCTCCCGCATCTTCTCCACAAGACATGCCGGAGGTACAGGTGGTTGAGGCGGCCTGCCGCACCTCTTCTAGGCTGGGGGCCTATGGGGAGTCGCATCACCCCTGGCGTCCACATGGCCAGAGAGTTCTTCACACTTAAGAGGTCCCATGGGCTTATGATTCCGCCACCAGGAGTGAGAGAATTTGTAGACACAGGGCTATGGCCCTTATCAAAGCCTGGGCTCGAGGTGACAAGCATTTCTGGCGCCATGGGACTTACTTGGCTATCTCTGGACTCACTCTGAAACAAATGGAGAGGTCTTCTAAAGAGCTGGAGACATCAAGAGAGTTGACCCTGGAGGGTGCTATGAAATGGCAACTCTTACCTACTACACTTGAGAGTCTGAAGCATCGATCCACAACCACCATGGACAGTGCTCTGTCCGTGGTGGGCATAGGGTGTATGGGGACACTGAGTCTGAACCATAGAGAGCTTTGTCATCTCCCCAGCTGCTGCCTTATTCCTTATTCTCACACAGCATCTAACACCCTTTTCACATCTATCATCTGTCACATAGATATAGATGAATGATTCCTTCTACATTTTCACTAGCTTACAAATTAGCCCTCCACACCTATAGTATAATTGAAGTACAACAACCAGTAACCCAGCGGCCCTCTTGCATATGAATGTCTTATGTCTATTAGTCTTTCAATGCTAACCTTTCTCACTCAGCCTAGACATGTCTGTTTTCTTACTTGTCATTCCTAAAAAATTGTGTTGAATTTTCTAATGCCTTGCTTGTGTTTAAACATATATGTTGCGGTTCAGCTTGGATATGCTGTTGTGGCAGTACACGCATTATTATATTTTCCTGCACAGTCAAAATAAAAAATAAAAAAAAATTAGCAAAAATAATTAATTTAAAAAAATAGACTTACAAAATACTTACAGTTAAGATTTCTATTCCTTTTTATTAATAAACTGCAAGAAGAGGTAGGTATTCATTTCATGTCAGTAAGAGGATCTAAAAATGAGAACCCCCATTTCCCTGTCTACGAGGATTTTCTTTAACCTCTGTTGAGCAGGGAGTGAGTGAAACTGTAGAATAAATTGACTGAATCAATACTGTAGATTTTATGAGCCTATTCACACAGCCTTATCAGTTTTCTGAATGTTATACAACACAACAGTCAAAAGTTTTCTGGGACAGTGAGGACTTTTGGGTCCTGTCGTGCTGTCCTGGGTTTGCTCTCATACACGAGTTTAACATCAGCTCCTGTACAGCAGGTACTATACATTCTGCATGTACAAGGAGGAAGAAGAAATCCTCTTTTGATGTCATTGATTAGAGGTAGCGAATAGCTGTAGAGATTTTAGAAATGTTCCATTCATATATTAAACTGATCAGGAAAACAGATATCAGATACTGCCTTGAAGGTATCTCTGAACATCAATATATATATTTTATTATTTTTATTTTTTTTCTGTTAACCCCTTCAGGACGGAGTCAATAGTACATGTTCTGATCAAAACAAAATGTAAACAAAAACTGGAATTTGCGCTATATCTCTGTTCAACCGTAATTCGCCTCTTTCATATTAAGTGCACCCACACTTATTATATATCATTTTGTTCAGGAGAAACTGGACTTTAATTTCTCATGAACTATTCATAATTCAAACATAATTTATTATGAATAAAATTAAAAAAAAATGTGAGAAATTAAGATTTAAAAAAAAAATTTGTAGACATTTTAGCTGTAAATGTCATATTACTGTTAGCTTTAAATGCAAAAAAACCCCACATAATTGGATTCAGCAAAGTCTCACGAGTACAACAGTAGCCCCCATTAACAGTTTTTACGGTGTTATGGAAAGTTACAGGGTCAAATATAGCAAATTCCATTTTTCTTTTTTCTCAAATTGAAATTTGACAGATTAGTAATGTTACCTTTGTGGTAGCCAAGGAATGAGAATTACCCCCATGTTGGCATACCATTTGCAAAAGTAGACAACCCGGGGTATGTCCAGTCTTTTTTAGTAGCCACTTAGTCACAAACACTGGCCAAAGTTAGTGTTCATATTTGTTTTTGTGTGAAAAAAGCAAAAAACTAATATTTGGCCAGTGTTTGTGACTAAGTGGCTACTAAAAATGACTGGACATAAGTAAAAATTACTTAGTATTAGTCAATTCTACCTATTGTCCCCTCCTACCCCCACTCCTGAGCAGCAGGTGGGGGCCCTAAATCAAAAAATCGTGGGGGCAGACCTATTGTCCTCCCCCCCCGGCCCTACCCCTGAGCAGGTGGTGGGGGCCCTAAAGTAAAATAAGAGGGGGGACCTATTGTCCTCCCACCGGCCCCCACCCTTGAGCGGTGGGTGGGGACCCAAAATTACTTCAAGGGGGTGGACCTATTGTGCTCCCACCGGCCCCCACCCCGGAGCGGCGGGTTGGGGCCCTAAAGATGAATAAGGGGGGGGCCCTAAAGTAAAATAATGGGGGGGACCTATTGTCCTCCCCCTGGCCTCCACCCCTGAGCAGTGGGTGGGGGCCCTAAATTAGAATAAGGGGGGACCTATGGTCCACCCCCCCGGCCCCCATCCTTGAGCGGCGGATGGGGGCCCCAAAGTAAAATAATGGGAGTGACCTATTGTCCTCCCCCGGCCCCCACTTCTGAGCGGCCGGTGGGGGCCCTAAATTAGAATAATGGGAAGGGGACCTATTGTGCTCCACCAGCCCCCACTCTTGAACGGCGGGTGGGGGCCCTAAATTAGAATAAGAGGGGACCTATTTTCTTCCCCCCTGGCCCCAACCCCTTAGCGGTGGGCGGGGGCCCTAAATAAAAATGTTACCCCCCCAGGTGACTAGGGGTCCCAAAACCCGTAGTCGCCCCCCTCCCAACAATGTTACTGAATCCCTACCTACCCCCCTCACCCTAAAAAAAGTGAGGGGGGACCAATAACTAAGTACCTGTAAAAAAAAAACAAAAAAACTTACCATTTGAAGTCTTCTTTTTTCTAAAATCCTATTTTTTCAGCCCCCAAAAAAGGCCAAATAAAAATCCATAATAACTGTTGCACTTATAAAGCCTTCCCCCGGCCTGTATTTCGGCCCAGAGCACTCTGGTTGGTTGGTTTAAGCCTCTACATTTACCTGTCACAGCACTCTGATTGGTTAGCTTGAAATCCAGCCAATCAGAGTGCTCTGTATCATTTTACACAACGTGGGAATGTTCTTTGGAATTTTCCCACGCTGTGTAATTTGACTCATAACTCTCTGATTGGTTAGTGTTGTTATGAGTCAAATTTTTTTTTTTTTTTTTACAGGTACCTATTTATTGGTCCCTCCTCACTATTTTTAGGGTGAGTAGGGTAGGTAGGGGTTCATTAATTTTGGTGGGAGGGTGGTGACAATAGGTCCCCCCCCTTATTTTACTTTAGGGCCCCCACCCGCCTCTTGGGGGTGGGGGCCGGAGGGGGAGGACAATAGTTCCCCCCCTTATTTCACTTTAGGGCCCCCACCCGCTGCTCAGGGATGGGGACGGGAGGGGGGAAATAGGTCCCCCCCCTTATTCTAATTTAGGGCCCCCTCCTGCCGCCCAGGGGTGTGCACCAGGAGGGAGGACAATAGGTCCTCCCCCCTTATTCTAATTTAGGGCCCCCACCCGCCAGTCAGGGGTGGGGGCCAGGGGGGAGGACAATAGGTCCACCCCTTATTCTAATTTAGGGGCCCCACCCGCCACTCAGGGGTGGGGGACGAGGTGGAGGACAATAGGTCTCCCCCCTTATTTTACTTTAGGGCCCCCAGCCGCCGCTCAGGGGTGGGGTCCGGGGGGGGAGCAATAGGTTCCCACTTCAGGTTGGAAGCCCCCACGCACGTGGAATGGGTGGGGACTCAGGAGGGGAGACACATTTTGTTGCTCACTGTTTAATAGACATGCCCCTACTCGCGGTATAGCGAGTAGGGGGCAGAATTTATTAATACTAAGTAATCTTTAGGTCCAAATTAGGTCTTTCAGCCTTTTGGTAGATAGCTCCCTAATACTGTGGGAATTAGGGAGTTATATACTTATTCATTCCTGTCATTCCATTGACTGGCTAAGTAACTTACATTTTATATGAATGTGCTACTTGATTGTTGTAAGTGTTGCAAATGCTTACAGCTGAATCCTGGCTATGTTTGTAATTTTTTTATTCAAACTGGTATACAGCATAATATTCTTCATTCTTCCACAGGGTATATCAGTACTTCAGAAATTCTGTGCTTCGGATCTTTGGCACTTCGACACTTTGGAACTTTGGCAACTTCTGAACTTCGGCACTTTGGAAATTCAGCAATTTCAGAACTTCGGAACTTTGGCCATTCTGAACTTCGGCAATTCGGCAGTTCAGCTATTCGGACATTCGGAAATATCCGAATGTCCGAATTGCCCGGAATTTGTCCGAATTCACATTCGGAACGAAACTAATTGCACATGTCTACTAAAAAGGTATTTAAACATTTTTTTAAATTTATATAGTGGAGTGTCCCTTTAAGTTGTTTTTATGGAACAGCGTTTCTTTGAAAATGTGGAGGGGACAAATCAAGAATAACAATTTTAGGTTTGAGAGAAAGCTGGTAGCTACATCATCTTATTTTTCACTTTCCATATTTTTACTGGCTCTCAGCAGTTATACAATATATTTTCTTGCATAGATAACTACAAAAAGGCTAATTATTGTATTGCATGTTATCTCTGGTTTAAGAGCGACATTCATATCATTTTTTTTTTGCATGATTCATGACAAACTAAATACTTAATGACTTTCATTGTGAATATATTGCAAAAATGGATAAAGAGAGAGGCAGAAATAAACAAAACAAGACAAAAAAACAACAACAAAAAGACAACAGCAGTGAAGATAGATTGCATTAATCTCTTGTAGATAAAATATCCAGTACTAGTTTGGACAAGATACTTATCAGTTGTAGCACAGGAGATAAATAATCTCTGGCAATATGTGTTTGTACTGCTATATCACGACTGAAATCTCTGAATGGTTGAATAGTAGGAAATCTACTTTCTTTAGCTAGACAGAGCAGATGGTGTTGTAGATGTTGCCATGGCCATAATAAATAGTCATTTTTTATCTACCCTTCATTTCAGATTTAACTTTCTCACTGTCCACCCTTATTGCAGAGGTTATTGCAGAGTTTTTAACCCTTAGTAAAGTGTTGTTCATCTCTTCGGCACTCTACTGGTTAATTGCAGATCTGATCGTGATTACTATTTTGGTGATGAATATTGTGCATGCGGATCGAGTTATGCCATGTTTCAATTAAGTGTTGCAACTGGGGATACTGAAGTGTTAATCACAGGCTTTGCACCATGAAGTGGCATCAGTGAGTGTGCCAAGACTGTGTGCATGTTTGCAAATAGCAGAGGAAAGTTGCTAATTGTTAAGAAGCTCAATTCTGTGCGTGTCTCGTTTCTTGCAACAAATATCTTTTCTGTGACGACTCTAAGCAAGCTGATGACTCTACACTGCAAGAAAATATGCTCAGTAGGGTTTGGATTTAACTGGCTTTTTGGTGCCATCTGGCAATCAGAAATGAAACAGGAATAGGTCATTTGGATAAACTCATTTGCTGAGCAAAATAGTTAACAACTCATGAATACAATTTGTTATGCCTAAAAAAAGAAAGAAAGAAAATGAAATCCACTTCAAGAGCTTGAACAATCGTGCCAGGGAACTGGCTTCATGTTTTATTGTCGTTCTGTTTTGATTTGTGTCAGCAATCAACCCAGCCCACTTTTTTCCAGTTCATTTCCAGCATTATGGAGAGAAACATGTGGTTTTGTACTGTTGTGATGTTAGTGTCAGCAATCTGTGCCGATGTGCCTAGCAGATTTCTAATGACTTTTCAATGATAATGTACAAGGCTTTGTGCCTTCCATTCTTTCTTCCACTCCCTCTTGCAGACTCTCTTTCGCCTTTCGAGGAGATGATGACTTTTGTCCCCTTTTCGCTTCGTTAAACCTGTTCTTTTTGGTTCCCTCCTTCCGCAAGGTCAACTTTACCCATCCTAATTCACGGTCTTCTCTTAAAGAAAAAAAAAAAAAGAAGAAGGAGAGAAAAAAAAACTAAAAGAAAAAAAATAGAAAGAACCCTTTCAATCTTAAAGGATAAGGATTAAATCCATTTGCAAAAAGAATCGAGGCAACATAGTCTGTCACATGGGCAAAACTCATCAACTTTATCAGGGCAGTGATTGCAGAAGAGTATTAACCTTAAAGTAAATGCATAGATTTGATAAAATCCTTTTATATTGTACAATCTCGACTTTGGAATGCAGGCCTGAATTAATAAGATCATCTGCATCCTCCTTCTGTGCTAAATTCCCCTGGTAGGGATTCAGTTTCCCCATGTAAGCTATTTGTGTCTGAGATTTAATCAAGACTTTCTGAACCAGATGTGAGGGCTATTCACCCTTCATAACCCTGAAAAGTGAAGTTACACATCAGAGAAAAAATAAATAAAAAATAGACGGTAATAGTATGCTCATGTGATGATCTAAGAGACTGGTGTCACTCAAGTTGGGATGTAAACATTTTAGTCATTCTAACAATGCACACTTAAGATTTTTGTCAAATGTGTATTATTTATATCGAGGACGGAAGACACATACGAGTAGAAAAATCATTTGTTTTTTTTATTATCGCCCACGGTTAAATTCAATGTAAAAATGCCATAGTGCCGTCATCTGGAAATGTATTGCTAGCACTGCAACATTTTTCTATATTTTCCAATGAATAAACGCAAGGTGATTTAAAGGAAGGTGCCTTCACCGAATGCCTAAAGACATGATTTCAGCATTAATGTCCAATATGATGTGCTGACTTACACTTTCCTTCCTGGGGGATCAACGACTCAGTAAGTCCCAGGGTTTAGCACAACAGTAAATGAAAGGCATATGGATATGCAGTTGGTTAATCATTGTTATCATTGAATTATATAGTTAATAAGGTGATGGGAACATTTCAGACTGGAGTGACTAATTAGGGCCTGTGCATGGCTCATCACACCATATGTCAATGACTGCTGGCTAATGCTCCTATATTCTGTGATCGCTATACTTTTCTAATCATTAATTATTGGCTTCAGATGTCTCCATGATTCAGTCACAATTCTTTATATGGGCTGTGACATGTTAAAAATGCATTATTCAAGTCAAAGATCTAACCTAGCAAAGAAAACTGGACAACTATGGGGTCTATTCACTGAACGTTGAGTTATAGAGAACTGACATAAATTTAGCCTAAAATGACAAACTTGAAGTAAAAAAAAAATCTGCAAATCAGCAGATAATATGTGCTAATTTTGAAACATCAATGCTAAATATTATCTTTCCTGTATCCTACAAACTACAGCCACAATTCTGAGAGGGAGCCTGGTTTATCCCATAGAGGCACTCTGCAAGGAGGAAACAGAATAATTCAGGTTGTCTTAATAGAACAGTCCAACCTGATGTAGTGGTTATGGTTCCAGGTGTGCCCTGGTGCAGTTCCACGCTAACTAGTCAAACATTTAACAACTTGCTTTGTAATAACATATGTGAGAGGATCTAATGAGGGGTTATTGGAAAATCTGCACCTAGAGGGGTTATTTAGGTGTAGAATTGAGAAACACCTCAAATTGTTGATTTTCAGCAGACTTGGGGCTAACATCCAAGCAAGACTCAAACCCAGGATTTTCAGGAGCCCACTTAAGCCTGAATTCTAGGTCACTTCCACCCTACACTGTCTTTGTTATTGTTTCTCCTCTGTTCAATAACGATAGACTGTCTCACCTTTATTTAATGACCTCTGTCATCCTCTATTCTGAAACTGTTAGCCTGCTTTATTGCATTCAGTGATTACTGTAGATAATTTCATATTCAGTATCAAAGGGCAATCCAGATGGGAACCCCATGCTCACTATGATTAAAGGGGCATCTGCTACATCTCGCTGACGAGGCCTATAGAAGGCCAAAACAATCGTCCAGAGGCTGTATCTCTTGTGCAGAGGGAACTTGCCAGTATTTTGCGTGTGGACTGCCCTTATGGGTGGAATCAATCTGATATGTAAATAGTATAGGTTCTCTCTATAATGGCACAAGTGAGCAATACATTTTTTTATACCTGAGTGGGGAATAACTGAAGGGCAAGTTATTGAGGTTTCTCTGGGCTTTTGCTAGTTCTCAGAGCAACCTCTTGCACTAAAGCATTGTTTACTACACTTCCTATTATACGCAGTCAGTCGACGTATAAAGCAGGTAATGATTTACAAATTCCTGCAGAATGGAGTGGTGGTGGGGGACGACAAGGAGATAATTACATTAATACCAGTGGAACAACACAGTGATATTGTGCTCGTATTCCTACTGAGATTACTTCTTAGATAAAATAAAATTTTGCTTACAAATATTTACATATCTCCACCTAAATGTTTTCACAGACACTTAAAAAGAGGAATGGTTAGTTGATTATGTGGATTTGTTGCATTTATATGGATTTGTTGCATGGATAACCTCTTCATCCCTGGAGAAAATGTTGAGAACTGGTTTCTGTTCTACAGATAAAACAGTTTGCCATTGATTGACCTTTATGTGAAAGACCCACCTGTCTGTCGGTTATACATGAAGAAGTGTAATGACGACTAAACCATTACCTTAAAATTAATTCATTAGAATATACACACTTAAAAGGAAAGTCTAGGTGACAAGATTCATATATTCTTAATGCACTAATAAAATGCATTTTAAAATTGTATGCATGTATTAGTTTTTGAAAATTCCCTTCCTAATTGCCTAAATTTCACCCCAATTTGCTACCGTAGGTGAGCAAACCCACCCATTTATGCTGAAACACAAACTGTGTTGTTAGTGCTGGCAAATGTCCAGTCAAATACTTGTCACAGAGAAGCATAGTAGACTCAGGGAGCATATTATAACATTTTATGAAAACTTGGTTACAGTTCCCTGTAGTGGTTATAATGATCTAGTTCCTCGATAATGGGGTAAACAGCTTGTCCCCTTACCTGGGTCACTGCCAGGCTCCTAGGCACTGTGATGATCTGCTGATGCAACTCTGCATAAGCTAGAAGCCATAGTCATCTCCATTCATTGTCGGAGAGCATCAGCTGACCGCCCTCAGCCAATGACTGACATTCTATGCAATTAACCTTGCACAGAATTGACATTAGCCAAGTCCGTAACTCTAGCTCTTGGCTGGTTGATGACACCCTAATGACGCTGCTGGAAGTGGAGTTACACCTCTGGCTGCAGACGGGTTTAACTTCATAAATGCAGTGTTTCATAGCAAAAAGCAGCACATACAGATGCTAGGCACCATGACAACTTCAAATCATGATGTAACCATGGTGTTCGGATTAACTCTTGAACTTATTTTATTTCATCACTTTTTCAAATTCTAGTATACTCTACTTCTGAAGTATAAGCTCATTTTGAGAAGGTCATTCTAATGCTGTAGCACGTGTTGGTGTTTTTAAAAGCTAATAGCAATAATAATAGTCTGGGTTCAGTTTATGTTTTAGCCTAAAAATAAATTATGGTTCTTTTTTTTCTGCAATTTCTTCAGAAAAGAAAAAAAATGTTTGCATTGTTTGCATTCCGAAATGTATTTTTGTGATAGTCGTAAAATAGTAATTTTAGAAAGATGAAATAAATTTGTTGACGTGAGCTAAAATATTTATTATCCATGACCTTCCATGTTATGTAGAAATCCAGAAAGAAAGAATGTAAAAAAACAATTCCTGCATTAGTACGCAAAGTGATTATCCACCTTTTTTGGGGTGGGTATGGTATAATTTTGTGAACTGGTATAAATGATTATCGTAATAAGTACAATGTCTGCATCACTTGTTTATAGGGCTACAGACACCTTATTGGATCTATGGACCTTAGAGATACATCAACCAAATTCAATGTTTGGTTTTTCGTCACTTATGTTGGTCACAATTTTGCATGGAGCATTTAATGACAATACAGGAATCTTAAACTAAAATTGTCTAGGCAATTGTCAACTCACCACAAATAGCTGTTTAGAGATTTAGCCTCTAAGAACTGTTAATTTCTCTTTTGCAAAGAGTCTGAATGATTTGGTGAACTATGAATAAATAAATTAATTAATTAATTAAGAACATAATCAGAACAAGGGACGGCACTGCATAAGCTGCTTACTGAAAACTTCTAGCAAGGTAGAATATGTTCTTTCTCCTTATTGTGTTCTAAAAAGGATCATTTATCATAATGACTAATTATTTTTCCATTGGAACATGCAAATTTTACTGCGAATATTCATTAATGTATTATTTACAGTGATTGCCACAATAATTTAGGATCATAGGGCATTTCAGAGTTTAAAATCTTTGATCACCTTGAATTTCTAAGGGTACTTTTTAAATAGCAAAGTGATTTGACTGCACACAATGTGATTGCTCCTGACTCAATCTATTTTGAGCCAGAAGAGAAGGAAAGAGCCCTACAGGGCTGTAGCAAAGCATTGGGAAATAAATGTTTTTCTTATTCTCGATATTACTTATTTATTAAAGCTGGTGAAGCATTACTAAAAGGAAAAAGGACCAAAGAAATATAGAATACAATGGCCTTTAGATTTTAATGGGAGATATGGCTGGAAGCTATTACTTAATTATTTAATAAATCATTCTTTTTTTGTTTCAGCCAATCTCCAAGTTGTGTTTCCCAACTTTGAATGTTTGCTTTAAAACCAACTTAAAACCACTTACATAGCGGAAGGGGTTTTCATGTTACAAGCTATTCTAGTGATATAATTAACCTTTCGATTGCTGGAGGGGACAATTGGAAAAAAAAAAATAGTTTCTGATACCTTCAGCAATGAACTACCTAGACATGTAAGAAAGCAGTGTTATTTTACTTATAAAGAAGAATTTGCAGCTTGAAACTCTATTCACGTATGTGTATGCAGTGATTGCTGCGGTGCTGAACCAGATATTTATAATATTTTCTCATCTTTCACAAATTATTCCAGTCACTGCATTGTTATTTCTTTTCTTGGCGTTAGATGCAGACAATTTTATTACATACTTTGCTCATTATATGCGATTATGGAAGCATGTCGAAATTGGACTGTTTGTAGATGATTTTTGCAAATGGAAGGCTAGTTCATTTAAGGGAATAGTGATTTTCTCTCTTCAAACACAGTGTTAGGAAAATAGGCAAATTCACTTATAATAATAATTTTTAGAAGTCTGGTATGTGAAGAATAAAAACAAAAAAAATATACTTATAGTTTACTGGCATCTCCAAGCGCCAGTGGAAGTTCATCAATTAGTAGTGCAAATCTATTCTGTTTTACTTTCCCCTCAATATAGTTGCTTTGGCCAGAGGAGGGAAATCAAACTGAATGGGAGAGAAAAGTCAATGGATGCATTGTATGGACTACTGATGGGTCATGAGGTGGGTACTCAACTCCACTTCATCAGGGATTAATCGCTGGACAGATCTACATTACTTTATTCCGGACTGAAAGGGTGAAGCCAACTTCTGGTCCATCATCAATTTAATTGTATCTGGTTTTCCTTTATTCCGAAACAGAAGGATATATCAGTATACATTATAATCCAAACTATACCCATAAGGACATTCCTAGTGTGTCAGATATTCCTAAATGAGAGAACAGAACAACTGAGTAAATACATATTTATTAGCTCAAGAACAACCTACTTTTCTGGCATGGCCATGTACAATAACTTGGAGAGTTATAATTTATGTTTTTATGAGGGCAGAATTTTCCAAGTACCTTTTTACCTTCAGAGGTTAAACAGTTCATCAATGATTGACCCTTGAAGTTGGGGCTCAAATGCAACACACCACTGGATGTATGTACCCTTTCTCTCAATGGGTGATCAGTGCTCTCACACTCCTGTCCCCATAACAACTTTAAACAAAATAAGTTGCTATGTGGATGGAGGTGTTCTTTTAAGGAAGAACAACATATAGCAGTATCTCAATGGCTGCCATATTTAAGGAACACATGACAAACATTACTGACACAAAAGTAGCACTTACCTATTCTGGACCATTAAAAGGAGACCTCCACCTTGAGGTCCCATATTTTCAGTAAACAAATGAAAAATACTTAGTCCAAATAGGGGTGGAGGGGAGGGCAGGAAAATTCAAAAGAACATTCCGAGGATGCCACAGATTAGGAAGGAACTCTTCCCTTGGCCCTGGTGCCTTGTGCCAAGATATGCCCAATAAATCAGCAAAGGGTTTTGCTTTTTGTACTGAAAGTAGGATGAAGGATAAGGGGATGAAAGTTAAATATGAGTTGAGGATTAAAGGCAACATAGGTAATGGATAGTGACATTGTAGTATGTGTTGCTCAAAGAATAGGTTAATTATTGTAAATTAAAAATTGATGATATGCACACAGTTCACCTAATAATTTTTTATACCTCTCGGGCCTGCATTCAGTTCACTGATGCATAACAGGAAAACAGAGGAGCAATTTTCACTGATTTCAGTCCTGCCTTAAGCCATATAAAAACCACTTTACTGCTGCTGCTGTGTAGCATTTCCTGCAGAGAAAAGGACTATTAGATACATTAGAAATTTCTACTTCACAGAACCCAACTATATACTTTGGTTTTAACATTTGTTTTCCCTTTTATGCCACTTTAAATTTTAATATGAATTTGTTGAATAAATGCAACTGGCAGGGAAAATGTGCTATCCATTTGTGAAGCAAATGCAAAGAATGTATTTTAGGTGCTGATAAATATAGCTATTAATAGTTTTGCATTAAAATGTTCTGTTTAGTCTACGGGTTATTCAGAAAATCTTCCATCGAACAGTCAGTTACGCTGGTTTGAGAACTGAATTCCAAAATTTTGGCTATATTGCCATTTCGGAAAATAAATATTTAATTAATCAGAGTAGGATTTCTTTTGCTTTTCTAATTTGGCTTTTATTTGTGTTTTTTTTTTATAGTGGTGTTTGTTACACAGTTATGGATATTATAACATGTTTGCAAAGTCTCCACATGTTGCTGTTTAGTTTTGTTGTTCAGTCTTTTAGGTAATGGTGGGCTGCTATTCATACCAGGTTAACACCAGGGCCGGGCTGGGTATACGAAGCAGCCCTGGAAAAAAATCTATGCCAGCCCCATAAGTCATTGGGCTATGTAGGGTGTTTTATATATATATATATATATATATATATATATATATTTTTATATATATATATATGCAATTGAAATAGTTGGCTGCACTCTCGGATTTCCTTAAAATTTAACTTTTATTTAAATATTTAAGAGAAGATCAACGTTCCAGTCCCTCTTGTGGACTTGCATCAGGATCATGACGAAAGTCCACAAGAGGGACTGAAACATTGATCTTCTCTTAAATATTTCAATAAAAGTTACGTTTTAAGGAAATCTGAGAGTGCAGCCAACTATTTCAATTGCCTGGATACTGGAGCCCTGGTGATGTAACAGTATATATATATATATATATTTTATTGATACATTTCTTCTTCTAATTCAAAATATTAGCTAAATTATACAGTAAAGCATACTCACACACAGACACAGACACAGACACAGACAATTTTACTGATGCACACAAATAGGCTCATTGACAGACAATCTCAATGACACACACAGACAAGGTTACTGGCACACACACCAATTTAGTACAGACAAACTCTGATACACACACAAGCTTACTACAGACAAGCTCACTGTCACATACACACGCTCACTACAGACAAGCTCACTGATGCGCACACACTCTCCCTACAGACAAGCCCATTGATACACACATGCTCCCTACAGAAGAGCTCACTAACACACAGATTCAATACAGACAAGCTCACTTACACACACATGCTCACTACAGACAAGCTCACTGACACACATATGGTCACTACAGACAAGCTCATGATCACATTCATGCTTACTACAGACAAGCTCACTGTACACACATGCTCACCACAGACAGGCTCCGACACACCCATGCTCCTTACAGACAAGCTCACTAACTCCAGTGGCGTAGCGTGGGTTGTCAGCACCCGGGGCAAGGCAAGTAATTTGCGCCCCCCAACCCGTGGATTTTAGCACTCGAGTCTCTTCCACTAGATTAGTTAAAGAAACCCTTACCCCCCAAGCACATGTATTGTTTGTTATGAAAATACTTATGTAATTAAAGTAAAATGCATCTAAATACAAGTTTATTGGCACCAGGGCCGGTGCAAGGATTCTTGCTGCCCTAGGCAAGAATACATTTTGACGCCCCCTTATGAATGCAACTACATTCCCTCAGAAGTTTATTCACTAAACTCTGAATTACACTAAAGAGACATTTAGGGAAAGAGGCGCACTGAGTAGATATTAAAGGGAAACTATAGTGCCAGGAAAACAAACTTGTTATCCTGGCACTATAGCTTTCCCCTCCGTCAAGCGCATCCCCCCTCGTGGTGCAGCAGGGGTTAAAACACCTTCTGTCACTTACCTGGGTCCAGCACCAATGTCTTTTGTGCTGGCTTGGGTCCGCCTTAGCTCCTCAATGGCCGCGCTCGCAGTGGTATTTCCGTGACTGGACGTCCCCATGCATAGCCACTAGAGGAGTTAACCCTGAATGGTAATTATTAAAGTTTCTTAAATATTGCAATAATTACCTTTGCAGTTTCACTTACACAATCTCACTAATACCACACTCTCTCACTGGCATACACACTTACACATTCTAACTCTAACTTACACACTAACACATACACATTCTCACTGACCTACACATTGTCACTTGCACACTCTCACTAACATACACAGTGTCACTTACACACTCTCACTAACACACACAGTGTCACCTACATACTCTCACTTATACACACACACTCTAACTTACACACTCTCACTGGCATAGACATTGCCAGTTACACACTCTAACACCACACAGTGTCACACATGCTCACTAACAGTGTCACTAAGTTGCACACTCTCACTAACTGTCACTTTCACTCTCTCCCTAACACATACTCACTAACAGTGTCACTTGTACACTTTCCCTAACACATACTCACTAACAGTGTCACTTGCACACTCTCCCTAACACACACACCCAGAGTCACTTGCACATTCTCACTAACACACACACACACACACACACAGAGTCACTTGCACACTCTCCCTAACACACACACTGTCACTCAAACACAAACTTTACATAAGGTCACACTTTATTTACACACACAAACACACCAATTTAACACACTCCCCCATTTACAAACATGCACACAATAAGCAATCCCCCTTAACCATGCCATACCTGGGTGCTGTGCTGAGCAGAGGTCCAGGCTGCAGGATCCAGATCTTGCTCTTTCTCCTGGGGGAGCAGGAGAGCCATGCACTTTGAGCACAGCCTGCTTCCTGCTCCCTTCACAGTGCTTCCGGTGTTCACAGGCTCCCCCTGCCTGCAGGAAGCACAGTGCTCTGCTCGGGTTACAGCAAACCCCACTGCCCGAGCAGGTAATCTGCTGCAGAGGGAGCCCAGCAGGTGAGTGGCTGCGCTGGGGGGTGGCTAAAGAGCCGCTCGTCCAGCACAGCATACCCGGACAGCTACAGCAGGGCAGCCCACCGGGAAACCTCTCGGTGGGCGCCCCTTAGAGGCCTTATTCGCCTTAATGGTATCGCCGGCCCTGCCTGGCACCCTCCCCCCCCCTCCACAGTGGGCGGCGACCCGGCGGCTCGGATCGGATTCGCACAGCCAGCACTGCAGAGAGAGTGAGTGAGCCAGGCAGGGGCAGAGAGCTGCGAGTGCGAGCGTGCCCCCCCAGATGTTGCGCAAGGTGCGGCCGGTCCCCCCTGCACCCCCCACGCTACGCCTCTGACTAACACACACACATATGATCCCTACAGACAAGCTCACTGACACACATACAAGCTCACTCACTAGCAGGCACACACACACACAAACTCACTAGCAGGCACACACACACAGAGGCTCCCTCACTAGCAGATGCGCGCACACACACACACACACACACACACAAACAGAGGCAGACAGTCACTGACACAGAGGCAAACATCCACACATACAGAGACAGACAGACAGCCACACACACAGGCAGACAGTCACACACACACACACACACACAGGCAGACAGTCAAACACACAGGCAGACAGCCACATACACAGGCAGACAGCCACACACACACACACACACACAGGCAGACAGTCACACACTCCACAGGCCCACACACACACACAGGCAGAAAGCCACACACACACAGTCACACAGGCAGACAGTCACACACGCAGACACTCACACACGCAGACAGTCACACACACACACACACACAGGCAAACAGTTACACACACACAAAGGCAGAGTCACACACACAAAGACAGTCACACACAGACAGTCACACACAGACAGTTTCACACACACAGTCACAGGCAGACAGTCGCACACACACAGTCACACACATAGGTAGACAGTCACACACACACACAGTCACACACACACAGACAGTCACACACACACAGTCACACACACAGACAGACAGTCAAACACACAGACAGACACACACAGACAGTCACACACACAGACAGACACACTCACAGACAGACACACACACAGACAGTCACTCACACAGACAGTCACACACACACAGTCACACACACAGACAGACACACACACAGACAGTCACACACACACACACAGTCACACACTCACAGACAGTCACACACTCACAGAGAGTCACACACACACAGGCAGTCACACACTCACAGGCAGTCACACACAGACACACTGACCTGCTTCTTACTTCCTGCTTGGAGCTCCTGGAGGCTGGTTGTTGGGTAAGCAGGGACTCCTTCCTGCTTCCCATGCTGCATTAACCAGGGCCCCACCGCACGCTAGCTCCGCCCCGCCGCACGCTAGCTACGCCCCCTCCGCACGCTAGCTCAGCCGCCATCGCAAATTTTATTTTATTTTTTTATGATCACGGCCGGCCATGTGTGAGCTTTGCCGGGTGCCTGGCTCCCCCTGCTCCCATGGAGCCCTCACACATAGCCGGCCGGGACCACAGGAGCCTGAGCAATGATTAGGGCTGTCATCCCAGCCCCAGGTGCCGAGGCCCACCATGAAATTTCCCGGTATCCCGGTGGGCCAGTCCGGCCCTGGTTAACACACCTGTTGAAATAGGACGCAATCAATCATTCTTTCAAAATACGAGTTATATATTTTTGTTTCCAAATTTTTCATATGCACAATGGTATTTATTACCCTCGTTGTTTGCTACTGTAGAACAAAAATGAGAAGGGGATTTTAATTTTTGGACAAAATAGCTTAAATAAAAGTATAGTTCACTTGTGAAATTTTTCTTATTGTTTTTTTTTTTTTGACACGCTGGTGCAGTCTCACTACTTAGTGTTAAACGTTTTTAATTAGATTTTTTGGGTCATCAGTCCCCTGTGGTTCCACCCCCCAAGCTGGAGGGTAGAGGTTACATTTTGAATAGCTGTCACATCTCATACAAGTGATCAGTGGCAGTGATAGTCTTGGAGCACAGAGCTGTTGCTGCCAGTCTGTCACTGCCACCCATCGTTGGTCTGGCTGAGGCAGCCAGGTGTCCTTACTTAGTGACTGAAAATGGTTTAACATTGAAGAGTAGGATTGCACCAGGGGAACAAAATGGTTATGGTGCTTAGAGTGTCCCTTAACATTCCAGATATTGGCTAGATCATAGAGATAACTGCACAGTTTGACAGGTATATAGCAAACCTTTTCAAGCTTGTGAAATACATTTGACTGCCCCAGCATTAGCTCACACCGGTTGGTCACAGCAGTAAGCATTCACACTAATATACACAGGACACTAGCACCTGCGCTCTCTTCCCCAAATAACTATTGCTCACAGTATGCCACGGTGTAGCACATTTTTTTATTGCAGTTTAAAGTACAGTAGGTGTTAAGTTCTGATTGGGCAGGTTAACTTCTTCAACCAGCTGCTTCTCTGTCCTAGTTACATGGAAGCTGGGATTAGATTTATACACTGTGCCAATGCTGTGCTGAAATAAAGTGCTGGGCACCAGGATGTCCTGGATAACAAATTGGATTTATTGAACGCATAAACACAGGAAATTTAACAGATGCTGGCTGTTTCTGTCAGGTGCAGTCTCATTTGTTCTTCTCTGCTGAATCTCTTCTATTGAGTTTCTATGTAAAGTTGCGTTTTGTCTCAATGAATGTCTACAGCAAATATATATTAGAAGACCCAGTACCAATTTACACCCTAACTGGGCTCATGTTGTCATTTTGTTCATTAACAGAAGCTAGACAATCGTCTGTTGCTATTTTTTTTTTTATTTCATCGATTGCCAAAAACAAGTGACAATTAACGAAAATGTAATACTTGGTATGTAACGTGTGCTCAATACTAGATACAGCATAAGAAAGTGATGAGTTTGAATAAAGGTACCAGTGCCCTGTTCGGACAGCGGACCCAACAAAAGCTGTGGATAAAGAATTGAATAGAGATTGGGAGCAGTAATCAAGAAGCAGTAAAATATGAGTAAAACTCATTATAGAGGTGGAAGTAAAAAAAGGAAATGAGAGAAAAAAATAAGGTATGTACGATTTTTAAATATAGAAAGCAAATCTTCAAATAAGTAAATTATTTATTTAATTCCTGTGCTCTCATTATGTCTCATTATTTACCAATCTGCATATTTTTATATGCAGAAAGACATTGGTAATACAAGACACTGATGGCTGAGTGCTTTTTTTTTTTTTAATTATTGCCATTTCTATTTCCATTACGTACAATCGATTTAGTTTATATATAAAACACAATTGGCCAAAATTTGTGATATAAAAGAATGTTTGTGTGTGACGCATGCATGAATACTTATTTAAAATATTGCATTGACCTAAATTCATAGGATTTGGTACTCACTAGGTTCTAACATTCCAGGTCTACCAACTACCATACATTATTATTGTGACCTGTTCATTATTGTGTATCCTTATACTTTGTATATCCATATAATGAATTTATTCATTAAACAAGCCAAAATTAATAAAAGATATAGTTGTGACAATTGCCCCAAAATGTCATAATCTGCTGATTTGGCATACATCTGTCGTACACACACACACACACACACATATATATATATATATATTATTTATTTATAAAATATTTTACCAGGAAATATACATTGAGATTTCTCTCGTTTTCAAGTATGTCCTGGGTCCACAAATCATTGCATTGTTACATTAGGGTACAATAAAATACAAAAACAATATTAATACACAATAAATACAAAATTTAACATGTAGGAAATATATAATCAACCATGACAGGTGCATTCTGTTTTGAGGTATGTAGAGAGGGATCTCTTAAAGGACTTTAGGCTTAGGGAAGATTTTAAATTGTGCGCGAGGTCGTTCCACAATTGCGGTGCTCTGTAGGGGAAGGAGGATTGGGCCGTTTTCTTTTTGTATTGAGGTAGACTAAGTAAAGTGTTGGTACTGGATCGGAGCTTATAGGAAGTGGGAACAGCTGGGGAAAGCATTTTGTTCAGGTAGGGTGGGAGTTTCCCAGAAAAGCTCTTATATATGCATATATTTTAAATTACATCTGAAATACTGTTTTTCACATATTGACTGTTACTAGCAAATATTCAAATTTTATAGGATGACTTGAAGAATCATACCTAAAAATCAGCTAGATTTTATTTATCAAAGACAACTCAGGATACCGTATAGTGCATTTATAATGTACAGCTGAATTACCCAATGCAATATGCGCACAGGCTGTGAGTTGGCAACGGTCTTGGCTATACATTTAAATTAAAGTTCACTTACTAACTGCACTTGTGAATTGAAAATAGCCACTTTTACTAGCTCTATATTATATTAATAACCCTAGCTCTCTGTAATGTGTAGACATAGTTATTAAATTGAGATTAATGGGCCTATAAATTTTTAATTAATAACTGTGTTTCGACATGCTACATATCTTGCTTTCAAATACATTATCCCCTTCTGAGTAAAATAAAGCTGCAGAACTTAACTTTTTTAACTGTGATTAGTATAACCTCATTTTAAAAAAAACAAAACAAACAGTGACCCCCCACTGCAAATAGGGAATTAAACAGTCTGGGTTTTGTCAGCTAATGTAAAAGGACATTTATATCTATTTATGCCATGTTGAAGATTCGGGAAGGTATACAAATTTAATCTGTGCCTGCACGATCTCTAAGTACTCTGAAATAAAATATTACAGAGTCGTCATGAATGTTTAAGCAGTGCTTACATTGGAAATTCTATGCAATGGACTGTGTTTCTGCACAAATATTTGTTTATACGTTTCAGTATAAGTTCTGGTGTTGTGCATTCTCCTAATGGCCCCTTTCTCTTAATAAAAGCTAATACACACACGCAAAATAATAATAATAATAATAATAAAAAATAAAAGTACTGACAAGATTGTGCAGACTTGAAAGGAAAGTTATGGTTATGGCTGATTCTTATTCCTAATTAGTACTATACTATAAATCGCCATTATATGGGGACTAGCACAGCCGAGAAAAGGTTTGGTATCTTGTCTTTGCTAAAAGCTGGAAGAGTTTGTGAATATACATATGTATTTATTTGCTAGCTGTTTGGCCACCACAATGTATGGATGAAAAGGACTTTGTCCTTTTTTACATGGCAGAGTTTAAAGAACTGGTAGTGTAAAATGTCATGTTGGAAATATGGAACACAATAGCTGTCCATTGAGACCACATGTTCTGCTGTAGTGTTTTTCCATAAAGTAAGCCATTAATAGGGATTTTGTTGCAGCAGATGGAGCTTCCATTTTATTTCCAGGTGGTTCTAGCATGAAGAGACTACTGCTCTCATGCCCCCCTTTCCCCCCCAGAATAGGGCAAGATTTATACAGCATCTGCATATTAACGAAGTCTGCTCTTTTGTCTTAAGGAATTCATATATGCTAAGTCTATTAGTGGCCAGTTTTTGCGGTTATTAGTCTCCTTGATGGACATTTTTGCAATCTTCTTATATATTTTTGAGACAAGAGAGACAAACACTTATATTTGTGATGTTATAAACATAAGTGTTTTATTAAATAAAATATATAAAAATGGTATAGGTAGGTATCGATGTTGCTGAATAACCGTACAATCTTATTAAGGCCATCTAGATAAATGAGGTTGTGGCTTTCTTTCTTTACTTCATTTGGAGGAGGTACTGTTCTTTAATTCCTTTAAAAATTATAGTAGGCAATGACAGTAAAAAATGGGGTTAATTTGTGGGTGTGGACAGAGATACAAGCATTCACATACATTTGAAAAGTGATGACGCAGACATTACTAGTAATAACCGCTGGATATGTCTCATGGCATGATACAACGTCTTTCATGATTGTCACAGTAAGCCATTACCCGTTGTCCGCAGAAATGATTATGATGCTCTGCATGGAGACGCTAAATGCTCCCCACAGGAATGCATTGCTTTAACCCCTTAAGGACACACGTGTGACATGTCATGATTCCCTTTTATTCCAGAGGTTTGGTCCTTAAGGGGTTAATGCATCTCTATAAGAGGCAGATTAGTTTAGTGCAGAATGTCGCTGTGCATGCACAATAGCCTCCCAATGCTTTCCTATGGTAAAGTATTTGGATTGGCTGAGATCATTAAGATCGATGATCTCAGCCATGTAGGTGGGACCAGCCGCAGCAAGGCTGGGGCATTGTGGGAGAAAAGGTGAGCCACACCAGCACTTTAGTGACACTGCAGTGTTCCTTTAACTTTGATGTGGTTAAACCCCACACTCTAATTTAGTCTTCCCATTTGTAACCTGGCATCCGATGTTTAACTGAAACGCAATGTTTAGAAACAAATGCTGCTTAAATCCCCCGGAAAGAAAACAAATTATGCAACACATGTTACTGTTTGTTATTGACTATGTTGGTGTAATGTATGCATCTGCATAATAAATCTACCTTGTTAAATTTGACCTCAGTATAATTAGTATGCCTTTTTGTTCTCCAATGTAATTAAACAATCTAGAATTATGACATTCTGATTTAAACAAACCAAACAGGCTTGATTCAGTTGTTTTTCTCATCTAATAAACATGGCAAGCTCTCACGCCATCTGAAAAGAATGCTCACTCCAGCCTCCATATACACAATAACCTCCACTTTGTTTGCAGCCCTTAACTCACTATCACTTTCCACAAAGGAAGCAAGTTGAGTTAGCTCCTCCTATAGCGTTTAATAAAGTCCCACAACTGTAAATTAACCTTCTGTAATATTTAAAATTGTCAACTAGTTCATAACAGATTAAATAATTTGAAACCTTCACCATAAATCAAAATAAAGACATAGTGGCTGTCTGATAATGTTTAATTTACACTTTATTCTCTTGTGTATGTTTATCTTATACATTTATGTCTATGTGTAACTGTATTGCTGTATTATACAAACTTGTCAGGACAGATCCAAAATCAAGAGCAATATATGTGAATTATATTTAATGAAAAAAAAAACAACCAAACAAAAAAGTGTTCATTTTCTATGCTACCACAACAAGAGGACATAGTCTTAAATTAGAGGGACAAAGGTTTAAAAATAATATCAGGAAGTATTACTTTACTGAGAGGGTAGTGGATGCATGGAATAGCCTTCCAGCTGAAGTGGTAGAGGTTAACACAGTAAGGAGTTTAAGCATGCATGGGATAGGCATAAGGCTATCCTAACTATAAGATAAGGCTAGGGACTAATGAAAGTTTTTAGAAAATTGGGCAGACTAGATGGGCCGAATGGTTCTTATCTGCCGTCACATTCTATGTTTCTATGTTTCTATGTTTCTATGCTATTGATGTCAACCTTTTTCTACGAGCCTCTATTCATTTGAGTACTTTCTTCCTGAATAGTCTTTGTGTTTCCATCATTAATCCTGCAGGTGCTCTTCAGATTCATAGACGTACTGTAATTCAATCTACTCCACTACGTCTGCTGCAGTGAAGTATACAAGGTTACTTTGTAATTTGCACTCAGTACTACCGTACGTATGTTATTATATGGTTTTACATGCACTGCCGATATGATCGCAGGTTACAATACAATGGCCAATAGGAATTTAGATGTGGTCAATTTATATATTAAGTATTCCTAAATAAATTAAATACGAAAGTAAAGAAAAATATTTAAGAAATAACTTGAGCTTGGCAGGTTTTCCTCAGGCTCAAAAGATTTTATTTCAGTTAATAATGGTTAGCAGATGTCACAAGCTAGTAAAATTGGATTCACTTTACAAGAAATGATAAAAGGGAAATTCCGATGCACTCAATGCCGTAATAACGTTGCATGCATTATAACGATTTCTAATTGGGATTATAAAGAACAGAGCACATCCTCCAGTTAAAGTGCGCTGACCATGAACATGGAGTCCTTACAATAGAACGTTATTTGATCTATACATATACCAGCCATACTTCTAGCAGAGCATGTGTAAGAATATATTTATTGCAGATTATCTTACAATTTTTCTTTTTTCGTGCCAGTTAGTAGGGAAATGTCAGCTAAGCACCAACTACGAGCCTATAATGAAATGTGTGCAAATCTATAGAATTACAAATAGCAGTGTGCTTTTAATTATGTATTATGGTGGCAATTGCATTAAGGATTACGTATAAATCTTGTTATTTATCTCCACTAGCACTCCTTAAAGGGACATGCATCACTTGATAATTATTTACAGCAAGCAAATACTAAACAAATATACAAACCAAAATAAAGCATAACAAACTCTGAAAGTATGTAATAAATGTTTATAAACTTAGTCAGATTGCATTTGTAGGCACACCTTCCTCTTAGATACCCATTAAAGTTTCAGACCAGTCCACTTATGACAGAAATAAGGCATCATTGTACAAAAGCAGGAGAGAGAAACCCAACACTAGAGCCTGCTTTTTTCCGGTGCCGCACGGATCTCCACATGGCAGGCACTGCTCACACTCCACCCCTTGGATGAGATCTGTTGATTTCACGAATTGCTGATTTCAGCCAATTCAATGCTGCGCCATTCAGCACCTCCTCATTGTATCAGTGCATCTCTAAAGGGATTGTTTAGCGTCTCCACACAGAGCATTGATACGCTGAACATCAGTGCTGCACACAGTGCTGCACTGATCCAGGAAGCACCTCTAGTGGCCGTCTGAATGATTGCCACTAGATGTGTTCCTAGGCAGCAAAGTAAACACTGTCTTTTCTCTGTAAAGGCAGTGTTTATATTAAAGAGTTTGCTGGGCCATACTATACATAACATAATAGCTACATTAGTCTGGTGACTACAGTGTCGATTTAAACACAGATTTGACTTAAAGAGTTTTTCTAAATCAGCTACTTTGGCCTACATTTTTAAATTAACTTTGAATTCCCCACAATTCTCACTTTAGTGAATAACTCTGTATGTCTCTTGAACTTTAATATATTAACTGCAGACTAGCATTTAAATCAGAAAGGTTCAATTTTGTACCTGTTACCCAATGAATAATAAAACATCAACTATCACTTTACATTTATTTTAATATTAATTGGCCTCCAAATAGACTAAGACCAGCATGCCTATGTGTAGTTGTCCTGATAATTTTGTTGCCACAGAGATTTAATTGGTCTGGAGTTTTACAATCTATTGCTGCTTGGCACACACTTGCTTATGTGTGTTTTGCTTTTATTCCAAGACTTTCAAATGACAGGAGCGATAACACTGGTAATGTGCAGTAATGAATTCAAGCACAGACTGTGGTCACAATGCGTAATTGTATTTGCCTCGATACAAAAGTATGTCAGGTTTATGTGTTTAAAAGCCGAGCAATTTTATAAAATTCTAATTATTTGTTATATGAGTTTTCATCTAAGAATAAAAATGTTTGATTTGCTTTATGGGTAAAAGGTTACACATACTTTTATCTGGATTCCTGCAGCAATTTATGTTTAATAACAATCTGTCATAATTCCTTATCATTAATACCCAGCCCGAGAAACAAGAATAGAAATTCGTCTTTTGAATCTAAAAGGGAGACTCAACATATGCATTTATTTTTTTTCAATCTCCCTAATTAACAAACACATAAAGTAGGCTGGGTTTGCAATTATAATACTACATGTATTACGATGAGATGCTATTTTTTTTTTTTAAAGTAAAATCTAGTCTTTATTTTTCTTGCTTTAAAATAATCTGTTTTTACCCAACGATCTGTCCGTTTTCCCATTGGAGCTACTTTATTTTTACCTATTGCTATAATTACTTATTTCGAGTGGGTTATGAAGTGTCATTTACTGAACAATTCTGACAGTTTGTCACTGCATGTTGAAGCTTGCCACGTCTCAAGCATATATACTTTCTCTGCCTTAATCTCCTTGTCTCTCTCCATGAGAACCTAAAAATGTAAATCAGGGTCCTCCTCAGGGGATAGCTGTTTCAGTTGTGGAGCATGGCATTAGAAGTCTTGGAAATGTGACATTTCTTATTGTTTGAAAAGAACCAAGGGTCTAGTGTGGGATTAAGACCAGATGTCACATGAATTCCAAAATGTATGCTCTGAGTCAGATGAGGCCTACTCCCTTTATTGATCACATAGTACATGCTTTTCAAATTAGAAGTGGTTACACTGCTTTTGTCCAATATACAGATTGCAATTCATTTCTAATTATCAGAGAGTAAAGAACAAATTAAATAGCGTATACAATCTGTCTAGCCAATAATGAAGTTCAGATCTATAATAATGTGCATTTGAGATTTAATCAGTTCAGCGATACAGAACACACCAGTGCTTGGCATTTAAAGAGGGAGAAAAAGTTATATAGCACATTTGTTTTTCCCTCAGCCCTCATAAGGATTGATATGGAGAATCAATGAGGAAAATTAATTAAACTCATTGTTTACTTTAATAGAAAAAATAATAGGAATTGTTGTTGAACTAGTCTGGGGCTGAATATAACACTTTGTTGAACTCCCAGTAGAATATGCAGTGCATTGAAAAATGGGGTCAAGCTCCTTTGTATACTTCCTTCCCCTGTGTGAAGGGTATAAAAAAGCAGACACTCTGCATATCAAATTTTGAAATTAAATTTCCATTGCTTTATAAAACGTGTCATTACGACTGAAACAATCATTTGAAATAACTTGGGTAACATTTGGCATTCAAACCATCAACCTTCACCACAATAACAAATGATGTCTACTTTGATTTTTTATTTTTTTTAAATACTCAGTGTTACTTTTTATCATACTTTCTCCAGATGTTATTAGTGTAGAACACTTTCTCTAGATTTACTTGTCTTGATTTACTTGATATATCACTTTTACCTTCTCACTTGTACTTTGTTCTGTCATGTACATTTATTTTTAGCCCATTAGACCATTGTGATCAAAATTTTCCAGCTCATATGATTAGCTTTAGAAAATAATATGTTGTGTAATGTAATCAGATAGAGGCTGTAGTTAGACACCTTTCCCCAAAACTACTGGTTTTAACAGTAACCAGTTAGGTTAGAAAACAATGTTCCTCCTAAAAAAATGAATAAATGACCCCAAAGGCCTGGTTGACCAGGGAGTGAAACATTCTCCACATTGAGGAGGAGATCATGGCTAATGATATCATAGTAAGGGGTCACTGAATATCTATACATCTTCCTTCACCCCAGTGTTGTAATAGATATATCAATATGCAAGTAAATGTGATGTCTGCCAAATATATATATATATATACACATCTAAATCAACTTATTCTGATGCACGACTGCCCTAAAGTCACTGGACAAATGTACTGAGAGCAAGTCATAGCTCTGTAGCATGTGAGTGGATTGGGATACAGGTTGCACATAAATTTACTATGTACTTTATTACTATTTTATAATTTTTCTGATTGGTTCCTTTTACATTTGCACATTACATCTACAACATTGGTAAAAAAATAAGCGTAGATGCATGGAAAAAAACCCACCTAATATTTATAACTGAAACAATCATCATAGTGTCTTGTCTAAAATCAAGCTCGGTAATTACAGTAATTCAGGCAGTTATAGGAATCCCTGGTCCAAAGTGATGTGTTCGCTCTCATTCTTGTTCAAATATACAAACATCAGGGAACCTAGGAAGTCACAAAACTCTTCATTTTAGGTTTAAAAATACAGCTCCCATGCACCCTAAAAATTATGTAATCACCTTAGACTCCCTGGGGAAGGGTACAGACATACGCCATTCTGCATTATGTCAGGACAGAAAGTTCCTTTCTCTTCAGGAACTGGTCCCCAGACAGGACCCCCTCTACTTTGGATTTGTTTAAATATCACCCTTTGCTTTCATAGCCAACCAGCTGCACTTACATAGCACTTATATAGCACTTACCATTGCTACCCCTGAAATATATTTGCCCTCAGGCCAAACCACTACGCCGTGGTATCTCCATGTTATACCAGCTACTCTTATCGGTGAACAGGCCTACTCCATTTAAAGTCCAATCGTTACCCGAAGAAACACTTCATATGTCATTCACAACTCAGGAATGAACTAAAATGACAATGTTCATCCATCTGAGTTCCATATGTGCGAAATACCAGGAAATTAATTACAAGATCCTCACACATTGGTATTATACACTGCAGAAAATTCCCAAATTCTTCCCAGAGGTGCAGGATTGGGGTCAGGTTGATGGCTGCGTGCTCCTTAAACTTAGCTCTCTGGTTGCAGTGAGATCTGTCAACATTTCAGGAGTGGCTCAGAAGGATTGAACAGATTCACCAGGTGGAGGACAGGATAGCTGCATTTAGGGGAAGAATAGGGAAACACGAGGACATCTTGGATGGCTTATTTGAGTGCGGATGAACAGGTGGCATGATCATATCCGTCTGTGTGTGTTCTGTAATAGTAGATGGCGGATTATCCTTTTTGGGGGTAGTGGCACGGCGTCGCGACTGGGCTGTCAGCTCTGGGACATTGGATGACCTCTACTCTTATGTGTGTTACTTACCGCTCCTGCCCTCCTGTTCTTTTTCTTTTCATCTTCTCTCTCTTTCCCTCTTTCCTTATTTTCCTTTCTCGTATGTTTCTGTTTATACTGTTATACCTTCATCCAGCTATTCCTTGTTACCTTTTCCACCTCCTGTACCCATTTCCTTACCACTGAACGTGCAGCCAGGGGTTAATTGTCCACTAAGGAAATGACCAGGAAGACATTGTAGTCTCAAATACCACCTACCTGATCTTTTTGTATAGCTATGACTGAAGCTAGCCAAACTTCAAGCTGAGCTGTGTTCTTCCAAGCTCAGACCTTTAAGGAGGTTTCATTAAGATTTTTTTCCCTTTCTTTCTGCTTCTTGGTTTACGTCACTACTAGTTTATCCAGGATTGATTGCAATCTAGCATAGCCTTAAGGTTCTCTACTAGTTACCAGAGCCTTTGGTTCACCACCTCTTTTGTAAACCCATACTGAACAGACCATAAGTTTATCCTATACTCACCAGAGGTTTCTGTTTATTTCTTGCTCTAGGCTTGCAGTACCAGTATATTGTCACTATTGTAAAAATGCCTGTCATGCTTTTGATTTTGACTGGCAGTACTGGCAATGCTGTTGTGCATCTGTTGTGACAATTGTTTAATTGTGACTGTTTCTGATTCTCTTCCTAACATCTTTTAAATAAAATAAAAATAAAGATGGTCAAAAAAAAAAAAATTGTGGGTGTGGCTAACAACAATCCATGCCTAAAGTTGATCTACACTATCTAACTTAAACGTGCCATTAGTGAGTACAGTAATTCATTTTATGTGAACTCCTGTACATATAGGTATGGTTCACAGGACATGTTCAAGTTTCAACTGACACTGTATTGTCATTTTTATTTAAACATTCTTCAACTGTGAGAATAAAAAGTGGTGGATAGCTGATGTTTCCATAGAAATGATACATTATATCAGTTCTTGTGGAAAAAAAAAATATATATATAAAATTATATAACACTTACTGTTGATTTTCATTTGATCTTGTAAATTTTGGTAAAAATACATCACCGTTCACCCATTTATCTATACTTAAATGTAATTTCTATTCAGAATTTTACAGTAGTGGAATCAGTAGCATCTTATTAAATTTGCCATCCACTTGAACAAATCATTTGAGTGATAGCAGCTTTCTCGTTGTCAGTGAGAAACTACAATTACCTGCATATTACACTCTTCAGTGATCTAACCTCCCTTTCAATGTACCACTAAAACCACACAGCTGTACTAGCTCACATTCCACTGTTTGATTAGAAATGGTGGTTTCTTGATGATTAGAGTACAAGCTCAAAACAAATACCACAAGGAGTAACAAAAGAGAACTCCCCTAAACATCTTATCAATTTATGTTTGCTGACTGATACAGGGGGACGTTACTTAATTAAAAATAAAATAATCAAATTGCTATATTTATTGACATAGTAAGTCAAATATGTTGAAATTTGACTCACTATGCTAAATTAAAAACAATGAAACAATTGGCTATCAATTTCTTTACATTGATGCAGATTTTAAATAGTTTTTGGTTGAAAGCACACTGTTAATAAAAAATACCACAAAGCCTCAGTAGACAGCACATCGAACTACCAAATGAAAAGCTTAAAGGAACACTATAGCGTTAGGAATACAAATATGTATTTCTAACGCTATAGAGTCCTAGACACCTAAACGATGACTGGGGCCCCGTTCCACGGCGAATAAATGGGGATTAACCATTTATTTGCTTACCTTAATCCAGTGCCGGGCTCCCTCGGCCTCTACTCCTTCATTGACGTCAGCTCCTGAGTGGAGCCGAATGTGCATACTTTCCTATAGGGATCTTTTTTGACGCTGGAGGTCCATGAGAACGTCCAGCATCAAATATATGTGATTTACTCAGTGTAAATCGCAGAAGCGCCTCTTGTGGCTGTGAGGAAGACAGCCACTAGAGGCTGGATTAACCCTGCAGTGCAAACATAGCATTTTCTACGAAACTGCTATGTTTTCAGTTGCAGGGTTAAAATTAGGGCGAAAACCAAGGCAATAAGTAAGCGCTAAATAACACAATGTACCAGCAACCCTATAAGGGAATCCCTCAAAAACCCTTAGACATAACACAAAGAAAAAAATAAAAGTAAGGGCTGCGCTGAGTAAAACTCTGTATAGTCGAAACGAATAGTCCAGATAAAATAAGTGAATAAAAAGAGAAAGTCTTATCTAGAGGCGTCTGTTGAAGTCGTATATTATGGCGATACTTGGTCCAGAACAATTGTCCTTATTGATATCTTCCTTATGGATCAGCTCATATGCAAGAGATAAAAAATAAATAGAGAGCCAGATAGTGTAGTATATTTGATAGTTGAGGAAATAAAAGTATAAAAATCTGGAATGCAAACTCACATTTAAAAGAGCTAGAACCCGCTCTGGTGTGAAAGGCGTACAGCGGTTTGATCCCCGCTTATGGGATATGAAGTAAGTTTCCTTCGTCTGTTTCCTCCGTCCGTGGTATGGTAGGCACTCGCGTAAAAAGAAACAGCCAATAGTGTTCTCTGGATAAGAAACGTTTAGATAAAATAATATAATAAAAATGGGTACTCACAAGATAGGAGCAGGTCAACTGCTCCTTGTCGTTAGCGCTGGTGGTATAATCCCCACCTAGGATTACTTGGAGTCCGGTGAGATAAAAGGATGCCAGGTAAAATGTAAATAAACGTGTATTAAAAGATAAGTGGTACAATTAAAAGTCACCAAATATACTTTAAGATTTTAAAAATACACAATATCATAACCATAAACGCGTTTCGCCAATACGGCGTTATTAATATGGGGAAAGAACCTGATACCTGGCAGTAAAATCTTTAAATAGCACATACAGTCCTTTGAAATTGGCGCCAAAATGTGAGCAGCCAATCACAATGAAGATTGAGATTAATATAGCTAAAACATAATAAAAGCAAGAAAAATACAATATGTATGAATAAAGATACATTATATCAGCTTGAAAATGTAGATACATATGTAAAATGGATAGGATATACTTAAAATAGTCAAATATAGCGCGGTCACATGACCGGCATACAATTAGGGAGACCTGGCACCCAGACAACTTCATTGAGCTGAAGTAGTCTGGGTGCTTATAGTGGTCCTTTAATGTTCTTTTTTCCTAATAAGGGATGTATTAAGAACTGTACATATCACAGACTATTTACTCCTTTCAGCATGACATGGGTTCTGCATCATTGCCAGTAGCTGTATTTCATTATGCATGCCAGTTCAACCTTTCATATCAACCTATATTTTGCAATAGTCCTTATTCTGGACATTTCATTCACCTTTTGAAGACATACTTAATTTGATGAACATACCTGACAATGTTTCTGTTTTCCTTGTCTGGAGATTGTTGTATATGGATAAAGTCCTGAGCAAAATGCCTTTGTTCCTCAAGGTTTAATATAATGAACTAAAAAATGAATACCTAACAAGAGAACGATTGTCACAGATATACAAGATAGGCTTCTAGTTTGGTGGAGTGCTAGTAGAGCTACTCACCATTCCACGCCACTTTGGGAAGATATTTGGATGTAAAAGTGCAAATTGAATTGATTGATTATGAAACCACTGATGCCTATTACTAAGGGATGATACTGGAAGAGAAACTCAATTAAGAAGATCCAATTATTTATCAGGTTACATTTTAATTTCTAGTGTCTTCACCCTCATCTTTCTATGTACATTAGGTCTTTCTCATTATCCCTCTAGAAAACTAATATGAAGAAATAATCCCAGATGAAATATCTGCTTTTGTAACAGACAGAAATATAGGGTGCATACTATAGTTGGCTAGCTGTGAAAATATATTGAATACACTGATAAATAGATAAATCTTCAGTTACACGTTTAATACCTACAGTAATAAGGTTGATAATCTAAACAAGTGTTTTCAACCTTTTATGAAGAAGTACCCCTTTGGGTCTAAAAAAAAATTCCCAAGTACCCTGCCTCAACAGAGTAATTTCTATTGATTTAAATTCCAAATGAAATGTGTAGACACTGATATATAAGTTAATAGCATATTGGAGAACGTGCCTGATTGAAGGTAGTAAAGAATATATTTAAAATAAATATGACATAATGTGAATATTGTGTATGTAAGGAGTATGTATGAAATATTAATCTGAAGTATAAAAGTCAGAAAATGAAAATATAATATACATAATAGTTACACACAGAGGACACTGACACATACTTTTATGCACAGAGGACACTGACACACACATTTACGCACAGAGGACACTGAAACACACAAAGGCAACTGACACACACACATTTACACACAGAAGATACTGACACCAGGGCCGTCATCAGGGAGGTAAAACCCCAACACATGTAAAGAGTCCAGGTTACTGGATGCCCTGGCGATCCAAGATCATTTATCCATTATATATACAAAGATCTTCCTACCAGAAGAAAGGCATTTTAACTTAAAGCAGAGAAAATGGTTTTCACTTACAACACAAAAAAGGGTTCTTTACAGTAAGAACAATAAAAATGTGGAATTTTCTGCTCAAAGAGTTTGTATTATTTAGATTCTGGAGATTTTTTTTTTCTTTTAAAAGACCTGCTTTGTTTTTTAAAGAGAATAAGGAAGGATATAAGTAATATGTATCAGAACAGGTTGTTGATCCAAGAAGAAGTATGATTGTCATTATAGAGTCAAGGAGGATTTTTTTCCCCTTTTTTGTGACAAACTTGGCCAACGCTTCATGGTTTTTGTTTTCGCCTTCCTTTGGATCAACACAATAAAAAGATGTTTTAAAATTCGTACTCAATGAACTTCAATCTCCTTTTAATCTAGATTAGTATATATCGAGGCAATCTATGTAAATATTCAGCATAATCTATTCGCCCAAAGTACCCCAATACTCCAACAGTGCCATAGGAGCGAGTAAGAGAGTGTGACCTAAATGGATACCACAATTAATTTGAAAATCTGAAGGAACCTTGGACAGGCAAAACGCGTAAAGTGGGACTCCTTCAAGCTATTTTATACTACTTTTATTGTTTTTGTATGGTAAATAAATAGTAAATTTTATATTTATATATTTAGTTTTATCCTACTTTTTTTTTTTTGGCTTCCTGGTACCATCATATTTCTTATACCATCCATGCTGTATATGCTAGAGCAAGTTCTTTATTTCTTTTTTATACCTATTAGTACTTACTTCACCATTGGAGTATTTTTTTCTACATATGTCCTGCACATTGCACCTTACTTGACACATCCGGGACGTCTATACCAACATATATCCTTAGGTGGGGATTGTTCCGTCCATGCGCATTACAGCTGAGCTCTGAATTAGCTCTATCAAACGTTAGTGATAACCACATCAGATTACTTCGCCACCTATTCACCAGATATACTGTACTGCACTATTATATTTTTTGCTTTTATCTTTGAGGTCAACTGTGTGTACCGCTTTAAAAAGACCTGTGTACGTATAAATTTCTACATATATTGTTTGGGGCGCGGTCTCCTCCTACTTTTCTCAATTTGAAAATCAAGCTGTCTTAATACAGATGGTAGTTTTAACAAATATATAGTTATTATACTATTCCCGCATATGTGCCTTTCATACACCCAAAATGATTGGTCCCCCAGGACCATGCAATCATGTTATGGTTAGTACGTGTCTTGTATGCTTCCAAGGCCTTCCATCAATCAGAACCCTTTTGTTGTTCCCCTTCCAGAAATAAGACCTACCATCATTTAATGCATAGTATGCACCTCTCATTTCTAGAACCCTCAGTCAGCCAAACCCCCATTCTTTACATACATTGCTGATATTGGACCAGGACACATAGTTATTCTTCTACCGACACTATGAAATTCTACTTTAACTCCAGTTTATTCCTGTAAATATCTGTGGTTAGACCCTGACCTCTCATTTGGACATCTTATTGATAAAATGTCCTTTATGCACACATTCTGTGGTAAGTAAATGGATGGTATAACATATGCCTGTCAATGACTACGGGAAGATGTATTCGTTTTAGTAAATTTCTTGCAACATGCTCAGTCCCACTCTCTGCAGACAATAAAAAAGGTCCACTTTCATCTCTTTACTATCCAATGGGGTCACGCAATCTTCTCAAATTTAGAAAGGCAACTGTGGAATGTAAGCATTAATACTTCCATAAGCCAGCATCCTCTGAAAAGCTCTATTTTGTCAGTCAAACCAAAAGCAAAACAATTAAAAATGGTTATCTATATTCTGTGCATGTTAAATATGTAACCTTGCTAAAAGGATTGCATTTTCCAAGTGTATCAGAACATATTGGAAAATGAGAGAAATTTCAATGCTTTGCTCCTGGTAAACATTTTCTAAATAATTAAATGCAATAGAGTCAAGCTTTCTCTGTATTCAAAGCTCTGAGTGAAGCAAAATATTTATTTTCTGAAGGGTGAAGAATAGTAAAAAACAATCCGCTGACTGCTGGCTAAACAGGTGTGCCTACATAGCAAACAGAGCAAAGGGAAATGCCATCAACACTAAAGAGTTTAAAGAAGCTGGCATCTGTAATGATTAAGCTACGCTGCAGTGCTTGCTGGCAAATTTTCCCGATTTCTTGTATTAATTTTGAGTTCAAGGGACGGGTTGTAGATGTGCATGTTTCTGGCAGCAAAATAAGCATGTGATTATGAAAAATTGTCCTCATCATTTTAGTTACTTTGTTATTTTTAACCATCCCATCATTCATTTTCTGTTAATGTCCTTACATGTTGTTGTGAGGCTAATTTAATCCTTTGCCATTTTCGAAGTGTTTTGTTTGCTTTGCATAAAACGCATTTGTTAGTGTTTTTGTTAGTGTTTCTGCTCACCACTTCTCCTTACTTGGAATATCCATCTGTTTCACTTTATGATCCAAATTCTCCTAACTAGGGAAAGAAACACATAACTGAACTTGATGACTTATATTCACCAGTTTTAATTTGTCCAGATTTTCATTAAATGTATTTATGTATCAAACAGGAACATGATAAAAAAAAGGCACACTTTCAAAAACGTATGCTGTAAGTATCAACAACATATTGACACCCATACCGTAAATTCAGTAGGTATATATAGTACATGTTGGATTCTTGGCATTTTATGCATTTTCAGAACAAGTTGGTTATTTACATAAGAAAACATGCTGCTACTTTTACTATATTATAAATCGCCGTTTTGATTGGCTGGAAAATTCAAGTCAAAATCCCATTCACTAAAGTTCAATTTGATAATCTAAAACAATTCAGTTTTTAATCTTAAGGAGGGTTCACTTAAATGGCTAACTGGATTGTTAGACATAATACTTAATTCGACTGCTGGTTTACGCACATAATTGGATGTAGCTGTGAGATTGTAGTCCCTCCTGCCAAGATCCACTGAGATCATTTGGTAAGCCAAACTGAATGTTGCTGTTGAATACAACTCAGGTTGACAGCTTATGAGTTTGGCAATTAAACTTAGAACCAAGTGGAAACATGGAAACAATGCAAATTTTAGCTCAAATTAGCCAAGTTGCAAAATAGTTTAACTAGAAAATGTGTTTTCTTTAGTTATTTTGAACTTACATTTGCAATTCACTTATCTAATTTTCAGAATAGATGATTTGGTGAATAGACCTCTAAACATTAAATTGATGATTTAGACAACATTATGAATGGTTGCTGTATATAACATACTATGGAAAGCCAACAGATTTAAAGGTGCATCTGAAGATATGATATTTATCCAAATCTAAGTATGCAAGAATAATTTTGGTACAATATGTGAAGTTATCAGCAGCAGGATTCCATTGGTTTCCATGATGATTACTTAATTATTCACACTTTGCACAGATCGCTGTTTGAACATATAGTCCAAAAATGTACCCTTACATTGCTTCATGTGTCAACCTAGAATACAATTATCACTTTGTAGTCATGGTTGTGCTTATGTAGCCAATCAACAGAAAGGATGCTTTTGTAAAGAAACATTACCTAGACTGTAAATATCAGGCTGGGATCCTATTACAGTGTCCAAAGACCACAGAAACCTGACATAGCACTATCCCTCTCATTAATTTTAATAAATATCAATGCAACAAGGACTACTTAAAGCTGAAATTGTGTGGGAGCTTGCAATAATGTGTTAATGAGCGCTGAACATTTTATTACTTTAAATGTACACACTGGGTTCTTCACATGAGTACAATTCGTAAGACTAATTATGACACAACTTTCATTATCCCAAAGAGATACACGCTAATAAGAATGAATGCGTTATAAAATTTTATTGATTAACATGTTAACAAAGGCTATTGAGAAAATAAGGAATACATTTAAACCTATCTAAATATTTATCAATGTGGTTTATTAGAGTGCATTTCTACATAACTGGATGAAGGTTTGGACATTAGGTTTTCTACTTTGTTGAAGGACTGTTTTTATTAGCATATTCTTGAATTCACAACAAATTAGGAAATTCTAGTTAAAGAGTGGAACCTATATTTACTCAATTAAGGAAAATTAGCTCATAATGTTTTATGGTTCTATTTAATTTGGGGTTAAAATACAAGATACATTATACATGAAGGGTACAAATTTAGTGGCAGAGAGAATGAAGACTTAAGTTAAATTTGAATAAAGTAGGATATTAAAGGCCAAAATTATAGGAAGGAGACCGTATCTTCAGAAGGATATTGATACCTTAGAGAGGGTTCAGAGAAGGGCTACTAAACTGGTTCATGGATTGCGGGATAAAACTTACCAGGAAAGGTTAAAGGATCTTAACATGTATAGCTTGGAGGAAAGACGAGACAGGGGGGATATGATAGAAACATTTAAATATATAAAGGGAATCAACACAGTAAAGGAGGAGACTATATTTAAAAGAAGAAAAACTACCACAACAAGAGGACATAGTCTTAAATTAGAGGGACAAAGGTTTAAAAATAATATCAGGAAGTATTACTTTACTGAGAGGGTAGTGGATGCATGGAATAGCCTTCCAGCTGAAGTGGTAGAGGTTAACACAGTAAAGGAGTTTAAGCATGCATGGGATAGGCATAAGGCTATCCTAACTATAAGATAAGGCTAGGGACTAATGAAAGTATTTAGAAAATTGGGCAGACTAGATGGGCCGAATGGTTCTTATCTGCCGTCACATTCTATGTTTCTATGTTTCTATGTTTCTATGTATGGAATATTTAAGAAACGCACGGCTTTGTAAGGAGATTGTATACAATGTAAAATATTTAAATAATGCAGGGCAAGAGGTAGGCAGTTGTAGTGAAGTGAAGATTGGATTTTATGAAAGTGATGCTATGTTATCTTTAAAAACATTAAAATCATGTTCTTTTTGACAAAAAGGAAAATCATACAGAGCGAAGACAGGAAATTGTATCTTATCTGCAAATAAAGTCTACAATGGGTGGGCATGTAAACAAGGAAAAGTAAGTGTCTGTCACTGCAGTTTGGCAGCGGTGTAGGTAGAGGACGCTGCAAACACAGAGAATATTTGAGAGAAATTAAAAGAAAAACACGTTAATGGGATAATGCCATCGCTGTAACTGCTTCATCTCAAGTAATTATGATGCCTGCAGTCTACTGCAGCTGTCCTACCATTCAGTGTTAAACTGATTTACATTTTTTAATGGCAAGTCCCCAGCAGTCCATCCTTTCTGTGTTGCTTGGGCTAATTAAAAAACATCATACTGAGCAGCAGTTGGTGGCTGTGATTGGCTGAGAGTATCAGCTGATTCCTTACAGCCTATCACTATGCCCATTGCAGGTATGAAGTGGTATGGCTAGAATGAAGTGTGTAATCTCTGCCTTAGCCATACCTCAAATACGGGTTGGCTATGGGCCCCCATTTAGTGTTAAACAGCTTAAAATTGTTTAACATTGCATGGAAGGACAGTGTGAGGGTACTCCAAGCACTATAACCAATTCAATTAGATGAAATAGTTATACACCAGAGCTCCAGAAAGATATATAAGGAAAAAAACAAAGAATGGTTTGGATAAGTGAAAAGGTCATAAAGGGAATACTCACAGTTTTTCTCTTATTTTGAGGTTAAAGATAACCTGTAACTACTAGCAGGTTTATGCAAAGAATATGTTTGTTCAAGGAATCTAAGTGTCTATACTCTAGGAATAATTGCACATCATCATCTGTTATGCCCCTATCAGAAACATTCAAGTACACTTAGGTTTGACTTGTTTAAGTACTGTTGGAACCTATCATTGTATACTATCTACAGATAGGATATATATCCACTTATCAAGTCTTTCCATTAAAGCTGCCCATCTACCGATGATTACCATTTAGCAACCCCTGATAACCTGCCAATCCCATATCCCCATTAGGTCTGTTGAGCCGATTAGTTCTCCTCAGGGACTTCGATGTGGAGTGATTAGTTATTTTGTTTATTTTTACTATTGTATCTTATGGTCTACAATAAAATGTATTTTTAATCTACTTTATAAATTTACTAGCAATACTCTGAGGACTCTTTTGTGTGTCCCTGAGATTTTTTGTCCCTGGATCACACAGGTGTTTGTTCTTTAACTTTTTAAGGGTTACCCTCTGTCAGAAATCCTCAGGACAAGCCCCCCTTTCATATGGGCTATTTCTGTTTCTTTTTGAATAGAACAATTTTCCTAACTCATATTTTGTCTTACTTTTTACATTACAATTCATAGGTTTGTAAATGAAGACGTAGTCAGGTATATAAACATTAACCTATTTCTTTGTAATAGAACTACAAAAAACATAGGATTGAGCAAAAAGTATCTCATAAGAAAAAGTTAAAATATTTCAGAGATCATTTTGCTGGCAGTAGAAGAGTTTTCAAACAGCAATAACATTAGCTCTAGCAAAGGTGCCCTGAACCATAAGTACGTTACGGACACTAACATTCTGCAGAAAGACTTTCTTTTATATATTTACTGCTATCATATTAACCAGAATATCAACAGATCCATTTTGTGGTCTTGTTCATTCCCTTTCAGATACCTACTGCCCATATTATTATATATGGGGTTTAAATTACCCTGTATATATTATCAAGGAGGGCTACAGACTACTATGCAGGAAATATCATACCAAGATAAGAAAAAGATATTAGTGATTGAATTTTGAAAATGTTTTGTGCTATGGATTCAGGATAATATTCATCTTAATGCTCGGTGATATATAGTGTTAATTCAATACATTTTAGTTAGGGAAATCCTAGAACGGGAGCAAGATTACATCTTTCAAGGACTCGGAATGACATAACTGCTCCAAAGGGAATAAGGATACAGTTCACTCGGCAGACGCATAAAGTTGCTAGGATTTTGGTTTTCATTTTATGACAGATAAACGTAAAACTTCTAATGGTCTTAGCTGGGCTTCTTTAAGAGAATCAGTTCAGTATTCTAGAATTTTCGTTCATTGCTTTTAGATATTCTCTCCTAAGGTCAAACAGCAATATCACACATCATGTCTCACATATTGATGAGTACAAGCAAAAGTACCATAAAAATTTTAATTTTAAGGTATGTTATAGGTGTTTTATTTTATTTTATTCTGTGGTTTATATTGTGGCCCTTTAGAAAAATCATCTAAACAACATACAGCCAATGTGTTTGTCTTTATGCATACCTAAATCCCATTGCCACTGTTGAATAAACTTTGCTTTTCCTACCTCATTAGGAACCGTAATCTATAAATAATATATACAAAACCTTTTACCACTTCACTCTAGAGGATATGCAAAGTGATATAAAAACATTCCTATCAAATTAAAGCATGTAGCATGCAATTAAAGTGAAACCAGAAGTTTGTAGATGTAAATTATAAAGTAAAGGTTATGTTCTCATATACCGTGAAAAATACCACTTGGTCAGCTTCGATGTTCAAGCATTGCGGGGCAAATTTTTTTATTTTTCTTTAGAAAACTAAAGCCTAGGTCCAGCTAGTGAGACTCTTCAATAATGAGGGTATGAAACTTCTAAAAGGTTATGTATAGATCTACAAATGTCAGAAGCAGTGAAGGAGAAATGATTCCATCTACCTCACGATCAAATCTAATTTAATCTGCCATGCAATGTAGACTTCTATAGCATATAAACAAGGCACTAACGATTATATTCTCCATACTGGCTAGAGAGCAATGAATAGAACGTTGGGGATGATTGAAAAACAGCTGAGACTATGAGCTTGTGAGATAAAAGTCAATTGCCAAATGTACTTTACATAACTGTACATGAATTTAACAAGCACTTTAGAAGAATAATGTTATATTAGTGTATATTTGGAAATGTTTCTCAGAATTAAAATGTTGCATTTATAACATTCCTATGATGAAGATCTACTTTAAGGATCATTGAGTCCCAGATATGTTTGCATCATTGGCCCTTCAAAATGGTAACTATTTAAATGAACAGCCTTAAACTTTTTTTCTGGACCTTTTGGGTTAGCATTCACTATTGTGGCAGCTCTAGGAAACTGACTTCAGCCTGGCTTAGCAAAAATTAGTAAAATAAACTCCAAGCTCTATAGTCACTATATCTCACTGTAGTGGTTATGGTGCCAAGAGTGTCTTGGCATCCAGTCTTATTGTAAGTAGTCAAATTGTTTTAGAACAGTTTGAATTCTTACCTGTTTTCTGGGTGCCGCTTCCCTAGTATCAATGGAGTGGATGAGTTGACTCTAATAAGAAGATAAACTGTAACAGTGAGGTTTGAACAGGTTATATATTTTGTGCATTAACCAGCTGGGTGATTTCACTGATTGTAATGTTAAAGTGAACCTGTTCTCCACAAATTGTGAGGGTGACAAGTTCTCATTCCCTCAAATTATACTGGTGCATACTAAGAGTTAATTTGGGAGTGGATGGTCAGTCATGACACACTTTACTATTATGTCATGTTCTTGTTAAGCACAATGAATTCATTTAAATAGTCTATATCAGGGCTTTCCAAACTTTTATGGGCCGAGACCCACTTTTGAAAACTGTAATTTTCCGAGACCCACTTGTCTTTAAAGCATATTTTAAAAATGAACACAATAGCAATCTGTTTTTAGAGGCATACAATTGGCACACCATGGCAATCATCTTTAGAGATATATAATTGGCACCCCATGGCAATCATCTTTAAAAACATAAAATTGGCAGACCATGGCAATCAGTTTTAGAGGCATAAAATTGGCACACTATGGCAATCAGCTTTAGATGCATATACTTGGCACATCATGGCAAACAGTCTTAGATGCATAAAATTGGCACACCATGGCAATCAGTTTTAGATGCATATACTTGGCACATCATGGCAAACAGTCTTAGGTGCATAAAATTGGCACACCATGGCAATCAGTTTTAGAAGCATAAGATTGGCACACCATGACAAACAGTCCTAGATACATATAGTTGGCACATGGCATCTTTAGAGTCATACAGGCACACAATGGCAATCAGCTTTAGATGCATACAATTGCAACACCAGGGCAATCAGCTTTAGATGCATACAATTGGCATCTCATGGCAATTTTAGAGGCATAATTCTATGAAATCATGGCAGTTTTAGAGCAATAAGTTTGGTATATCATGGCAGTTTTAGAGGCAGAAATTTGGTATATCATGGCAGTTTTAGAGACAGAAACTTGGCAAATCATGGTAATCTGTTTTAGAGCCATACAACTTATGTATGTGTGTTTGAATGTAAGCATGTTTTTGTATGGAATATGTGTGTGAATGTTGGTGTTTGAATGCAGGTGTGCATTTATATGAAGTGTATACACTTCCACACACATACAGAGACACACACTGACACACATGCAAATACACAGACACACAAATATGCAAACTGACACACTGATACACAGAGACATACACACAATGACACCTAGTTTCCCACAGATAGGGTACAGTCAAGTGAGAAGGGCAGTGTTTGAGTGGAAAGAGAGAAGGGGTTACAGTGTGAGGCAGAAGATAAGGAGTTACAGTGTAGGGGCAGGAGAAAGGGGTTACAGTGTGGGGGCAGGGAGAAAGAGGTTACAGTGTGGGGGGCAGTGTGGGAAAGGGTTACAGTGTGGTGGAAGGGCAAGGAGATAATGGGTTACAGTGTCGGGAGATGGCAGGGTGAGAAGGGGTTACAGTGTGGGGGGGCAGGGAGAGAAGGGATTACAGTGTGTTGGGGGAAGGAAGAGAAGGGGTTACAGTGTGGGGAGAGGGGCAGGGACAGAAGGGGTTACAGTGTGTTGGGGAAGGAAGAGAAGGGGTTACAGTGTGGGGAGGGCAGGGAGAGAAGGGGCTACAGTGTGGGAGAGGGGTAGGGACAGAAGGGGTTACAGTGTTTTGGTTGGAAGGAAGAGAAGGGGTTACAGTGTGGGGAGGCGGGCAGGGGAGAATGGGTTATAGTGTGTGGTGGGGCAGAAAAAGAAGGGGTTACAGTGTGGGGGAGGGGGCAGGGAGAGAAGGGGTTACAGTGTGTTGGGAAGGAAAAGAAGAGCTTACAGTGTGGGGAGGGGCAGGGTCAGAAGGGGTTATAGTGTGTGGGGGGCAGGAAGAGAATGGGTTACAGTGTGGAGAGGGGATAGGGACAGAAGGGGTTACAGAGTGGGGAGGGGGACAGGGAGAGAAGGGGTTACTCTGTGGGGAGGCGGCAGGAGAGAAGGGGTTAAAGTGTGGGAGCAGGGAGAGAAGGGGTTACAGTGTGTGGGGGCAGGGAGAGAAGGGATTTTAGTATGTGGAGAGGGCAGGGAGAGAAGGGGTTACAGTGTGGGGGGCAGGGCAAAAATGGGTTATAGTGTGGGGATGGGCAGGGAGAGAAGGGGTTACAGTGTGGGGAGGGGGACAGGGAGAGAAGGGGAGCAGAGGGGGGAGGGGTTCTATTGTGGGGGGGGCAGGGTGTGGGGGCTGTGTCCTACCTTCATTATATTGGTGGTAACACTCTGGATGCTCGCGAGACTTCTATCACATGCTCTGCAGCTCTGCACCCAGCAGTGCTGCAGACCGGAGTTGCTGGGCAGACTGATTGGAGGGAGCATGGCCGCTTACAGGGCTAGTTGCCGGGCCTCCTCCTGGTGTTGGGACCGCGGTCAGGGACTAATCGGACTGCCTGACGGTCTCTTAGGTCCACCGGCGGAGGCGTGGGTCACCGCAACCCACTGGGAATAACCCTGCGACCTACACTTTTGGAAACCCTGGTCAATATGATAAACTACCTTGGCGTTCTCTTCATCAGAATACCAAATATAAAATAAAGCTATCTTGGCTAATCAATGAATGTCCTACCTCTTAATAACAGTTTAGCAAGACTTAAAAGATTAGTAAAAAGAACTTGCCTTACTGTTCAAGATAAATATTACTATACATTGGCCTTAGTGAGTGTTATGCAATTTTCTATCCAGTAAAAAAAAAAAAAAGGAAAATATGTTATAGTTTGGAAGGTTTTCAGTTTTGAGTCCTTGTTCTTAACGAGGATCCACTTGGTTAAAGATAAAGAAGTCATAGTGCAGTAAAGTACACTAATTAGGTACTAGGAATTTAGTAAAACAGGTATGCTAAATAGTAATGTTTCATACAGGGAACTGTTAGACATCTGGTGCAATTGTATATAATCTCAAGGGCAAAAGAGGTGTAAATGTATGTTTTAAATATAACAGGAGGCTGTTGCCAACTTGACAGATGGCACTGCTGCCACAAGGATTCAGGGAATGTGCTCTTCAGTTTTAGCAAATGAACCAAAAAAATGGGAATGGATGAATCCCTTCTATAAGGTTATTGGAAGTCTAATGCAATTAGGCATTATAAAACCAAACAAAAACAAGCATAGCTGTACAGTAAGTTCACATCCTACCTGGTTACTCTAATGATTCTCAGGTTCAGTTTGATTTAATCCTGGCACTCCATTAGGGTTATTCATTAAAAGTGTAAATTAGTGTCAGGAAAAAGTGTTTTCAGGAATTCACAGTAAACTATACATGGATCTAAAATTTTAGAATAAATTAGCGAAATTTAAAAAAAACATCAGCTATGTTTTCAGTTTGGCTATTTAATCCTTAAATTGGAATTCACTTTGAATTAATTACAAATTTCTAACAATTCCAGCTTTATGTATGTGTGGATAACATAAACAATAAAGGCATTGAATATTGCATTCCTGCCAGTAAGACTTACTACACTATAAATATAATAATGGAAAGTTGTTTTTGCATCCACACTTTTTGGTGAATGTTTTTTTTGTTTAAAAACAGATGGCATTGCAGGTGAGAACACCAGGGTATACTTGTTCCGTTTCATTTTATCCTAATAAAAAACTGTCCATATTCGGTTCAAATATGTAAGATATTCCAGAATAAATGAAACTTTAAATACTTAAAGGGAAAAGCTCATCTACATCCAACATTTATGTGATATTTGTGTCAAAATTGTTGCCAGAAAGCTGAAATAATTGACTCTTTAAGAATACCATTGTGTGTTAATTTAATACTGACGGCGAGGGATAGGCAACCTTTGGCACTCCAGATGTTTTACTCTAGGCCAGGGGTAGGCAACCTTTGGCACTCCAGATATTGTTGACCACATCTCCCTGCTCTAGGCACTGAAGCAACTTTACACACACTCATATGCATATACACATTCATATTTACACATATTTACACTCATATACACACACATACATTCACATACATTTACAACAAATATACACAGACCCACACATTGATATATATATATATACACACAGACTTATACACAAGCACATGGACACATATACCGCGCCCAAACGCCTTTATATGCAGCACGGTACACACCTTTTTTTCTGTTTGCTTGTTTATTTACGAGGTTGGGAAGCCTTGCACTGTGTACTGCAGCCCACATACATAGACCCCTCCAACTATAGCAAGCGCCTATTACCAATACCAATTTGTATACATGGACACATATAAACACACACATCCAAATAAACACACAGAGGTACACACAGACTTATACACACAAACACAAACTCATATACACACATTCATATATGCACACAGATGTCTACACACATGTTCACGTACACTAAGCACACCCAACACACTTAGTACGATTATAATCTCCTGGTCTGTTAATTGAACTTATCCCACAGCAAGCCAGTGCAGGCTCTAGCAGGCTATTAACAAAGCAAGAACTAGGAACAATTAAATTAAACAGGTGCAATAAGGAGATTAAAATGTTTAGACTTCATTTTAGTAACTGTGTAGGGAGGTAGTTCATGGCCATTTGCTTGATTTTATACAATGACTGTGACTGAAGTACATACATTCACTAATTAAAATTGGTGTCCACATGGATTCTGCAGATAGTGTATAGTATTAAATGGAAACATCCCAACTAATGTAATATAGGATCCAAGAGTTTAGGGACAAAGTTTCAATACAGAAAGAGGTCAGGATTTCATGCGTACCTACATTCACAGGACCATCAAAAATCCCAAATTGTGATTACACCCTATGATAGCCAGGTAATTTTAGACTGTAAAGAGGTCGAAGAATCTTCAAATTCAGATATATGAGACTGAAATTAAACATTGGCACTTACGCTTCAGTAATTTGTAATAATATTCATGCATGCCATATTAAACCACCATTAAAGTAGGTTATAGGTAAAAATGTAATTATCATTTAAACATTGAACAAAAAAATGTTTTTCTTTCAATAAGGATTCACAAATTCTAGTATAATTATTACGTACACACTGTACAGGTGTTGGCTTCTATTAATGCAGTTGTTGCATCATCATCAGTATCATCTGAAAATATGCATTCAACATTTAATTTCCATTCTTGCTATAAAATCCATAACATGGATTTGGAAATACCTCTGCCACCTTGGGCTTTACGTGCATGTGGGCAATTACTGCCTATAAAATGCCAACTGGGAATGCTTTCGCTAAGTGAGTACAGTGATAATTACTTGCTCATTAGTACTGATGTTTTATCTCTGTATATTCAGTGCGCACAGCATATCATTTGGCATAAATGCTTTCGAATAGGATTTTGTCAAGATAACTAAAATGTATATTTTCAATTTTTGTATTGGGATTTGTGTTAACCTATTTCACAAAAATACAATTTTAGGGAACATTGTAAATGAGTGTTTTAAGTAAGTTGAGTTTATGTTATGATTCTAGTCGTTTCTGGCAGTTTCATACTTTTTTTTAAATTTCCAGTAGGCCTTAAGCATTATTATGTTACAAACATATCAGAATAAATAGGTAGACGGTAGGCAGACAGACAGATGGATTGACGGGTGGACAGAGACAGACGGACAGACGGACAGACGGATAGACGGATAGATAGATATGGGTAGAGTGGGGGTGGATGGCCGTATGGCCAGGCCGTAAGAATTTTTGAAATTGATACATGTAATCTACATTTCTGTACTATAAATAAGTGCATTATTTTGTGGTGCTGACAGCACAAATTAGTGCACCGCACTTCATTTTGTTTAAAAATATGAATCAAAATATTTAAATGGTCTATTGGACATTTTGCCCTCCTTTTGGACCCCTACCAAGAGTACTGATACCATATTACTGGTTTAGTCAGGCCAACAGGGTTATTCACTAAAGAGAGTTCAAAGTGAAATTCAAATTTAAGGCCATCATAGACAAAATTAAAGGGTCACTATTGTCACCAGAATCACTAGAACTTAATGTAGAGGTTTTGGTGTCTATAGCCTGTCCCTGTAGTGTTAGCCCTGTAAACAATGCGTTTCAGGGAAGAGGCTGCGTTTATATTGCTGGCTAGTAACACATCTGTGGCAGTTACTCAGTTAGCCATAAGAAGTGCTTCGTAGTCCAGTGCTACATGGTGTGCAGCACTGGCGTTCAGCTTCTCCACACGCTGCATAGAGATGCTGAAAGTTCAACAAAAAAATGCATTGATTCAATGAATGAGGAGATGCTGATAGGTACACAATAGTCTCCCAATACTTTCCTGTGGAAAAGCATTGCATTGGCTGACATCACAGTTGATGATCTCAACCATGGAGATCACAAGACTGGTATAGTGTGGGAGAATAGGTGACTAAAATAACCTTTTATTGCGCAGAGAGGGGGCCGGTCACCTAAACAGCCACTTTAGCGCTATTTTGCCTGAAATACATGTTTGTATTCCTGACACTATAGTGTTGCTATGAAACACAGTCGACGTAGGGACTTTTTCAAGTTCCGCTATTTTTAACTTAAATTTGAAATTCACTTTGAATTTTATTTATTGCATTTCTATAGTATATGATTTTTATATATAAAAGTAATATATAAAAGTAATGTTAATTAATATGGAGACGATGCATAGACAACCCTAATTTAAAGGGAAACTGTCACTTGAAGTTTAATATTTTGCTTACTTATCTCTATATTTAACAAGTAAGTATATGAGAAGTGTGAAAAATAAAATTAAATGTAGAAATTCTTTATTCTGCAACTGTGTACCTCCATCTGTCAATCACTGGCACAAACTTTGTCTTTAGCACCTGTCAGTCAGCATAGAAAGAGCACACAGGATAGAATAAATGAAACACTATTACTATTTCTCCTCCTCATTTGCAATATTCCCTTATCTGTACTTGATTAAGATATAATTTGCTAAATCTTTAATATTAATTTGGATGAAAATCAAGCATTTCATGAGAATTTTTTAAATCAAGGTATAGGTGATTTTCAATGTTTTATTGTATGGTGTAGCTACCAGAAAACTGATATTTCATCTTTAAAGGTGTAGTCATACCTACTGTAGGAGAATCCAAACAATACAGTTATGCAGGCAATACGTGTATGTTATTATGTCTTAATCATCTGTGCATACCACATCCATACTGTGTTCAAATATTATTGGGTACAGTATTTTCTAGAGTGCTTAAAAAACATTATGGTATTTATCTTTGACATGTAGTTAACATAAGTTCTGTTGATTATCCATTTCAATACAATGTCATCATGTTGGATTGACAGTTTGATTCCTGTAGTGCACTTTTTTTGGATTCTATTTATTAGGTAGTTTTGGGGGATATTGATTATTTTCTATTTATGTTACAGACTCAGCACACTATGTGAAATAACAATTCCACTAGAATTCGTCTGAAGTTAGTGAGTTGCAGTGTGTTGACAAAGAACTGTAAATTTTTTGCTAAAATAGACAAGCTGGGAAAATAACTAAGCTGGAGAGTTTTTTTTTTTTTAAATGGGCTGTTAGTGGGTTGTTTTTATAATGGCTTCGGATTTATTCCAGATTTATATGGTTTGACACTGACCTTTGTTCTGACAAAATATGAAGAAATTTAAAAAGTATACTGTATTTTTATTTTAACAAAATATCTGTATTTTTATCCCACTGAAAACAGCTTTAGACATTTTCCTGTACTTGGGGACTGAGTTATAAACTTTATACATTTTAGATTGTATAACTGGTTAGGTTCCTGAGTGCTAAATGTTTTAGACAGAACCAATCACAAACAGAAAAATCCCATTACAGTCAGATACCCTGCGTACAATCAGACTATATAACATATGCTATTCTTTTGCTGAGAAAATTTTACTTGTCAGCACCACAGATACATTACATTACCTACATCTGTACCTGTTGGAATGTGAGCTAAGAGCAAAGTTGCTAATAACATTAACATTATACATGACCTAGACAGGTTGTGGTGGTAGGGGACTCTATTATTAAGAGAGTAGATAGGGTCATCTGCCACTCTGATCGTCTCAACCGGACAGTTTGATGTCTCCCAGGATGCTCGGGTCCGGCATGTTGCCGTCAGAGTGGAGGGATTATTGGGAGGGGCTGAGGATGATCCAGTTGTCATGGTCCAATGACAAAGTCAGAGGAAAATGTAAGGTCCTGAAGAATGAGTTCAGGGAAGAAAAGGACCTCCAAGGTAATATTTTCAGAAATATTACCTGTGCCGCGCGCTACAGCATAAAGGCAGTGGGAGATTAGAGAGGTCAATCCTTGGCTGAAGTCTTGGTGCAGGAAAGAAGGTTTTGGGTTTTTAGAGCACTGGGACGATTTTGCGCTTGGGTACAACCTGTATAGTCGTAATGGATTGCACCTAAACGGAAGAGGGTCTGCTGTGCTGGGTGATAGGATGGCTAGAAGGTTGGAGGAGATTTTAAACTAGTGGTGGGGGGAGGGTGAAAGCAATATAGAAAATGGAGATAGGATAGAAAGGAGATGGGCTTTAGCTCAGTATCAGGGTGGTGGAGATGGGGGGGGAGGGGAAAGCTCAGAACAGAGGAGGTATGTAATATTGGTGAAAATTCACAAAAAGTACAAATGACTCATGATAATATTAAATGTATGCTTACTAATGCAAGGAGCCTATTTAACAAAATGGGGGAACTAGAGGCAATAGCATACACTAAAAATATGATATAATAGGCATAACAGAAACATGGTGGGATGAGACACATGACTGGGCAGTTAACTTAAATAGGTACACGTTATTTAGGAAGGATAAGAAAAACAAGAAGGGTGGTGGGGTATGTTTGTATGGCAACTGTGAAGAAATACCCCTCTTATACTGTGAATTGACTCCTTGTATTCGTGTGTTTAATAGCAATGTTCCCTATGGCATTTGGTAGGTAAAACTACCGAATGCAGACCACCCTGTTACCCGTTATACAGACTGTACCCCCTTGCTGGCTGGATTATGTTCGACAGAAGTTCTGCACGAACGGCCTGTCTCGCCGCCTTTTCGGGACTTCCACGTGTTCGCGGCCATTTTAGCTCCCGAACAGCGGTGTTTGAGGTTGAGTGTCTTGAACTGAAAACGGACACTCAAACAGGCGAACACCGCTGAAGCCTCCAGCCCTTCGGTAAACCCCCTTCCAAAGACTTACTAACGAATGGGGAATCCAGCGAACCAAGGATGGTAGCTGGTTGGCTGGCCATTCGGGAGGTTTTTCAGGCGACCTAAGACCAACTGCAGGGCCAGAATTCATGGAACTGTTTTCGGCTACTTTGTCTCCCGAACGGCTGAACCGAATGAGCTGATTTTTTTTATATGTTGGTTCCCCAGATAATAGCTATCTGGGGACACCAAAATGATGTCTGTACCCCAAGCCCTTGGGGTACATCCAAACTTTGGGGAATTTCTGTTACGTTTTAATTGTGTTTATTGGTTATCTGAGGGGAGGAGATGTACAGTATGTATATTGTTAGGATTGGATGTATGGCTAATTATATGGGAGGCTCCCTTGCATGGGCAGAATTCCATAAAAAGAGCATGCCTGTCAATAAACCTGCAGTTCATCTTTGTACCCTTCTTCTGACTACGTATGCTGTTTGGGAGTTCGTGTGTCTTACTGTGGGAATTATCCAGGGACACTATTGGATTTACAATTGGGATTCGTCTACCATAACTACCGAACGGAGGGCTATATTCACTGGGCTCTGGCGGTTCGGGAGGAAACTACCAATTAAGGTTTAAATGCACTTGGTTTCCTTACAGCAACCATGAATTTAAGTCAAATCTTAGGCATGTAGAGTGTGACGAGGAAAATGTGGAAGCTATATGGGTATATATCTGCTTGGGGCAAACGAAGGGAAATCAATTATTGGTTGGGATATGTTATAAACCACCTAATGAAAATATTAATGAGGAAGAACAGCTGAGCAAATTGGGAAAGCTGCAAATCGGGGTAATACATATATTATTAGAGATTTTAATTACCTGGACATAAATTGGGATAGAGTGACTAGTACTTCAGTAAGGGTAATTAGGTTTTTAAATGTGTTAAATGACACCTTTACGTCACAACTGGTACAAGCACCAACTAGAAAGGATTCTTGTCTGTATCTCATTATAACAAACAATGTTGATCTTTTGACCAACATTCAAGTAGGGGAGCATTTGGGAAATAGTGATCACAATATGGTAATTCTTGAAATAAACTCAAAAAAGCAAAAGCACATGGGGTGTGCTAAAACGTATAATTTAAAAAAAAAAGCCAATTTCAATAAGATTAGGGCAGCTCTACAACATATCAACTGGCATAAACTTCATAGTGAAAAAAACACTGAGGAAAAATGGAAACTATTCAAACAAATATTAGAAAGGTACATTTCTCAGTATGTACCATTGGGTAATAAATATAAAATAATCAAATTGAAACCAATGTGGCTTAGTAGAGAAGTAAAGTAAGAAAATAAAAATAAGAAAAGGGCATTTAAAGCATTTAAATCGGACAAATCAGAGGCATCCTATGTAACATATAAGGAAGCCAATAATGCTTGCAAAAAGGCAATTAAAGTGGCTAAACTAGAAAATGAGAAATTGATAGCCAAAGAATGCCAATCCAACCCCAAATTTTTTTCAAGTACATCAATTTATAAAAAAACAAAAAATTAAAGTGTAGGTACACTGGAAACAGAGATGGGTCTGTTAGCTAATGAAGACCAGGAAAAGGCAGAAATTTTAAATAACTATTTTTCTTCAGTATATATTAATGAGGATCCTATGGCAAGAGATATGCAAATGATTGCTGCAAAAACCTTGCAGATAACTTGTGATTGGATGACTCGAGACTGCTACAGCAGTTAAAGACAATTAATGTAAATAAAGCTCCGAGGCCTGACGGTATTCACCGACGAGTACTTAAGTAGCTAAGTGGGCAAATAAGTGAACCTCTGTATTTAATTTTTTAAGATTCTTTTGTTTCAGGTATTGTACTGGAGGATTGGAGGAAGGCAGATATCATTACTATATTTAAAAAGGGTTCAAAATCCTTGCCTGGAAATTATACACCTGTGAGCTTAACCTCTGTGACTGGGAAAATATTTGAAGGGCTATTAAGGGATAATATTCAGGAATTCATTGGGAAGAACTTTGTTATTAGCAATAATCAGGATGGTTTTAAGAAACATAGGTCATGTCAAACTAACCTAATTGCATTCTACGAAGAAGTAAGTAGAAGTATAGATCAGGGTGTTACAGTGGATGTGATCTATTTGGATTTTGCCAAGACATTTGATACGGTTCCTCACAATAGGTTAGTCTTCAAACTAAAAGAAATTGTTCTAGATGAATATTCTTGTTCTTGTATAGAACATTGGATAAGGATAGAATACAACGAGTTGTCATTAATGGTAAATTTTCAGGCTGGACAAAATTGGTAAGTGGTGTCCCTCAGGGTTCTGTTTTGGGACCGCTTCTTTTTAACATATTTAGGAATGATCTTGAAATAGGCATTGAAAGCCATGTATCAGGGTTTGCAGATGACACAAAACTTTGTAAAGTAATAAAATGTGAGATGGATATTGCTTTGCTGCAGAGGGATTTAGATAGATTGGGGGATTGGGCACTAAAATGGCAGATGAAATTTAACAAAGAGAAATGCAAAGTTATGCATTTTGTGGTCGAGAATGCAGAAGCAACTTACACTCTAAATGGTAGTGAATTAGGGATAACTACAAACGAGAAGGATTTGGAAATTGTTATAGACAACAAATTAGGCAGCAATATGCAATGTGAATCTGCAGTTGCTAAGGCCAGTAAGATTTTGTCATGTATAAATAGGGGCATAATTTCTCTGGATGAAAATATAATTTTGCCTCTTTATAAATCACAGGTAAGACCACACCTTGAAGATGCTGTGCAATTTTGGGCACCTGTTCTAAAGAAGGATACCATGGCACTAGAAAAAGTGCAGAGACGAGCTACAAAATTGCTAAAAGGAATGGAGCATTTTAGTTATGAAGAAAGGTTAAAAAATTTAAATCTCTTTAGGTTGGAAAAACGGTGCCTGAGAGGGGATATGATAACATTATACAAATATATTCGGGCCAGTACAAACCATTATCTGGAAATCTATTCATAAACAGGGCTGTGCATAGGACACAAGTTCACACATTTAAGCTGGAAGAAAGGAGATTTCATCTAAGGCAAAGTAAAGTTTTTTTTACAGTAAGAGCAATAAGGATATGGAATTCTCTGCCTGAAGAGGTGGTTTTATCAGAGTCCATACAGATGTTTAAACTGCAATTGGATAAATACTTGCAAAAACATAACATACAGGGGTATAATTTCTAATTAGTAGGGTAATAGCTGCTTGATCCAAGGAGACATCTGACTGCTATTTTGGGGTCAAGAAATAATTTTTCCTAGTTTGTTGCTGAATTGGAAGCACTTCAGACTAGGTTTTTTGCCTTTTGGCTCAACAGCAAAAACATATGTGAGGAAGGTTGAACTTGAGGGACACAAGTCTCTTTTCAGTTATGTAACTATAACTATCACTTATTTTAGGTCAGTGATGAGACACAAGCAATGGTGGACTCAGGGGGAGGCAACGGGACAATTGCAACACCCCACCCCCTGAGAGCCGATGCTCTCTCCTGCAGGGCCGGTGCTATCCAAGATCTCCCTCACCTATCCTCAGGCACTTTGCTGGGCAGCTGGCACAGGAGAGAGAGGAGACCCGGTCGCTCTACCTTGCAGCTCCACCAGGTTACCTCTTGCAAGCATGGAGCGTTGCCGTGGTTACCACGTTCTCGTGAGTGTGAACAGGAGCTGCTGCAGGCTAGAGTTTACCCCCCACTAGAACCGCCAGGGAATTTCTCCACCGGACCACCAGTGCTTCACAATCGATATCTCCCCTCCCTGGTCAAAGGTAAGAAGGGAGGCGGGATATAAAGACTATTTTTCATCTCCTCCAGCTACAAACACACTGCCCCCACAGCCCCCTATATACACACTGCCACACCACACACACACTGCCCCCACTGCACCCCCATACATAATCTATCACACAGTGCCCCCACTGCACCCCCATACACACACTTCCCCCACTGCACCCCCATACATAATCTTTCACACACTGCCCCCACAATCATAATCTATCACACACTGCCCCCACTGCACCCCATACATAATCTATCACAGAAATACAAATAGCAAAATATGTGAACACAACCCCAGTGAAAAGGTGTATAATTTAAAGCAGACCGGAACTTCCCTGTATTAGGCAAAGTGTCCAGATGAATCCCCAAAGACTTCCTCCTGTCTTCAACAAACACATACAAATAGAATAGGGGATAATCTGCTAAATGCAAATAAAATAAAAAAACATAGCGTTTAACTGTGTGGGAGTTAGTGACAATGTGCAATCACAGTTGGTCACTCACAAATTCTCAGATGTAAAAACATCCTTGAGTAGGATCTTTTCCTTCAGTATCCACCGTGTTTTCTCATCCTCACACTCCCATTAGTAGATTGGCATATGTAGCTCAAGAGAAAAAATATATATACAAAAAGAGATGTAGCGCACTTCCAGAGTATAATAAAAAAATATTTTAATAACTTACATATAAGTATCAAACAATTAGCACCATAGGGGCGTCCTACGCGTTTCGTCGCGTATTTGTAACACAATGTCGTCATTACGTGCGCCGCATGCATTCCATCTTGCGTTCCAAGAACCCGGAAGTGGATTGCTCCCACTGAACCCCATATATACACACGGCACACTGAGAGAAAAAAAGGAGGAGCTCTTAAAAAAAAATAAAAAAATAGAACTATACCTTTATTTGTGGATTGGATCAAAAGGCTGAAGCATACAATAAGGATTGAGTTATACCAGTGGTAGCAAGTCAATCGTGGTGTGCCAAAAACGCCAAATGGGATAAGCCTGAAAAAGTGGGCAAAAATTTTAAAACTACCTAAGATCATAACTACATAATAACAAAGTTCTGTAGCGTTTAAGCATAATGTATCTAGATTAATACCGCAACTATGCACACGGTTAAAACTTCCATGTTGTTAGGAAGAAAGCATCAAGGAATTGAACGTGTCAATACTGATATATTAGTAAGTGGTACTGTACCCACGTGCTGAATGTAGTAGAAATTAAGCTATACTAGCTATCAGACATTTATTGTTGGTCTGTGTTCTCTGATAGTTGCTGTAAGGCAATACTGACTTCCAATATCAACTTCCCAAGACTGACTTCCCAAGGCTTATGTCTTGACCTGAACCTGAAGTGAGTGGAGCGCTCGTTGATAGATAATGGTATGATTGCTTACCCCTTACTATAAAAATACACAGATCTTGATGTGGGGTGACATGAAATGGAAAAAATAAAACAATACTATCAAAAGTGCAAATGTGCAAATGAAGTATAGTAGATACACTCCCAATATTCAGAGCCTGAGGATAAGGCTCTATAATAGTGCAGATTTGCTTTTACAGGCAGCACCACACCTTCTTGGACGGATATCGATTTAAAGGCAAACAAACAGGTAAAAAGATTATGGTGCAGTATATCTATATGGATCATGGACCCAAAACAAAATATCAAAAAGACTCTCACCTTACTTAGCCTATAGAAGCCTTGGCTCTAAGGTGGAAGTACCTAGTGTTAACTTGTGGGATGACACTCCCCAATCCGAAACCTGGAACAGGACACACTGCCAGAGGTGCTATAACACAATATTTATTTGACAACAAAACTAAAAACAAAAGTATAAAAACCAACAAATATCAAACACTTATCCAGTCTTTGGCAGTCCAGTCCCAGTGTGCCAAAACGTGTTTCGTTGTAAAAGCTTCTTCAGTTGCTGTGATAACTTCCAGGTCTGAGAGTCTATTTAAATGATTGCACCCAATCAAATTGCTGCGATCATGTGACCTGTATTGTCCAATCCCAGAGTTGTGAGGGCACAGGCCCTTACCTGTCATAGTTGAGTGGTTCCTTCCTGTTCCGCCGGAAGTGATGTTGTTCCTTGGCGGTCTTTGTCTGTGTAATGCACTTCTCATAATATTGTGAATGAGCCGTGGAGTTCTTTTAGAACAAAAGAACAATGTGAGAAATACTGAATATTTTTTTTTACCTAGTTACTAAAGTAACATACAAATGAAAACAAAAAAATGTATTGTTTCTAAAAAAATGAAATTTCCTCATTCTTTTAATACAGAGAAAGGAAAAAAATTTATATACCTCTAGTAATGTGTCAAAAGTAAGGAATTCCTTCCCGACTCTTTGTTAAAATGACTATATGTCAATTGATTACAATTGTATTTACTTAAAATTAAAAATCTTTTTGGATACAAAAAAAAAATACTATTCCACACTGTTCTTTGTTCAAAAGGCCGTATGCCCTATGTTTAACTAAATAGATAGAAATCTGGTTGCAGAGGATGCCATATATGTGTCTGTTATAATACTGGGATGTTAAATAACATCATAATAAGTGTGTATCAAAGGCTCGCATAGAGAGTGAATACACAAGAGTGAACTTCCTTTGGCAAAATTATGCCAACTCAGAAGTCCAGAGCTTGTAGGGTTTACACATTCCTGTATAACCTTGAAATGGCATTATCTTCTAATAATTCATGGTTCCCTCGTATATATTCTCTCGCTCTGCAAAACTTTGACACAGCCATATTATGATGTCATTCAACATTCTGACATCATAATAGGCCTATGATTTATGAAATGAGACATGTCTCCTAGTTTGTATTGAGAAAGAAAAAGCTTGCAGGTGTTCTTTTCATTTTTTTTTAACCCTGATAAACTAATGTTTTAACAGATAATTTTTGTATTTACAAAACATAGTCAGAGTATTGACCATATAAGAATCCACCATGGATAATTTTATTCCAGTCCGAGTTTCGGAACCCACTTACAGGTGATACTCAAAAAATTAGAATATTGTGCAAAAGTTCATTTATTTCAGTAATGCAACGTAAAAGGGGAAACTAATATATGAGATAGACGCATTACATGCAAAGCAAGATAGTTCAAGCCATGATTTGTCATAAGTGAGATGATTATAGTTTACAGCTCATGAAAACCCCAAATCCACAATCTCAATAAATTAGAATATTGTGAAAAGGTGCAATATTCTAGGCTCAAAGTGTCCCACTCTAATCAGCTAAGTAAGCCATAACACCTGCAAAGGGTTTCTGAGCCTTTAAATGGTCTCTCAGTCTGGTTCAGTAGGAATCAGAATCATGGGGAAGACTGTTGACATGACAGTTGTGCAGAAAACCATCACTGACACCCTCCATAAGGAGGGAAAGCCTCAAAAGGTAATTGTGAAGGAAGTTGGATGTTCCCAAAGTGCTGTATCAAAGCACATTAATAGAAAGTTATGTGGAAGGGGAAAGTGTTGAAGAAAAAGGTGCACAAGCAGCAGGGATGACCACAGCCCGGAGAGGATTGTCAGGAAAAGTCCATTCAAAGTGTTGGGGACTTTCATTGAGGCTGGAGTCAGTGCATCAAGAGCCACCACACACAGACGGATCCTAGACATGGGATTCAGATGTTGTATTCCTCTTGTCAAGCCGCTCCTGAGCAACAAACAACGTCAGAAGCGTCTTACCTGGGCTAAAGAAAAACAAATCTGGTCTGTTGCTCAGTGGTCCAAAGTCCTCTTTTCTGATGAGAGCAACTTTTGCATCTCATTGGAAACCAAGGACCCAGAGTCTGGAGGAAGAATGGAGAGGCACACACTGCAAGATGCTTGAAGTCCAGTGTGAAGTTTCCACAGTCTGTGTTGATTTGGGGAGCCATGTCATCTGCTGGTGTTGGTCCACTGTACTTCATTAAGTCCAGTGTCAATGCAGCCGTCTACCAGGAGATTTTGGAGCACTTCATGCTTCCTTCTGCAGATGAGCTTTATGGGAATGCTGACTTCATTTTCCAGCAGGACTTGGCACCTGCTCACACTGCCAAAAGCACCAGAGCCTGGTTCAATGACCGTGGAATTACTGTGCTTGATTGGCCAGCAAACTTGCCTGACCTGAACCCCATAGAGAATCTATGGGGCATTGCCAAGAGAAAGATGAGAGACATGAGACCGAACAATGCAGAAGAGCTTAAGGCCATCATTGAAGCATCCTGGTCTTCCATAACACCTCAGCAGTGCCACAGGCAGAAATTGCTGCAAAAGGTGCCCAAACAAACTACTGAGTCCATATGCATGCTTATACTTTTCAGAGGTCCGATATTGTTCTATGTATACTCCTTGTTTTATTGATTGCATGTGATATTCTAATTTACTGAGATTGTGGATTTGGGGTTTTCATGGAGCTGTAAGCCATAATCATCGCACTTGTGACAAATCAAGGCTTGAACTATCTTGCTTTGAATGTAATGCGCCTATCTGATATATTAGTTTCCCCTTTTACGTTGCATTACTGAAATAAATGAACTTTTGCACTCTAATATTTCGAGTATCACCTGTATGTCGTTTCAGGAACTACAGGAAAAGGCACTGCTGAACTGTGGTTGTATGATCTGTAAATCCTATATTTTTTTTGTATTCATTTTTATTTGTTCTAAAGCAGCACTACATTTTTTTTTCATGCTTTTCAGTTTGCTGAGGTGTTTTATGTGTGAACAGCGTGTCTACTTTTTTCATTTTATGAAAGTGCTGATTTCAATAGAAATTTACACTTTTATACATTAACTTTGTAACACCCTGGTAGTTGTCAATCAGACCGCCAGTTATATTACTTCCTGGTTTGGTTAGTACAGTTGAGCTAAACCCAAGAGGTGTCAATTGCCTAGAGCACCTGCCTTGCAAAGACTACTTGCGTTGCAGCTCATTGAGAAGTCTGTGATTGGATAGTCACAAAACGTCTGCTTGCAAAAGCCACACATACTTTAGATATTTTTGAGCTCCATTGGTGATTACCCCACTTACATATACTTCCCTTACATCTATACTCCACTTTACAATTCAGGGTCGTTAGATACATCCTCCTAAATAAAGTTTGTGTTTGGGAATTCTTTTTAGGGTGCAATATGGTTTAATATTAGAGACATGTTTTTAGTAATTGTTATATGAAAATTGCTATCTAAGCACTCAATACAGTACATAATCCCATTTCGTAAGGTTAGTTATGACTATATGATAATTTCACACATCATAGAAGCCAGCAATAGATTCAAGAAACATTGTTTTTCTTGTGTTTTATTCAGCAAGTTCCTTAATTAAAGAAAATATGTAATCAGGATTCTGTCATACTAGAATAACGTTTATGAATCAAGTCACTACAGTACAATAGTCTGTCACAAAGGGACACTTATGATGCTAATAGCAGGTTTGTAAGCTCATTAACAGTGTGCTAGATACTCAAAGTAGAAAAAAAATAGATTTTCGTTGATGGCTAATGTGGAAATGTCACATACTCTCTTCTTGAAAGGGCTACCACCTTTTCTGATTAAAAATACTGAGATGTTTTTGCTTAAAACATCATTATTATTGTGCCTAAATTAAACCCTGTAAAATATCAGATAGGAATGAATGTTAAAACCATGCCCAGCATTATTGAAATCCTTGCTATTAGCAGCAACTGTAAAACGGTTGGCTGATTTAAATATTTTAGGTTTCTACCAAAGAGCTAGATTAGGAGACAGAAACCTATGGCACGTGTGCCATGCATGGTACTCGAGGTACCTTTGCACGGCACTCAGGGCTGCCAGAGCCAAACAGACTTTGGACTATCAGGAGTCCTAGTGGGCCTTCAGAGATCAGGTGTTGATGGACAACCCTTAATTAACTAATTGCAGCATTTAGAGGAAGTGATCGTAGCACTTGTGAATGAGAATCCGCACTGGAGAAGAGCTGCCCTAGACTTTTAACTGGCCATCCTGGTCCCCACTACACCCAGGGACGTATTAGCCGCGAGGCAAACAAGGCATTTGCCTTGGGCGGCATTTTTCAGGGGGCGGCAAAAAACGCCGCCCCCCAAATGCCCAGGGCAGATGCCTTGTTAGCCTCGCGGCTAACTGACATCCCGGGCGGCCGGCGAGGGAGCACTTCCCATGAGCTGACTGCTCAGCTCCCTCGCGCACCGCAAAGTGAGGCTGGGAGCCGGAAGATGACGTCATCTTCCGGTTCCCAGCCTCACTCTGCAGCCGACGCGCGAGGGAGCTGAGCAGTCAGCTCATGGGAAGTGCTCCCTCGCCGGCCGCCCGCCTGCCAGCGCCGCCCGCCCTGCAGCCACTGGACCACCAGGGAGAGAGACCCCCACCCCCCCCAGCACTCCCAAAGGTAAGGAGGTTGGGAGGGGGATTTAAATTTAAAAAAAAGTTGATGTGTGTGTGTGTGTGTTTGTGTTTGTGAGTGTGTGTGTGACTGTGTTTGTGTATGTGACTGTGTGTGTTTGTGTGTGTGTTTGTGTCTGACTGTGTGTGTATGTGTGTGTGTGTGTGTCTGACTGTGTGTGTGTGTGTGTGTGTGTGTGTGTGTGTGTGTCTGTGTGTGTATGTATGTGACTGTGTGTGTCTGTGTGTGTGTGTGTGTGTTTGTGTCTGACTGTGTGTATGTGTGTGTGTGTCTGTGTGTGTGTGTGTGTGTGTGTCTGACTGTGTGTGTCTGTGTATGTGTCTGACTGTGTGTGTGTATGTGACTGTGTGTGTCTGTGTGTGTTTGTCTGACTGTGTGTGTATGTGTGTGTGTCTGACTGTGTGTGTCTGTGTATGTGTCTGACTGTGTGTGTGTGTGTGTGTGTATGTGACTGTGTGTGTCTGTGTGTGTCTGTGTGTGTTTGTGTGTGTTTGTGTGTGTTTGTGTCTGACTGTGTGTGTATGTGTGTGTGTGTCTGACTGTGTGTGTCTGTGTGTGTGTGTCTGACTGTTTGTGTCTGTGTATGTGTCTGACTGTGTGTGTGTGTGTGTGTATGTGTCTGACTGTGTGTGTGTGTGTCTGACTGTGTGTGTGTGTGTATGTGTCTGACTGTGTGTGTGTGTATTTAGAAGGTGGGGCGGGGGGAAGGGTTGGGTGGGGGGGGAGGGGGGGCGCCTGAGTTTTGTCCTGCCTAGGGCAGCACAAAACCAGGATACACCACTGACTACACCACAGGGAAGCCACCAACACTGCTAAATATACACAGAGTTGCAGAAGTAGCCTCCTTGTCATGCAAATAATACGAACAGCCCACAAACAAACATACACACACAGTCCCCACAAACACAGCAACACTGACAATTCACATTCATGCACAAAACCCCAAAAGCAGCCTCACATGCAATACCACAAATGGCCCCACACATACACATAACCAAAAACACTATGTGACATATCATCCACAAAACATTTCCAGAAGCAGCCCCTATACACAGCACACATTCATAGGTATTATACACAATACCAAAAACTATTCATGAACACATACAATATAACAGTCCACATATGTACAAATAGAATGCTACAAAACAACTGCAACACCCATATTTAACACAAGCAGAATACGGCAACATATACATCTCAAATCAAGATATTCTTTTGGCACAATGCTACTAAAAGGTTGCCTGCCCCTGAGCTAGATTGTGTCTTCTAGAACAGGAAATTTGTTTTAAATAGTTTGTTATATATTGTGAAATTAATTCAAACTAGCTAGAACCGTGAGTGGTATAATGAAGCACACAGAAATAATTTATTGAAGACCAAGCAAGATATCAGACACCCATTGACTTCAGATCACTTTTACTCATCAATGGGACATTGTCATACATGCCCTGAACTCTGCTTAGCAGGATTTTTAATATGGAGTAGGAGCTGGTTCAATAAAGAGATTGGAAAAGGGGAACCTATAGTGACTTTTTATTTTATTTCAAAGTAGTCTCAATAATGTTTAAAGCCTATAGGTATGACTGTGTAAATTTCACTTCTAAACATCAGTATTAGTTGTCATGATTAATCCTTTCAGCCAATAGTGTCTCGTTCCTAATTCTAGGTCATGCAGCTCCTTCAATTATCATTTATTCCTGACAATACTTCCAGACTTCCATGGAGACGATGAACCTTTATTTTATAACAAAACACAGTAGATAGAAAATATAACATTTAAAAAGGGACACCCCCCCTTTTTTATCCCTTTGAAGCTTAACTATTTAGTCCAAGATGGGACGGAGGGCCCGAGAAATGTGACCTAGCACCCTCCTCCCCTCCCCCCCCCACCCTGCTGCTTCTCTGCCACCTCTGCCCTTTCTCCCTTCCTCTTCCCGACTTGCCGATCCTTTCTGCACCTCCTTTCCACTTACTGATATTGGGTTTACAATTTGCAGCGGAGCACAGACCCACTGCCCACACATTCTCCTCGGGAAGACTGTCTCAGTCTCATAGAAACACTCAGAGAATACCTGAACCCCGCACAAGGTGAACACACGCAGTACACCACAAGCTTACAGGCCAATAGAATAGGTAGACGAATCACTGCAGGGGAGATGGGTGGCTAACCTGGCGCTACAGGAGATACTGGGTGGGCATGTCAAAAAGACAATAGATACAGTGATACAGCCATAACACAACGGGAGGGATGTACTCTTGAGGCTACCTCATCTCCACACACACGGCACGCCGCCTTAACACAACAATGCAGAAACGCGCGACCTGGAGCCAACGTGTAACCCCCAAATAGGAGAAACACCTCAATATACAACCGTACTTTAAGAGGGCACACCTGAACACCTGTTCTCCCCTCACACCCTTTCCCTCCCCCAATCACGACCCCCTAATGGCTGGAACACCTCTCAGCAGGCATATCTCAGACTCACAGATGGGCAGAATAATAAACAAGATCCTGTCAATGCATGTAGTCTAGTATCACACGCATCATTTACACACAGGCACCTACGTCTTAATGGAACACCAATCTATCATGGTACACGTATAAGTATATAATGGACTTGAGTAGAGATCTACTAGTGATCATCCCTTTGGACGGTCAGAGCGCCCAATATTCCTCAGTGCGCAGTGAACACGATACCCACTCTTGAGGGATTTTCCATTCTGGCTGCAGTTGATAACGACAAAAACAACCCTATCCGAAGTAACAGAGAAAGGAACAACGGCCTAGGTGGCCACTGTGAGCTGATTGTTGGTCTGCCAACACGGGTGTGGGAGACCTGCAGTGCATCTATATCAGAACTGAGATTCTAAGCTCCCTAATGCGTGACCCCCCCCCTTCTTTTTCATTCTGTAATTTATGTTGCTCGCTATACCAAATATTGAAAGATTACAAATACAGAACATAGGGCAAAAAAATAGATAAATAAACAAATAAACAATAAAAGGAATCATTGGATCCTGGAAAATACCCTGACAGCAGAGGGTAATAGCCTGTAAGAAAATATATCATTCAATGGGTAAATCTCTAAGCACACACAATGAGAACAAATATCCTTCCTCTAAACAAAATTAAAATGGCGATTCTTAAAGTATACATAAAAGATAACAGACAATATTAAGTACAAGGTAAAAACACATGTAAGGGGAATATAAGGCAATAGCAAGAACAATAAAACTAAATGTAGTTATATTCTTCTCCCTATACTAAGACGCCAACATCAGGAGGATCACTTGCAGGAAAAAGAAAAGTAGAGATGTTTAAGCTGTCCATATGTTGAATGTTAAGGAATTGTACAGTATAATTATACATAGAAGGTTGTCAAAAGATTGCAAAATACACAACACACAATGGCCCATATGGCTGCCAGGGGACAAGATTACCAATGCTTCCCTTAATAGTACCTATGTTCTCTACAGTTTCTTCCAAAGTTTTAATGAAGTTTTATTTTCTTTATATAAAAATGTAAAATTGTGATTGATTGAGCACATACTTGTCACGCACACAAAGTGCGCTTGAGCATATTGGCTTCTGCGCAAGCCACGACATTGTATGACTGTTCTTCTTTTCCTGTGTGTCACGACATAAATAAAAAATTGAGAAAAAAAATATATAACATTTAAGTTTTATAATAGATTGATTAATTTAGGAAACAATTGGCATAAAGGAGAACTGCTAATTCTCTGGGAAAAAAAACTAAAATTACTCAATTAAATAAAACAGTCAAAATTAACTTTAACTATTGTTAACCTTTTCTCAAGTGAAGTTCCATTTTCTTTCAAGTGTACATTAAGGATTTAGCATTTGACAACACAATCCAGTTCAGTCCTGGCACAGCTGGGCACAGATTACATTGAAGGAGAAACAGAAATAATGTTTCTGTTTTTCATTCTCTCTCTATGCTCTCTCTATGTTGCCTGTCACCAAGTGAAAAGAAGAGCGCTAAGAGCACGTATGGGGTGACTGACAGTTTCCCTTTAATCTTTGAACTATTAAATATTTTTATTTCCATCTGTTAGTAAACGCTGTGAATTGTAAATCACAAAAAGGAAAAAGCCGCAAAACAATTGCTTAGATGAATGTAATTTTGACACCTTTATTTTCAACTGTAAACAATCTTAGCCTTCCTTCAATACTTGATGGAAAACATGCATTCTTCCAAACATAAATGACCTTTAAATTAAAGAATTCTTAAAAATAAATCAGATGAGTACAAGTGACATATTTAAATAGAATTTGAAAAATCAATTCATGGAAGATTTTTTTTTCAAGCAATTATTAATTTATAAAAGCATCTAAAATGTATAATTAATGTTTTACGCAAACCTACTCATTAAATTTTGGTAAAAAATATAATTGATGTTTTCAGTTTGGTCCCTAAACTGTCATTTTAATTGTTTAATATACAGCAACAGAGTCTATTCAAATTAATCATCTCTCTCATATGTTTCTCGGTTATTTACCACTGAGCTGCAGTCATAACTTCAAGGTCAAATTTTGATGAACATTTGTGTTACAGTTTTGTTTTTTTGTGATGCTAGAGTACCATTTAATTACTTAATATAGTATTTAGATATTAGGAAAGATGGCTATATATGTAATTTAGTATTTAGATATTAGGAAAGGTGGCAATGTATGTAATTTAGTATTTAGATATTAGGAAAGGTTGCTATATATCCAATTTAGTATCATCCCTAATTAGGAAAGATATTAGATATTAGGAAAGGTGGCAATGTATGTAATTTAGTATTTAGATATTAGGAAAGATGGCTATATATGTAATTTAGTATTTAGATAGGAAAGGCGGCTATATATCTAATTTAGTATTTAGATATTAGGAAAGGCGGCTATATATGTAATTTAGTATTTAGATATTAGGAAAGATGGCTATATATGTAATTAAGTATTTAGATATTAGGAAAGGTGGCTATATATGTAATTTAGTATTTAGATATTAGGAAAGATGGCTACATATGTAATTTAGTATTTAGATATTAGAAAAGATGGCTATATATGTAATTTAGTATTTAGATATTAGGAAAGGTGGAAATGTATGTAATTTAGTATTTAGATATTAGGAAAGATGGCTATATATGTAATTTAGTATTTAGATATTAGGAAAGGTGGCTATATATCCAATTTAGTATTTAGATATTAGGAAAGGTTGCTATATATCCAATTTAGTATTTAGATATTAGGAAAGGTGGCAATGTATGTAATTTAGTATTTAGATATTAGGAAAGGCGGCTATATATGTAATTTAGCATTTAGATATTAGGAAAGGCGGCTATATGTAATTTAGTATTTAGATATTAGGAAAGATGGCTATATATGTAATTTAGTATTTAGACATTAGGAAAGATGGCAATGTATGTAATATAGTATTTAGATATTAGGAAAGATGGCTATATATGTAATTTAGTATTTAGATATTAGGAAAGGCGGCTATATATCTAATTTAGTATTTAGATATTAGGAAAGGTGGCTATATATGTAATTTAGTATTTAGATATTAGGAAAGGTGGCTATATATGTATTTAGTATTTAGATATTAGGAAAGGTGGCTGTATATCCATTTTAGTATTTTGGGTATTTAGAGGAAGAAGCTATATATAGCAATTTAGTATTTAGATATTAGAAAGATGGCTATATATACTTAATTTAGTATTTGGAGTATTAGGAAGGGTAGTATATATATAATTTAGTATTTAGATATTTAGGAAAGATAGCTATATATATGTAATTTAGTATTTAGATAATATCCCATTTTAGTATTTAGATAATAGGAAAGGTGGCTATATATGTAATTTAGCATTTAGATATTAGGAAAGGTGGCTATATATGTAATTTAGTATTTAGATATTAGGAAAGGCGGCTATATATGTAATTTAGTATTTAGATATTAGGAAAGATGGCTATATATGTAATTTAGTATTTAGATATTAGGAAAGGTGGCTATATATGTAATTTAGTATTTAGATATTAGGAAAGATGGCTACATATGTAATTTAGTATTTAGATAGTAGGAAAGGTGGCTATATATGTAATTTAGTATTTAGATATTAGGAAAGATGGCTACATATGTAATTTAGTATTTAGATTTGGCTATATATGTAATTTAGTATTTAGATATTAGGAAAGGTGGCTATATGTGCATATGGAGTTATATACATATATACATTAACATATAAATGTATATAAATATGAGTAGACTCATATGTACATAAATATATAAGTATATATCAAAATAAATAAAGTTATATATATATATATATATATATATATATATATATATATATATATATAGAAAGAAGTAGTGTTATATATCCATAAATATATACATAAATGTACATGTGAAGGCTGGTAGGCCTGGAGGTGTGGACGGTGTCTTCCAGACAATTCAGTTTGGCTGGTAGGCTGATTATGTTGTTGGGACCCTGACCTTTTCCATACGGTCTGCCATTCTATGATGTAACACAGACTAGGTTAACAAAAAAAAACACACTTGCTACACGTGCTTCCAGTTCCCTCCATCCAGCACCCAGTTTTATATCTTGGCAGTTTGAATGTGAAAATGTATTGGTGGGTCCCTCTACAAACAGAGTCTCTGGTGCTGACTCACAAATTGAGCAGATGGTGAGGTTAGTAGGCATTTCCAGGTCTATAATTTATTGTTTAGACCCTGGTCAGGGAGAGGGAAATAAAGGCAGCCTCTTTCGGACGAATACATAAATGCTAACTGAGGCAATGCTTTGGTAGTTTTCTGATAGTAGTACCCTTCCTTATCAGACTGCAAATTTTGCATGCATAGATATACACAAAATAAATTTTTTTATAAAGTGGTATTTAATCCAGTAGTTTCCCTCCTACAATTTTTATGTCATAATTAATATTTATTATTTATTGCTATATATTATCATTTTAGCCACCACTTGTATGCAACTTTTCCATGCACTATATGCTGTTTCACTAGGATTTAGCTAGGAATATATGAATTTCATGTTTCCCTTGACAGACAGTTTGATACACTATGCAGTTCACCATACATTGCAGTTTCCCTATAGATTTGTCAGGCACGGTGCACTGGGCATCATCTTATTTCATTATTTCCATTGGATGCTCTGGCCCATACTACGTGTGTTCTTACAGAAAATTAAACACATATTCTGATTTGTTTGCTTATTTCAGTTTTTATTTATTTATAAAATATTTGCCTGGAAGGATGATTTGAGAGTGCTGCTTTTTAAGTATATCTTTGTGAGCATATACTTAAATAATAATACATATCTGTTCAAACATGTACAACAAAATTAGACATTTAGCAATGAGTGCAGTTGCTTTTGGTTAAAGATAGAATGAAGCAGATGTTTTCAGACTTGTGGCAGATTTTATATATTTAAACTAGTATAGTTATTCTGTAGTCATTAGAATTCGCTTTTCAGAACATTTGGTCAAAGGCATTGACGTTATGGGCCTTGATATATCAGGGTATGTCTCTTTTATATCAAGATTAGTTTGGTTAGTATTTGTTTTGCAACAGATTTTTGGTTGCATGCCTTTCCATTACACTAGTCTTGTTGCAGGAAATGCCACTGAGGAAAGTAGTGGAGGGTGGGAGCGGTAACCAGTCGACACCGGCTAAGAAGTCAAATCATTCTAAAATTATTAGTCAAGAAAGCTATATATTAAATCCCTTTGTCCCTGATCCACAAACTGTTGGATTAGAGACTAGGGTAAAAAGGTCAGGATGGTGGTACCAGTTCCACCTAAATGTGGGCTTAAACCCTAGTATTTACACAAAAGTTACAAAAAAATATATTAATTGGGTAGCTCCCCTTTAAAAAGAGAGGGGGGCTCCCAATCTACCTGGTAATTAGAAAAGAACACCAATTGATACAAGGATATACCTATAGATATGTCCAAGATTGAAAAGGTTACTACAGGGAAAGCCTGTATGAATATAAAAGACACTAAATATACATGTATCCTAACATAAGCAGTAATAAACTGCAATTTTATTAAACATACTTGTCAGGATTACTGTTTGATCCAGCACGTAGAACTGTACAGCACGGATGACAAATAAGTAACGTATTACCGGTCCTTAGAATGGCCGGATTTAACGTACAAAGAATAGTCAAAAATACTAGCCGAGGTCAGGGAACACAGAAAGGGACACAGCGATGAGGAAAGCCAGGAGTCAGGATACCAGAATATAGAGAAGTCAATAAACAAAGCCAAAGTCAAAAACCAGGTAGAAAACTATAAACAGGAACGCGCTCTCAGACAACCACAAGGGAAACCACGACAGGGCACTGAGCAGGCTGAGAACTGGGCCTAAATACCCCTCCTATAGTTCTGATAGGCTGTAACCGGCCTTTGACCCCAAAGTCAGTTACCAGGTTTCATTTGCATAATTGCTGCTCAGCATTAACCCTTCTGTGGATTAGGTTGCTGCTCGGCACAACTTTTCCTGTGTGGACAGTAAATGTCATTAATCACTTTTCTCTAAGCGGATGAATACATGACACCAGGTTTCATTTGCACAATTACTGCTCAGCATTAACCCTTCTGTGGATTAGGTTGCTGCTCGGCACAACATTTCCTGTGTGGACAGTAAATGTCATTAACCACATTTCTATAAGCGGATGAATATGTGACAATACTATAGAGAGGATACAATGTATCAGTGTCTAACAAGTGCTTATAACCCTGAAATCCTATGTGGATATATCTCAATATCTAGATCACAATTAAGGCATATTTCACCCATGAAAAAATATTTGGAAAAACATTCAGGCAAGCCAAACCAGCATGAAATAAAGTGCCTATTAGTGTGCTGCAATACAAAAATAACTACTTCCATATTTTATTCAAGGGGAAAAATTCAGGGAAATATTGCAAAAAAGGCAGAAAACTACCAAAGTATTTTTGTTCTGCTAATTCTATGTTGCCAGCTGGTCATAATTGTATTATTATATCTAAAAAAATAAGACAGAGAACTTAATTTTATAATGATGATTGCTTTTTTTCTTCTTTTGCAATATTTGTTAATTATAAATGGGGAACAGCTACAACAGAAGTGCTTTTCAGTTGATAAAATGTAACTTTTCAATAAATGGATGGAAAAGTCAGTTGACCTGGCCTATTCCACCCTGAGAAGAACAAAGCTTTCCCACACATCCAGTCTGCTGCTTCAGCAGCCATTTTACGGTTAACAAAAACAAAAAACAAAAAAAAAAACAGTGTCCTTTGAAGGGAGAAGTGAGTGATCAATTAGATCTCAGCTAGCAGATGAAGACCCCTCAAGTATCAAAGTAAAGAGCCGGGTAACCCAATGTGAGGAGATTCAACTTGAGGGATGTTGCTCCATCACTTGTGTGGAGATTTGTGAATGTTGTGGACTCAGAGGGTTCTCTGTAGCAGAACTCAGTAATTTACTTTTGACAGTGGTCGGTGGACAAGACAATAGCTGCTGTACAGACAGAGAGTAGGTCGCACACTCTGCTTCTCTTTCCAGGAGAAAATCATGGATTCTGTCAATAAGTCTGTCCCTTCAGTATTTCAGACTGCTCGATAGGGTTAGTGTCAGTTTCCCCTTAATGCTAGCATTACTCGTGGATGGTAGCATTAGTTCAGGGCAATTAGCCACTAGTTTGTAAACACAAGCTTTGAATACATCCTTCATCATCTGAACCATTGCTGCTACATCAATCTAGCCAAATTGGTTTGTAGTGTGCTGCAAAGACAACTTACCTGTTTTTCAGGAAGGCATCAATCTTATGAGGCAGGTGATGGCCTGGCCCAAATTGACATTACTGTGGCTCAATGTTTCTGTCAAACCCCTAAAAGGTGTAAGGACTTTCACTAGCTGCTCTATTATTGTCCATTCCTCGGGCCCAGTGGTTGCTTAATGTCAATGAAATGGTCAGATGATAGACTATGGATTGACCTCTACTGTTGCGAAATTATTTCCAGTATGTCTAAAGTAAAGTTCAACTGCATGCTGACATGCTGGCATAGCTGATGTAAGGGAAACCCTGTTTTATCTTGTGCCTTCCTCAAGAGCTGGCTAGCCTTTATAATATGGTGGAAACACACAACCTTTGTGCTACCTCCTGGATTTTCAGCCTTTACTACAAAATGTAGAATGTGTGCAGAATAACACACCTACAAAGGAACCATTTTGCAGAGCTTTGAAAATGTTAGCGCTTCTGTTATTGACCATAAACCCAACATGCAACATTGTCTACCTGCTATCCCAACCAATTTCCTATTTATACTCTGTTTGCCTGCAAGATAAGGTGTGATATTTGCTTCCCTATAAGCATACTCCCAGCTTTCCATGCTGCTAGGGTTGATCCTTGTCTACTACCACCACCACCACCATACACAGGCATGGTCTGCCAGCAGTGTTCTGTCAATAATGAGGAAGGCGTACTGTTCACTAGACACAGTCTATAAATCTGTGGTTAAGTTTGCACACTCACCTACAGCATTCGCCAGCTGCTCCTTCAATTCTACCACACAGGATAGGTACATTGAAGGTACACTGAGGGTGTGATTGGATTTGCATCAGTGGAAAGGGAAGCTGTAGCAAAACTAGCCTTTACACTAGCATTTGGTTGACTAATGCTAATGGAAAGGGTGTTGGGAGCAGTGGTGATAGTGGTGGTGGGGTTGATGGTAACAACAATGAAAGTAGGCAAGCTACTCACGAAGGTGGTAGCACATGAAAACAGACTCCTTTAGACGAGGCATTTCAAAAGCAGATCAAAATGGACTTAGTCAAGGTGGAGAATATGCAGTAAAAGAGTGCAGACTATCTGCACAAAGTAGTGATCTGCTATCTACCCTCTCCTTAGTCTTGCCTTGTCAAGCTCCTTCTTGGACAGATTTAAAGTAATGTCTGCAGTGGAGGAAGAATAAGCAATATCATCACCAGATTCATCACTACCACTACCAATACCAAGACCAGACAGTGTGTTCATTTCTTCTGAAGTCTCCTCTACTTGTTCATCAGAGCTTGTCTCTGATGGCACTGAGGAACTAGAATCTGCTGAGTTCTCCCTTATTTGCTTCTTGGTGGGTGAGGGAGGGGATCTGGGTATGACAATAAGCTAATTAATTTCACTGATTACTGATCATTTGCTATTGTAGAAGGAGCTGCAGTGCCAGTGGAAGCAGTAGCAGATGCATAAATAAGCCAAGAAAAAGTCCTGAATGGTGAACTGGATGTAGCAGACATGCTATTCCCACAATCCTGAGGCTAACTACTACTAATAGTGGTGGTTCTTCTGGTGTTGGTGGTGCAGGCAGAGGGGTTAAACCGGTCATAGGCAGATTGAGGAACACAACCACTACCCTTCTTCAATTTCTTCTTGGGGTTAGAATGTATTACTGATGTTACTGAATTTGTTGCTAATATTCAAATAAATTAAATATAATATCCGAATGTGTATTGTGTAAAGAAACACAGCTCTATTAAGTCCAAATAGATGATTGTGTTGAAAAATTATTTGCTTCTTGGTGGATTTGCAAGTACAGTGCTCACACACTTGTAACCATACACACTGGACTGAACACACTCCACCCTCCAAAAAAGAATTTCCTTTCCATGAACAGTTAACAGAAATAGTCTTGTCAAAGTATAAATCAGTGAATACAACTTGGTATAAGTGGCACTGGCAGTGACTAGAAAAAGGATGAATTAAACAATATATATATATATATATATATATATATTTATTTAATAATAGTTTAATTCATCCTATATCTAGTCACTGCCAGTGCCACTTATACCAAGTTTGATATATATATATATATATATATATATATATACATTATCTCCAAATCAAAGTTTGTGTAAGAGGCACTGTGACACAAGCAGGGACTAAGCACAGCAGTAACCAAGCAGTAACATGCCTCGCTAGGATGAGTGGTCCAGGCTAGATATCTCCCACTCAAAATTGATATAAATAGCACTGACAGTAGCTAGGAACAGCAGTAACCTAAACACCAGTCTCACGCTCAAATTAAAGTATTATTAAACCAGCTATGTCTGTCTTCAAATCAAAGATTGTGTTGGTGACAATGTGCCTCTGGTAGGTACAGCATTGACCTAACCACTCTCACACTAAGATCAATGACCTAGGCTATCTAGTTCCAAGTCAAAGTTGTTGTAAGTGAAACTGGCAGTAGCTAAGGTAGGTACAACAGCAACCTGAACCAAAATAGTCTCACATTAGGTTCAATGACACAGGCTCCCACTCATAGTTGTTGTAAATGAAACTATCAATAGCCAGCTAGGTACAGCAGTAACCTTGGTCTTGTGAACCCCCATTCACTAATTTTCAACAGGATATGGCTGTCTTGCATTTAGCACCGGCGATTTTGCCTAATGTGAAAGCTTATCAATGCCATTCTCTACCTGTACTGAAGGGTACCCATTGAGCATTGGAGCGTGGTGCTTTGCTTCATGTAAGCAGCAATTAAACTCAAGCCTCCACTGAGGGTGTTGAAGCCAATATGTGACATACCATGGTCTTACAGGCTCTGACTAAACCATCATTCGAACCTCTAGCAGGAGCTTCCATGATGTTGGCACATAAAGTGCTGTTGCTGGTGGCTAGGAGCAAGGAGAATGTGTGAACTCCAGGCTTGGTCCTGTGAACCCCCATTCACTAATTATCAACAGGATATGGTTGTCTTGCATTTAGCACCAGAGATCCTGCCAAAGGTTAAAGCTTATCAATGCCATTCTCTACCTGTACCGAAGGGTATCAGGACACTCTTCACTCATGCTGTTGCAGCATCATGGGCTTCCATGGCAATGGTTTCTGCTGACACTTTTTGTAAATCTGGCATTTGGACTACTTTGAAAACCTTTCTCCAACATTACATAATGTACGTTAAAGCAGTCAATGAGGCGCAATCTGGACGTCAAGTCCTTAACTCAGTTCAATCTTCTAATCTATGTTGAATTGTTATGATTATTTGATTGGCAGTTATTTATGTTTCTGTCCCTCCCTTTGAAGCTTGGGTATTCTCATGATGTATATGTTGCCATGATTAGCTAGGAAAGTGAAAAATGTATTCATACTTACCGTAATTTTCTTTTCCTGACTATTATTCATGGCAGCATATACTACTTACCTATCAATGTCTCTATTTATCTACGGTAGAGTTTGTTACTGGACCTTAGGAATGGAGCCTCCTTTTAAAGCCTTTTTGTGTTTCTCCTGTCCTATCGGCTGTAAGGGGCAGAGCTAACCCATGACGAATATGCTGCCATGTATAATGTCCCTCTCCCTCTCTGATATCATCCAGATAATGGAACCAGGTGTTGTTCTGCACTCTCAATATCACTATAAGCACATATAAGGTTCTTGGGGCTTGGGGCTTGATTCCAAATGGTAGTTCTCTTCTGATATAATGCTGAAGATCTAGTGATAGTAAGCATCCTTGAGATATATAGATATAAGGAAATTATCCTTCCAAATTTCTTGAGATATGGATCTGATTGAGAGGCGAATATTGTCCCTGGAACGGCTCTTGTTATGGGACCTAAGAAATCACTTCTTCGTCCAGAAGGTTTCTTACATATTCCTTCGGTGCTTTACCTTTTGATTCATCTGTCTGAATTCTCTTGTTGGTATAAAGACTCCTGTGTCTAAAGAAAAAAACTCCAGTCTATATCCATCTGGACTATGGACACCACCCAAGTCTCCAGAATGTGATGAGCCCAGGTATGTCTGATCAGAAAAAATAAGGCTCCTAGTACTGGAGGACAGACACAAGTTCATTGCTGAAGAGCAGAATGACTGCTTCATAGCTCTATTAGAACCTTGAAAGGCAGGTTTACCAACTGCCATGAGTTACCTGTGGAGTAGTTCCTGCAGGGTCAGAAACTCCATGTATCTCAGAAATGCTGGTCACTGGATGTTCTCCTGTCTGACCATGAAGGGTTAGGATTCTTGTATTTTCAGTCCTGAGGTACAAATACCTTGCAGCCCTCAACCGCCTTCTTAATGGATTCATCCAAAGCTTTCCCTAACAGCAGCTCCCCTTCAAATAGAATGGTATAGAGGGCAGACTTGGAGGATGAGTTGTCATCCCAGAAACAGAACAATAATGCTTTCCCAGCTGCTATAGATAAAGCCATTTGTTTGAGAGAATACCCTAGTTACATCTAGGGAAGCTTCTGTGAAAAAGTCAGTTGTAACTTGAAGACTTCAGACTGCATCTTCAATCTTGGCTCTTAATATCTCTCGCCATAATAACCTTTAGATCTTTAATCGTACTTTTCATGGGTCTAGAAACAACAGTGCAAGCTACAAAGCTGGATGACATCCTGCATTGGCAGGCGTATAAATTTGAACAGGCCTGCGTCCACTTTTGATCCATAGGCTTGCATAAAAAAAGCAGAGTAGCATCGTCCCACAGGCTACCCTGAAAATCAGTGCATCCACCTTAGGTGGTGAAGTCCAGTGGGTAGAAGTACCTTCCTCCACAGAGTAAAGTTTGGCCTCTTTTTCTTACCCCTAGGGCCTTTTAAATACCTTGGAACTTCCTTTGTAAGCCATGCCGGCATGTCATGTGGCAGCGCAGGTATAGATGATGCTGAAGCGGTTACCTTCTAGAGACAGTCAATGCATAATGGTTTTCCTTGCACTGCTTTCCCATCACAACCAGAACATGGTGTAGATTCAGACAATACCTTGCAACTTCCTTTGTAAGCTATGCCAACATGTCCTGTGGCTGAGCAGGTATAAGTGATGCTGAAGAGGTTACCTTTTGAAGACAGTCAATGCATAACGGTTTTCCTTCCACTGCATTCCCATCACAATCAGAACATGGTGTAGATTCAGATATCAAATAAACAATAAATATATATTAAAAAGGGCACTGTCAAAATCTTTTACCAAGAAATCAGTCAAACAGATTTAAAACTGGCTGAAAAGAGCACATACCCATGTCTGGAGACCCTGCAAATACTTTCCAAATAAGTTTGAGATGTTTACTGTAATTTTCCCTCCATTTTAGGTACTTTCTGGCAATTGCCCTTATCCAAGATGGCTGCCGCAACTTGTATTCCCATAATGCAAGTAATCGCTATTGGGCCCTTTAAGGCACAAACTGCACATGCGCGGGCCTCTTCCGAGTGCATTTGCCATTTAGAGACCAGGGAGAGAGCTTGGTCTGCAGCATACCTGAACACCCAGGGACCGAGGGGAAGCATAAGAGATAAAGTAAAAGTAAAGTAAAAGTGCCTGCAAGGTGATTAAAATACAACAAGGTGCAGAAGTCAAAGTTTAAAGGCACCACTATATAAAGGCATCATAGTATAAAAGGAATCACAGCCTACGGCACAGCTGCATAATGTACCACAGGTTAAAGACATCACAGTTTAAATGCATCACAGTATAAAAGCATTACAGCATAAGACACAACTGCATAATGCACCACCGTTTAAAGATATTACAGCATAAGGCACAGCTGCACAATGCACCACAGTTTAAAGACATCACAGTTTAAAGGAATCACAGTGTAAAAGTACCACAGTATAAAAACACAACAGTATAAAGGCACCCTTAAATAAAAGGCACCACAGAATAAAGGCACCCAAAAAGAGCAAAAACAAATAAAGTAATGAAGAGTAAAAACATACATGTCCATAAGTAAAGGGAGCAAAATGCTCACATCCTAAGGGCTGTAGGACAGTAAAATGACTGAGGACCTATCAATGTCTCTATTTATGTACAGTAGAGTTTGTTACTGACTTAGGACCTTAGGAATGGAGCCTCCTTTTAAAGCCTTTGGTATTTTTCCTGTCCTATCGGCTGTAAGGGGCGGAGCTAACCTATGATGTATATGCTGCCATGATTAGCCAGGAAAACATTTTTTCATAGTTAGTTTCTTTAACACTTGGTAAATAGCCCTTATTACTGAAAGCATTAGAATGGCAATGAAGGGGTATAGGTACAATTACTGTAAAATGGCATTTCTATGAAAACACCTGCCATTATAAGGCAATTTAAGAGCTTGTATGTCAGGTGACATACAGTAAGGCCTGTCCAATTATATAACTGTATTCACTAGTTTGATGACTTATCTGTGGAGTTGGTAATGTAACTATTGATTGATTCGTGATCTTTATCTATTTCTGTTGTTCTAGCTTTGTACATAATATTGACCTTAGCACTGCTATTGTGTTGCTAAATAGTAATGGAAGCTATTTATATTATAATGTAAGACATTTTGTTTGCACGAGGGAAATTAAAAATAAATATAGCCATAAAAGCTCTAAACTTATACCTGCTGGATCTTTGAAGTTTGCAACTCTGTTATTCTATAATCATGTTCTGCAGATTCCACTAACACTATAATAAGATATAGAACCGATAATTTGAAAGTATAAATATGTAGTTTTTCTCTGATAAAAATGGAATGCATTATTTGGAATGTTCTATACAAATATAGAACATCCACAGAAACTAATTACGTTATGGCATGGTCTGCCAGAGAGAGATGTGGCAGAAAGCTCTGTGTAGAATTTTAATAATAGGCAGGAAAGATTCTTGTCAGAAGACATTACTGGGCACAATGGAATGTGATTAGATTCACAGTTTTTGTTGTTGTTACATTATAGTCTTGTTTACCACAGAATGCATATCACATGTTTCCAATCTAATAAAATGTTTTCTCTTCCCATCATTGCAACCCCTAGGTTGTTGGTGGTGTGTTCATGCATAGATTTATAAGATGTTAAGAAAGAATCATTGGTTTTCACTAACGTTCATAATGAGAATTGCATGCCCCTTCTAGGAAAACATATGGTTCTCCCAGTGATATATTTAGCCTTTTCATTATTCAATTTTCATTAAGCCATTCTTCTCCTATTCTTCCCTGTTGAACCTCCCCCACACATCCATCGTAATCCTCCTTCCCGTATAGTCCTTGTTAATGTGTGTGCAACTGTGTATCTAGTATGTCTGATTGGGTTTACATATCTGTCTTCCTCAAAAAAGGGTGCATGCAACTTCACATGTGTTTGGGATTGGGTATGTATATATAAAACTGCACACTTGTTGTGTATGTGACTTGGTGTGTGTGTTTATGTAAGTAAGTAAATTGTGTACGACACTGGATGTGCCTGTGAGTTAGAAACTGTAATATTTTATAAGCAGTGACCAATAAAGAGTTGTCATGATGCTTACCTGTTTTCAACGAGGGCCGAATACACTGCTCTGTGCTCTCTCCTAAATGTTCGGAAGATACTGCTAATAGACTTACCCATTCTGTGCTGTCGAATCACTCCTCTTCACAGGCCTCGTGAACCAGATGCACAATTTCTCCACCCAGACTGCTTTCCCATAGAAATTCAGACACTGTCCTCTCGATTGGCGCATCCTTATCTATAATTAATTTGCAAAAGTCACATCCGATTCCAAAGTGTCCATGTCACTTAGGCAACCCTGTTCTCTTACTTTTTGCAGTTCCAGTGGAGATATGGACCAATCAGAAGTTAAGTGAACCTACATATGGCTTGTTTAGGACCTTATTCAGTCCCCGATCATGGTGTCTACCGTGGTACCCATATAGTGTGTTCTGTATTTCTTGTATTTTTGTCATGGACCTTGGCTTGTTTTCGATATTTGTGTAATTCTGGACTCCTGACCTGGCTTGTTTAATTGTATATCCTTATTTCTATAATCCTGACCTTTGCTATTTCAGACTTTGTCTCTATCTGTCAATTATGTAAAATCTGGCCTCTCTATGGCAATATGTCTATTACTGACCTTGTTATTTGGGTTTACATTTTACATCTTGTAAGTTATGTAAACTCTCGAGGACAAGAGAGGCACGAGAGAGGTCCTTCACCTCACAAGACGACTGTGTTGCTGTAGTTGCCTGTCCCCAGACTTGTTCATGGGGCATGGCTGTGGGTGAAAAAAAATATACATTTAAAAAAAAAAAAAAAAAGAGAAAAGTAACAAAACCTTATTTTGCAGCTTTTCCAGTCTGCTGTCTTGGGCTGGGCTGGATTTATGGCAAATACATTAATGGATACGCATTGACATGGTAAAGCCCTTACCACGGCTGATGTAAATGAAAGCAAATCACTGTTTCCATTAACCTGACAAGTTTTATTTATCCTAAATCAGCAGCAAATACAATGCCTGTACCAGTAGATGTACCAGCTGCAACAACATTACTAGTTTGCACACAAATCTTATTAAAACCAAATTGTTAAAATGTTATACATTTCATCAATGGGAGAAGATTTTGATATATATATTTGGTTGACTGTGTGATAAGTGCCTTTACTTCTCTAGTTCTCTGGGCTCTGACACCTGTTTTTAAATTCAGTACAGAGTTTAAAAGGAAGGCATTTATGTAGAGTTAAGCAGAAGAGTAACTGGGCAGAGATTAAATATGACTACTAAGGAAATAGTTATCGAACAATCAATAGATTTGACTGTCATTTTTTCAATATAATTTGTTAATTTTAATAGGCACAGCTTGAATGTTAGACATGACCGACCATGCTGATTGGTTCTTCTGAGACAAGGTAGAACGCAACTTGAAAGAGTGATTTATTAGTCACCTACAAAAAGTTTGTGCTTTGATATTCGATTGGTTTACCATAAATTTGTAGAGGCGGTTATTAAGCCATAGTGTTTACAATAAAACTATACCTACAACTACTCAAAGAAATAGGGCACATATGCAATATGATTTAGTTTATTACATTTTACTTTTGACTTTTTTTCCTTATCACACTCTTATTCTTAGCATTGTTTAAATCAGCGCTTTTAACAGGATCTTTGCCATGTAACGTGATGGACAATTTGTATTTATGTGGTATGACTAGTCAGAGCAAACAGCACTGCTGCTTCAATTAATGATAGTGCAGGATGATATTGAGATCAGATATACTTTAAATTTGTAATGCTGACATGAGGAATGAAATGAAAATTGACAACTTTCACCCTCCTCTCACTTAAAAAAACACCTAAAGTTTACTTGTCTTGTCATAAGTAGTGATGTCCCGAACGGTTCGCCGCGAACGGTTCGCCGAACGGTTCGCCGAACGGTTCGCCACGGACTCATCATTCCAGCCAATCAGCAACAGACCATCCCTCCCAGACCCTCACACCTCCTGGACAGCTCACTAAGAATGCAGCTTAAAAACTGATCCTATCCAGGAGGTGGGAGGGTCTGGGAGGGAGGTTCTGCTGCTGATTGGCTGGAATGATGAGTCCGTGGCGAACCATTCGTGGCGAACTATTCACGAACCATTCGTGGCGAACTGTTCGCGAACCGTTCGGGACATCACTAGTCATAAGCTTTTGTGATCATACCTAAATTAGTGTATTTTGTACTGACACTGAATTCCTGATATTTACCTTCAAGCAAGGCGAAAAGGGAGTTAACCTCTTAAGGACCAAACATCTGCAATAAAAGGGAATCATGACATGTCACACATGTCATGTGTCCTTAAGGGGTTAAAGGGACACTATAGTCACCAGAACAACTACAGGTTATTGTATTTGTTCATGTGAATATAATCATTTCCATCAAGCTTTTGCAGTAAACACAGTTTTTTTTCACTTCTGATGATGTCAGGGGCTAGATGGTGTTTTTAACACTAAAGGGTCAGAACTACATGTTTGTGTTACTGACCTTATAGTGTTCCTTGAACTTATCAGATATTCCTATTTGTGAAGTTGCAACTTTCATTTATGTTTAATGATCTTCAGTTTTAAAAAAAATGTAATAAAGTAAAAATGACACAAGAATATATTTAACTGTATCATAACTGTAAATGTGGGTGTTATTATTTCTAATTAAATACATATTGTCATGTGTTTATTACATTACTCTTATAATAAAAAGATCTAACTTCAGCAAGGAAATTACATTAGCAGTGGACTTATATCTATTGAATACAAAGTGCACTGTGATATGCTCTCTTATCTTTATAATGCATATCATTAAGTAGAACATATTAGTAAGTATGTCATCATTATACACTATTCAAACCCATTCCATGCATTCACTGACATATATATTGCCTGTCTTCTATGACTCTTCACGGCAATCTTTCCTTCTCATTTAAAACAGATCCCTTTATATATAATATGAGACGATAGAGGATAGATGCATTTCCTCCTGCCCCTAATGACAAACACATGCTGCTGTCCTGTGCAGTAAATTAAAGTCATATTAAATGCATATTTATATGTAAGAACCATTACTTTGAGCCATTGGTATGGTAATGTACCTTTGAATTTAGACTATTTTTATGATGCTCATCACTCAAGTGTCAAGATCAGCTCCATTACACCACTCAATGTATACGAGAAAACTACTTAATGCAAGCAATTGAGAATCTCAAAATATTGTTCTTGCATCAGCTGGGTTTCTTGTTTAGGTGAGCAATTCTATTTTTACTTGTGTAGCAATCTCAGGATCTGTTTGAACAGCTTATTATTTCAATATCCCTGCAGCTGCTTTATTTGCTTGTTGTCCCCTATCAGTGTTTTCTCCTCATTTATCTTAGTTCTGCCCGTTAATGCCAGTTCTATATTATGTTGGAGACCCTCATTGAGGTCTATGCTTGTTTGCTGCATTTTGTAGCTTGATGTGTAATTGACAATGTACAATGTCATCTAAGGCAACCTGACAATGGGATCCAAGTTATGGTGATGTTCAGGCTAAGGCATAAAGTATGAAAGAATATAAATAGATTCACACTACTAAAAGATACAGTATGTAGATATACCACCTATTGGAGATATAAAATACACATAGTGTTTTCCATACAATAAAATACAAATAATTAAAATATATGAGGAATAACCTCACAAAGATGGAGCCTCTGTGTCCATCGCCCTTGGGTGCCTATCCAAGCTCTCGATAAACTTCTTATGAAGAACTCGAAGTCCACAAATAAAAATGTAAATACAAATTTATTAAATATACTAGTAAAAATATATACTATATAGGGACAAAGATAGGGCAGGTATAAAAATAGATTATAACACAATATTACACCGCGATTATGGCCAAAAAGTAAAAGCAGTGAAAATACCAAAGTATATATACAATAAGAAAATACCGCCAACAAGAAAAGTCCCAGTAAAAGTATAAAACAGGAACTAATTCAAAATCTATATTAAGACCTTTAGGGCACATAGTATCTAAAGTGAAAATCCATTTGCCCTCTAGTTTACTAAGTTCTCGGACATTATCCTCTCCTCTCCAATCCATCCGCTTTTTCCCAATCACCATGAAACTTAGAAGAGAGGTGTCACTATTATTATTTCTCTTCAAGAAAGATACACAGACTATGTTTAAGTCTAATGTCACAGGAAGCTGTTTTAAGATACGTGATATAATGCTACAGTCCCCTGTTGACTCCAATATGTGGGTATGACCACTAGAAGCTTCAAAACCCGCATTATGGAACACATGGGGAACATACGGAGCGGATACACCAAACATAGTGTATCAGCACATTTTCTTGAACAACATAATGGTGACACCTGTCTTCTAAGTTTCATGGTGATTGGGAAAAAGCAGATGGATTGGAGAGGAGAGGATAATGTTCGAGAACTTAGTAAACTAGAGGGCAAATGGATTTTCACTTTAGATACTATGTGCCCTAAAGGTCTTAATATAGATTTTGAATTAGTTTATTTTTTATAATAATTTTTATCAAAAAAGGGAAATGAGAAGAAAAGAGAATTATTTTTTAAAAAATTTAGGAAATTTATAAAGTTTTTAAAATATAAAGTATTTTTATTGTATACATATATTTTATATATTTTTTTACTGGACATTTCTCCCCCCCTAGATATCCATTCTGCTTTATTTTTCTGAAGTTTTACTCTTTTTGCATATTATACTAATAATATTTCGATTTTATTCACAGCTTTTATTTTATATTTGGCTTTACTTTTAATTTTATTTTGTGTCTTGTTTATATGTATGGGCAAATGCCCTCTGTTGATATGGATTTTACTGACATTATTTCCACCATGCCTGGAGATGGAACGCATGGTGGAATGCAGAAGTATCACGTGACCACGCCAAACCGGAAGTCACGTACATTTTGACGAAACCGGAAGTCGTATTTGTTTTATATTTGGTTTTGTTTTTCATTCTGTGCCTTGTTTATATGTATGGGTAAATGCCCTCTGTTGATATGAACTTTATGGACACTATTTCCACCATGCTTGGAGATGGAACGCATGGTGGAACGCAGAAATATCACGTGACTATGCCAAACCGGAAGTCACGTGCATTTTGCAGAAACCGGAAGTGATACGATCGGTGGCATTTCTGAATCACAGCTAGACAGATTTGGACACATCAAGAGGGTTATTTAAACCCTGAAGTTTCTCCAGGAACACAGCACTGAGGAAGGCCCCATTTAGGGCTGAAACGCGTTTGCTTCATACTGGACTTTTACTGGGACTTTTCTTGTTGGCGGTATTTTCTTATTGTAAATATACTTTGGTATTTTCACTGCTTTTACTTTTTGGCCATAACTGCGGTGTAATACTGTGTTATATTCTATTTTTATACCTGCCCTATCTTTGTCCCTATATAGTATATATTTTTACTAGTATATTTAATAAATTTGAACACAAAATAAGAGACATCCAAGTCATGGACCATCTCACGGCACTGGTGAGAGGTACCATGAAAGCATATGAAAGGGTGTGGGAACCCTGGAAGGCCACGCATAGAGACGAATGAAACTAGAGCAGGGCAGAGGGCAGCGCCGCCCCTGTTCAACCCTGGGCGTGATCTGGGCGAAACTCCGGTCTCTTCCAGCCATAAAGGTCATCTCTGCTTTAAGAACACATTGTTGCATTATTAATTGTCTCTCACTAGATACGGTTCTGTTTAACCTATTGAATAGATATCACTTAGGGTAACTAAAATTGCATCTTAATTTATCTGAGGTTGTGGCATCCTAACAGTAGTTAATGACCTACAACAATAAAACAAGTATCTCCTACAAAGGCGGGACTGGGAACTAAAAGCAGCCATGAAAAACATTATATACCAGTCCCATAATGCGTCGAGCCAGCATAGTGTGCTGATATAGAGGTGGAAAACATAACTTAAAATTTAAGACTATTACTCCAATGAAAGAAAGCACAAAGGGCTTCAAAATAAACAAAAGAGCGTCTTTATTTTAAGCAGATGTACATTTGCATATAACCAATGTTTCAATCCATATGCCTCGACATATTAAGGAAAGTTTGTTAATGGGACTGAAATGGTGAATGTATGCGGTTGCACAGCTGTAAAAAAATGAAGTAATCTTGTTTATTTTGAAGTCCTTTGGGTGTGCTCTTCACTTTGAATATGTTATTGTGCTGGAGTATGCAACTAGCAACAAGACTGGGCCAATACGTGCTCATTACATATATGTATATATTAATGACATTTCTATGTGTATTCTGCATATATAAATGTACATTAATATATGAGTAAATAATATAGGCATAATTATATATATTACTAATACACACATTAATATACATGCATATATATATATAAAAAATATATGTAAAAAATAGATAAAATTCTTATCTTGTAATACCTTTTTTATTGGACTAACATAATTTTTTACAAGATAAGAGTTTATCTATTCTTTACATCTACATCACTGGACTAATACGGCTACAATCTCTACTTGAACACTATATATACACACACAAACTGCCCGCCATACACATAAACTGCCCCCTATACACACAAACTGCCCCCACATACACACATTGCTCCCCCATACACACACACATTGCTTCCCCATACACACACACACACACTGCCCACCCATACACACACACACTGCCCCCCCATACACACACACTGCCCCCCATACACACACATACACTGCATCCCTGACATACACTGCCGCCCTCACTCACACACTACAACCTTCACACACACACTGCACCCCTTACACATTGCACCACTCACACACACCACTGCTCCTATGCCCTACTACAGCCCCATTTCCCAGCAGATCTCAGGTAAGTTGTCAAACTGTTCTAAAACGGTTTGACTACTTACTGTGGGAGGGGGTCCCGGCACTATTGACACCATAACCACTACACTGAGCTGTAGTGGTTATTGTGTCTGGATTATTTCTTTAAATAATCTACAAGTGCCCCTCCCGAGATCAGGCTCTGGATCCGCCACTGCTCTGTATGTCTCTTTCCCCCAGCCTCTTTTGTGTATGTCCAGCCCCTTCGTCTCTTTCTCTCCTTCCAAAACCCCTCTGTGTGTCTCTTTCTATCTCCAGACCCTCTGTGTGCCTCTTTCTCTTCTCCCAGCCCCTATGTGTCTCTTTTCCCCCAACCCAGCTTTGCCCTCCACAAACCTTGTGTGTCTCTTTCTACCCCTCACTACTCTACTGTCTCTTTTTCTCTCTCTCTTACCCCTCTGTCTCTTTCTCCCTCCTTTCCTTGTGTCACTCTCTCCATCCTCTGTCTCTTTCTCCCCCTTGTGTCTCTCTCTTTCCCCTGTGTCTCTTCCCCCTGTTTCTCTCTCTTTCCCTTCTGTCTCTTTCTTCCCCCTCCCTCTGTGTCTTTCTTTTACCCCTCTGTCTCTTTTTCCCCCTTCCCCCGTGTCTATTTCCACCCTTCACCACCCTCTGATGCTGACCTTGTCTGACAGTCTGTCTGACAGATAATACAGGAGGACTGAGGGAGAAGGCAGACCTGACCATCATGCTCTCTTGCAGTTTCCACAATTCCCAGCATGGACACATCATAGAGTAATCACTACTCTATGATGTTGCTGTGCTGGGAATTGTGGGAACCGCGAGGGAGCATGATAGTCAGGTCTGCCCCCTCCCTCAGTCCTCCTGTATTATCTGATAGCTGCACGGCTGTCAGTATTAGTGTGTGCCGCTGGACCGGCGGCCACCCAGCCCGGCTGCACGTCCATGTGCTACATGGACAGCCGCAAGGTAACTATGAAACGTGGCTGGCCCCCTCAGAGTGTGCCACCAGACCAGCCACCCGACGCACCTACATGCGGCCTGTGGCCGCGATGTTGCTGAAAACGGCCACGGAGCTCCCTCTCTTTAGGAAATCAGAGCTGTGCAGCCCCCAGGTGCTGTGGCCCACCAGGAAATTTCCCGGTATCCCGGTGGGTCAGTCTGGCCCTGTCTCCTGCCTTCCCTAGTCATAGTACCAGATCAGTCCAAATCAGACAATACACAAAGGAGATGCTTGCATTACCACAACTTGTTGCAGATAGTAAACTATGGCCTGCTAATGGCATGAACCCCATTAACGCTTTGTTACAAAAGGTATATATTGACTTTAGCAAAGTTTGTTTGAGTTACATTTATAGTATTGCTATGGATCTTTGCAGTTTATAACTAAGCTTTGATTGTGTGTTCTGTTTGTTAAATGTAAATTTAACCTGTGTTTAAACGCAAACAAATCACCTGTTTCCAATACAAAGCCATCAAGTCTTACAACTATTGCACGAATAATGAGGAAATTACATGTGTCCCTATTTTATTCCGGAGACTGCATGAAAGCCTCTAGGTTCTCCAGAATGCGTTGAATATGCGGTTGTATCAGAGCTCTGTTTCCCTCCTGGCAATGCACAGGGCTGTGGTGTGTGGGCCGACCGCCATTTTGTAGGCCCAGCTTGTGTCCTCCGGACTTTGTGTATCTTTGTATCTGCCCTGGTTTCCCTCGTCACTTGGTGGCCTTTGTTTGGCTTTTTAGTGCCATTTCTGTAGCATTAAGTCGCTTTTTCCATTCCAGTTCGCAGGAGCTGCTGAGGTTAATGTCCTCTCAGTTCTGCGGTCAGGCCCCGCCCCCCACCATAAAATAATAATTATACATGATGTTCATATCAGAAGACATTTTTGAACCTATAGTTCAGTACATCAGAAGGGATTGTCTCATAAGTACTGCAGACTGATATATGTCTCCCTAGAGAGATAGATCTGTCTGTCTATCCAGCCATTCTGTCCGTACATCCTTCCATTCTCTCTGTGTATCACTCTTGCACAACAGAGCATGATCTGTTTTTGGAGTTTATCAAGTCTTACCTTAAGATACTTAGAAAGCCATTTAGAAATTGAAGGCAGCATCAGGTACCTAGAGCACTGTGGGTTAGTTATCTAGAACCCTTCTCTAGATGATGTTTACATATGTCACATTACTCATGTGTCCAGGGTATATGTTTAGAATATTATTCAAGTATTATTGTTAATATGTGTATTTCTTTTTTTCCCAGAATTTGAGACAATTGTGGTACAAAGTTTTTTTTTTCTAATTAAAATAGATTCCATCCCATATTTACGGAGACAGACATATAGCTATGCTGCAATAAAATAGCTGAATCTAGAATCTAGATGATCATTGTATGTAAATAGACTTTTAAAGCACATATTTGATATATTTTAAGTTTCAAAGATCAAAAAAATTTGCGTTGCTCTACTTTATAAATCCATTAAATAAAATAGTTCATATATAAGATATTCATGTACAAACGAGAGTCAGCCCTTACAAACGTCATTCACCTTCTGGAGTAAACAGTGTCCTCTACTCCAGCCACATGTTCTCATTTGAGAAAAAGTACAGTGCTACTCATTGTATGATCTGAGCATTTTATTAGTTCATAGTCTTTCTTCTTTACATACACAATTATTGAGGAAAGCAATGATTTTTAGGGCTGTTTCTTTGCAAATGAAAGAAGCGTTTGATGTTGAAAAGGCATAATAAGAATTACTAAGTACTGTACTATAGTCATTTTAGAATGACCCAGATAAGGTACATGAGCTAGAAAGGAGAATAATAGTAAGAAAAAAATAACGAATAGAATATCATTATCTCAGAACCCTTTTGTCCAGAGATCATTTATTGCACATTAAAAGTAATTATATTTATATGGCATTTAAGAAACAGAATAAATTAGGAACCAGGAAAGAAAATACAGTGAAAATGTTGGAGAATTAATATCAGGATGCTATACATGATTAGGATCCATGGATGTATAACTCTTTAAAATGTAGTGTTACTGTTGAAACCCAAGTTATTTTCCTCACTCTTAAACATGTCACCACCAGGTTGAGCCCTTGGGTTAATTCAGCTGTTAGATGTTCTAATCATCCATTAAATTTCTTGGGTAATGCAGCAAATTAGGTTAAATTCAGAAGCAGGCTGTCCAAGGCTGAGAAAATTGAGGACAGGATAAACAGTGGTAAGCATGATGGATTGATATAAATAGGAGACAGAAAGCCATGAATGGTTTAGAGACCAGATACAAGGAGACAATCTAAAGTATAATAACAATATTTGAGCAGGCAGTTCCCATGAGCAAACCAGAGTCAGAATATCTGAAGACGGGAAAGTGAACATTATATAATGGAGGATTATATATATATATATATCTGGACCTGGTAATTTTAATTAGAAAAATGTGAGAATTAAAAGTGTATTTATATTTACAACAAAATTCGTGGTGCTTTACAATTGGGTGAACTAACAAATATGTAATTGTAACCAGACAAGTTGGACATACAGGAACAGAGGGGTTGAGGGCCCTGCTCAATGAGCTTACATGCTAGAGGGAGTGGGGCAAAGTGACACAAAAGGTAAGGATAGTATTATAGAAGTAGATTGGCAGAGTAGTATTCAATGAGGCTGGCGAGGGAGCTCTTCCTCTGAGCACTCTGCTCAACTCCCTCGCGCGCCGCAGAGTGAGGCTGGGAGCCGGAATATGACGTCATCAACCCGGCTCCCAGTCTCACTCTGCGGCGCGTGAGGGAGCTGAGCAGTCAGATCAGGGGAAGTGCTCCCTCGCCAGCCGCCCGCCCAGTAGCCAGCCCATCAGCCCGACCGGCAGCCACTGGACCACCAGGGAGAAAGATGAACCACCCCCCCAGCACTCCCAAAGGTAAGGAGGCTGGGGGGGGGTTAAATAAAAAAAAAAGTGTTAATGTGAGTGATTGTGTGTGTGTGTGTGTGTCTGATTGTGTGTGTGTGTGTGTTTGTGCCTGACTGTGTGTGTTTGTGTATGTGTGTGTCTGACTGTGTGTGTGTGTGTGTGTGTGTGTTTGTTTCTGACTGTGTGTGTTTGTGTGTGTGTTTGTCTAACTGTGTGTGTGTGTCTGACTGTGTGTGTGACTGTGTGTGTGTTATGTCTGACTGTGTTTGTGTGTGGCTGTGTGTGTGTGTCTGACTGTGTGTGTGTCTGACTGTGTGTGTGTTTGTGTGACTGTGTGTGTGTGTGTGTCTAGCCAGCCCATCAGCCCGACCGGCAGCCGCTGGACCACTAGGGAAAAAGAGGAACCCCCCCAGCACTCCCAAAGGTAAGGAGGCTGGGGAGGTTAAATTAAAAAAAAAGTGTTAATGTGAGTGATTGTGTGTGTGTGTGTGTCTGACTGTGTGTGTGTGTGTCTGATCGTGTGTGTGTGACTGTGTGTGTGTTTCTGGGTTCAACTGTGTGTGTTTGTGTGTGTGTTCTCGACCGTGTGTGTGTGTGTCTGACTGTGTGTGTGTGTGTGTGTCTGACTGTGTGTGTTTGTGTCTGACCGTGTGTGTGTGTTCGACTGTGTGTGTGTGTGTTTGTGTGTGTGTGTCTGACTGTGTGTGTGTGTGTCTAGCCAGCCCATCAGCCCGACCGGCAGCCGCTGGACCACTAGGGAGAAAGAGGAACCCCCCCCCCAGCACTCCCAAAGGTAAGGAGGCTGGGGAGGTTAAATTTAAAAAAAAGTGTTAATGTGAGTGATTGTGTGTGTGTGTGTCTAACTGTGTGTGTGTGTCTGACTGTGTGTGTGACTGTGTGTGTGTGTTTCTGTCTGTCTGTGTTTGTGTGTGTGTGTGTGTGTGTGTCTGACTGTGTGTGTGTGTGTGTGTCTCACCGTGTGTGTCTGACTGTGTAATTGTGTTCAGACTGTGTGTGTGTCTGACCGTGTGTGACTGTGTGTGTGTGTTTCTGTCCACCGTGTGCTGTGTGTGTGTGTGTCTGACTGTGTGTGTGTGTGTGTGTCTGACTGTGTGTGTGTGTGTGTGTGTGACTGTGTGTGTGTGTGTGTGTGTGTGTGTGTCTAGCCAGCCCATCAGCCTGACACGCAGTCGCTGGCCACTATGGAGAAAGAGGAACCCCCTCCCCCAGCACTCCCAAAGGTAAGGAGGCTGGGGAGGTTAAATTAAAAAAAAAGTGTTAATGTGAGTGATTGTGTGTGTGTGTGTGTCTGACTGTGTGTGTGTCTGACTGTGTGTGTGTTTGTGTCTGACAAACACACACAAACACACACAGTGTTTGTGTCTGACTGTGTGTGTGTGTCTGACTGTGTGTGTGTGTGTGTTTGTGTGTGACTGTGTGTGTGTGTCTGAATGTGTGTGTGTTTGTGTCTGACTGTGTGTGTGTTTGTGTGTGACTGAGTGTGTGTGTCTGACTGTGTGTGTGTGTGTTTGTGTCTGGACTGTGTGTTTGTGTGTTTGTGTTCGACCGTGTGTGTTTCAGCCTGACCGTGCGTGTGTGTGTTTGCGTCCGACCGTGTGTGCGTGTCTGACAGTGTGTGTGTTTGACCGTGTGTGCGTGTCTGACCGTGTGTGTGCGTGTCTGACCGTGTGTCTCGACTGCGTGCGTGTGTGTTTGCGTCGACTGTGTGTGTGTGTGTGTCTGACTGTGCGTGTGTGTCTGACTGTGTGTGTTTGTGTTCGGACTGTGTGTGTGTGTTTGTGTCTGACTGTGTGTGTGTGTCTGACTGTGTGTGGGTGGGTGTAAGCTGGACTGTGTGTGTGTGTGTCTGACTGTGTGTGTGTGTCTGACTGTGTGTGTCTGACTGTTTGTGTGTGTGTGTGTATTTAGAAGTTGGGGCGGGGGGGGAAGGGTTGGGTGGGGGGAGGGGAGTGCCTGAGTTTTGTCCTGCCTAGGGCAGCACAAAACCAGGATACACCACTGGCTATGTATTTGTGTCAGTGTGTGCCCCTGTGTACTGTGTATATGTGTGTGTCAGTGTTTGTATTTGAATGAGTGTCATTCTGTGTACCTGAATGTTTGTAATTCCATGTATCTGTATGCGTTAGTGTGTGTCTATGTATTTGCATGAGTATCAGTGTGTGTATCTGTGCATGCATCTCAGTATTCAAACGTTAAAACTACACACAAATAAGCAATAATAATTGGGTGGCGATCATACATCATACCAAGGATCAGAGTGTTATTTGAACTGTATGCAGCTGATGAGTATGCTATCCGGGAATATCTGATATGTGGATAAATATATGGTTTGGGGTATTTTGTGAAGGAGCCCTGATGTTTGTAAGTTAATTAGATTACATGTTCCCCTCCTAGTTATCTCCCATGCACAAAGGCATCTTGGTTGCATATGTATTGTTTTAGTTATCGACCCTCTATTGGGGGCCTGGCTATAAATGTGTTTACTTTGACCAAATAAAGCTTTCCTATTTTTTCACGTTTCAATGTAGGGTGCAACAGAATATGTTTGGGTGGGAGGCTATCTGTCATAACACTCGGCAGAAGAAGGAAAGAGACTTTAGATGAGATACTCTGGTTGAATATTGGGGCTATGAGCAGTGGTGGAACTAGTGCGGTCGCAGGGGCCACCTGATGGAAATGAATTTCCAGGGCCCCCTCTTATGAGGTAAGATGCTGCCATGCTGAAAGGAAGTGACTGCCCCGGTCCCTCCTCCCAGCAACCAGCAGGAGCCGTGCAGCAGGAGGAGGGAGTCAGAGTGGGAGCCACTCTACCGTAGTGAAAGTCACCCTTCTGCACCTAAAAGGTGGGAAACAGGACGGTGACTTAAACATTTTACATGTGTGTGTGTGTTAGTGTATATGTGTATGTGTTTTTGTATCATGCAGATAATGTAGACTAAACAAGGTCAATATGAATTTCAGACCTTGCCACCAGAGGAACATTATTATTTTTTTTTAAATGGCATAAATATATTGATTAATGGTAACGTACCTTCAATTTAAATTTTATTTTAGGCTACATAAGGTGGAAAAATTATTCTAAAAAAATGCTGTTGATAATTCCCCAATAGTGGTTAAGCATATTGAACAAATCTGTTAGCTTTCGTGCTAAAGAAAAGACTTGATTGTTGTTTAAAACTGCACGTTCATCTAATTCAAACAGTCAATAAAGTTAATATCTTTACACAGAGTAAATATGATAACATTATTGACAAACTGAGTTATACATGTTAGCATCCCTCACAAAAAAACTTAGAACTGGTCACATTCATCTATGTCAACTAATAAATGTGTCACCCGTAATCCACTTTCATTTTGTGTCTTCAGGGAGTGTGATAAGCAAAACATATATTCTGTTACAAAATGCGTAGTATACTAGTAGTTGACTGATATTGGACACTCGTCTGTTCTATCATCAATATTTCTTTAAATTCTGCATAGATGATTAAGAGGACAATAAATATTTTTAGAGTTAAAGTATTCATGATGGGATACGGGGGTAAAGGTAGCATGGGTATAAAAGGAATTAAATATTTATAATTGTATATTTTATTTCACATCATGTTATATTGTTTTTCTGAGCCTCAGTGGTCAATAAAATGCTTGCTAGCTTGCACGACACATATCATCAGGGTGTTCACCCCAAGAAAAATCCTTATAAGCTGGATATTTATTAATTACTCAAACACAAACACCATTTCTAGTTATCAAAGATACTTATTTATTTATTTATTACTGGCATTTATAAAGTGCCAACATATTCCACAGCACTGTACAATTGGGAAATACATCACAATAAGAACAGACCGATACAACAGGTAGAGGGCCCTGCCAATGAGCTTACAACCTAAAGGTTAAATTGGGGAGATGAGACAAGAGGTAGCAGGGGGATTTAATAGCAGAGAGAGTTAATAGTATAACTGCAGCAGCTGATAGCATGCAAAGGGAATGAGGAGGTGATTGGCAGTGGTTCCAAACAGCTGGAAGAGCATGCTATATAGTTAGAAGGAACCATGGTGTGTGGGAGGACGGGAGGGTGGGTGGGTTGAGCCGAGTAAAATGAAAAAGCCTTGATGGAGGGATGGATGGTTATATGAGGCTAAGGAAGAGAGAAAAAACACAGTTACTGAAAAGGAATTTACAGCTGCGAGTGGCAAGGGAGGGGATGGCTGGGGCTAGGAGGAATGGAGCAGGCTACTTAAATGTGCTGAGTTTTGTGCATGTGTGTGGGAGAGATTGCATGTGTGTGGGGTGACAATGTGTGTCTTGTGTGTGTGTGTGTGTGTGTGTAGTGTAACTTTGTATTGGGGGAAGGTACTCAGTATTTGTTTGTTGTGAATGTTGTGGAGTGACTGTAAGTAATGTAGCTGTGTCTAATGGCAGTGTGTGATGTGTGTTTTGATAATTTATGACTGTGTGATGTGTAGGGGTTGCTGTATGTTAAGAATGTGGAAAGCTGTGTGTGCGTGTCCATGAGAGGTGGCTGTGTGTGGTGTATATTGGGGGCTAAGTGTGATGTTTGTGTTTTGGTTGTGTGTGGCAGCAGTGTGCAGGGAGGCTATGTCCAAATTAAAAAAAAAAAAAAAATGTGTTTCATTTATTTTGACCCCCCAACCACCTCCCTTCAATTTTGGTCACTATAATCTAGATTTCCTGTTGGACCACTGGGGGTTGTGATCATGGGACACTCCTTGTTGACCCAGTGGGGTCTATGATTATGGGAAAATGATGCTGCTTTCTTGTAGTCTTGTGAGTGGAGCTTGTGGTCTGTATCTCTGGTGGTTGCAGTTCACCATTAACGCTCCACATAGTCTAGAACTGCAAATGAGCAGTTAAAGTGATCTGTATGGACCTGCCCAACACCACATGCAATGATAAGGACACTGGGTGTCAGGGTGTCAGGATTACAATACTCTACCATGCAGGTAAAAAATCAGAGGATATAGTGTAGATATTACCGGTCCTTAGAGTGGCCATGCTAACACAAGAATATAGTCAAAATTGTAAAAGGAAAAAAGCAAAGGACAGCTTTACAGAGATGAAGAGAAATGAGAAAACAAGCCAAAGTCAGTATAATAGAGATACTCAGAGTCAATTAACCCCTTCCCGACCCAGGACGGTTCAGGACCGTCATCGGCATTTTTGGCTTGCCGACCGATGACGGTCCTGAACCGTCCTAACGGTCTGAGCTACTTACCTGATCGCCGTCGTTCCCCCGGCGGCGATCAGCGTGGCTCTGGTTGTGGGGAGACTGTCTGCAGCCCAAACAGTCTCCCCACACTGAATTAGGACCCCTGTGGCCATGTGATCGCTCAACACAGCGATCACATGGTCACAATAGGTGTCCATGTGTCTGCCTGCAGGGGGACTGTCTGTGCTGACAGGCAGTCTCCCTGCTAGTGTAAAATCAAAAAAAAAATAAAGTTAATGTTAATTAAAAAAAAATAAAATTATATTGTGTATATATGATATATAGACATATATTATATCTATATAATATATGTCTATATATCATATATATAATGCCATACTAAGTGTATTTTTATATTAATATGTACTTATATTAATATAAAAATACACTTATAATTAAATTACACACGTATATATATAATATATATAATAACTATATATATTGTATATATATATTATTATAAAATATAAATAATAAGTAATTTAAATTAAATAAAAATTTTTTAAATAATAATAAAAAATTAAAAAAAATTATATAGCTATATATGAATTTTTTATTCTAACTGAATTTTAAAATTAATATATATATATTTATATCAAAAATACGCTTCTAGGAATGAATTTCGTATATATACCATGTATATAAATATAAATAAAAATAATACGAATATATATTATATTCATATATACAAAAAATTATGTATAAATAATTATATAATATACACTTAGACTTCAAATATATAAATATGTATATATATTTAAATTTACGTGCGGCGTATTTATGTACATTTTTAAATACACCAGTAATTTTATTGGATTGCGTATCGAGGGACCTGCTCAAGCTAACCCAGGCCAAAATTCCGTGAGAATTTAATTTGCTAGCACTGTATTTTACCCTGTAACGCTTCCTATTTACACTTAAACCTGTGTGCATGGGGTACTGTTTTACTCGGGAGACTTCGCTGAACACAAATATTAGTGATTCAAAACAGTAAAACATATCACAGTGATGATATTGTCAGTGAAAGTTACTTTTTTTGTATTTTTCACACACAAACAGCACTTTTACTGATGATATAATTGTTGTGATACGTTTTCCAGTTTTTAAACACTAATATTTGTGTTCAGCGATGTCTCCCGAATAAAACAGTACCCCCCATGTACAGGTTTTATAGCATTTTTGAAAGTTACAAGGTCAAATATATGGGTCAAATATTTTTACATTGAAATGGCCAGGTTGGTTACGTTGCCTTTGAGAGCGTATGGTAGCCCAGGAATGAGAATTACCCCCATGATGGCATACCATTTGCAAGAAGTTGCCAACCCAAGGTAATGTACGTGGGTATGTCCTAGCCTTTTAGTAACCACTTGGTCACAAACACTGGCCAAAAATTTTATGCTCAATTTGGTTTTTTTACTTTTTTCGGCTGACACAAACAAATATGAATGCTTACTTTGGAAATAAAAGTTCTCGTAATCTCATGGGCATGTGCACTGAATATACCTGCCATTGAATACCCTGGGTTGTCTACTCTTTAAAAAATATGTACATGTGGGGGCGTTATCTGTTATTCAGAGATTTATGACAGATAATAGTGTTACAATGTCACTATTGATAAATTTTAAAATGTATGTTTTGAAACCGCAATATCCTACTTGTACCTATAGCCCTATAACATGCAAAAAAAAGCAAAAAAGCACGTAAACACTAGGTATTTTTAAACTCAGGACAAAATTTTGAATCTATTTAGCAGTTTTTTTCATTCGCTTTTGTACATGAGTAAAAGATTTTTCAAGTAAAAGTAAAAAAACATGTATTTTTTTCAATTTTTCATCATTTTTTTTTAAATTAAAATACATGAGATTATATAAATAATGGTATGTAAAGAAAGCCCCTTTTGTCCTTAAAAAAACAATATATAATTTGTATGGGAACAGTAAATGAGAAAGCGGAAAATTACAGCCAAACACAAACACCACAAAAGTGTAAAAATATGGCTGGTCGCAAATGTACAACATCGCAAAAACAGTCCAGTCCTTAAGGGGTTAAACAAGCCAAGACCAATAATAAAGGTCATAAATTCAAAGAAAAAACACAAATCAGAAACCACAATTGAAACCATCACTGAGCAAGAGTATTTGGACAAAAACACTATTTGAATTGTTAAGTGTTATTTAATTGATCCACGTTACCCCAAAAAGTACTGTAAAAAGTTTGTAGGAATAACGTGGGCTAGTTGGGACTAGAAATCATGCAACACACCTGATTAACATAAAAGGAACTGCAACAGGCTTCTGTTGTTGCACTGTGCACAGCTCAAGTGATGTCAGAACGGGAGAGGCAGAGTAATGCCGGGAGCGTCACCCAGCGCTGGATTTCAGGTAAGCAACCTGGAATCCAAACCTTTTACACCAGAAAAATCCCCACTCTCAAAATGGTTTTAGTATCCCTCTCACTATTGCTATTTTAGCTGCCAGTTAAATGAAGTTAGTATGTTTCTTATTGGTTTAGAAATATTCAACATCTTAATATTTTTGGATATTGTTTTCAAATTATTTAATATTTTTGGATAAACTTGCCTCTGGGTGTACCATGACATTATGTACCTTTCGCTTTCCAGAAAGAGACATGTGACATTAACATTTGGGAAAGTACAGCAGCTTTACAGTAGTGTGTTAGATAGAGAGATCCCACCAATTTAGTGAATTTCTTACACATTTATTTATTTATAAAATATTTTACCAGGAAAGATACATTGAGATTTGAGTCAACAAATTAGTAAGGACATTTTAGTAAATACTCTTTTTATTGTGACAAAGGCAAACTAATACAGACATTATTAAGAGTCCATTTACTATCTAAATGTTTGCTCATCAACTTTGGCAAAAATGTAACTGATGAGATGAGCTAATTCGGTACTATTTTATATTAAGGGAAGAGTGCATAAACAAAAAAACAATGTTAAGCAAACAAATATGGGGATATAGTCAAACCATAGGGCCATACCATGTCTAAGCTAACTACTATTTTCAAAGGGAGTTAAGTATGCTAAACGTAAAAAACCCAATTTCAATTTTCTAGCCTTAAATACTGAACCCTAAATTATTATTCTAATGGAAATAAATGTAATCCATATCCTCAAGCCTAAATATTAACCCTATCCATAACAATAATTAATAAACATTTTTTTTTAATAATAATGATTTGTAAAACAAAATGTGTTACATAAAACATTTTAATCAAGCTTTTCCCAGTGTCCAGGGAGTTTCTCTTAGAAAATTATGGAGACAGTGCCATTGCAGTACGCAATGTATCATGTACTACTGCTTGGGGCATAAATAAAATAATATGTGTATTCCAACCAAAGGGGACTAAATGAAATATTCCTCCACAGGGGGATAATACAGGGAGTGAGAAATAAGAGATTGAACATGTTTTTTCTCCTCCATCTGCTAGGAGGGAGGATTTATCAAGATATTATGTTACCATGGATAGTTAGAGAATACATTAATTTTTAGCTTTTAAGTTTTTAACAAGTACTGTAAGTAAATTTTCCCCTAAAACAAGCAGGAGAAAAGCAATTCAGCATGTAAATGGTATGCAATTTGAACAAACATAGTTGCTTAGAGAATCAAGCTTCATAAATATGTACTGAAGCATAATCGTACACATGGATCACAGGATGTACTGAATTCTAATTTGCCCATGAATGTAAATTGCTGTTATAACAAATAACCTGCAACCACCGCTCTGAAGGAACACTTAATGGAGAGGTGCATGCACATCATCTCGAATATTTAGTGCAAAATCCCTAAAACCTACAGACTATTTTGTTTAATAAAGTGGGTAAAAAAAAGCAGAAAATTGATTGAAAAACCATTAAACCTTTGTTTTTGTTTTTTAAAGATACTAATTTTGTAAAGACACTTTTTAATTTTATTTTTTTTGCCAACGATCTTTAGAATTTAGTAGCAATCCGAATTTTATAAAATGAATGCATTAATGATGACCAAACTGAACATAAAAAAACATCTTCAGAAAATTATTAATTTGGCCCCTTTCACGAATGTCAATCGAGCAACAAACTGTAATGAATGCAGTACATAAATGGTAAATCAAATGAAAGGCAGATGTACCAGTAAGGGAAATATTTAATGATCTCTGCAATATTACAGCATATCCTAATATAAATACACTGAACAAAATTATAAACGCAACACTTTTGATTTTGCCCCCATTATTCATGAGCTGGACTCAAAGATCTAAGACTTTTCCTATTTACACAAAAGGACAATTTCATAAATCTGTCCAAATCTGTGTTAGGGAGCACTTCTCCTTTGCCGAGATAATCCATCCACCTCCAGGTGTGGCATATCAAGATGCTAATTAGACAGCATGATTATTGCACAGGTGTGCCTTAAGCTGGTCACAATAAAAGGCCACTCTAAAATGTGCAGTTTTACTGTATTGGGAGGACTGGTGGGGGTCCGAAAACCAGTCAGTATCTGGTGTGACCACAATTTGCCTCACGCAGTGTAACATATCTCCTTTGCATAGAGTTGATCAGTTTGTTTATTGTGGCCTGTGGAATGTTGGTCCATTCTTCTTCAATGGCTGTGCGAAGTTGCTGGATATTGGCAGGATCAGGAACACGCTGTCGTATACGCCGATCTAGAGCATCCCAAACATGCTCAATGGGTGACATATCTGGTGAGTATGCTAGCCATGCAAGAACTGGGATGTTTTCAGCTTCCAGGAGTTGTGTACAGATCCTTGCAATATAGGGCAGTGCATTATCATGCTGCAACGTGAGGTGATGGTCGTGGATGAATGCACAACAATGTGCCTCATGATCTTGTCACAGTATCTCTGTGCATTCAAAGTGCCATCAATAAAATGCACCTGTGTTCATTGTACATAACATACGCCTGCCCATACCATAACCCCACCGCTACCATGGGCCAGTCGATCCACAACGTTGACATCAGCAAACCGCTCACCCCCACGACGCCATACACACAGTCTGCCATCTGCCCTGTACAGTGAAAACCATTATTCATCCATGAATATATGACAGCCATCTTTTTTTTCCAGCATCAAATGTTCTTTTTTGTGGACATTTTCCTTTTGTTCCAATCCATTTAGTTTTTCTTCTATGCCCAGGAAACGTTGGTTAAGAATCGACAGTTCTTTCTTTATGTCTAGAGTGTTAGCTTGGATTTCTTCTCTCAGATTTATAAATTATGTATCTAAGTGTCTGAGTAAGTTGTCATATTCATTTCTTCCTTCTTTTGATTCTTGAGTTTCTTCCGCTTGTCCTTTATTTATGCCTTCCTCTAATGGAATATTAGAGAGAAGAGATTCCTCCAAGTTTGTATTATTACTTGATAGGTTTGGGGAAAAGAAGGAAATGTGTTTTTCTGTTTTATTTTCAGGCCTTTTGTGTCTTTTTTGTAGCCATTTGTGTTTTAATTTGTTTTTATATTTTATTTTAGCTCTTTCTTCTGAAAGTTATATGCTCTTTTAGGCTAGTGCTATCTTTACTTTTAGTATAGTGCCCTTTCCTGTCTTGCGTTTCTTGCTCCCCGACTACTCCACACCTTCACTCCCACCTTCACCTTTCTCTCCTAGCAATTACTAATTTTTTTCCTTCCTTTCCTTCCTTTCCTTCCTTTCCTTCTCTTTCCCTCTCTTTCCTTTTTTCCTCTCTTTCCTTCCTATTCTGTTGCGCTAAGTAACAGAAATATGGGATAGGTGGAAACTGTTATATAAGCAAAGAGAAAGATACAGACAATAAATAAGAGAGAAGGCACTTTAAGTGACAAGAGCCACTGGGTAACTCCACGTGGCTCACTGCAGACCTTTTTAGTAATCTGTCCCAGATTCACTTAGATTAACTAGTTTAAATAGTCTTTAAATCTTATATTGCCACTTATATGCAGCTCGCTATCATATCTCTAATTCCCCTCTTCTAAGGGGTTCACTAATTGTCAGGAGACTCAATGCTTTTTACCAGCCTCTACAGAATAAGCATAGAAAAAAAAGACAGAAAATTGGTAGCTATTTCCACTGAGCTTATGAAGGTGTGCTCTCACTTGCTGTTTTTCTCCTGTTGGCATTGTTCTATATTCACTTTGGATGTGTTCACAAAGGTTCGCTCCCTTGTATTATTTGGCTGGCTGTGGCTTTATCTGGCGCGAGGAAGGCTCTCTACATCCCCCTGCATCATCTCTGTTTTGCAGCACCCCGAGTGGCACACCAAGTCGGATTGTTTCCTCAGCTCCCTCGATCACTCCCTCAGCCGCGTTCCACGAGGAAGCAGCACACCACGCTGCGGCATCTCGCTCTGCCCCTCTGTGGATAAAGGCAGTGGGATAGTGATCTTGAATCATACAGCTAATGCCCACGAGATCCTTAGACAGCTTCAAGATCAAACCACATCCCACTCTGAAAATTGCACAAAAATTGAGGACATCCTCACACTTGGCCTAAGAGCAGGCCACATTGACCTTAACCTGTTCCTTTTTCTACAGAAGAAGAATCCCTGAACTCCAATCATTTACACACTTCCAAAAATTCACAAGAACCTGAGGGATCCCTCAGGACGCCCAATAGTGTCAGCAGTGGATTGGATCCAGGGCCAGACTGGGAAAAAAATTAGGCCCGGGCATTTTTCAATCAGAGCGGCCCCCGAAGTAGGGGACGGGGCTAGAGACAAACACGCCCCCTCTCAAAGTGAGCATGTTGGTTCAATGCGCAGAGCCCTGCTAAAGAGCTCTAGCATTAGAAAAAGGCCCTGTATTTGTTCTGCGCAGCGCAAGCAAATTTAATAATATGCTTGCGCTGTGTTTGCTTTTAAATTGTCTCTGGTGTTTCCACAAGTGGGATACCAGTGGACAAAAGGGCCAGGAAAGCGTATGGTGCATGTGTTTGGAACCTGCTTGTGGGATTGCGTGTGTGTAGAGTGTGGTGTGGTTTTGTATAAATAGGTCAATTTAATTTGTGTTTGTGGTGTAATATGTGTGGCTAGGGGCAGTGTGTGTGTAGGAGATCTAGTGTGTAAAGGACTCAGAGTGTGTATAGGAGATTGTATGTGTGTGTGTTTGTGTGTAGAGGATTAACAGTGCATATAGGTAAGGGATCTAGCATGTATCTGGAGCGTAATGTGTGTAGTGGTGCCGTGTGAGGGTTGCTGTAGTGTGTATATATATATTTATATTTGGACGTATTGTATGTGTGAGGGGCTCAGTGTGTGTGTGTGTGTAAGAGGGATGCTGTGTGTGAAGGTGTTTTTATCTGCCATCACATTCTAGGTTTCTAAATTTTTTTGTCTGTTAACTCACTGAGGGTTATTTTATTTATTATATATATATGTGTGTGTGTGTGCTGTATACGTGTGGGAGTGTGCTGTGTGTGGGTGCTGTGTGAGTGAGGGTGCTGTCTCTCTGAGGGAGCAGTGTCTATCTGGGTGAGCAGTGTGTGTCTGAGGGTGCTGTGTGTGTGTGTGTCTGAGGGTGCTGTGTGTGTCTGGGTGCTGTGTGTGTCTTAGGGTGCTGTGTGTTTCTGAGTGCTGTTTGTGTCTGGGGGTGCTGTGTGTGTCTGGGTGCGCTGTGTGTGTCTGGGTGCTGTGTGTGTTTGGGTGCTGTGTGTGTCTGGGTGCGCTGTGTGTGTTTGGGTGCTGTGTGTGTCTGGGGGTGCTGTGTGTGTCTGGGTGCTGTGTGTGTCTGGGTGCTGTGTGTGTATGTGCGTTGTGTGTGTCTGGGTGCTGTGTGTTTCTGGGTGCTGTGTGTGTGTCTGAGTGCTGTGTGTTTCTGTCTGGGTGCTGTGTGTGGTCTGTGTCTGCTGTGTGTGTCTGGGTGCTGTGTGTGTCTGAGGGTGCTGTGTGTTTCTGGGTGCTGTGGTGTGTCTGGAGTTGCTTTGTGTGTGTGTCTGGGGAGTTGCTGTGTGTGTCTGGGGGTGTGCTGTGTGTCTGGGGGTGCTGTGTGTGTCTGGGTGTGTGTCTGGGTGTGTGTGTGTTTGGGTGCTGTGTGTGTCTGAGGGTGCTGTGTGTGTGTGTGTCTGAGGGTGCTGTGTGTGTCTGAGTGCTCTGTGTGTCTGAGTGCTGTGTGTTTGGGTGCTGTGTGTGTCTGAGTGCTGTGTGTGTCTGAGTGCTGTGTGTTTGGGTGCTGTGTGTGTCTGAGTGCTGTGTGTGTCTGAGTGCTGTGTGTGTCTGAGTGCTGTGTGTTTGGGTGCTGTGTGTGAGTGTTTAATTACATTTAAATATATTCTTTTTATATATATAATTAAAAAAGTTATATCCCCTTCTCCGTTCTTACCTTGGGAGGGGGTGGGGAGCCTGGTTTCCATGGAGAGGAGGAGCCATACTGCCATGGAGTGGAGCTGTGCTGCCTTCCCTGGTGGTCCAGTGGTGAGAGTGAACTCTAGCCTCCAGGCTAGAGTTCACTCTTGCGAGATCTGAGCGTTGCCGTGGTAACCGTGGCAACGCTCAGAATCCCGCGAGAGGACCCGGCGGAGCTGCTGGTTAGAGCTCTGCCGGGTCCTCTCTCCTGCCTCCCTCACTCCCTCCTCAGACTGCGGCCGCATCTCCCTGTCTGTGGGCCGGTGTGGGAGATCTTTGATCTCCCCACCGGCCCATGGAGGCACTATGCAGGGCTGGCGCTCGGGTAGCGCTGGCCCTGCAGGGGAGATCCACTGCCGTCCTCGGCCCCACGGCCATGGCGGCCCACCGGGCATTTGCCCGGTATGCCCGATTGCCAGTCCGGGCCTGATTGTATCCTTGAACCAATTGCTAAGTACGTGGATTATCTTTTGAAAGATTCGGTGATGGTAATCCCCACCTGTATCAAGGATACGAGCAGACTCCTTAGGGACCTTACGATGGTAAGGGAGTTCCATTGTGTATTAATTACAATGGATGTAAATAGTTTGTACACCATTATTCCTCACGAAGATGGTATTGAGGCAATTGAGGGCCCAGCAATTGAATTTTCTTGGAACTACTACCACTGGCTCTACAGTGCAATTTTTTTTGATTCCAGAGTAATTGGTATTTGCAGAGCTCTGCTACCTCGATAGGGTCAGCAATGGCCACCATGTACGCAAATACATTTATGTATGTCTTTGAGGAGAAATACATTATGCAACAATATAAACATCAGATCATTAAGTACTATCGCTTTATTGATGATGTTTTAATCCTTTGGAATTACACAGAAGATGAGGCCCAAAGATTTGTGGAATACATTAATGGCTTATCCACACCACTTAAGGTTACATCAAAGATTGATCCTGAGAATATACAATTTCTTGATGTTGAGTTGTCATTAAAGGAAGGAAAACTTAAATGAACACTATAGTCACCTAAATTACTTTAGCTAAATAAAGCAATTTTAGGGTATAGATCATTCCCTTGCAATTTCATTGCTCAATTCACTGTAATTTAGGAGTTGAATCAGTTTGTTTCTGTTTATGCAGCCCTAGCAACACCTACCCTGGCTATGATTGACAGAGCCTGATGTAATTTACCTTAAATAATTGTATCTCAATCTCTAAATTGAACTTTAATCACATACAGGAGGCTCTTGCAGGGTCTAGCAAGCTATTAACATAGCAGGGGATAAGAAAATCTTAATTAAACAGAACTTGCAATAAAGAAAGCCTAAATAGGGCTCTCTTTACAGGAAGTGTTTATGGAAGGCTGTGCAAGTCACATGCAGGGAGGTGTGACTAGGGTTCATAAACAAAGGGATTTAACTCCTAAATGGCAGAGGATTGAGCAGTGAGGCTGCAGGGGCATGTTCTATACACCAAAACTGCTTCATTAAGCTAAAGTTGTTCAGGTGACTATAGTGTCCCTTTAAGCACACATTATACACCAAACCTACGTATAGGAACACAATTCTCCATTATGAGCGTGCTCACCCTAAACGTCTCAAGGATTCCCTCCCCCTGTCTCAGTTCCTTAGAGTTTTTAGAAATAATTCAGTGGAAGATCAATAGACTGAACAGTTAAAAATAATGTATGACAGATGCACTGCATGAGGGTATAAAAAGCACACACTCGCATGAACCTTGGATGAGGCCAGGATGAAATATACTGATGTTCGAGAAACTAGAAAAATGGATAAAGTATTGTCTAGAACAGTTTTTCCAATGAAATTCCATACAGCCAGCACAGCCTTTAAATCTTCATTTGATTTAAAACATTATTTGGAGAAAGTTGAGTTAGTAAAAGAGGGTAAGATGTATGATATATTAAAATCAATCTTATACCAGAATAAGACAAAGCAGCTGTTCTCTAGATGTGTTAGAATGTTGGACCCAATGGATGATTCTGTCCCGCCCATTGCTATTAAAAAATGGAATATTGAATTAAAAATAAATATAGAATTATCTGAATGGCTATCTACCCTACAAAAAATCAATAAATATGTCCACTCTTTTGTATTGATAGAAACACATTTCAAGTTGGCTAATCAATGGTATATGACGCCAACGAAAATAGCTAAATTTGATGCATCTAGGGACACAAAGTGTTGGAAATGTAGAGAGGAAAAAGGAAACTATATCCATATGTGGTGGTCATGTAAACAAGTGATTGTTGTATGGCAGTGGGCTCAATTTATCATCCATACACTGTGCGGTGTTAAAATGTCTCTAAAACCTGAAATAATGTTATTACATTACAAATGGCCAAAATTAAATAAAATAAATCAATTTTTAATTATTCATTGTTTAATGGCCTGTAAAATAATAATAGCAAGAAATTGGAAGGGAGATACCTCTTTTAACATAAAATTAATAACAATTCAGTTGGTTTACCAACTTAAAATGGAGAAGGATCATTGCAAGCTTCTGAATGATAATTTGAGCCTATGGGAAAATTGGGGAAAAAAATTACTACAATTGTAATATTAATATCATTTGAAAAGAGATAGAGAAGTTGGAAGTCAGTAGAACTCTCGTGGGGAGGTGGGTAGCTTTGTTTTTTTTTTTTTTTTTCTCTCTGTGTTTATGTGTATGAATTTGAATGCTTTTTAAATACTTTTTTGTACAATGTATTTATGGTGAAAAATCTGATAATAAAAAGAGATATAAAAAAATAAAAATAAATCTTCATTTGATCGAAACTGGAATATCCTGCAAACGGATGCTACTCTTCCTGGAATTGTGTGGAACAGAAACCCATGATCTGCTATAGACGTAACAGAAACTTAAAAGACTGCTATCAGCCTGTAAATCAGGATGTGGTGAACTTGGGCTGTGTAAGTTGTTTGGGTTGTGTGACGTGTGGGCATATTATACCATCCAAGACTTTTTGTCACCCCCAAACGGGAAAATTCTATAAAATAAAACATGGGATACACTGTAGAACAGAGTATGGAGTTTATAAGTTGACTTGCCCTTGTGGCCTTTAATTATATTGGAAAAACTGAAACTGCACTCTGTGAAAGGATCAGGTCAAGTATACGGCTTGCCTACAGAGACAAACCTGTGGCCAGACATTTTTTGGAAAATCACCACCACCTCTCAACACTTATATGTGTTGTGATTGATCATATCCCAACACCAGTAAGAGGGGATGATAGGACCAAATTGTTATTACAGCAGGAAACATTTTGGATCCTTGAGTTAGACACTTTGTCCCCTAGAGGACTTAATGAAAAGTGTTCCTTTTCACCATTCCTATAATGATTGAATTATAATGTATATATACTTATCTTCCTGTATTTCGGAATTACTGTACATTTAGACTTTTTTGTTTTTTAGTAACATTTGTATTTTATTTGTATATTTTATTGATGGGTTGAGATCTGTTATTGTTCACTTTATCCTCTGTCCACCATCCCCACCAGGTGGTTTATCTTATCTTATGCATGAATAGTTTATTCACTGCCTATGGCTCAATATCTTGGGGTATCTTTGTGATCTAACCCATGATTTTTTCCTTGGGGCATGTTTTGCACTTTTATTGAATTCTTGGTAACTTGAACTATTATCTTTTTGCACCATCTGATTCAAAGCACCTTATTCTGCACACCCTATTTATGCACTGTATATGAATATTTTATATTATATTTATAATCCCTAAGATTTTTTAAGTTTGTGGACCAACTCTGGTTGAATTTGTTGCACATAATTGAGGCACTTCTGATTGATTAAAGCACTATTCTTGCACTTTGAGTCCAAAAATATGGAATTTTTATTCACTCTAGTTTTTGTATTAATGCACATTACTATGCCTCTTAAACCTTAAGTGGGCTGTAGTGGTTATGGAGCTTAGAGTATCCCTTTAAACTCCCAAACTGTAGCAAATTGAAAACCAAATAGGAAAATGTAGGCTAAAATATTCAAGATGGGATAGCTGAGATGGAGATATTTTTTCCAATCGACTATTTTACTATAAATTTCAATTCAAATTTAAGTTTACTGAAAATTAGAGTTTAACAAATAAATCCCACAAAATTAAATTAAGACCAGTGGGATTTGTTTCTTATGTAAATATAAAGTGACCCCCAATGTATTGATTAAAACTGACTGAGGTTTAATATTTATTTTAACCAGGTAAGAAATGCAAAAATTCAAGCACTTATAGTTACTCAAATCTTATTATACTAGTAAATTTCTGGTAATTTGCTTGTAATCATTAGTCTATGTGAATCTTGTGCATGTTATTTAGGCTTTAATCTTGGATTTCTTTATTTCTGCTACTGCATGAGAGTGCATAATTTATGTGAATGAGCCTTATCTTTATTAAACATGTTTTGTTTTTATGGAATGCTTATGTTTTCTCAATTATAGTCCAATGTAATTTCAGAGAATATTTAAGTTGGAAGACGAGTGCATGTTTTTTTTTCTGTTTATAAACTGCAATATATAAAACTTTGAAATCTGATCTGTGAGTGAATGAAAAACTATTTTATTACATTATATACATCTAACTTCTTTTTAAAATGCTCATGTGTCATGCTGTGTTGATGAATAAAGCCACCATGTTTAATTTATTAATACTAAGTGCCTTACAAGTATCCTGAATCTGATTGGATGTTACATAGTAGTCTTCAACTAATAAAAGCTGTCCTTTGTCCATTATTAGCCAATCAACATTAAGAGTTGTAAGATGGAGACAAAAGTCTGGCAGACTGTAAAACCATTAAAACAATTAACTAAAGTGAGTGAACATCAGATGCAGCCATAATTGTACCTTTTGGCCAATTTCCACGACATGCTGTGGCTTACTTCCAACCCCTATTCCTATCCATTCTTATCCATCGTTACCTCTGAATGTACATAAGCACAACTTAAAATATTTGTCAATTGCTCTAAAAAAACAAACAAAAAAACAGTCTTTCCTTCTTTAACCAAAACATCACTTATACATTACCCTTAGATGAATTCCTGCTGTCCGTTTACTATAGAACATGCCGTATCTTGGAAAATGCAATATAGGATACAGATCAATTATCTGCACACTTTGCCAGGAGTTCCCATGCTTTGATTTACCATAAGGGGTGAACAGTTTAACCTTAAAGTGTCCTTGCCAGTGCCATTTCACATTGCCCCTCCAACAGAGTGAAAATCTTTACAATAGAGGGTTTGAACTGAAAGCAGCTAGATGAATTGTTAACAGAGGACTCACCTAAGAGGTGTGCATTGATATGGAAGGAGAGCTAGCCATTGCAGTGGTACTTTAACCCTTTGCTATTTATTTAACCCTTCATTAAATAAATACAAATGTGTTAAATGTAAAACAAGTTAACCCTTTGTTATTTATTGTGCCTTTGTTATTTATTTAGAGCTGTAATTTAGACATTGCTGCCACCCAACAGTGGAAGTTTTGAGCAAATTACTTTTTTCTGTGTATTTAAATGCAAACATAATTTGCTGCTCTTATAGTATAAACCTTTGTGTGCTCAAAGGCAAAATATGGTGTATGTATGTGTGACTGTCTATATATGTGTGTATATGTTTGTATATGTATGTGTGTGTGTATATATGTATGTATGTGTATATATACAGTATTCCACAAAAATGAGTACACCCCTCACATTTTATGTGACAACACTGAAGAAATGACACTCTGCTATAATGTAAAGTAGTAAGTGTACAGCCTGTATAACAGTGTAAATTTGCTGTCCCCTCAAAATAACTCAACACACAGCCATTAATGTCTAAGCTATTGGTAACAAAAGTGAGTACACCCCTAAGTGGAAATGTCCAAATTGGGCCCAAAGTGTCAATATTTTGTGTGGCCATTATTTTCCAGCACTGCCTTAACACTCATGGGCATGGAGTTCACTAGAGCTTTACAGGTTGCCACTGGAGTCCTCTTCCACTCCTCCATGACGACATCATGGAGCTTGTTGATGTTACCTTCCATTTGAGGATGCCCCACAGATGTTAAATAGGGTTTAGGTCTTGAGACATGCTTGGCCAGTCCATCACCTTTACCTTCAGCTTCTTTTGCAAGGCAGTGGTCGTTTTGGAGGTGTGTTTGGGGTCGTTATCATGTTGGAATACTGCCCTGCAACCCAGTGTCCGAAGGGGGGGGGATCATGCTCTGCTTCAGTATGTCACAGTACATGTTGGCATTCATGGTTCTATCAATGAACTGTAGCCCCCAGTGCCAGCAGCACTCATGCAGGCCCAGACCATGACACCCCCACCACCATACTTGACTGTAGGCAAGACACACTTGTCTTTATACTCCTCACCTAGTTGCTGCCCCACACGCTTGACATTATCTGAACCAAATAAGTTTATCTTGGTCTCATCGGACCACAGAACATGGTTCCAGTAATCCATGTCTTTAGTCTGCTTGTCTTCAGCAAACTGTTTGCGGGCTTTCTTGTGCATCATCTTTAGAAGAGGCTTCCTTCTGGGATGACAGCCATGCAGACCAATTTGATGCAGTGTGCGATGTATGGTCTGAGCCCTGACAGGCTGACTCCCTCACCCCTTCAACCTCTGCAGCAATGCATCTATTTCCCAAAGCCAACCTCTGGATATGATGCTGAGCATGTACACTCAACTTCTTTGGTCGACCATGGTGAGGCATGTTTTGAGTGGAACCTGTCCTGTGAAACCGCTGTATGGTCTTGCCCACCGTGCTGCAGTTCAGTTTCAGGGTCTTGGCAATCTTATTATAGCCTAGGCCATCTTTATGTAGAGCAACAATTCTTTTTTTTCAGATCCTTAGAGAGTACTTTGCCATGAGGTGCCATGCTGAACTTCCAGTGACCAGTATGAGATAGTGTGAGAGCGATAACACCAAATTTAACACACCTGCTTCCCATTCACACCTGAGACCTTGTAACACTAACAAGTCACATGACACCGAGGAGGGAAAATGGCTAATTGGGCACAATTTGGACATTTGCACTTATTCACTTTTGTTGCCAATGGTTTAGACATTAATGGCTGTGTATTGAGTTATTTTGAGGCTACAGTTACACTGTTACACAGGCTGTACACTTACTACTTTACATTGTAGCAGAGTGTCATTTCTTCAGTGTTGTCACATGAAAAGATATATAATAAAATATTTACAAAAATGTGAGGGGTGTACTCACATTTGTGAGATACTGTATATATATAGTTTGTATGTGTTTGTACGCAGATACATACACACACACACATATATATACACACATATCACAACATTATCTTCATTATAAAATTGATAGATATTAAAGTACACAACACAAATTATCTTTATTTTCATTTCAAGTAATACACAGTTTAATTATTCAATATAATTAATCTCATCCATAGCTCCATAGCTTTACTCATGAAAAAAAATCAACAAAAATTAATTATCCGTCAGCTCTTGAAGCAAAAATCCATTGGCAGTACAAACGCTGTAAACAATTCATCCAAGGACTGCAGATAAAGGTCTATGATCAGAAGCATATAAATTCATAAATAAAGGCCTTTATATATGCCCCCTCATTCAACACAGATAAAATTGAAAGGGATTTACACAGGTTGCTTGAAAAAAATGAATAAGGTGGTAATATATGAAGGCCTTTGCTTATGAATTTATATTCTTTCTGCTATAGACTTGAAGCCTGGGGATTGTTTAGTGCTGTAGTAACATAAATGAATTTTTGGACCAGGCGCTCTGCAGTAATAAATTTATGCTGAAGTTTTATCAGTGAAGCTATTGAAGAGATTAATGATATAAGAGGGCCATGATACTTTATGAGATAATATGAATCGGATTTCTGCAGAAGAGAAAGACCTAGAGTATTCACAGATGATATGTGCATATATATCTGAACAGAGACCAAGCTGTGTGTACTGTGAACCAGGACGCGGAAGAACAATTTTCTGAAATAATGAATCTGAGATTGTGTCAAACGTGCTCCTGTTCCTGCCACTAGAGTCCTAACACTCAACCTACCTAATATGCATACACGAAAAAATATTTAATTCAGTGCAATTTTATTCTTCAGATATAGAAAAAATGTTCTCTGTTATAGGGGTAATAATAAAAGGTCAGGGGAACGCTACCCCCCTCCCCGCACACACACACAATATTTTACAGTGATTGCAGTGACTGCGGTTGTGAATAAAGAAAATAATGAAGTAAGACAATATCACATGTAATCATTATGTTCATAAAATAAAATAATTAAAACATAGCTTTTATTCTAAGTAATTAAAGAGTGTCTATGTCCTACGATCACAAACCAAACCTAATATAAACTATTGCACTGTAAGCAAAAGTGAAGCTTTGCACAAGAGTGCTGTAACATTAGGACATTATGTAAACAACTTTAGACAATACATTTTAATAAATGGATAGATATTTAGAAATAGTTCACTTTACTAGCAATTACACTGTGAATACTGTATTACAGTATTGTGTATCCAGTGCAACCTTGTCCTTTAAAAGTTCTAATTTATAAGCAACACAGACAATATAAATTAGGCTCATAGCTAACTATATCTGTATCATAGCAAGACTTTAGGGACAAGCCTTTGCTGATGTGGTACACCTGAATTATTACCTCCCAATCAAACTCCTAAACTCAAAATATTTCTTAGTTAAATCTATAATAATATACTGTATCTAAATAAACTAAATGAAGCGATACTGACACTTCATTACAGTGTTCTCAATGTACAGAAATGCCCTGTACAGAAATGAATATTGTAATTTGGTCCGACCCGTCCACCACCAATAGGTAGGGGACCAGGGGAGGACATTCCTCTACCCTTTCATATAAATATTTGAGCTCTTATCTGCTGCCAATAGGTAAGGGTCATGGAGAGGACATTGGGCCCTCCCACCTGAATGTTAATATCTGGGATACCACCTGATAAATTAGAGAACAATAATGTAATATAGGTTAGACATTTCAAAATATGCAGAATGCGAGCCTGTTGGGATAATAGATAAAGCAGAGGAATTACTAAGATTTCTAAAATCTTATAGTTGTCTAAAACTAAGAAAGGCACATACAATTAATTGTGTTTCTGCATAATTAGTTATGTCTATCAAAAAATATCCAATAATGCCAAATCAGTAAAATACACCTTCAAATGCATAGCCAGGGCAAATGTAACAATGACATAATTTTGCGCAGGTGGTAGCTGCAATGGTGCACAAATCGCTAATCCATTTAATGAATGCAGAGACAGCACAATACACAGAGGTTCTGAGCAAACAGCCCTTTCTGTACAGAAATGCCCTGTGGACAGCTGGGTCAGAACCTGCAAGATGGGAATCCAAGGATCGCTGGATAAATTAATCTCTTGAGATGGCAATAAGACTATTTAGTGGGTATATTACCTCCAACATGGCCGAGTTGTTATGAAGTATGAATTGAACTATGGAGTGTGAAATTGCCTATTACAACAGCAATAAGACGAAATAGTGTATTTTCAATCTCTAACATGTAAACCCAACATTAGATATATAGAAAACAAGCAAAACAAAAAAACATAACACAATTGCTAAATTAAAGGTAGATGTTTATATCGTAACTCCATCTTTTATGGAGAATAATAATATAAATAATTGGCACATATTGTATACATACTTCGAGAAACTTAGATGGGCAAAAAACAAAGAAAACACAAATGAATAATTAAGTATGTAAAAAATGAATAATTGAAGTCCTCATTCAAACCTTGTAGATACACTTAAAAGTGTAAATCCATTTGTAAAAGTATATGATTAAAATCCCCATTGCTTTTCTTGGTCCCAGGATAAGTATTTTAATAGCAAGAAACTTAAGGCAACAGGGATTTGAAGCATGATTTTCCTTAACATGACTTGACATTGGTATTTCCACTTGTCCAGTAATTGAGTTAACATGCTGTTGCATGTTGCATCTGAACTGCTGCTTTGTTCTTTCCGACATTGTTTGTTGCATTTACATGTAATCAGATACACCGCTATAATAGTTTTAAAATTCACAAAAAGTATTGATTGCATACTTGAGGCCTGTTATCATGCTTTTAAAAGTTTAATAATTAATAAAATACCAGGTGCAACATGGACATCTAAAATTTGTGTGGAGACAACTATGAGATTCGGCTTGAGCACTTATCAAGTAAGAGTTTTTTTACCTAGTTTATTTTTCAAATAAATGTAGTAAAGGTATACTATATAGTTTCTGTATCTTTTTAAAGGAACACTCAACACACCAAAACAACTTAATCTAAATTAGGTTGGTTTGGTGCCAGGAGGCCACTGGGGGCACTGTTACCTTGAGGGGTTAAACCGTTCGAGATCCCCTGGAGGCAACTTTGGGGTTAAAACTTTTGAGAAAGGTTTAACCCCTTGAGGGAAGACGTTGCACCAAAACAACTGCATTTAGATAAGTTATTTTGGTGCCTTGAGTGTCCTTTCAAGGTGCCTGGATATACTTGCATCTACTGGATACCGAGGACAATATTTCAGCATTGGAGTATTTGAAACAGTCTTTAATTTAAACTGTTGCTACTAATGTTAATTATATTTAATGAAAATTAATTTTGCTAATTCAAGCTCCTAGGTATTAATAACTGTCAGGTTTTAATTAGAGTTTGTTTACAGTAGTACCTATGGAAGCTAGCAAATGTTGTGCCCATTTACAAGAAAGGTAATAGGGAGGAGTCGGGCAACTATAGGCCAGAAAGCCTTACTTCAGTAGTGGGGAAAGTGATGGAAACCATAGGATTGTTGAACATCTATAAACACATGGATTTCAAGATCAGAGACAACATGGATTTACTTCAGGGAGATCATGCCAAACTAATCTTATTGATTTTTTTTGATTGGGTAACTAAAATTATAGATCAGGGTGGTGCAGTAGACATTGCTTACCTAGATTTCAGTAAGGCTTTTGACACTGTTGCACATAGAAGGCTTATCAATAAACTGCAATCTTTAAGTTTGGATTCCAATATTGTTGAATGGGTAAGGCAGTGGCTGAGTGACAGGCAACAGAGGGTTGTAGTTAATGGAATATATTCGAAGCTTGGACTTGTCACCAGTGGGGTACCTCAGGGATCTGTACTTGGACCCATTCTCTTTAATATTTTTATTAGTGATATTGCAGAAGGTCTTGATGGTAAGGTATGTCTTTTTGCTGATGATACTAAGATATGTAACAGGGTTGATGTTCCAGGAGGGATAAGCCAAATGGCAAATGATTTAGGTAAACTATAAAAATGGTCAGAATTGTGGCAACTGACATTTAATGTGGATAAGTGCAAGATAATGCATCTTGGACGTAAAAACCCAAGGGCAGAGTACAGAATATTTGATAGAGTCCTAACCTCAACATATGAGGAAAGGGATTTAGGGGTGATTATTTCTGATGACTTAAAGGCAGGCAGACAATGTAATAGAGCAGCATTAAATGCTAGCAGAATGCTTGGTTGTATAGGGAGAGGTATTAGCAGTAGAAAGAGGGAAGTGCTCATGCCATTGTACAGAACACTGGTGAGACCTCACTTGGAGTATTGTACACAGTACTGGAGACCGTATCTTCAGAAGGATATTGATACCTTAGAGAGGGTTCAGAGAAGGGCTACTAAACTGGTTCATGGATTGCGGGATAAAACTTACCAGGAAAGGTTAAAGGATCTTAACATGTATAGCTTGGAGGAAAGACGAGACAGGGGGGATATGATAGAAACATTTAAATATATAAAGGGAATCAACACAGTAAAGGAGGAGACTATATTTAAAAGAAGAAAAACTACCACAACAAGAGGACATAGTCTTAAATTAGAGGGACAAAGGTTTAAAAATAATATCAGGAAGTATTACTTTACTGAGAGGGTAGTGGATGCATGGAATAGCCTTCCAGCTGAAGTGGTAGAGGTTAACACAGTAAAGGAGTTTAAGCATGCGTGGGATAGGCATAAGGCTATCCTAACTATAAGATAAGGCTAGGGACTAATGAAAGTATTTAGAAAATTGGGCAGACTAGATGGGCCGAGTGGTTCTTATCTGCCGTCACATTCTATGTTTCTATGTGTCTATGTAAATGGTTACATTGTGGGCTCATCTACTATGCTCTTACATTATAATTTTTTTAATGTACAGCAGCTATTAGACCTACATAATTAAGTAGTTTTAATAATTTTTGTCTTTTAAAAAAAAAATATTTTAGCATCCTGTTAGATGCCAACATGTTTTTAATCACATTGCATTTCTTATCAGACGTAGCACTGACTTTATCTTTCTTTGTCTTGATTGTGTTTCTTGTTCAGCTTTAGCAGGATAGATTTTTCTGTATTTAAAACCCATAGATTAGCACATCTTATTGGCTTTTCAGGGGATCCGTTCTTAAACAACATATTTCTTGAAGCATTTACATGTATTCTGAGGTCATTAAGGCTGGAGCCATAACATCTAGCTCTCAAATAGTACCTGACTTGTAATATTATATTGAATAACTTCCCTAAACCAACAAACTCCTTTCAGCTATTGTTTTGTTGCAACCAGATTCCCAAATGAGGTAATTGAAATTTGAAAAAAATAATAATAATAAAAAAATCAATAAAAATATAGATCTATCACAGCTGTCATTTACAGTGCTTTTAAGGCTTGAATTTTCCATCATTACATTTAATAAGTAAATACTTCCAAACCAGAATAAAAATATATTGCTGATATAATATAGACAGTGTATTTAGTCTGGATTTTAAAAGGACCATTTCTAGCACCAAACAAGACATACATTTGCATAGCATAATTAAAGGCACAAAGAACTCATAATCACTGTGCCCATAGTTTGCATATACTTATAGTTTGCAATCAGAAAAATAAATATATGCCAATATGAATTCAACTCATTCCTGTAGGAAGAGATTAAGCTACTGGAACTTTGTCCTTTTTGTTACAGAATATACTCCCAAGCGCTAAGTAAAATTACATGGGAATATTACTATTTAATAGGTACACGTCCAGGCTAGCTAGAAACATACCCTCTTGAGACAGATGTTTTTTGAAGTCTTTCAATTGCATGCTGGGTATCCCTAAAATGGATTTAGTTCCCACTGCAATTGAGGATTTGCTTAACCTAGACACGTATCTTCTCAATAAGGCTATTGTTCACTGCTATAGTAACAGCTTGCCTATTCTAGACTTAGTTCTGTCATTTGGTTTTTAATTTGCTACATTACAGATTTTACTGAAAAAGCCCCTAAAGTGTGAATTGCCTTGATTGCAAAGTGAATTCATAGTTATTTTGGTCCGCATTAACCAAGCTGAAAACCTTGACAAATCTTGACAATTTGCTGAAAAACTTAAAATTTTTGACAATTTATATCATGCTGTACAAGTTAAGCAGTGCCGCTGTGGAGACTAATTTCTCTTGGTGTGGGCCTCCTTACACAGGAGAGGGGAGGAGCCACGTGGACCAGAGGACAATAAAATGACAAAAGCAGGTAAATTACATCATGTCCTATGATGCTCATGCATTAACCTGCATTTTACACCATTGCAGATGGAACCTGGTCTAAAGCCATAATATATTTGATTATCCTATTTGGAAAATCAAATTTCATTTAAGCAAATTTAAAATGTGGCCAGTTCAGTCTATCAAATGCTTTTTCAGCATCTAATCCTAACAATAATCTAGGTGTATATTGAGTGTTTAAGCGCTGGATTATACTTAGAAGTTTGCAGGTATTATCTGACCCTAATAGTATATTTGGAACATTATTTGATGTCTAAAATGGGAAGTGAAACATGGCTTCTTCCTGGGCTTGGGAGTGTTACAATATGAGATCTAAATATGTCAGTTGGGAAAGAATTAAAGTCGTAGCTAGATTGGAATAGAGTTGTCAGGTGTGGGAATAGAACATGTAAAAAGATGTGATAATATAGGCTGGGTAAGCCATCTGGCCGCAGGATCTTGTGTAGGGAAAGGCTATTAAAGAAACATTATAGTGTCAGGAATGCAAGCATGTATTCCTGACACTGCAGTGTTGTAAATACATTTTAGGTCCCCAACCCTCCCCCTGCCACTGTTAAGAACTTTTTGCCCCACTCAGGTCGAACTCATCAAAATTGGCGATCTCAGAGGATATTGCGCATGCATGGTATAACGCTGCGATGTGCCAATCACATCTCCTCAGAGAGATGCAATGAATTAATGAATCTCTATGAGGAATGTTCAGTGTCTCCATGCAGAGCGTGGAGATGCTGAACATCAGTGCTGCACAAGGAAGCACATCTAGTGGACATCTGAGTAACTGCACCTAGAGGTGTTAATAGACCAGTATAATTTTGGTCTGTTGTTTGTTCCGAAAACTGGTAGGTTGATAAATAATCCTCTTATATAAGCCTTATAGGCTAGCCATACTGACTGTGCAGCTATGTCTTTGTCTTCAGTGTCATTGGTTTAAAAATATAATTTTTGTTTAGGTAGAAGTTCAATTCAGTATCTGCTAATAAGATTTCATTAGGTCTCAAGCTCTAAACCTTTAAATATATGATATTCTCGTATGCTGAGTGTGATAGGGCCATGGTTGGACCATCTAATAAGGTAGAATCACTATTTTGTGTAATAACTAGCTATGAAGGAAAAAAATATTAATGCGAGACAAAGTGCTATAAACCGAGCAGTGAAGTGCACCTGTTACCAAATATTGAGTTGCAACTAAAAAAAGAAAAGAACCCGAATAGCTATTTACAAGGTGTACAGTTGTAAACCTCCAACTGTCTCCTGTTTAGTAACAATCTCAAACATCTTGTTGCTGAAGCCTAGAGTATGTACCCCAATCCTATCAATATTCATATCCATATGTAGTCTCAGAGGGCAAGCTTTTCTTTAGTTCAGAACTACTGTAGCCTAGTAATGGAATCCCATGGCACAGATTGTAGTAATTTCCATGGCCTGACAAGCCTATGTACATGATCTAAAGTGAACTCTTGTTCTATGGCTTCTAGCAATATTGCAAGTACGCTATTAAGCGTACACTGTTCCTGTGGTTTTGGTGTTTGTGGTATCCTAATAGGCACTCCATGGTGATCAGGTGCGACTCCTTAGACGTGAAGGAAAGTGCCATAGAATTGTAAGCATCAATTAATTCTTCAGTTCTGTCTTCCAAGTGCGCCATGTGTTTGGCTATTTTTTTGGGATTTCTGTTTTTATATCATCTGCTGTTTTCTTCAAATCAGCCTTTTAGTTAGTCTGTAACTTATCCAGCAGCCACTGGATTGAGCCTTCTGTGACAGGAGCTTGTGGCAGTTGCGGATCCTCCTCAGTGGTGTTAGAGGACAAGCCCTGTCGGTGCCATTTGGACAGGAGCTGGAGAAGCAGTCCTCAGTGGAAATTGCAAGGTATGTGTCACCAATTTTTTTTTTTGTCGATTTACTGGCCATTTATTGTTAGCTGCCTGAGAAAAGCAGCTGCTGGTCGCTTAAAACACGCTTTATAGTTCCTGGCATGGGGAGCTCCAGTCTTCCTCCATTAAGAGTCAGCCATTCCCCCTGAGAACTACTAATTTTATAATGGAGGGGAAACTAATGCCCCCACCCCTCACCCATTGGGGGCTTTTACTAGATCACCAGAGCACTCTGATCTGAGAGGAGTGAGACTTGTCTATCAGAGCACATTTGCAAGTCAACCAATCATAGCATTCTAAAAGGAATTCCATGTATGGGAAAACCTTTATATAGTCTTACTGCCATAAGACTCTTACTGCCATCATAGGGACAAGATAAATTTAGTTTTTTGCATTGCGGTTTTGGTTTTTCCATCTGTATTAGTTTAATGGCATTCTTACTTTTCTTAGAGAGGGGGAGTAGGAAAAGTTAATTTAATTTAAGGAGGTTAGCTTGGGGGTTGGGGACCCCTAGCCACCTGGGGGTGTACCATGTCGCTAATTAAGGGCTGGACAATGGCATGTCTTCCTCCCATTGTATAATTATTCAAAGCCATAATCTGGGTAGGGTCATGATGGGGACAATAGATCCCCCTCCAAATTTTATTATTAGAGCTCATCACCTGCTGCCCATGAGTAGTGGCTTAGAGGTCTAGCAGGCGCTGGACAGCGGCCACACATTTACTCAGGGTTTTTAACTGGCAGCCAGTGCTATAAGCAGGCAAATAGCTTGGATTGTTTAGAATCTTGGCCCAGATTAGATGGGTTCTAATCAGTAATTTAGCTGTCCAGCAGCATTCAGTCTGGATGAAATCCAGAACTAATTCAGACTTATTCAGAGTCTGTATGCAAAATAACCCAATTGTTAAATAGCGTGAATAATATCTGGATTTTGTAGTCTAAATGGGCTCATATGCTGTCGGATGGTTTTGCTACATTTGCTACAGAGTGAGTATCTTTCAAACTAACTCCGATTCCAAGCTAGTATGTTGTGGACTTTTTTTATTCTCATGATGTTCTACGACTGATTAAGTTGCCTGACCATCATGGGAAATATACAATCAGTTAGCTTATCAGTTACAGCGGTTTAGACATCATTCCTATGGGTCTTAGTCAGGTAAAACACTTGGTTATTAGTTATTTTACCTTAGTGACATCATTCATTGTCTTGTAGTAGTAGAAATTGGCTGCCACTTGGGTACCAACTGAAAATCTATTTGTAATTCAGCTGATCTATTCTCAAATAATTCTCATTGCAGCAAAGGCATCCAACTGAGAAAAAAGCAGTGACCCATTCACATCAACGTGGGTAATGATGAATAAAGTGAACCTCAGAGGAATTTTATCTGCCAAATTGAGAGAACCGGGTCAAATTATTAAAGTGACCAAATTTGTTTTTGTTTGGTGTTGGAAAATATAACCTACTGTTTTTAACAAATCATTAAGGAATGTAAATTTGAATAAATGGATGTATGACTAAATGAATATATAAAACATCAATATTATTAGAGTACAAAATACATTAATTTTCCTACAGCATATTTTTACGGATAGTAAGTGAATGTCTGTAAAATAGCATGATGTACAGAAAAATACTGAATTTTTTGAGGAGGGACGGTCCCATTAATTATACTGCCTGAGGCATATTCATTCTCCCCAACTCAAATAAACAAATAAAAGCATTGCTTTGTGGTGGCACATATGCCTTGTTCACCTCCCACAGGATTGCAGTGGATGAGTCACTCCACTAACAGGAAAATAGAAAGGCTGGCTTGAGAGCCTGAAGATTTTATCAAGCATTTATTATTTGTTAAGAAAATCACTAACTTAGCAATCTAGTTAAAAAATAGACTCAAAGCAAGCACATTCAACCTTTCACATAGCTTTGTTATTAATAGTAGTGTTCCTAGCTAACGCTAAAGTAACCTTTTTTTGCTGTTGTTGAGAGCGGCCAAGCTTAGCCTTTGCTGCGACACTGAAATAAAAGCACACGCTCTCCATGTCTGGCTGCCAAAGCCTCTCTCTCTGGCCTCAGAGTTTGAAAGGCCCTGAGGGCAGTTGCACAATCTACCTTGGCACTACTCTTCCCTTGAGTGTAACAGTTAGGATGCTGACAGTCACTACTGATTCTGTTTGCTGTAGTGTGTTAACTCCGTAGAGAGTGACACACAAAGACAGTCTCAGGTAATTCTCAGCTCCTTTAATCAGAGACAGCAGAGCTGAATGGGACTTCTTTTTTTTATTTTTCCCGCTGCTTTTACCCTGAGGCAACTCTCTGGTGCTGACACCTGACTGGCCTTATGGATCATGCAGGTTTACTTCCTTAATTTCCCACCAAAAGCTCACCTAATTGGTTTTCCCACAATCTGTCAGTCATTAGATACACAAGGAAAGATTGAACATCCTTAAACACAGCTGCTATGTCCTGTTCATCACTCTGTGTGTCCACTGTCATAAAATATATTTATTAAAATATTTATGTATATTGTTTACACGTTGAACTAAAGGACTTCTACTTAAAGCTGCTTCACTAAACATTGAATTAATGTGAATTAAAAAAAACAAAAACAAATAGCAAAATCCAGACTAAACTGGCCAGCTGTGACTATGTTTGAGGTAGAACATTCCTCTAAATCAACACTTTTCACTTGTGCAGTTTGGTTTTCAATTCACTTCGGCTGAAATATTTAAAGGAACACTATAACTTTAGAAATACAAAACTGTATTATACGCTATAGTATGCCCCTGTCCCTATTATTTTAGGTGTCCACCCCTCTCCCCGTGGGCATGAAAGGGTTAGAAACACTCTTAGCACTTACATTAATTTTCAAGACAGAGGTCCCTCAGCAATGTTCCCTCTCCTTCTCCCGCGACGTCGTGCCAACAGAGGAAACTAGTGCGCATGTGCTGCAAGCGCAATACGTGTATTAGAGATTCCCCATAAGAAAGCATTAAATCAATGTTTTTTTGTTTTTTTTATGGGGTTCCTGAAGAAACTGGATGTCCTCATGCAAAGTGTGAGGTCATCCATATCATTGCACAGCATTACATTTTGTGAGAAGCAAGGAAGCAACTCTAAAGTCTGTCTGGAACTACAATGTTCTCACTTGTAGGGTCAAGAGGACTGGGACACTTCACCCAGACCACTTCAACGAGATGAAGTGGACTGAGTGCCTATAGTGTCCCTTTAAGGTCGAATGCAAAACAATAAAAACAATTGAATTTAGGGAACTTATTCATTTGCTTATTTGTACACGTAAGAAAAAATGAGTTACATATATTTTACTGGAAAATCTGTCTGTCTGTCAATATTTACATGTATCACTAAATGTTATAACATAGACATAAGAGATTTTTAATTTTTTTATTTTGCATTATGGATCTATGACCCAGACTTGGTTTTGTGTGTTTTTCTTTTCATTGTAACAGAATTTGAATCTTAGATTATATTCTTTGACATTTCATGGGTGGAAAGGATGTATCATGAAAGGCAGTATGCTGGATTGGTCAGTGAAAGCCCTTGAACTGAGCTGAGCAGGATTCTGTCTGTGTCACTGCTTGATTGAACAGTTACACACCCGCTAAGCAAAACCCAGGCCATAAAGGATTCATGCAGAGAAAGCCTATTGTACTGCATTTATCTAAAGAATAAAGGAAAGAGGCCACTGTATCTCTAAAACAAAAACACACACACTAGTGCATTGTGTATCAAAATGTATTCAACGATCTTGATCTGCCTCATTAGAGGATTGATGAGAGCCTTTCTTTGCCCCTTGTGGAGCAGTATTTAAGGGTCTGTCCACATATTTCTTACTAATAGTCATTGATGACACATGTCCTCTTGAGACTTTGACATTTATTTCAACGTGACATAAAATCTGAAAAGTTATTCAATCACATAGGAACCCTACTAGACTTGTTTTACAATGTAATGGCCTACAAGGGAGTCAAACAAAGTATACACATTTAGACTTTGTATATATTTAAGTTCTCTTTGGATGTTAATATTTGTTTTTCTTTTTGGTTTTGCTTTTCACCTTTCAGCTCGTAGATTGCTTTTCCCCTCTCAAATTCAGCATCACAAAAGAGTGGGAAGATCGTGAATAAATGACATAATTATGTATATTTGATTAACAACAATTACAAAAGCGAAGTTTTTAAAAACAGTGAATTGTGATGAATAGTGCGAATCAAAGGAGTAATAAAGTTGGAAACCATTTTTGTATCTTTTATTGACTTAAGCACAGAGAGAAACTCAGAGAGAAGTACAGAGATCCAAAAATGTTAACATTTTAAATGTAAACAGTCTACATAAAAAGCAATATAAAGTTTAAAAAAAATCAGGTATCTGTTCAATATCAGAATTGTCAAAAAATCTGTCCAAGGTCCATTTTTTAAAAAGGTTTTAGTGAAAATATTTGCAAAAAAAAACCCATCATAGATGTTATATCTGAATTATAAGTCAACAGATAATATTAATAATAATACTCTCAACTCCAGCAGCAATGCATCATTGGTAAGTACTGTGTCCCGGATTTATACAATTTTATAATCTGCTTGAAGATTATTCCCTTTCTTTGTGTCAGTATTATGTTTTAGAACTGCAGTAGTTCAATAGAGTATAAGAGTAAATCTCCCTGGATTAAACTAGCAGTAAAGTCTTTAGTATTTCTTAACATTTCTCTTGCTCTAGAGCATGTATCACAATGCCTACGATTGGTGCATTGCCCATATTTGCCATTTTATTTAATGTATTAGTTCTGCATGCAGTCCTTGTGTTTTCGATATAATTAATGATGCTCCTTTTAATGTTTACATGCTACCATAATTTGGGAACTGAAGGTTCGGGCATGTCATTTGCCCCTTTATTCACTCCCATGTTTTACTGAAATGACACAAGATCGAAACTATTTAACACTAGTGATGTCCCGAACGGTTCGCCGAACGGTTCGCCGAACGGTTCGCTAACGGTTCGCCACGAACGGTTCGCCACGGACTCATCATTGAGTAAACTTTGACCCTGTACCTCACAGTCAGCAGACACATTCCAGCCAATCAGCAGCAGACCCTCCCTCCCAGACCCTCCCACCTCCTGGACAGCATCCATTTTGAAGCTACATTCTTAGTGAACTGTCCAGGAGGTGGGAGGGTCTGGGAGGGAGGGTCTGCTGCTGATTGGCTGGAATGTGTCTGCTGACTGTGAGGTACAGGGTCAAAGTTTACTCAATGATGAGTCCATGGCGAACCGTTCGTGGTGAACCGTTCGCGAACCGTTTGGCGAACCATTCGGGACATCACTATTTAACACTTTTTCTCCTTAGATGTTCCAGCTAGATTGTGTCGTGTGTTGGTGGCTTGATATTGGCTTGTTGACTCAGAGCTGCTTTGTTGAACTTAGAGACCACACCCTGTGCTGGTTATATAAAGTATGCAATATTGCACTTGCCATAATATTCAACTGCATACCATGTGAGTTGCATGTTACATATATATATAAAAATTTCATTTTATGGTACGCTAGGTTTAGGATAAAACTTTATGAAGGTGGTCTTAGAATGCACTTATGTACCTGTCCTCCCCTGGCCTGTTACTCTCCTTTCCTTCTTGAGTCAGTTTCTATCTATGTGAAATCATTCCATAAATGTCATCTTGATACTTTATGCGTAATCTCTTCAAACCGGTCAATGATCCTTGTAATGGTAATATCGCTATAAGTCTGATCAGTTCTGGTTAAGTTTGTCCTGTTTTATACTTTAATGTTTTGTCCACCAAGGACCCTCCACTATATTCATTTACACACAAAAATGATTTCTGTGCACTTTACAGCCTTTTTTATATGAATTTTATTTTAGCTATAATATCTGCCACCCACTGCACAACCTCAGTAAATATCTAATTGGATATCCAAAACCAGGTCCTGGAATCCTCAGAACCTGGTCAGATAGGGTATCTGGAGGAGAGCTACTCGAGGGTAATATTAGATATAGGGATCTCCCCAAGCAGTTAGCGGGCATAGAGAATATAACTGAGCAGAGAGCAGATAGTGTGGCAAAGCATATCTAAAATGTAAAGGGTAAAGCTTCTATGTAAAGAAAAAGAGGGATGGTGATGTGTGACTACATGTTCTCTTTTTATGTTTCTAAAATGGTTGTACTTAAAGGTTGTACCTCATGTTTTCCTAACAAATCTCTTGTTGGTACTAGTGGAGAATTTGGATGATTTATTCCCTGTTCACCAGCTGTTTAGGAGATACTTGGTATTGCCAGTTGAGTAGTGCTGCAAAATGCATATATTTTCTGGTGAGTTTTCCTTTGACAAAGTGCTAAACTTTGTGTAGGTATAGATCTGGAATCCAAGCCAGGAACAACCCTCTTGTGTCAAATACTGTCCCCCAATTACCATTCAATTCCAGAGCCTGAAATTTCTTTTCTACTCCATAATACCAAAAACTCCCCAGCTGCCTGAGTCCATTATCCCATGTTGCATTTGTTCTTGGTAAATCCTGTTACTTTTACTTAAGAAACAAGGAAATATCCATTCCATGTGCTCCTCGTAATACCTGAATTACTAAGTACTGTCATATATCCCCACTGTTGCCTATCCCCTCTTCAATCCATCTTGAACACCTCTGCTAGTCTCATTTACCTCTAATTTAATATGTGATTAACCATTCTGCCAGTCTCTTCATTGGTTCTCTATCAGTAAACTGTAGGGATGTGCATGGGCAAAAAATTTGGTTCGGTTTGGCACTTCGGAAATTCGGCAGTTCAGCAATTCGGGACTTTGGCAATTTGGCACTCCAGTTCAGTTTGGCACTTCTGAAATTCGGGACTTTGGCAATTCAGCACTTCAGTTCGGCACTTCCAAAATTCAGGAAATCGTCAATTTGGGACTTCGGCAGTTCGGTAATTCAGGACTTTGGGAATTCAAGACTTCGGTAATTCTAGACTGCGGCAACCCTACCCCTAACCCTAACCCTACCCCTAACCCTGCCTCTACCCCTAACCCTACCTCTACCCCTAACCATTCCCTGCCCCTACCCCTCCCCCTAACCCTACCCTTACCTCTAATCCTAACCCCACCCCAACCCTACCTAGGGGTAGGGTTAAGTGTAGGGTTAGAGGAAGGTTGGGGTAAGGGTTAGGGGTAGCGGTAGGGTTAGGGCTAGGGTTAGGGTTTGATTCCTGTCATCATTCCCTTAATTTTACCTCCCTCTCCTGTTTTGCCACTTTTCAGAAATCCGAAGCACTTCGGCAATTCTGAACTTCTGCAATTAGGGACTTCAGCAATTCGGTTTGGTTCGGCACTTCGGAAATTCGGCAATTCGGCACTTTGGAAATTCGGACATTCGGAAGCATTCCGAATGTCCGAATTGCAGAAATTCATCTGAATTTAAATTCAGACCGAAACGAATTGCACATGTCTAGAAAACTTACCATAGTTGCTGAGACCTAGTCAACACAGCACATTTGTGTCCTTATTTCAGATACCTCTCCCACTTGCCCCTAAATTTCTGCCTGTGTCTCCACCTTTTATCACCCCGTCTCCTCTGTCAGACAATTCCCCACATTAAACATGAAAATTGAAAAACCCACCACCTTCTCCATATCTAATATTCTGTACAGATTCCTAATTTATCATATAATTCATCTATCCCTCACTTAACCATCACTTCCTACTTTGCATTACTTATTGCATGCTGACATCATCTCACATAATCCCCCCTTACTTTATGTCTCTATAATTCTGCATCCTTCTAGATTGTATGCTTGCAAGAGCAGGGCACTCAATCCTTCATTGGTAGTATACACAGCTATGTGTATGATATGCTACAATGTATGGAATGTCTGTTAAACATCAGCTTATCTATACCCCTGTTATATCATACAGTGTTACAGGATCTGCTGGTATAGCTTAAAGGATCACTATAGGGTCAGGAACACAAACATGTATTCCTGACCCTATAGTGTTAAAACCAACATCTAGCCCCCCTGGACACCTCATGCCGCCATAAATATAGCAAAATCTTATTGTATTCAAGCCTGAATCTGTAACTCTGCATGCTGTTTACCTCAGAAAAACAAGCAGTCTTCTGACATCATCAGAAATGGTAGCCTGATCCAATCACAATGCTTCCCCAAAGGATTAGCTGAGACTGACAAAGAGGCATATCCGGGAGGAAGCCAGCCCTGGCCAATCAGCATCCCCTCATAGAGATGAATTGAATCAATGAATCTCTATGAGGAAAGTTCAGTGTCTGCATGCAGAGGGAGGAGATAATGAATGTTTGGATGCATTTTAGGCAGCCATGACCCAGGAAGGATCTCTAACAGCTATCCGGGGAGTGGCCAGTGAAGTTATCACTAGGCTGTAATGTAAACACTGCATTTTCTCTGAAAAGACAGTGTTTACAGCGAAGAGCCTGCAGGTAAAGATTCTACTCAGCTGTAGTTGTTCTGGTGACTATAGTGTCCCTTTAAAAAAATAAATATAATAATATTTGTAATAGGAGTTTAATCTTAATTAGTTATGCAGATTTTATACCCATGTCGCTAAAATTTAGTAAAGTGGCTCGTTAAATGTTTACTCAAAATTATTTCACTACTTGAACAAACAACAGGGGAGGTTTCATGGGAGATACCTTTATAGGTACATAATGATGTTTATACCTGTCTACCAGTACATTTTTATAAATAGAATATGATTAATACATTTGGTTGTAGTGTGTAGGTAGAGAGACCACCAATTGCTTAAAGGACCAATCTATTCATAAACTATATAAACTGTACAATTAAAAAAGGCACTTCGTAAAAGTGGTGATTTTTATGAGAAATCACAACTTTTATAATTAAATAATGAAACATCCCCTGGCTGTCAAACAATCAAACAGGGGAGCTAATGGAAGTGGAAGGTGCACCTATATGGAAGGTGCACCCTACATACCTCCTCTCAGACCGCAGATAGGCATGTATGTGCAGAGGGAAGAACTTGCAAAGATTGTAATTCATAAGATCTGCAGGTTTTGCAAACTATTTTAAGATATACCCCCAATGATTGCGAGCATGAAAAACATGCATTTATTGGTATATATCTGCTAAACAGTAAAAAAAATAAAAATTAAAAATAATTTACAGTTTGGCGTGTTCCTTTTATAAAAGCATAACATGTGATAAAGATATCTCCCTAATAATATTCCCCGTGTCTTTTTCTGTCCTGGGTAACTAATATTTATTTAACTTAGTTTCAGATATGACATGCACCCAAATCCAAAGATAAAAAGAAACAGTAAGTTAAAGGAACACTAAATTATGTGTGAGACTGAAATAACCTATAGTAATGGCTCAGAGCAGCCATTATCCAACAATTTTGTACAATTTTGTGGGAACAGCAACTATTCATAAAGCCATTGTTTGCTGCATACCAAGTGAGCAGTAGTAAACATAGTACTTATAATATGCGTATCCCATTTTCCAAGCTTAAAATGTATTTCCTAGATAACTGTTAACTATTAGTATCCACCTCTGAATATAGACTTACACCACTAAATTTAAAGTGCACTCATTTTCAATATAAGATACATAGTTTAGAAGTCAATATAAAGAAATCAATAAGGTGGAAGGTAAAAAAAATTGTAATTGGGGGCACACCTGGAGCATGCATTGCTCAGAAGTGGTGTTACCAATAAAACCAAAATATATACACAATATAGATTAAGGAACAGTCCTCACAACCCCCTTCCCCCATTTTAAATCATACACACCATATGTCTATATAGTGTTAAGCCCACCACTATGTCACAATACCCCAATATCGGTGGGTCCCACACTAATTTTAACCTGGGAGATGAACATGTTAACTGCTGTCGCCCAGGAGTGATGAGAGTGAGCGCAGGACTTATCTTTTTGTATTTGTATTCACTTTTTGTATCACACAGCTATGTTACAATGCTGCCGCCCATCCCATGTGTTCCCTATTAAGGGTTAATAAGTATATAGGGGTGTATATAAAAAATACCCCTCTCTGTCTCAAGGAAGCAGGGTGAAAGGTCAATCTAGGACCCGCCTAGGGGGGTCTGCCTTGACGTTGGCAGGCGGGCATTCTTTCCAATGGCCATTGGAGTAACTAAATGACCTCCATTTGCTTAAATATACATCAGGATTTAGGAGAGAGTGAAGGAATTTTTTTTTTAGCAGTCTCATATACCTTAATTTCCCTTATAATCTAAGCTTTCATGTGCAATGGTCTCCAGTTATAGACATTTTTATTGATTGTATGCATTTTGTATTTACATATAGGACTAACCTGCAGATATAGAAGCATATTGCAAATGAAGAAATAATCTGTGCATGGTCTATCATTCTTAGTTCATGTGTAAATAAGAATTTCCGTGCATTTCTAAATATATTATTTTGCTCAGATACACAATTGATGCATCTGAGCAATTAAAAATACCTTATCACTGGAGTCATTATTCTGATAATCACAGCGTTCAATAATTTGCTATTACGACAAACCATCAACATCCATCTGTTCCTCACTTAGTTCTGCAAGGGCTTGAAATAGTCAAATAGGAATACTATTTCATTTTCATGCACTTTTGTCGCACAAGCCTTTGAACTGCCTGATGTGAAGACAAGTTAAAGTATTTGTGTCCGCGACGAGGTCAGACGTGGCACTCGTCAAAAAAGGGGCAGATTGCACAACAGAGAGAATCAAGAATTCTACGTACAGGAAAACATCAGCAGATGTAGACAGGATTTTAATAGCTACATAAAGAGGAATGCATGACAACCTCATTAGGAGAACCATAATAGCCTAGCAGGAAATCTCATGGAAGACAATTTATCAATGTCTCATTTGTTACAGCATCACTAACTATAGTAACTGGCTTTTCTTATAATCTTTTATTTGTTTTTACGGGTCTGTACAACAATACTACCGCACCGCACTATGAATTTAGGCTCCATGTGAGCTTCTTCACAGTTGCTGACATAACTCTGTAAAAACACAAGCATCAGAGCTACTGAAGTGACAGTAATAAAACTGCAGTTAGTTGGCTTCCCCACTGATACCCTTGACACGGCACATTAAGGGCATCACTTTATATTTTGCAGGAAGTCTGACGACCACTCCTCATCATACAAGCCTCTGCAGGATGAGGTCAGGCTGTCACTTCACACTAAGCCCAGGGGTCTCGAACCATCTGCCACTAAACGAGGAAAAGCAGGGATCAAATGGTGCCCTTAAAGAAATTGTTTAAAGTCATCCATCACATGCCTGGAAGAATAATTATTATTAATTTCACACACTGTGCTGTTTTCTTAAGTGTGAAAGTGATACCCAAAGGAACATTTTAATCTTTAATTTATCATTGTTTCCCTAGCTAAAAGGTAAAACTCAACAAAGGAAGGCATTGAATGATCATAGAACAATCAAGAAATAAAATAGAAATCAAGGAATAAAATAGAAATCAAGGAATAAAATAGATATTAATTACAAGCATTGTGATCATCGCACATGAAAACAACATTGAAAAAGCATTTCTATAGAATAGTGCACAATCTTGTATTTACTTTAACGGGTTGCTCATTGGCATTTTTTTTACTTTTTCTTTGGCACGCAAAGGGTTTATCCACTACGCAATAAGTCACAAGATGTCAATTTTGTCGGTAAAATGTAGAGAAAAATTGAATAGTTGGTAAAATTCCTCAGCTCGTTTCTTTCCACCTTGTCTCTTTTAATGTAAATCTAGTAACTTACCACGACTCATTGTTTAGTGAATAAATCATAGATAATTGATATGACCTTCATTTGTTTTGTGGCAATGAGAGTTAATAGCGTGTATGATCCATATATTTGAACATCAGTGCACGTTATGCTTATCTGCAGGATTTGCACATTTGTAGGCTATTTGTAATGTAGTGCAGAATAAAGTACTATTACTGAATGTGCCAGTTTTACATATTTACTACCTTTTTGACTTTGCTAAATGTACCACTTATTCCGTCGACTTGAAACTGCACAAGGTAATGTATTTTTTTGTTCGGAGAAAACAACATAGCTGTAGTTTGAATATTGAACTCACTAATGCCATGTTTGCTTAAAAAATTCAACATTCGTGTGCTCCTCTGTTCTCTTGAAAGGTCAAAGATGTTCCAGGATGAACCTTGTCTGAACAGCTCTGTGAAGCAGAAAGGAGTACTTTGGAGATCAGAAATGCGGTCTCTGATATAAATTCATTAGGAGAAATGTGAATACGAAAAAGGCAGGTGAATGAATGGAACATTAACTAAATACATCACTTGAGACCTTTAAAACAGTGCAGGAATAGTACTTTCCTTTCCCAAATGATACTTACTTTTACTACAAATTCAGTATTGTTTTAATCTGCAGCTAATTCTAGTAATGCTTTTATATTTTGACCCTGAATTTAGCAGTAATAGAAGAGAAATTGTGGAACAAGTCCCACTATAGTACCATGTGGCTTGGAGTAAAATGAACTCAATTCACAAAATAATCAAGTGTACACAAAACATACTTGCTGTGCCAAGACTAGCCATTGATATTCAGTGTTTGTCTATGCACCATTGAGAAATATTGTTCTCAATCGCAGGGCTGAGATGACTCGTAATGTGGTCGTTCTCAACAGCTACTTTCATATTTTTCCTCAATATTTGATTGAGTAGTTGGGCAGATTATAAAAACATGTAGAAATGCAATAAAAATAAGCAGTGGTAACCTTAAAAATAAGAGATTTGTAGTAAAACCACCAGGATTAATTCAAGCAGCCGTGATAACATATGTTAAAGCGTAGAGGGTTTAAGTGGGAGATAGATAGGAAAAGCACAATTGTGGTCCTGTGTTAGAGAGGTGATATATGTTGGTCAAGAAACAATTTCATAAACTATAGAAAAGTTCTGGTAATGGTGGTATGCTCTAGGTGACTTTATTCATGGACCAAAGGCAAGCTCTAGGATAGTCTTAATTTATTTTTGTAAGATTTCCTGCTATGATAGAATATATGTTTCCCAACACTGGAAACATTTTTGGAGTATGAATCTTCTTAATTCTGCATAATTTCAAGACAGTGCATTCTCTTTTCTAAGTCATGTGGTTATAATAGCCATTAATTAATCCAGGTTTTAAATTATATAGATTAAGTATGATGTTGTTACAGAAGGCCCTACCAATCTCTTTTGTATTCAAAATAAATGCTCCTTCACTCAAAACATGATTTGTGATACTTTATTCAGTCATCATACAAAGTGATGGTCACATATTTTTACCCCTAGTGGGGTCTTTGTCATGTCTTGACAAAGACTCGACAAGGTGCTGAAAGTTGTCAGGTGACTTTCTATAGTGGTTAAATAAAATATAATAAAACCAGAGAAAAATATGACAAATTAATAAGCTTGGAGTGGAGGAGCATTTTTTGGGGGAATTTTGTTGTGGGGTGTTGCCCCTGTTACTGTCAGGGGTCCGCGGGCGGCTGTGAGGGGAGGCTGCACACCACTTGCAGCACTCACCCTCAGTCCGTCTCCGCGGTCTCCCCCCTCCTACCTGTCCGCGAGCAGCGTCTCCTCTCCGCCGCTCGCCACTCGCGTCCTCCACGACTCCCAGCAGCAGCATGTATAACGCTGCATGCTGGGAGGTCGCTAATTTATGCAAACGCCAGGGTCACTCACGTGACCTGGCGTTAAAGCAACAGTACCACAATTACAGTGGGAGGCGTATATATCTCCCACGTGTGATTGTTAATTCTGATTGGAAGTTATCCAATCAGAATTAAGCAAAGGGTATTTATACTTACCTTTCCTGTCTCTCAGTGCCCTGTTGTGGTCTTGTGATACCTGTAGTGCAGTTTTCTCGTATTGCTCTCTGGTTACCGATTATTTGGCTCATTATTCCGATTATCCTGTATTCTCCACTCCTTTGACCTCGGCTTGTTTCTCGTTTTCCCGTTTTCTGGCTCCCTTTACTTGGCTTGTCTCCTGACCATTCTTAGCGTGCTTAGCCCGGCCACTCTAAGGACTGGTATAGCATCTTTCCTCTCTGTGCCCTGTTAGCGTGTTAGGTTCCGGAATCGTGACAGTTACCTACTTACCTGTCTGCATATGCTTATTGTTTTCATCAATAGTAAATAAATGACCAGGCACCCAGGATATAAATGTCAACAGGATGATCAACGTCAATATTTTGTCTCAATACAGAGCTTTTCTAGGAAGAAACTCAAAAAAGGTTTGCCATCAAGCCAAATTTTTTGTAGAATGCCCTGTAAAGATTAAAGTTTTTCTTTGCCGATTTTATCCTGGGTGCCTGGTCAATTATTTACTTGTGCTTTTAAACAGCAGTAAATTTGTTCATTTTAATAGCAATATAATCTTAAACTACATTAGCTTTGTGTTCGGAATATAATAAATGTTTCTTATAAAGTATTTTAAATACATTGGGAAATGATGGGTTGGTTGTCTATCTTAGAAAAGCAAGTGTCAATAAGATGCAAAAGTTAATTAGTGGGGTGAATGTGCAAGTTTTTGTTAGTTTCTATGCATGATAGTTTTTTTGGCATTCAAGACTGGTTTAAGAAAATAACTCTGCTACATTTTTCCTGGGATATGTTTTGGTGTATTGCTTCTAAAAAATGTAAAGCATTATACACACAACACATTCATACAGACACATGCTCACATTTATATACACATACTCAAATTCATACACAAACATGCACATAAACATTTATATGCACAAACACACACACACATATTTAACATATACACTCATTCATTATATGCACACAGAGACTCACATTCTCATACACCCACAGTTACTTACAATCATACACTGACACACACACATTTTTATTCAGATCCATGGTACCCAGCGATTTTCTGTTGGGATCACTGGATTCACAGCTCCCTATTGATGCAAGGGCTAGGGTGATGTTACGGCCCTGCTCCTGGCATCAGTATAGGAAGGGAGCTTGAGGCAAAATTACAAATACTGACCTTCCATTACTATTGTATAACAAAATGAGAGGGACTAAAAAGGAAACAAAGAAAATTAAAAGAAAACAAAAACACCAAAATTATTTTATTAAGATGATTAATGAAAACAAACAATTGATTAAGTGGAAAATCACTCCACTCTTAAATTCAAGAGATCCAACACTCTTGGAGGCAATGATCTCCGCTACTTGCAACAGATCATATGGAGAGGCTACAGAAAAGAAAGTACTATTCAGTACAGTCAACTTGAAACAGAATGATACATACGAAGTGGATGTCTACAAATAATAACAGCATTTCTAATAAAGTGGCATTTAACAATTGTCAGTATTTGAGATTTATTCAGTGTTTTAGTGTCGAGCCCCCCAAGAAAGAAATAAACCAAAAAAAAAAACCCCCCAAAAAACTGAGTAGTAAAGTCAATCAACTACTGTCAGATAGACCGGAATTATATCAAGTATTTGAAAATCATTAACACCCCACACTCTCTAATTACATGTTATATTGTGAAAGGTTTTTCACATTACCCTTTGTTCTTTGGATATTACTATACATTTCACACCTATTGCAGCAATTCACACCATAAATAATTCATTCTATTTTAATAGTTACTGCAACACCAGAAAATTTGAAATGTCAGTTATTAATGCAATATTGATATAAAGACTATAGATGGAAGTCTAAAATGTTATCAAGCTAACACTAACCAACTTTGCCTAAAATAGATATATTAGTCACTCCTGATGATTGCATACTTGTTTTGATTCTAATATACGAAAAAGCTAATCAATTCCATTAGTAACATGGATACATGGGCTAAATTTCAAGAGATTACAGTTTTTGGAATCCCTGTTTTATATAAATGTCACTCTTGATACTTGTCAGTTACTGATCTAAATTTGCTAGAAGTTTGTGAAATGCATGCTTTAATTAAATAATTAATTATAGCCTTTTTGATTTAGCATAGCAATATTTCTTGGGTTAGATGATAGAAATAGGGTCATATGTTAATCTGGTCAGTATAGTTACATAGATAATATCATAATGTCAAACAGTACCTTTGGTAAGTAAGCTTGATTCAAATGGAAATGTAAATATTTTTTAAGGATTAATTTTATTAATTATTGGTGCTCATGCCTTTTTTTTTTTTTTATCTCATTATAAAGACCTGGAAGTTGTAAGTTAAAAAAAAAAATGAGGCTCAATAATAGATCCGTTGGAACCAAAAACACTGAATATGGACTTTGAATCATATCATTTTTTAATGAATTCTTTTGCACAATTTCATTTTACTTGCTATTTTTATTTTCACTCTTTGTGACATGTTTAATTCACAAATCCAATCATGTATAAGGAATTTTGTAATATCAAATTGAATCATTATATCTGCATATTATATCTGAATTCAGAATATATTTTTTTCTGATATTTTTCTAATATTGCTTTTAATATGTTTTTAACATATGTTTGATAATTTGTTATAAAGAATGAATCATTACTGATAGTACTCTCTCTCTCTCTCTCTCTCTCTCTCTCTCTCTCTCTATATATATATATATATATATGTGTGTGCCCCCCATAATTAAATTTTCATGTTATATTGTAAGATGTGTGTGAATTTGTGAATTGTAACATGATGTATGTTTTCTAAAGAGGTCAATTATAAAAGTTAACGTTAAACAAAAAGTTAAAGTTAACAGTTAGAAAGTTAAGAAAGGCTTAATGTTAAAAAGACTCTGAAAGAAGGTCTCCAGGGTATAAATATGACAGGAGGAATATGTCAATCAGAATCTGAAGAAGAATGCCCTAGCGAAATGCGGTGGAGACTGTGAAGCGCATCAAGTGGAGAGAGAGATAGCGACCTATAATCTTGCTGGGACTCAATTTAATATATGGAAAAGGTAACTGAATAACTTAAATGTAAGGTTTTATGTGTATAAATACAGTTTGTATTTTCATTTTTATTTCATCTATCTTTTCTGCTTTGTTTATTGCTGCATTGAAAGGAATTCATCAAGCCCATATCTCCAAGCCTGGAGGCTATATATCACATGAACATACCTGAGCTGATTTTCAGGGCTCAATATCAATATATGTTCCTGTATATCGCCATACTGAATATACCTATGCAGTCTAGTCAATCCACAATATACATCCTCTTATATTATTATTATTATTATTATTATACAATACACTGGGCACTGTGAATATTGATGTACTAAACATTTTGCATGAAATACCTGTTGGTTTCACAAGAGAACTGCTAAGGTTTTTTTTTTTTTTTTCAGATATTGATTTTACTTACAACAAATAGAAAACACAAACATCTTTGCAGCCATGTGTATTTTTTTTTCTTATTGTACTGAGAGCCTTTAGAAGGACACTCTAGACACCATAACCTCTTTCCGCTGATTTCAGTTGAAAAGGTTCCTGGAGTCCCTTACTTTGTCTCATTTAACCCACTGTTAATTGTTAACCCATTTTCAATGCTTCTGCATTAGCTAAACCAGCAATGCGGAGGTAAAGCCACTGGTTAATGGAGACCATCATTCATTGTCAAACCTATCAAAAATACATTAAAATATTGGGAACACATCAGTGGATTCTAGGTACCATAACCATGTCAATAACTTTCACTTTTTAGTTTATTTATATTTATTAAATGCCTAGCATTTTTTCCAATCAGATAGACCCCAGACATTCACGGATTGTGGGCAGCCCATGACTAGTAAAGGTGGCAATGTAGCAGGGCAGTCACAAGTCACATGGTAAGATGATTATGTATATAGGAGAACAGTACACAAATATCATATTTACATAAGATATTTCATAGAAAATAACTTTCCCAATGCGCACAGTTCTTTTTTATATGTGTATTAGATTTACTTGCTATTTTGTATAGAGAAAAAACCTTTAACAATACTATTTTACATCTGCGAAATGTAGGGTTAATAATGTTAGGAATATTTATATTTTATAAAGCAAGATGTGTGAAAATAATCTTCTGGTGACAAACCTTTTAGCTGTGCCATAGATAGAAATCCCATCAGTGAACGCTTCTTACTCCTATGACTAAGGATCCGCTGTCTGAAACTCTTAAAACATCACAGTTAATTTTTTTAATTTCTGAACTCTACATTATATCACAGATATTTTATTAAGATTATGGACTAAAATATATTTAGTTTTAATCAGGTTTAACCAGTAACAAGCCTGATTTTCCAATGTGTTTTTCTTGCTTTCAGTCTTCTTAATCACAGACAAATAATATTACGCAGTGTTTAGTTACAGCGGGTTTGGGAATCAATGCCCATTTTGTACCACTACGATCATGGCTATCAGTTCATATATGTCTTTCATTGGTACATAGCCTGTTTCATTCATTCTAGGATAGCCACTGCCAAATAACACCAACTTGGAATCACTCATTTGCAGCCTTTAAAAGTTTTTTTGTTAAGTGTTTACAGAAATGAAGTAATTTCTTTAATGTGTTTTTTTAGTGTGTTCAGGTAGTGTGTACTCTGCAGGTGTATGCACTGTACAGTGCACTGCATACGGTGTGCATTTCTTACAGTCAAACACATTAATGTTACAGTAGTAAATCCTTCAATTACCAACCAATATTGCAACACAAACACCTATTTTTGCTGAAAAAATTGTGTTAGTTAACAAAATACACAATTATTCATATCCCAAATGCAGAGCCGCCATCAAGGGGTGACAACCATAACGGCTGTCACGGGCCCGGCGGTCCTGGGGGGCCCGGACTGCTTTGGCAGTCCAGGGACCCACAATTACTCTCTGCACCTATATATGGCGATGATCGCTATATATATATAGGTGCAGCCGCGGGCCCCCGGCTCCCTATACTTGCAGAGGGGGCCCAGTGGACTGCAGGAGCACATTACAGCTCTTCCCTCTCTCTAACTCCCGCGAGACGTGTGGCCGTTAGAGCGTTGCCATGGGTTACGTGGTGTGCCACGTCTCGCGGGAGTTAGAGAGAGGGAAATGCTGTAAAGTGCTCCTGCAGTCCGCTGGGCCCCCTCTGCAAGTATAGGGAGCCGGGGGGCCCCACTATGCCACTGGACCACCAGGGATGGAATCTCCCCCCCTCCCTGGACCAGGTAAGAAACAGGGAGGGGGGCATAACAGATTACATTTACATTATTACATTACATGCGTACACTAGTACACACACATGCTCTGCATTCATTACACTAACACACACTCTGCATTCACTACACTAACACACACACTACATTCATTACACTAACACACACTGCATTCATTACACTAACCTACAGTCTGCATGCATTACACTGACACTCTCTGCATTCATTGCACTAACACACACCGCATTCATTGCACTAACACACACTCTGCATTCATTACACTAACACACAGTCTGCATTCATTACACTGACACACACACACTGCATTCATTACACTAACACACAGTCTGCATTCATTACACTAACACACACTCTGCATTCATTGCACTGACACACACACTGCATTCATTGCACTGACACACACTGCATTCATTACACTGAGACACTCTGCATTCATTGCACTGACACACACACTGCATTCATTACACTGACACACACTGCATTCATTACACTGACACACACACTACATTCATTGCACTAACACACACTCTGCATTCATTACACTAACACACACTGCATTCATTGCGGGGGGAGGCTAGCTGGCCGGGGACTGGACCTTTGCTTGTCAGGGGCCCCAAAATTTCTGGTGGCGGCCCTGCCGAAATGTACTGTAATTAGAGAAACAAACCCACCATCGTTAAAGGCATGTACTAATCTCAAGAGAAAATTGAGGGAGGGTAGAGGTTTTGTTCCATAAACCATCATCAACATTAGTATCATACACACCAGAACAACTACGTTAAGAAGCAGTTGTTCTAGCACGCCAAACCCGCAAGTATCTGCATGTGTACAGGGAGTCTGCGATCAGCTGGGCATACCTTGGGATAGAACTTGGACGGTTTATCCACTAACATCCAGGACTTATCTGATCTACTCTAGTACAGCACTAGTAATTCTTGTTACATTTGTTTATTTGGAAATGAAGAAATATCTTTTAACTTCATGTCTTCAGCTGAGAGTGAGTTAGTGAGTCATATTGCATTTGGATCCTACGTCCTTGAGGGGCTGATCCTCCCGGTGCCTGATAGTCTGGAGTGGTACTTCAACCACTCCACAATTGTGAGCTTAATCAAACCTCTATACCATTTATTTACAATATTGCACTAGGTCCTTGTCTTTATGTATTTTCGATCAAGTTGCTACTTAACAAAAGTGCAAGTATATGTTTGTTACAGTATCTGATTCGACCACAGAGTGTGTCTTTTTCGCTGCTTGGCTACTCACAGGCTATATTTGTATTTTTATATACACTTCTGTATGTATATTGGTGGAAACCTGTATAATTGACACACACTGTCTAGTTTTTCTTTCCTGGTCGCTATTTCTCACATTGTTTTGCGCACCTACAATTTTGTTTTTTTATTTGTGTTTTGGGGGTTCCTTATATCAGAACTCCTTGTAGGTTACTGCACTAATTTACCCCTTAACGCCATTACAGCGTTCTATGCCATCCCTATTTAAATGGGCTTTAAAGCCATTGCGGCGGCATAGAACGCCGTAACGGTTTGCAGCCCCAGGAGGTAAAATTTACTTACCTCCGCAGCGATCCTCTTCGGGAGGACTGCCTGACAGCCCAGGCAGCCCCACCCAGGCAAATCAGGCCCCCAGGGGCCAAGTGATAGCTCTCAAATAGCTGGCTGTGGATCTGCCTGCATGGGGACTGTCAGACAGTCCCCTTGCTGGTGGGAATAATAATAAAAAAAAAATCAAACATGTTAAAATAAATTAAAAGTATATATATATATATATATATATATATATATATATATATATATATATATATATATGTGTGTATGTGTATTATATACATGTAACGTCATACGTAGTGTAATTAATGTTAATATAAGTACATATATTAGTATTAAAATACACTTAGAATGAAGTTACATATATATAACATATATATTATATATATAATACATATATATATATATATATTATATTCATATATATACACGTATAATTACAAGAATAAATAAATACAATAATAAAATAAATAAATAAAATATTTAAAAAATAAATAAATTATATATACATTTGTAATTTCATTCTAACTGTATTTGTTATTAAGATATATATATATATATGTAACAAAGTACACAGAATAACATTATATATATATATATATATATATATAAAAATTCAAATAACCGCAAATATATATATATAGATAAATATATATAATTACATAAATGATTACATAAGTATACACGTAGAATTTAAATACATGTATATGTATGAAATAGTGCACTATAAAACCAACAGGCTAGTAGTAATAGTGCAAAGTGCGTAGCGCTAAATAAAATTAACACTTACCCCTAAGGGTTTACAATAATATATAATAAATTCCCTGCAGGGGAACAGAACAAGCAAAATATAGTGTAATATATATGAAAAATGAAGTGGTATAAATAATCCCAAAATGGATCCACTCACATAATGCAGAGCCTCTTGAGGACCGGCTCTGATCTCTTCCACTTATGTGTACTTAAAAGGTGACACACACCTATAGCATCCTTATCGGGTATAGACCTCAAACAGAAGAAAACAGGACTCTCTAGTGCAGAAATCTCGAATAAGGTGTGCAAAAGTTAAATAAATTTGAGCTTCTCACCTTATCCAGAGCCCTGAACTTGGCTCTGAGTATAATAGTAGATGTGACAATACAGGGTGTCACCTCCCTTCTTTATAGCAGCATGGAAAATTCTTTGAACTTGTAAAGTATATAAGTATTTATTGTGAATAAATAATACAAATATATATATAAAATAACAGACAAATAAGTCTAATACTGTCCGAGACGCGTTTCGCTGATCCTCAGCTTTCTCAATCGGTACTGTCCATGCCGCCGGTCTTCATTCTTATTTCTTGCATGGGAGGAGTTAGGTCGCGTCATCCGTGCTACTTCCAATCACGGACGACGGCGTACGCAGGTGTAGTACTGTGTACCCTAACCTTTAGTGATGTCATCACGCACTACGTAACGTGCCTGTGACATCACTTCCGGTTTCTGGATATCTCCTAACCGGAGGTTCCTCCCACAGTCCATACTTTCTATTCCGTTTAGTCCTTCCTTATGATGTCACTTCCATCATGTGTCTATAGTTCCTTTCGCCATTATAGTTCAGGGTAAAGTATGGGAAACAGAAACCTCTGTTCTTGTTAGGCTGTATTCCACATAGATTAACCCTATAAAGCCATGCTCAAAGGAGAGCATATACATGAATGTGAAAAATAAAAATTACATTAATCCTTCCACATATAAAAAAACAAATAAATTAAAAACAACAGTATCTAATCAAGCCATATGTCTTAATGACGATATATATACAATAATAACTCTAGGGTTAAGGAGTAGTGAATAGGGTGGGGAGTCCCTATTATAATGTGACAGCAGCTCCCATATTCACTTGTACACTTTATACATATTTAAGCGCCTTATTTACACAGGTTCACGTTCTGTTTTTTTCACATGTATATGTATATATAGTAAAATTCTATGTGTATATTTAAGTCATCTTTTAACATAATTATGTGATTTAATTAATTCAAATTTGATTGATGTGCCTGACAACCCAGGCAGAAAGTGCAGAGAATGTAATTCGCCAGCACTACATTTAACCCTGTAACTTTCCAAGACACCATAAAACCTGTACATGGGGGTTACTGTTGTACTCGGGAGACTTCGCTGAATACAAATGTTAGTGTTTCAAAATGGTAAATTGTATTACAACGATGATATTTTCGGTAAAATTTAAGTTTTTTGCATTTTTCACACACAAACGGCACTTTTACTGACAGTATTATTGTTGTAATATGTTTTACTGTTTTGAAACACTTATGTTTGTGTTCAGTGAAGTCTTCCAAGTATAACAGTACCCCCCATGTACAGGTTTCATGGTGTTTTGGAAAGTTAGAGAGTCAAATATAAGGCTTGCTTTTCATTTTTTTCACACTGAAATTTGTTAGTTTGGTAATGTTGCCTTTGAGACCGTATGGTAGGCCAGGAATGAGAATTACCCGCATGATTGCATACAATTTGCAAAAGTAGACAACCCAAGGTATTGCAAATGGGGCATGTCCAGTCATTTTTAGTAGCCACTTAGTCACAAACACTGGCCAAATATTTGTTTTTTTGCTTTTTTCACACAAAAATAAATATGAACGCTAACTTTGGCCAATGTTTGTGACTAAGTGGCTGCTCAAAAAGACTGGACATAACCCACTTGCAATATCTTGGGTTGTGTACTTTTGCAAATGGTATGCAATCATGAGGATAATTCACATTCATGGGCTACCACATGGTCTCAAAGGTAACATTACTAATCTGGCAAATTCTAATGTGAAAAAAATGCAAAATGGAATGTGCTATGTTTGTCCCTGTAACTTTCCAAAACACCATAAAACCTGCTAATGGGGGGGTGCTGTTTTACTCGTGAGACACTGCTGAATCCAAATATGAGCATGTTTTTGCAGTAAAAGCGAACAGTATCATGACATGTACAGCTAAAATGTCAGGCGGAACTACAAATCTTTTTTTAAATCTTAATTTCTCACCGTTTTTTTTTAAATGTTTTCATAAAAAGTTATGTTTCATATATGAATAGTTCATGAGAAATTAAACCCCTGTTTTTCCTGAACAAAATTATATATGATAAGTGTGGGTGCACTTAATATGAAAGAGGTTGAACAGACATATAGCGCAAATTCCAGTTTTTGTTTACATTTTGTTTTGATCAGAACGTGTACAATTGACTCCGTCCTGAAGGGGTTAAAATTCTCATTTGTAGCAATATTTTGTTTAGTTCCTGTTGCGCCAACTTATTCTGTTTATTTATTTAACTGTTCTGGTGACTATAGTGTCCCTTTAATTTACACAATAATTACTCTGCACCTGGTGGCCCACTACAAGGTCACACTCGTTTAGGGTGTGGTTCAGCATGAAACAGTATGTGTAAATACATAAAAATACTATTTGGCACTGAACTTCTAGTCCCACAATTCTCATTCATTCTGTACCCATGAAACTATTTTAAACCAATATGGCATTGTATGCCTTGAATGGGTTACCTTTAAAGGACCACTCTAGGCACACAGACCACTTCAGCTTAATGAAGTGGTCTGGGTGCCAGGTCCAGCTAGGGTTAACCCATTTTTTAATAAACATAGCAGTTTCAGAGAAACTGCTATGTTTATGAATGGGTTAAGCCTTCCCCCAAAGCCTCTAGCGGCTGTCTCATTGACAGCCGCTAGAGGCGCTTGCGTGCTTCTCACTGTAAAAATCACAGTGAGAACACGCAAGCGTCCATAGGAAAGCATTGATAATGCTTTCCGATGCCACCGGCTGAATGCGCGCGCAGCTCTTGCCGTGCGTGCGCATTCAGCCGACGGGGAGAAACAGAGGAGGATCGGAGGCAGAGAGCTCCCCGCCCAGCGCTGGAAAAAGGTAAGTTTTATCCCTTTTCCCCTTTCCAGAGCCGGGCGGGAGGGGGGCCCTGAGGGTGGAGGCACCCTCAGGGCACTATAGTGCCAGGAAAACGAGTATGTTTTCCTGGCACCATAGTGGTCCTTTAATGAGAAATAAAACATGGATAATTTTACTATCATAAGCAGCTTGTAAATTGAGGTGATTTTTGAGGTGATTCTGTTATATACTCCCACTTCAATACTAACACCCTTCCTTTCCTATACTCCCCCCACTTGAGTCCGAATATCCACCCTGTCATATACCCCTTAGTAGTGTTTCCCTTTAACTCCAAAGGGTACAGGAAGCCACTGTAAGAATTAATAAAGAAGTGAGATACGAGAAAAGGATGACAAAAAAGGTCAGCAGTATTAATTTTCTTTTGAAGGAATGCTTTTGAAGATAGAAAGATAATAATAATGATTGCTTCTTTTCTTGGCAATCATGAAGGAAAAGATTATTTTTAAAATAAAAAAAAAACATGGAATCAGGAGATACAGTGAATTAGACCAATGTATGAGAAGTCAAATAAATAAATGGTGGCAGACATCAAGTTGTAATAAAATATTGTTGGCAACCAAAGATATATGAAGGGATACTAAACTGCGAAAGATCAATACTAGACAAAGGAGAGAACCATGTTTGCTTTGGAGCAGTTTAGTTTGAATCGAAGGTAGTCTTTCTGATGGATGAAGCAGATAACCAGTTAAGGACAAGATCTGAGATAGAATGATCATAGAAAGTATTGTATATTTGAGTGTTGTTGGCATGCAGGTGATATTGCATCCCAAATGAAGCTATTAGATTGTCAATAGTGGCAGTGAGAATAGAAAGAGTAACCTAACAAAACATTGGAAATATGCATCTGAGCCCAATCAACAGTTACCATTATCCTCCATGTATACATCATAAATTCCCTGTTTAACACAGCAGATTGTTAAGTGGTATATTGCATTGTGAGACTCATACATCAGTCACACGCTAATTGATAAAAATAATCTAGGAGCCACAATGCCGGATCAGCCGAACCAGGTGATTGTAGAAACAACCAGGCAAAATTGAATAATCCTTTGAAGAGATTTATTTCAAAAAATCAACTGGAATTTTGTCTCACCAAGATTTGAAAAAGGCTCTTGATGAGCAAATTCTTATCTTATCGGTTTGCTTATAAACCTTTTTAAAGTATTATTCATATGTATATGGCCAAGTGAGTAAGGCACCACTGAGAACAATTATAATTAAGTTAGCATACCTATTTTTTCAGGTTTTTGCTTGGCATATAATACTTATGCTGGGTAGAAACTTGCAGTCAAGATGGATTTTTATCAAATTATGTTATTTTACCTTAAAATGTTCAAGTCAACTCTTTCTTTACTGATGAAGCCTACGGTATATTTTTTTTTGAGTTACTAGAGGATTATTGAAATGTTTGAGAAACAATTTTCTGTCAGTGGTACTAAGCTGTAAAAATTTCAATCCCAATATCAAAAAGATTTACAATATCTCTTTCGGCTATAGCTGTCGTTTCTATGGGTATTCCTGACCATAATAATAAACAAGAACACTATTCTCTACCATGTGTACAGCGGTTTTGCATATGACAATGTTGATTTTGCATTCTTTAGTCTTATATTTTTACATAGATATTCAAGAATGGCTTTCTTCTCTGCATTGTAAACTCTTGGATTTTCAGAGAAAGCTGTGATAGTTTCTATTATATCGCTGAATGTATTCATAATCTCATTTATTTACTCAATATTCCAATACACAATGGAAAGTACTCATTATTAAAATGTGATCTGTGGTATTTGCTGGTGGAATTTATGAAGAACACAAACCTGTCAATTCTACTATTTGTGTTAAGTTATTTATGTTAGTCAATGAAGCACATTGCATCTGACTGCAGATTACACATGACATGCTAAATAATTATGCTAAATTAATTCTTCTATACTTTGCCAACTAAAACCATATGCTAATATAAATATATACATATGAAATATAAAGATACAGGTTATCTGCTTTAGTAATGTATTTGATTTATTTTACCTTTTAATAAGCACGATCCTCTAATTCTGTTATCATTGTTGAGCACCTTACCCAGTTAATATATCTAATTAAAATGTAGATACATTTTGAAAATTAATTATATAGTATAAGATAACAATGCATCAATTGAAGTTTATACTATATAAAATAGGACATTCTTTAATGTTAATATTTCTGTAAAAAATATGGGACATGACTGTGTTAGTTATATTGCTCTAGGAAACTTGCTTTCTATAACAAACATTAGGCTACAATTTGCTTACTATATAGCCTACCTACTGCCATCAGACTCTTCCCTAGTCAATGTCATCAATCGTTTAAGAAGTGCCTTAAAACCAATTTCTTTAGGAAAGCCTATGGCCTCCCAGACTAACCTCTACCTCACATACCTGTCTCTTGCTCTCTCCTAGAGGGCAGCACTCTACTCTCTCCTCCAGCTCTGCTTTACTCCCACCTAGTTTGACTGCTATTTCCTGTCCTAATGTGTTTTATACCCCACCTCCTATAGACTGTAGGCTCGTTTGAGCAGGTTCCTCTTCAACCTATCGTTTCTGTAAGTGTTCTTGTAATTGTCCTATTTATAGTTAAATCCCCCCTCTCATAATATTGTAAAGCACTACGGAATCTGTTGGTGCTATATAAATGGCAGTGATATTAATAATAATAATAATCATATTTGAATTTTGTTGACATCAATCGTAAATCATTCCACATCCTCACCTGTCAGTATCAATCCAACTCATCTACAATGCCAATGTTTTTTTATGTTTGAATTGTCCAATAAACTCTTCTGATAATCATGATGAGGTGGGGGATCAGGAAGCACAAATGAGATTATTTTTGCAAATTCCATAGATGAGGCCTCCTGTCAACTTACAAAGACTTAGCAACATTCAGCTAAACAATCCCCCTGTCTTGCAGTGAATACTAAAGTGATATAAAAACTATGATATTCCTCTTGATTTGACTCTGTAAGAACTCCAACCTAGATGGGCCGCATATAAATTTGGGTAGAAAGTGAGAACTGACTTCACAAACCTGTGTTTTTTTAGTGTGTTCAGGCAGTGTGTACTCTGCAGGTGTATGCACTGTACAGTGCACTGCGTACTGTGTGCATTTCTTACAGTCAAACACATTAATGTTACAGTAGTAAATCCTTCAATTATCAACCAATATTGCAACACAAACACCTATTTTTGCTGAAAAAATTGTGTTAGTTAACAAAATACACAATTATTCATATCCCAAATGCAGAGCCGCCATCAAGGGGTGACAACCATAACGGCTGTCACGGGCCCGGCGGTCCTGGGGGGCCCGGACTGCTTTGGCAGTCCAGGGCCCCACAATTACTCTCTGCACCTATATACAGGGAGTGCAGAATTATTAGGCAAATGGGTATTTTGACCACATCATCCTCTTTATGCATGTTGTCTTACTCCAAGCTGTATAGGCTCGAAAGCCTACTACCAATTAAGCATATTAGGTGATGTGCATCTCTGTAATGAGAAGGGGTGTGGTCTAATGACATCAACACCCTATATCAGGTGTGCATAACTATTAGGCAACTTCCTTTCCTTTGGCAAAATGGGTCAAAAGAAGGACTTGACAGGCTCAGAAAAGTCAAAAATAGTGAGATATCTTGCAGAGGGATGCGGCACTCTTAAAATTGCAAAGCTTCTGAAGCGTGATCATCGAACAATCAAGCGTTTCATTCAAAATAGTCAACAGGGTCGCAAGAAGCGTGTGGAAAAACCAAAGCGCAAAATAACTGCCCATGAACTGAGAAAAGTCAAGTGTGCAGCTGCCACGATGCCACTTGCCACCAGTTTGGCCATATTTCAGAGCTGCAACATCACTGGAGTGCCAAAAGCACAAGGTGTGCAATACTCAGAGACATGGCCAAGGTAAGAAAGGCTGAAAGACGACCACCACTGAACAAGACACACAAGCTGAAACGTCAAGACTGGGCCAAGAAATATCTCAAGACTGATTTTTCTAAGGTTTTATGGACTGATGAAATGAGAGTGAGTCTTGATGGGCCAGATGGATGGGCCGTGGCTGGATTGGTAAAGGGCAGAGAGCTCCAGTCCGACTCAGACGCCAGCAAGGTGGAGGTGGAGTACTGGTTTGGGCTTGTATCATCAAAGATGAGCTTGTGGGGCCTTTTCGGGTTGAGGATGGAGTCAAGCTCAACTCCCAGTCCTACTGCCAGTTCCTGGAAGACACCTTCTTCAAGCAGTGGTACAGGAAGAAGTCTGCATCCTTCAAGAGAAACATGATTTTCATGCAGGACAATGCTCCATCACACGCGTCCAAGTACTCCACAGCGTGGCTGGCAAGAAAGGGTATAAAAGAAGAAAATCTAATGACATGGCCTCCTTGTTCACCTGATCTGAACCCCATTGAGAACCTGTGGTCCATCATCAAATGTGAGATTTACAAGGAGGGAAAACAGTACACCTCTCTGAACAGTGTCTGGGAGGCTGTGGTTGCTGCTGCACGCAATGTTGATGGTGAACAGATCAAAACACTGACAGAATCCATGGATGGCAGGCTTTTGAGTGTCCTTGCAAAGAAAGGTGGCTATATTGGTCACTGATTTGTTTTTGTTTTGTTTTTGAATGTCAGAAATGTATATTTGTGAATGTTGAGATGTTATATTGGTTTCACTGGTAATAATAAATAATTGAAATGGGTATATATTTGTTTTTTGTTAAGTTGCCTAATAATTATGCACAGTGATAGTCACCTGCACATACAGATATCCCCCTAACATAGCTAAAACTAAAAACAAACTAAAAACTACTTCCAAAAATATTCAGCTTTGATATTAATGAGTTTTTTGGGTTCATTGAGAACATGGTTGTTGTTCAATAATAAAATTAATCCTCAAAAATACAACTTGCCTAATAATTCTGCACTCCCTGTATAGCGATGATCGCTATATATAGGTGCAGCCGCGGGCCCCCGGCTCCCTATACTTGCAGAGGGGGCCCAGTGGACTGCAGGAGCACATTACAGCTCTTCCCTCTCTCTAACTCCCGCGAGACGTGCGGCCGTTAGAGCGTTGCCATGGGTTACGTGGTGTGCCATGTCTCGCGGGAGTTAGAGAGAGGGAAATGCTGTAAAGTGCTCCTGCAGTCCGCTGGGCCCCCTCTGCAAGTATAGGGAGCCGGGGGGCCCCACCATGCCACTGGACCACCAGGGATGGAATCTCCCCCCCTCCCTGGACCAGGTAAGAAACAGGGAGGGGGGCATAACAGATTACATTTACATTATTACATTACATGCATACACTAGTACACACACACGCTCTGCATTCATTACACTAACACACACTCTGCATTCACTACACTAACACACACACTGCATTCATTACACTAACACACACTGCATTCATTACACTAACCTACAGTCTGCATTCATTACACTGACACACTCTGCATTCATTGCACTAACACACACCGCATTCATTGCACTAACACACACTCTGCATTCATTACACTGACACACAGTCTGCATTCATTACACTGACACACACACTGCATTCATTACACTAACACACAGTCTGCATTCATTACACTAACACACACTCTGCATTCATTGCACTGACACACACACTGCATTCATTGCACTAACACACACTCTGCATTCATTACACTAACACACACTGCATTCATTGCGGGGGGAGGCCGGCTGGCCGGGGGGGGTGGGGGTGGGGGGACCTTGTGCTTTGTCAGGGGCCCCAAAATTTCTGGTGGCGGCCCTGCCGAAATGTACTGTAATTAGAGAAACAAACCCACCATCGTTAAAGGCATGTACTAATCTCAAGAGAAAATTGAGGGAGGGTAGAGGTTTTGTTCCATAAACCATCATCAACATTAGTATCATACACACCAGAACAACTACGTTAAGAAGCAGTTGTTCTAGCACGCCAAACCCGCAAGTATCTGCATGTGTACAGGGAGTCTGCGATCAGCTGGGCATACCTTGGGATAGAACTTGGACGGTTTATCCACTAACATCCAGGACTTATCTGATCTACTCTAGTACAGCACTAGTAATTCTTGTTACATTTGTTTATTTGGAAATGAAGAAATATCTTTTAACTTCATGTCTTCAGCTGAGAGTGAGTTAGTGAGTCATATTGCATTTGGATCCTACGTCCTTGAGGGGCTGATCCTCCCGGTGCCTGATAGTCTGGAGTGGTACTTCAACCACTCCACAATTGTGAGCTTAATCAAACCTCTATACCATTTATTTACAATATTGCACTAGGTCCTTGTCTTTATGTATTTTCGATCAAGTTGCTACTTAACAAAAGTGCAAGTATATGTTTGTTACAGTATCTGATTCGACCACAGAGTGTGTCTTTTTCGCTGCTTGGCTACTCACAGGCTATATTTGTATTTTTATATACACTTCTGTATGTATATTGGTGGAAACCTGTATAATTGACACACACTGTCTAGTTTTTCTTTCCTGGTCGCTATTTCTCACATTGTTTTGCGCACCTACAATTTTGTTTTTTTATTTGTGTTTTGGGGGTTCCTTATATCAGAACTCCTTGTAGGTTACTGCACTAATTTACCCCTTAACGCCATTACAGCGTTCTATGCCATCCCTATTTAAATGGGCTTTAAAGCCATTGCGGCGGCATAGAACGCCGTAACGGTTTGCAGCCCCAGGAGGTAAAATTTACTTACCTCCGCAGCGATCCTCTTCGGGAGGACTGCCTGACAGCCCAGGCAGCCCCACCCAGGCAAATCAGGCCCCCAGGGGCCAAGTGATAGCTCTCAAATAGCTGGCTGTGGATCTGCCTGCATGGGGACTGTCAGACAGTCCCCTTGCTGGTGGGAATAATAATAAAAAAAAAATCAAACATGTTAAAATAAATTAAAAGTATATATATATATATATATATATATATATATATATATATATATATATATATATATGTGTGTATGTGTATTATATACATGTAACGTCATACGTAGTGTAATTAATGTTAATATAAGTACATATATTAGTATTAAAATACACTTAGAATGAAGTTACATATATATAACATATATATTATATATATAATACATATATATATATATATATTATATTCATATATATACACGTATAATTACAAGAATAAATAAATACAATAATAAAATAAATAAATAAAATATTTAAAAAATAAATAAATTATATATACATTTGTAATTTCATTCTAACTGTATTTGTTATTAAGATATATATATATATATATATATATATATGTAACAAAGTACACAGAATAACATTATATATATATATATATATATATATATATAAATTCAAATTACCGCAAATATATATATAAGATATATATATATAATTACATAAATGATTACATAAGTATACACGTAGAATTTAAATACATGTATATGTATGAAATAGTGCACTATAAAACCAACAGGCTAGTAGTAATAGTGCAAAGTGCATAGCGCTAAATAAAATTAACACTTACCCCTAAGGGTTTACAATAATATATAATAAATTCCCTGCAGGGGAACAGAACAAGCAAAATATAGTGTAATATATATGAAAAATGAAGTGGTATAAATAATCCCAAAATGGATCCACTCACATAATGCAGAGCCTCTTGAGGACCGGCTCTGATCTCTTCCACTTATGTGTACTTAAAGGTGACACACACCTATAGCATCCTTATCGGGTATAGACCTCAAACAGAAGAAAACAGGACTCTCTAGTGCAGAAATCTCGAATAAGGTGTGCAAAAGTTAAATAAATTTGAGCTTCTCACCTTATCCAGAGCCCTGAACTTGGCTCTGAGTATAATAGTAGATGTGACAGTATAGGGTGTCACCTCCCTTCTTTATAGCAGCATGGAAAATTCTTTGAACTTGTAAAGTATATAAGTATTTATTGTGAATAAATAATACAAATATATATATAAAATAACAGACAAATAAGTCTAATACTGTCCGAGACGCGTTTCGCTGATCCTCAGCTTTCTCAATCGGTACTGTCCATGCCGCCGGTCTTCATTCTTATTTCTTGCATGGGAGGAGTTAGGTCGCGTCATCTGTGCTACTTCCAATCACGGACGATGGCGTACGCAGGCGTAGTACTGTGTACTCTAACCTTTAGTGATGTCATCACGCACTACGTAACGTGCGTGTGACATCACTTCCGGTTTCTGGATATCTCCTAACCGGAGGTTCCTCCCACAGTCCATACTTTCTATTCCGTTCAGTCCTTCCTTATGATGTCACTTCCATCATATGTCTATAGTTCCTTTCGCCATTATAGTTCAGGGTAAAGTATGGGAAACAGAAACCTCTGTTCTTGTTAGGCTGTATTCCACATAGATTAACCCTATAAAGCCATGCTCAAAGGAGAGCATATACATGAATGTGAAAAATAAAAATTACATTAATCCTTCCACATATAAAAACACAAATAAAATAAAAACAACAGTATCTAATCAAGCCATATGTCTTAATGACGATATATATAAAATAATAACTCTAGGGTTAAGGAGTAGTGAATAGGGTGGGGAGTCCCTATTATAGTGTGACAGCAGCTCCCATATTCACTTGTACACTTTATACATATTTAAGCGCCTTATTTACACAGGTTCACGTTCTGTTTTGTTCACATGTATATGTATATGTAGTAAAATTCTATGTGTATATTTAAGTCATCTTTTAACATAATTATGTGATTGAATTAATTCAAATTTGATTGATGTGCCTGACAACCCAGGCAGAAAGTGCAGAGAATGTAATTCGCCAGCACTACATTTAACCCTGTAACTTTCCGAGACACCATAAAACCTGTACATGGGGGTTACTGTTGTACTCGGGAGACTTCGCTGAACACAAATGTTAGTGTTTCAAAATGGTAAATTGTATTACAACGATGATATTTTCTGTAAAATTTAAGTTTTTTGCATTTTTCACACACAAACGGCACTTTTACTGACAGTATTATTGTTGTAATATGTTTTACTATTTTGAAACACTTATGTTTGTGTTCAGTGAAGTCTTCCAAGTATAACAGTAACCCCCATGTACAGGTTTCATGGTGTTTTGGAAAGTTAGAGAGTCAAATATAAGGCTTGCTTTTCATTTTTTTCACCTGAAATTTGTTAGTTTGGTAATGTTGCCTTTGAGACCGTATGGTAGGCCAGGAATGAGAATTACCCACATGATTGCATACAATTTGCAAAAGTAGACAACCCAAGGTATTGCAAATGGGGCATGTCCAGTCATTTTTAGTAGCCACTTAGTCAAATACACTGGCCAAATATTTGTTTTTTTGCTTTTTTCACACAAAAATAAATATGAACGCTAACTTTGGCCAGTGTTTGTGACTAAGTGGCTGCTCAAAAAGACTGGACATAACCCACTTGCAATATCTTGGGTTGTGTACTTTTGCAAATGGTATGCAATCATGGGGGTAATTCACATTCATGGGCTACCACATGGTCTCAAAGGTAACATTACTAATCTGGCAAATTCTAATGTGAAAAAAATGCAAAATGGAATGTGCTATGTTTGACCCTGTAACTTTCCAAAACACCATAAAACCTTCTAATGGGGGGGTGCTGTTTTACTCGTGAGAGACTGCTGAATCCAAATATGTGCATGTTTTTGCAATAAAAGCGAACAGTATCATGACATGTACAGCTAAAATGTCAGGCGGAACTACAAATCTTTTTTCAAATCTTAATTTCTCACCGTTTTTTTAAAATGTTTTCATAAAAAGTTATGTTTCATATATGAATAGTTCATGAGAAATTAAACCCCTGTTTTTCCTGAACAAAATTATATATGATAAGTGTGGGTGCACTTAATATGAAAGAGGTTGAACAGACATATAGCGCAAATTCCAGTTTTTGTTTACATTTTGTTTTGATCAGAACGTGTACAATTGACTCCGTCCTGAAGGGGTTAAAATTCTCATTTGTAGCAATATTTTGTTTAGTTCCTGTTGCGCCAACTTATTCTGTTTATTTATTTAACTGTTCTGGTGACTATAGTGTCCCTTTAATTTACACAATAATTACTCTGCACCTGGTGGCCCACTACAAGGTCACACTCGTTTAGGGTATGGTTCAGCATGAAACAGTATGTGTAAATACATAAAAATACTATTTGGCACTGAACTTCTAGTCCCACAATTCTCATTCATTCTGTACCCATGAAACTATTTTAAACCAATATGGCATTGTATGTCTGGAATGGGTTACCATTAAAGGACCACTCTAGGCACCCAGACAACTTCAGCTTAATGAAGTGGTCTGGGTGCCAGGTCCAGCTAGGGTTAACCCTATTTTTTAATAAACATAGCAGTTTCAGAGAAACTGCTATGTTTATGAATGGGTTAAGCCGTCCCCCAAAGCCTCTAGTGGCTGTCTCATTGACAGCCGCTAGAGGCGCTTGCGTGCTTCTCACTGTAAAAATCACAGTGAGAGCACGCAAGCATCCATAGGAAAGCATTGATAATGCTTTCCTATGCGACCAGCTGAATGCGCACGCAGCTCTTGCCGTGCGTGCGCATTCAGCCGATGGGGAGAAACGGAGGAGGATCGGAGGCAGAGAGCTCCCCGCCCAGCGCTGGAAAAAGGTAAGTTTTATCCCTTTTCCCCTTTCCAGAGCCGGGCGGGAGGGGGACCCTGAGGGTATGTTTTCCTGGCACCATAGTGGTCCTTTAATGAGAAATAAAACATGGATAATTTTACTATCATAAGCAGCTTGTAAATTGAGGTGATTTTTTTGTATGATCTAGCAACTATTCTGTTATATACTCCCACTTCAATACTAACACCCTTCCTTTCCTATACTCCCCCCACTTGAGTCCTAATATCCACCCTGTCATATACCCCTCACTTCAGTCCTAATATCCATCCTGTCATATACCCCTCACTTCAGTCCAAACATGTACCCTGTCATATACCCCTCACTTCAGTCCAAACATGTACCCTGCCATATACCCCTCACGTTTGTCTGAGCATGCACCCTGTCATATGTACTTTGTTGTATACCCCCAAGACCTTCCATTGAACCACTTACATAGTTCCCATCTCACCTCCAGTCACTTTCATCAACTCACGTTGTCACACAGTCATTTAAACACTCCCATCTTGTCACAAACAATTGTGGCAAAACACACAAGGAACACAGACAAAAGATAATATGGTATAATTCCATGCAGCTCATGTTAAAGGTTTGATATGCTACTACTAATAAGGTACAAAGTGATAGATCAAATGGACTCCATGTGAGTGTGAACTCCTATATGGAGAAGAGAAACTAGCATGTAGATAAGGGTGTAACAGAATGTCTAGGCGTGGTTAGAAGGTGAAGAGAAAGACATCAAGTGAAGAGAATTTGCAAGCTGTTTTTAGATATACCCCAATGATTAAATGCATAATTATATGTATGTTTTCTATTTATTTATTTTGGATTTGGGCAGTAGTGTTTCCCTTTAACTCCAAAGGGTACAGGAAGCCACTGTAAGAATTAATAAAGAAGTGAGATACGAGAAAGGGATGACAAAAAAGGTCAGCAGTATTAATTTTCTTTTGAAGGAATGCTTTTGAAGATAGAAAGATAATAATAATGATTGCTTCTTTTCTTGGCAATCATGAAGGAAAAGATATTATTTTAAAATAAAAAAAACATGGAATCAGGAGATACAGTGAATTAGACCAATGTATGAGAAGTCAAATAAATAAATGGTGGCAGACATCAAGTTGTAATAAAATATTGTCGGCAACCAAAGATATATGAAGGGATACTAAACTGCAAAAGATCAATTGGAGCAGTTTAGTTTGAATCCAAGGTAGTCTTTCTGATGGATGAAGCAGATAACCAGTTAAGGTCAAGATCTGAGATAGAATGATCATGGAAAGTATTGTATATCTGAGTGTTGTTGGCATGCAGGTGATATTGCATCCCAAATGAAGCTATTAGATTGTCAATAGTGGCAGTGAGAATAGAAAGAGTAACCTAACAAAACATTGGAAATATGCATCTGAGCCCAATCAACGGTTACCATTATCCTCCATGTATACGTCATAAATTCCCCGTTCAACACAGCAGATTGTTTAGTGGCATATTGCATTGTGAGACTCATACATCAGTCACACGCTAATTGATAAAAAGAATCTAGGAGCCACAATGCCGGGTCAGCCAAACCAGGTGATTGTAGAAACAACCAGGCAAAATTGAATAATCCTTTGAAGAGATTTATTTCAAAAAATCAACTGGAATTTTGTCTCACCAAGATTTGAAAAAGGCTCTTGATGAGCAAATTCTTATCTCATCGGTTTGCTTATAAACTTTTTAAAAGTATTATTCATGTGTATATGGTCAAGTGAGTAAGGCACCACTGAGAACAATTATAATTAAGTTAGCATATCTATTTTTTCAGGTTTTTGCTTGGCATATAATACTTATGCTGCGGTTCAGACTTCTCAGTAGAAACTTGCAGTAAAGATGGATTTTTATCAAATTATGTTATTTTACCTTAAAATGTTCAAGTCAACTCTTTCTTTACTGACGAAGCCTACGGTATATTTTTTTTTGAGTTACTAGAGGATTATTGAAATGTTTGAGAAACAATTTTCTGTCAGTGGTACTAAGCTGTAAAAATTTCAATCCCAATATCAAAAAGATTTACAATATCTCTTTCGGCTATAGCTGTCGTTTCTATGGGTATTCCTGACCATAATAATAAACAAGAACACTATTCTCTACCATGTGTACAGCGGTTTTGCATATGACAATGTTGATTTTGCATTCTTTAGTCTTATATTTTTACATAGATATTCAAGAATGGCTTTCTTCTCTGCATTGTAAACTCTTGGATTTTCAGAGAAAGCTGTGATAGTTTCTATTATATCGCTGAATGTATTCATAATCTCATTTATTTACTCAATATTCCAATACACAATGGAAAGTACTCATTATTAAATGTGATCTGTGGTATTTGCTGGTGGAATTTATGAAGAACACAAACCTGTCAATTCTACTATTTGTGTTAAGTTATTTATGTTAGTCAATGAAGCACATTGCATCTGACTGCAGTCTACACATGACATGCTAAATAATTATGCTAAATTAATTCTTCTATACTTTGCCGACTAAAACCATATGCTAATATAAATATATACATATGAAATAGAAAGATACAGGTTATCTGCTTTAGTAATGTATTTGATTTATTTTACCTTTTAATAAGCACGATCCTCTAATTCTGTTATCATTGTTGAGCACCTTACCCAGTTAATATATCTAATTAAAATGTAGATACATTTTGAAAATTAATTATATAATATAAGATAACAATGCATCAATTGAAGTTTATACTATATAAAATAGGACATTCTTTAATGTTAATATTTCTGTAAAAAATATGGGACATGACTGTGTTAGTTATATTGCTCTAGGAAACTTGCTTTCTATAACAAACATTAGGCTACAATTTGCTTACTATACTGAATAGCCTACCTACTGCCCTCAGACTCTTCCCTAGTCAATGTCATCAATCGTTTAAGAAGTGCATTAAAACCAATTTCTTTAGGAAAGCCTATGGCCTCCCAGACTAACCTCTACCTCACATACCTGTCTCTTGCTCTCTCCTAGAGGGCAGCACTCTACTCTCTCCTCCAGCTCTGCTTTACTCCCACCTAGTTTGACTGCTATTTCCTATCCTAATGAGTTTTATACCCCACCTCCTATAGACTGTAGGCTCGTTTGAGCAGGTTCCGCTTCAACCTATCGTTTCTGTAAGTTTTCTTGTAATTGTCCTATTTATAGTTAAATCCCCCCTCTCATAATATTGTAAAGCACTACGGAATCTGTTGGTGCTATATAAATGGCAGTGATATTAATAATAATAATAATAATAATCATATATGAATTTTGTTGACATCAATCGTAAATCATTCCACATCCTCACCTGTCAGTATCAATCCAACTCATCTACAATGCCAATGTTTTTTTATGTTTGAATTGTCCAATAAACTCTTCTGATAATCATGATGAGGTGGGGGATCAGGAAGCACAAATGAGATTATTTTTGCAAATTCCATAGATGAGGCCTCCTGTCAACTTACAAAGACTTAGCAACATTCAGCTAAACAATCCCCCTGTCTTGCAGTGAATACTAAAGTGATATAAAAACTATGATATTCCTCTTGATTTAACTCTGCAAGAACTCCAACCTAGATGGGCCGCATATAAATTTGGGTAGAAAGTGAGAACTGACTTCACAAACCTGTATGACATTATACCCAGACATCTTACATAAATGCATCTTTTTTTTCAAATATGTTAAAAACTTTCACTGCTAAATTTCTTGAGACAGCCTTCTGGGAACTATCTTTATTATGGCATCAAACTGTATTAATTAAGAGGAGTTTGATACCAAAACATAGCGTAGTCTCATTTGTAGATTTAGTGTTTTACCTATATCTTCTGGTAGTACAGTGAGGGAAAAAAGTTTTTGATTGCCCTGCTGATTTTGAACGTTTGCCCACTGACAAAGAAATGATCAGTCTATAATTTTAATGGTAGGTGTATTCTAACAGTGAGAGACAGAATAACAAAAAAAATCCAGTAAAACGCTTGTCAAAAAAGTTATAAACTGATTTTCATGTCAATGAGTGAAATAAGTATTTGACCCCTTCGACTTAGTACTTGGTGGCAAAACCCTTGTTGGAGGTCAGACATTTCCTGTAGTTGGCAACCAGGTTTGCACACATCTCAGGAGGGATTTTGTCCTACTCCTCTTTGCTGATCCTCCCCAAGTCATTAAGTTTTCGAGGCTGACGTTTGGCAACTCGAACCTTCAGCTCCCTCCACAGATTTCCTATGGGATTAAGGTCCGGAGACTGGCTAGGTCACTCCAGGACCTTAATGTGCTTCTTCTTGAGCCACTCCTATGTTGCCTGTGTGTTTTTGGGTCATTGTCATGCTGGAATACCCATCCATGACCCATTTTTAACGCCATAGCTGAGGGAAGGAGGTTCTCACCCAAGATTTGATGGTACATGGCCCGTCTATCGTCCCTTTGAAGTGGTGCAGTTGTCCTGTCCCCTTAGCAGAAAAACACCTCCAACGCATAAAGTTTCCACCTACATGTTTGACGGTGGGGATTGTGGTTTTGGGGTCATTGGCAGCATTCCTCCTCCTCCAAACATAGCGAGTTGAGTTGATGCCAAAGAGCTAGATTTTGGTCTCATCTGACCACAACACTTTCACCCAGTTCTCCTCTGAATCATTCAGATGTTCATTGACTGCCTGTATGTGCGTTCAGATGGCCTGTATGTGCTTTCCTGAGCAGGGAGATCTTGCGGGCGCTGCAGGATTTCAATCCTTTACGGCATGTGTTGCCAAATGTTTTCTTGGTGACTATGGTCCCAGCTGCCTTGAGATCATTAACAAGATCCCCCATGTAGTTCTGGGCTGATTCCTCACTCTTCTCATGATCACTGAAACTAATATATAAATATATATATATATATATTGTGACAAACTTACTTTCCTGTGTGTGTTTGTCCAGGATCCTTTGGCAACTGCACAGCCCTCTAGGGTAAGAAAACCAGGCCAAGACAAAGTCCAGTTTCAAAAAGGCCTCTGGCCTATTTATTTTCTGTTGTTGTGAAGTAACAGGATGCAATGAACAGCAAATCTTTCTCCACAAAACACCTTCTTTCTCCTCCAAAACACTTCCCTCACTTCACCCTGCTTTAACTGCAGTTATATAGCTGCTCACAGCCCCTACAGGTGAGGCTAATGACCTCGTTAGGCACTGAGCCAGAACTCTATGGAAAACCTGGGCTGGACTCATGCACAACCACTCTGACAGTGGGTGGAGAATCGGCCCACCCTGCTCTTCCGAATACTCCACCCCAGGGACCCAAATAACAACAGAGAAATAAACCTACATTTAAACTTAACTTTCCCTGGGGCTGCATGTGCTTACCCACATGTCAGGATAGTGGCTGTGCAAAAGTCTGGGTGCCAGATATACACCGCTGACCACCATCCCCAACACTCTGTTACATATCCTCCCCCCCAGCTCAGACCTAGTGGGGTGAGCGACCACAGAAAACAAATTTTCTCGCGACAAACTGTCAGCATCTCCATGTTTAGAACCCGGCCTATGTTCAACTGTAAAATGAAATGGTTGTAAACTGAGGAACCACCTTGTCACCCTGGCATTATTATCTTTGTTTTGACTCATCCAGGTTAAGGGGGCATGGTCTGTGACCAACCTAAACTTTCTACCCAACAGATAATATTTTAATGAATCCAAGGCCCATTTTATGGCAAGGCATTCTTTTTCCACTATAGAATAATTTTTTTCAGCGGGAGTCAGCTTCCTACTTAAATAAAATACTGGGTGTTCTTCACCCTGAATTTCCTGAGACAGAACCGCCCCTAACCCAATCTCTGATGCATCAGTTTGGACAATAAACTCTTTAGTGAAATCCGGGGTTACCAGAACCGGTTGGGTGCACAAAGCCTCTTTCAAAGTTACAAACGATTTTTCTGCCTCTACTGACCACTTAACCACCAGTGGGGCTTTTCCTTTTGTGAGATCAGTTAAAGGAGCTGCTAATGTAGCAAAACCAGGAATAAATCGCCTGTAATACCCAATAAGTCCCAAGAAAGTCCTAACTTGCTTTTTAGTGAGGGGGCGTGGCCAATTTTGTATGGCCTCCACTTTTGCTGTTTGGGGCTTAACTAGTCCTCTCCCAATTGAATAACCCAGATATTTTGCCTCTTCCAAACCTATAGTACACTTAGATGGGTTAGCAGTTAAACCAGCTAAGCGGATAGAGTCCAGTACTGCCTGCACTTTGTGAAGCCCAGTCAGGACTGTGAATGACTATGTCATCTAAGTATGCGGCCGCATAACGGCTGTGAGGCTTCAAAATCCTATCAATCAGTCTCTGAAAAGTGGCAGGGGCCCCATGTAACCCAAATGGTAGCACCTTGTATTGGAATAATCCCCCTGATGTCGAAAAAGCTGTCTTTTCTTTTGCTCTGTCTGTAAGAGGTACTTGCCAATAACCCTTCGTCAGGTCTAAAGTAGTCAGTAGCGAGCCTTACCCAGTCTCTCTATCAGTTCATCGACCCTAGGCATTGGATAAGCATCAAACTTTGACACACTATTTAATTTACGAAAATCATTACAAAATCTTATCGAGCCATCAGGTTTTGGCACCAGTACTATAGGGCTGTTCCACTCGCTTTGGGATTCCTCAATAATATCAAGATCTAACATTTTCTTAATTTCAGCAGCTACAGCCTCTTTCTGTGCTTCTGGGATTCTGTATGGTTTAAGGCTTATCTTCACCCCTGGTTCTGTAACAATATCATGCTTGATAACGTTAGTCCTGCCCGGAACTACAGAAAATACATCCCGGTTTCTACCAATGAAGTCCCTTACTTCCTGTTTCTGGTGGGGGGACAGGGTGTCTGGTATATTTACTTCCAGTTCACTACCAGTCATATCAGTGACAACTGAAGTAGTTAAGACCTCTCTGTCCTTCCAGGGTTTTAGTAAATTTATATGATATATTTGCTCAGGTTTCCTCCTATCGGGTTGTCTCACTTTATAATTAACTTCTCCAACCTGTTCAATAACCTCATATGGGCCATGCCAAGATGCTAGAAATTTATTTTCTACTGTAGGGACCAAAACAAGTACCCTGTCTCCTGGGTGAAAAACTCTCAGTCTGGCATTTTTATTATAACTGTTTTTCTGGGCATCTTGGGCTTTCTGCATATGTTCTTTAACTATTGGCATGACAGCCGCCATCCTATCTTGCATTTGAGCTATGTGCTCAATTACACTACGGTACGGATTGGATTCCTGTTCCCAGGTTTCTTTTGCTATATCTAGTAGACCTCTGGGATGATGGGCATATAGAAGCTCAAAAGGAGAGAAGCCCGTAGAAGCTTGTGGCACCTCCCTTATGGAGAACATTAGATAGGGTAGTAAGCAGTCCCAATTCTTACCATCTTTGTCAATTACTTTTCTTAACATACTTTTTAAGGTCTTGTTAAACCGTTCTACCAGTCCGTCTGTCTGGGGATGATAAACAGAGGTCCTAAGATGTTTAATTTGAAGTAGTTTGCATAACTCCTTTGTAACTTTAGATATAAATGGTGTACCCTGATCTGTCAAAATTTCTTTTGGTATGCCCACCCGGCTAAACATGAGCATGAGTTCTCTCGCTATGGTCTTTGCAGACGTGTTACGTAGGGGTATTGCTTCTGGGTACTTGGTAGCATAATCCAGAATCACCAATATATACTGATGCCCCCTTGCAGACTTTACCAGAGGACCCACCAAGTCCATTGCAATCCTCTCAAAAGGTATTTCTATTATAGGCAATGGTACCAGAGGACTGCGATATGCCTTAAAAGGGGCGGTGTGTTGGCATTCAGGACAAGAAGAACAATACTTTGCAACTGAAGCAAATACCCCAGGCCAATAAAACCTCTGTAAGACTCTTTCTCTTGTTTTTTCTATGCCTAAATGTCTCCCCAGTATATGGCTGTGTGCAAGATTTAGGACTGTATGTCTGAAGGGCTTAGGAACAAGTAGTTGTTTTACAACATCCATCCCCTTTTTCTCTACTCTATAGACCAAATCATTCTGTACCTCAAAATAAGGAAAAGAAGGGGCTCTATCTAGTTGTACTGGATCATCAGTTGAAACCTGGATATTTTTATGGGCCTCTGCAAGAGTGGGGTCTTCCCATTGCGCTTTCCTGAAGTTAACAGGACTGACTTCTAATTCAGGGAAGTTAATGCCTTGATCCTGATCGTTATCGGTCTCCTGACTTTCGTGGCCCTGGTCATCTCCTACTAAAGCTGGCCTGTGACTTGAGGCTTCAGCCTTTTCTGGTCTTATGCCTAGTCCTTCCCATTCTATGTCAGAAAAAGGGAACACATTTCTAGAATCACCATCATCATTTGCTATACAATCATGAACTATTTTTCCTGTAGACCCCCACAAGTCTAAAAATTGGGGAAAATCTCTTCCCAATACCACATCATAAGCCAATTTATCCACTACACCCACTCTATGATTAACAGTACCGAAAAGGCTTTCAAATTTTAGCAAAGCTGTAGGATATTCACGTTTGTCACCATGAACACAAATTATACCAATTTTCTGAAATGCATCAACATCGGCTTCAGGTACAAGGCATTTTGTTATCAATGTCGCCATACTTCCGGAGTCTAATAGAGCTCTAACCTCTTTCCCATTCACCCTTATGGAACATATCTGTGGATTGTGACTACAGTTGGCAACAGCAGATTCCATACAATTCAGCAAACAAGACAATTGTACATCCTGACTAATCATATTGCATTGCATCGGTTCATCAATCAAGGGACAGTCTCTAGCTTTATGTCCAGGTTCATTACACCGGAAACATTTCATATTATCAACTGTCCCCCACCTAGACCCTTTTCCAGGATTAACATTTCTAGGCATAAGCGTATGGGGTCCCTGAGAATATGTCTCTTGTTCCTCTGTGTCTCTGAAACCTTGAAAAATCTTACCAGGTCTTTCAGCAGCTGGAGTCTTAACTCTCTGCTTAGCCTTTGTGTTGTTGAGCCACTGTCTGTCATCTGCAGCAACATATCTTTCCACCAAACCAATTAACTCATCAGCTGTTTGTGGATCACTCTGACTGACCCATCGACGCAGTGAAGCAGGCAAGCCCCGCAGGAATATGTCCATCACAAGAAGTTCCATGATATGGCTTGCCGTATTTACTTCTGGTTGTAACCACTTTCTAGCAAGATGCATCAGGTCAAACATCTGGGAGCGGATAGGCTTCTCTTGGTTGAAAGTCCAGGCATGAAATCTTTGGGCACGAACTGCCATAGTCATACCAAGTCGTGCAAGGATCTCAGCCTTCAATTTGGAGTAGACCCCTGCCTGTGCTGGTTCCAGGTCATAGAAAGCCTTCTGGGGTTCTCCAATAAGAAAAGGCGCCAGTATGCTTGCCCACTCACTCACCGGCCACTCTTCTCTCTCAGCTGTCCTCTCAAAAGCTAGCAGGTATGCTTCCACATCATCTGTAGGTGTCATCTTCTGCAGGTAACGGCTGGCTCTGATCATTTTAACCTCAGACTGCGTCCCATCCGAGACTCTGGTCAGTCCCTTGGCCAAAGCCTGTATCTCCTTCTGTATCATACTGGTGGCCTGATGTTGCTCCTCTCTGAGCAGGCGGTTTGCCTCCACATGGGCTGCCATAACCTGCTTGATCATAGCATCTGTGTTGGCCTTTTGCGTAATTACCAGTTGCTGTAGGGCTGTAATATTTTCCTGTTGTGCGGCTGTGGCCTCCTGCTGTACGGCTGTAGCCTTTTGCTGCGCCGCTGTAGTTTGCAACAAAACTTTCACAATTTCCTCCATATTTCTCCAGGCTTGTTTGGCTTCCAGTTAATACCCACAGGCTTCTTTAGTGCAGTGCCTGCATTCTCCACCCTATGTGACAAACTTACTTTCCTGTGTGTTTTTGTCCAGGATCCTTTGGCAACTGCACAGCCCTCTAGGGTAAGAAAACCAGGCCAAGACAAAGTCCAGTTTCAAAAAGGCCTCTGGCCTATTTATTTTCTGTTGTTGTGAAGTAACAGGATGCAATGAACAGCAAATCTTTTTCCACAAAACACCTTCTTTCTCCTCCAAAACACTTCCCTCACTTCACCCTGCTTTAACTGCAGTTATATAGCTGCTCACAGCCCCTACAGGTGAGGCTAATGACCTCATTAGGCAGTGAGCCAGAACTATATGGAAAACCTGAGCTGGACTCATGCACAACCACACTTCTGAATACTCCACCCCAGGGACCCAAATAACAACAGAGGAATAAACCTACATTTAAACTTAACTTTCCCTGGGGCTGCATGTGCTTACCCACATGTCAGGATAGTGGCTGTGCAAAAGTCTGGGTGCCAGATATACACCCCTGACCACCATCCCCAACACTCTGTTACAATATATATATATATATATATTTCTTATATGCACCTTCAACTCACTTAAGCACTGTACTATCTGAATTGGTGCTACTACATAGCAAACACTATATTGTATTAAAAATTACTTAAATATGCCTGTCATTTAATAGATCTTGATTTTATTAATAGAAAGGTAGAAGTTGAATATTTTGACAAACATGTATATATCTCAATATAACTGGAAATGGTGGAAGAATATAGAAAAAAAAGAGCATTATGGCATTCGAGGTTCTAGGTGCCCCTACCATGTGTCTCCATAGTATCCATACGGACAGGGATAGAGCAAGAAATGTTGCAGCCATAGATAAGGATAGAGAAGATGAGCATCACGATCTTATGTGTTTAATTTTAGATTATTTTTCTTTCTCCTCTTCCACTTCAATGCATTTCTTTATCAGTCTTCCTTTTTACTTTCTCTGACACTTTATTTTTAGCATGGTCTCATTCTTGTGTACTATTTTTCCTACTTCTCCTGCAGACCCTTTTTTCACTCCCTTACTCACTTATCCCTTATTCTCACTTTTTTTCCACTTTTCTCGGCTATTTTTTAATCTTTGTACTAAAACCAATATTAGCTATTCTTGTATCCACTCTTTATATACCTGTCTCTCACCTATATATATATTTTTTTTTTTTTTTAAAACCTCTCCTAATAATTTCTCCTCAACTGTGTTGTTTTTTTTTTCTCTTCAAACTTATGTCCCCTGATCTCCCCTATTTACTTTCCCTTTTCCCCTTTCATTTAAATGGACACTATAGTCACCAGAACAACTACAGCTCGTTGCATTTGTTCTGGTGAGTAGAATCATTCCCTTCAAACTTTTTGCTGTAACTGTCTTTTCATAGAAAATGAAGTGTTTACATTATAGGCTAGTGATAACTCCACTGGCCACTCCTTAGATGGCTGCTAAAGCTGCTTCCTTGGGCAGTGCTGCAGAGTAAGCAGCACTGCCATTCAGTGTCTCCACCCACTGTATGCAGACACTGAACTTTCCTCATAGAGATGCATTGATTCAATGCACCTCTATGAGGAGATGCTAATTGGCTAGGGCTGTGTTTGACTTGTGCTGGCCCTGCCCCTGATCTGCCTCCTTGACAGTCTCAGACAATCCTATGGGGAAGCATTGTGATTTGCTCAGACCACCACTTCTGATGATGTCAGCACACACAGGCAGCCTTCCTAGAGTCATTAAAACGTACTCTTGCCTTTGTACTGTGCACTGTTGTAGATTTTTCCTTTTTGATCATCCGAGAGCCCATTTATCTGTTTGATTTCACTGGCTTTTTGACCTTGGCTTTTTCCATTCTCCATTCTATAGTCTATCTAATTACATTAAGCTACATCTCCCTGACCTTGGCTTGCATCTGACTTCTCTATTATGTGTTAAGTCCTACCACGCCAAGGCCAGCAAACTATGGCGCTGCTTCACAAGAAGTAAGGGGAGGGGGAATGCTGCCTGCTAACTAAACTGGGAAGAGTATGCACCAGTGAGTGGGCATGTGGAACAAATGTTTTATATGTACCTTTTCTTGAAGATTATGAATGGACTGTTCACTGCTGAGCTCTATACTGTCATATTTCATTGGCATGTAAAATAAAAGTTTTATATATGTAACCCTGCATGAATATGTATGGACGGTTCCCTGCAGTGTGCATATAGGGGATGCAGTACTCATGTCTGCTGGCGGTTTGCTCTATTCTGTTCTATACAATTGACATGTTGAATAACAGTTTTATTGTACGTCTGGAGGATTATGAATGGACTTGTAACCGCGGCTGGTTCCCTTATTTACCACTTAAAAATCCAATACAACATTTAATTCTAAAACTTGTAATATTTGCATTTGCCAATAACAGACTGTTCCCTGCTGTGGGCATATAGTGGATGCATTACTCTATCTGCTGGCAGGGAAATTAAATAGAGCTGATAACTTACTCAGCTCCCTACTCCCACTGGACCTCACAACCACTGGATACACTCCTTTCCCACAGGGATACACCTCCCAGGACACTGTAGTGGAGGCACATAATGAAGTGATTAACAGGGGTGACCCCCCTTACACTGGGTGACCCCCAAGCATGGCAGAAACCTCTCCAAAGTGACATTGTGCTACAGGGTTGACCCCCCCCCCTTACGCTGGGTGACCCCAAAGCGAATCTGGTTCCTGTCCTAGTGACATACATATACTGGGGTGAACCCTCTACGCTGGGTGAACCCCAAGCGAATCTTATTCCGGTACTAGTGACATACATATACTGGGGGGAACCCCCACGCCCTAGGATGGGCTCATATCCATGGAGTACGATCAGTTACTGTATATCGACAGAGACAGGAAGGAGAGCTCACGGTGCTGCCAATTCTCCACAGTACTATATACCATAAGGGTGACCCCTTGGATAATTTGGATGCTACCATACCTCCTTACACATGGGCTACGTCCCGACATTACTGACCGCTCATCCCGGTCTTATTGAGGGTGACCCCCTCCTCAGACCACTCCCAGGAAATCTCTAAGTGGTACTGATTGAAACAATTCTGGGTGACCCCCAGTCGTACGTGGAGGCCCACTAAGTGGCAATCAGTGTACTACCGTACCTGACACCTGTTCGGTACCCCACAGACCGAAAGAATGTCCCAACATGCCATAAGAGACATACATACAGGGGTGATCCCCCTACGCTGGGTGACCCCTAAGCGAGTCTTACTCCGGTGCTAGTGGCATAGGTACATAAGTAAAGTGACAAGACCCGCCTAGCAAAGGTTTTTCTTTGGCACACTGGAGACTCTTGACTCACGCACCATCCGACACCCAGGGTCATCTGAATGGGGTTTACCGGAGCGCCAGGCACACTTTTCCCACTTCTGGCTCAGGAGGCCCATGGGAAAAGAAGTCCGAGACAAGCTAAGGGTGGAATGCCTCTATGACCGAACAAGATAGTCTTCACCATGGAGCTCGGTATCACTGTGGTGATATTTATGTCCCGATCAGGCTGGGGTCCATGTAAAGGTGTAGGAGAAGGACTCAAAACGAGTTAGGATGAAATACTGGACATGATCAGGCCCGGGAAAAAATTCTATACTTTTCGGACCTGACCCTACCCAAGTCTCACCTCTAGAAGCTCATGATGTGAAGGAATGGGTGCAAAGGGCAATATGTAGGTTGGGGAACGCAAGGCAGACAGGTGCACAGAACGGCGCAAAGCAACCCGATTAAAGATGGATTTCAAACTATTGAAGTTAGGGACGAAAGAGCGAGGACCTCAGGTGGATGGACTTTTGTTTGGAGAACCATTTATCTCAGCAACTATTTTGTAGTAAGGAAGAAGACAGGAGACTATCGCCCACTCATCAACCTACGCCAACCCAATGATTTTAGGGCGTACCGACAACTCAAGAAGGAAGGTATTTGAAGGGCACTTACCTACTGGTTCACATGGTGCCTCATGAAGTTTCTGAAGCCGGTCACGGCGCACTGAAGAGCAAAGGGTATCCGCTGTCGCATACCTAGACGACTTACTGACCTTTTGCAAATCCAATTCCTGACTATGTTTACAAACAAGATTTATGTTTACAGTTTTGGGATTTGTTGGGATTCATAGTGAACAGAGAGGAGTCGGTTCGATCCCATTCAGTTTTCCTCTACTTCAGAATAGATTCCATTTTGGGCGGATTACACCTTCCCACATCATTGATAGCGACGATTCATAAGGAAATTCGATGGGTACGGCGGAAAGGCACTATGACCCTTTGACTATTTCCCAGGACCGCTTCACTACCGGACTAGACAGCGGCTGAAAGCTCACTGCCTGAGATCCGGACACACCTATGAAATTGGGATCAGAATAGCGAAGACTTCGATAGTACTCATTACCGCGGTAAAGGAGTGAAGTGTGGCACCCAGAATGGTTGTCCTTAATCGGGATCATGCTCTGCTCCTTCAGTTTTAACTTGCCTTCGGGCAGATCCCAAAGGAGAACATCATCTACAATTGTGAGATAAAATTGAATAATGGAGTACAATTCATGCAAAGAGTATAAATAAATTGTTTGGCTATCTGCTGACAATTCCTTTTGCTCGCACAGATGTGCAACCTTGTTTTTCTACTGCAACTCAGTCAAATGAAGAGCTACAAAGGCTTGAGGACAAAGGTTATATATATTTGCAGTAGATGAACCTGAGAGTAGAAAATTATGATTTATGAAAATGGTCATTTGACCAGTTTTACCCATCGGCAGGACAGACAAAACTAACCTACATTTCTATTGTCTACTTCAATGATACGTTCATGATGTATCACAACATTATATTACAATTAGATAAAAGAAGATAGATGGTATTTTATTTAATAAATGTTATGTGCCATACTCCATGTGCCACATTATATTAATCTGATAAATGTGTTTACTTCAATGTTTCCAACAAAATAATTTTATAGAAAAAGTACAAGGTTTCCTGGTTAAATCATTAAGCATTATATCAGAGAGCATAAGACGATTTTTAAATAATAATAACATTGCTAAATATGTACATTAGGTTGGCTGTGTTTGCACATTGTAAAAATAGCAAAATGTATCCTGTGGATTAAATCACGTGTATTTTTTTTTTTTTGCAAGGGTGAATGCAAGCGATTTGCCTGCAGACATTGTTCAAATCTTAGTCCAGATGGCTGCATCCTCTGAGTTCACCTTAAACAAAGTTTTAGCTGTAATTTCATTTTGAAAGGGAGATAATGTGTATATTTCAATGAATAAAGTACTGTATATCACATAAATCTATATCATATCATGCAGTTGTTCATTAAAATTAAGTTAAAGACAAACATACAACACACAAGCAAACATACATAGTCGGAGAGGCCTGGACTTAACATGTAATGCTGTCGTTTTTAGAGAATGGATAGGGCAGAGTTACTAATATCAGCTGAAAACTTGGACATTAAAGGGTCAATCTAGGCACCATATACACTGTAGTGCTCTCCGTTGGTTATGGTGCCAGAAATCCCCTGTTGCAGTTCCTCTTTTTGAATGATGTGATGCTTGCTTGGGTCCCCTAGCCATCCATGGTCTGCCACCTTTTCTCAGATACACCTAAGACAGAAGTTTCCCTTCCACAGTAGATATATAGTTCTAATCAAAATTATTCAACCCCCAGGTTTATTGTTAAAATATAACAAACAAAACAAGTGTGTAAATTTAGGTGCTTAATTATGAAAACAGAATATTTGGTGTTCAACTGCTGAAAACACTCTGTGGATATCCCAATTCCACTGTATGCAAAGTGTAACAAACAAACTAATTGTTTAGGTGATATGTCCCACCATCTAAAGCACAAGAAGTAGGAGTGCAGTGCTGTATACATTGTTACTTACCCCTATAACTTGTATGGGGTATATTTGCATGTAATAAAAAAGAAGAAATTATACAAAATTGTGCAATATATTTTAAAAGTTATCCAGGAAGTAGAGGATATGTATATAGTCACACTCACATGCTATAGAGCCTTTTGGATATAGGCTCTAAAATCTAGGTGTTTGGGGCCCTTTAAGGTGGCTTCCAAACCTTCTTCTGTAAAAGCAATTGAAATAGTTCAAAGCAATGAATTCTTCTAGTGGTTTCTCTAAATTCAACTGAAAATTTAACTTATAATGACTTCTCCAGTCTGAAATGTATTCACCTCTTAATAGAATCCCTCACAACATCACAAATATGCAAAACAGGTGTTGACTCAAGCACACCTGATGCAGCTAATCAAGTGCTCTCTGTTGGTTATGATTCATTAGTTGCACTAGATGTGCTGCAGCTATAACACTTGAAATACCTGAACTGGCCAGGGTTTTGTTGAGTATCCTGTTTGACTGCAAGTTAGAAATAAGTCAAAAGAATGGTCCACAAAGGTAAAAGAGATCAGGATACAAAAAGATAGCAAAAGCACTGAGTATTCCTAGAGAAACTGTTGGAAGCATTGTTCGCAAGTTCAAAGTTGAAAGGTCAGTGGTTACACTACCTGGACAGGTAGAAAAAGGAAGCTATCAATGGCTACATCCAGGTTTCTGAGAAGGCAAGTTGTGAAAAATCCTTGAGTGACTCCAAAAGACCTGCAGCAAGACTTGTTGGCAACAGGCAATGTTGTGTGTTAGTTTTAGTGAATACAGTAAAGCGCGTACTAAACGAGGAAGGTTTCCATGCCAGAACACAAATCACAAGAAAAGGTGGCTTTGATATGTTCAGAATCAAATAAATAAGCCACAGAAGTTTGGGGATTCTGTTCTGTGGAGCAATGGAACAAAACTGCAGTGTTCAGCCCAATGGATCAGTCTGGAGGAAGAAGAATGTAGCATATGCTGAAAAGAACACACAGCCTACAGTTAAGCATTGTGATGGCTTGGTAATGCTCTTTTGTTGTTTTGCATCCTCTGGCATTGGAACATGTGGATGGCAAGATGGATTCATTGAAGTGTCTGGAAATCCTAGGGGGAACACTTCATGGCATCTGTGAGGAAGCTGAAACTCCAACAAGACAATGATCCCAAGTATACCTCGTATTACACCAAAAATTGGTTAAAGAAAAAGTCCTGGAAAATTCTACAGTGGCCATTACAGTCAACCGATTTGAACCCCATATAAAATATGGTGGGATTTGAAGAAGGCACTTGCAACATGCAAACCCAAGAATATTACTGGACTGGAGGCCATTGCTCATAAGCAGTGGGCCAAGATTCCTCAGGAACGCTGCCAGAAGCTTGTGTCTGGGTCTGCATCTCATTTGTAGCAGGTCATAACTACTAAGTACTAAAGATGCTTATCACGAAGGGACTGAATCATTTTGAGAATGGAGAACTCATTATAAGTTGCATTTTCAGTTGAATTTGGGGAAACCACTTTTTTCCCTGTGTTGAGCTATTTTGATTGTTATTTGCAAACATCTAAGTCTGTACAAGACAATAAACTCGATTTTCAATGGGGGTTGAATAGTTTTGATTACAACTGTACTTTTGTCTCCTTCTGGATGGAATTAATTAATAATTACTCAATAATTGGGAAATGAGTACATTTGCAATATATGTAGAGGAGACTGGACAGGGCAGCACAAAACCAGGATACACCACTGTGTGTGTCTGTATGTATGTTTGTGTCTATGTGTGTGTCTGCATGTGTATCTGTTTGTCTGCATGTGTGTGGGGATGTATGGGAGGGGGAGGGTAGACATATAGGGAGGTGGCAGGAGGTAGACATATGGGGGGCCAAAGGTTATGTTCGCATCGGGGCCCCGTGTTTTCTAGTTACGCCTCTGATCAGTGTGTATGTGTATTTGTGTATTGGTGTGTATATGTGTGCATGTATTAGTATGTGTGTTTTTCTGCAATGTAAGGGTGGTATGGTATCGGTAATAAAGGTAAAGGTAAAGTTGCAAGCAACATATATATTATATGCATACATACATGCATACATATACAATACATGGAAAAACACATATATGATAATATACATGTAAAGGATTATAGAATATGTGGGGAAAATGTCATTGTTTTCTTATCTGTAACTTTCTTATTTGGTAAATGTTTTGTTTTAATGCCTGACCAAAATGTTAATTTTGTTTCAAATAACCCCTTCACACTGGCACTTATGTATACACGACTGCCAGGCTATACAATCATATCCAGCAATCCTGTATAAATGATTAACATAATTGCAAATTATGCTATAACCAAAGTCAGAGAGCTCACAACGCAGCGGCATAGGGAGCTGCGCCAATGCAAGCCTCTGAAGAGGAATACAGAGACTACCTTTCGGTATCCAAAGCTGTAAGCCCGCCATTCAACATATCTACAGCTCCTTACACACACACAAGTCAACCCCTATTATTTTCACTAACGGTCTTAGTGGGGGCCTCATGTTTGAGTTTTGCCTAAGGCCTCGCAAAGTCTAGAGCTTCTCCTAGCCCTGAGTACAAGCTAATTACCATTGTCCAATGTCAAACGTTTTCTAGTGTAAAAAAATACCTCTTATTGGAATGAAACAGCAAACCCATACAGTGTTTTCTTCTAATTGGCATTACCTTTTTCTTACCTTTTTAAGGTTAGCCAGGCTTTGGGTATTACATTGCTTGAAAAAAGATCAGCAATGAATGGAGGGGACTCCAGGCACTATAACCAATTCAATGAGATAAAATGGTTGTAGTGCCTACAGTGTTCTTTTACAATTCTTACCATACCATGACCTTTGTTAGTGAGCAGGGTTTCTAATTTCCATTCATGTAATATATCCTTTCACCTTTATTGTCAAGCTAATCTAGCCAATATGTACATTTCATTTTGCATTATGAACAATTAGGTATATATTCTTTGAAACTGTCATGCTCCCAATAACATTCAATATGATTTCTTTATTAAACTTCGTTCTTTTAATAAAGGGTCATATGTATATACAAAGATTTCACTATACGTATATTATTTCACACCAGTGAAGTTCCGTCTGGACATCTAAGATCCTTTGCTTTCAAAGGACAGAACGGTTCATACTTTTCTCTCTGTTTCACTAATACCAAAGCTTCTTTATAAAACTAAACAAACATTGATTCTGTTGTAGAAAAATATAGATTTAATGAAACACTTCCCCTGTGAAATACATTTTGACAACTATTTCATTCTGCAATCTCTTATTCCAAATTAAATTATTAGCTGCACTTTATCAATAAACAGGAGGCATTTAGAAATTTACAGAATTAAAAATATCTCCAGAAGTATTTTGTGCCTAAGAATAACCAATTAAACTCTTTATTTATGGTAAAATGTCTCTTCCAGACTAGAGAACATGTATCTGGGATGTCAGTGCTATACCATGGCGTATGCCTACAACCTGGACTGAAGTCACACGTTTAGTTCTATTGTCCTAAATTAATGCAGTTGTGGGAGTCTATTGGGGGATATCACTAACAAAACCCTATAGGACATTTTTCATTGGCAGAGGTTTTTGTACCACTGTGTGGTCTAAAGTGTAAACTCATCAGAAAACATCAAGGCCAACATCTTAGGTGAGCCCTAGACTAACTTTGGTTGTTTACTGAACTATTTAAAGGAGCAATCTAGGTACTGAAACTACTATAGTGCACTGAAATAGTTATAGTGCCTGGTACTATTACCCAGGTGAGAGCTAAACTATTTTCATATTCCGGCTCCCAGCATCACTCTGCGACGCACTCTGAGGGAGCTGAGCAGAGAGCTCAGGGGAAAGTGCTCCCTCGCCAGCGCCGCCCGCACAGATTTTAACTTAGCCGCCCACCTGGACTGTTAGCCGCAAGGCTAACAAGACATTTGCCCTGGGCATTTGGGGGCGGCTAACAATGCCTTGTTTGCCTCGCGGCTAATACGTCCCTGGACACACACATACATACAGACACATACATACACACACACACACACACACATACAAACACACATATACAGACACAGATACACACAGACAGACAGGCAGATATACACAGACATACATACAGACATGCACACAGGCACACACAGCCAGACATACAGACACACACACAGACATACACACACACACACACACATGCATAAAAACACACATACAGATTCATACATACAGACACATACATACAGACACACATACATACAGACACACATACATACAGACATACACACACATACATACAAACATACATACAGACAGACACATACAGACATACATACATACGTACAGACACATACATACGCACACATACATACATACAAACATACATACACATACATACAGATACAAAGACAGACACACAGACAGACAAATACACACACATACATATAGACACACAGACAGACATACACACACATACATAGACACACTTTCATATAGACACACACATATACATAATGTTTTAGTCACCCTCCTGTTTCCTACCTTTTGTATGCAGGAGGGTGACTTTCCCTGGGGTCCAGTGGATCAGCCAGATGGGAGTCAGAGTTCCTACTCTTCCCCTTCCTTCTCCCATGTGGCTCCCGGTCATTTCTGGGAGAAAGTGACCGGGGCAGTCACTTCCTCCCAGCTCTGATGTCATCACAGGGGTACCGGTCACTCTGTTAAAGTACCGCAGCACTGACTGGGCTCCCTGATACATTGCCATCAGGTGGCCCTAACAGCATGGGCCTCTTCAATGCGGCCCCAGCGGTTATACTGCGCTGGCCGGGGCCGTGTTACTTAGCTGGCGGGCACCCCGATCGCAGGGGTCCGCAGGTCGGCCGGGTCCCCTGTAGTGACGGTCCCGGTCATAGCTGCAAACCCTATGGTAGTTCCGCCACTGACACTGATACATGCACATGCACACACACACAGACACACTGATGCTCACAGACACAAATATTGACTAATACAGACTGAGTGAGGGGATTACAGGGGGCAGAGTAAGGGAATGAGGGGGTGGCAGGGGGTTGAGTGAGGGTGTGACAGGGGGCAGAGTGAGGGAAGGAGGGTGTGACAAGGGGCTGTGTGAAAGGGTGATATGGGGCAGAGTGAGGGGGTGAGAGGGGACGGAGTGATGGGGTGAAAGGGGACTGAGTGAGGGAAGAAGGCGGTGACAGGTGGCAGAGTGAGGGTGTAACGGGGCAGAGTGAGGGTTTGACACGGGCAGAGTGAAGGAAGTAGGGGGTGACAGGGGACAGAGTGAGGGTGTTACAGGGGGCAAAATGAGGGGGGGATTGGTGACAGAATGAGGGACAGGTGTTGGAAATACCTTTTTTTCCCTGGTGGTCCCGTGTACTGGGTCCCTGGTGGTCCGGTGGGCTGTCACGCTTCCTGGTGGTGTGGTGGGCTTCCTGTCCGGTCTGCAGCTCCGCTGGATGCTTAGCTGCAGACTATGTGATAGGAATCTTGCGATCTCCAGAAGTCAGAGTGTTGCCGTGGTAACCGTGGTAGTCTCATGGCAGACTGGAGGGGCCTCGCAACCAGCGGCATAATGGGCAAGCCAGACCCTCTCCCAATGTTGGTCCCTCGATCATGGACCCAAGACCCGACATGTCAGTCTGCCCTAAGGCAATTAGGCGGTTGCGAGGCCCCAGTCAGCAAGAGGCCTTAGGTGGCCTCCTAAATTGCCTAATTAGAGAGCCGACTCTGCTCAGGGCACAAGAACTATGAAGAGTGCACTTCAGAAACACCCTCTGCATGGTCTGCTCTGAATGGGGCCACCTCCCAGAGTTTGTAGATGCGTAATATATGTAAACATATATATGCCATTATATTTGGAGCAAATAGTATCTTCCATAGGATACACTAGACACAGCATTTGGTGTCAATAACAAAATGTAACAATGTTCAATCAGTCATCTTTAATAATATAGATCTTGATGTAGTCCCACATGAGAGATCGGTTCAAGTCAATTTGCATTCACATAAATGTATGTATTTATTAGACATGTGCAATTCGTTTCGGGCAGAATATGAAGTCGGACGAATTTCGGGATATTTGGACATTCGGGTACTTCCGAATGTCCGAAGTGCCAAATTAACGAGGTCCCGAAGTTCCAAAATTACCGAATTTCCGAAGTGTCGAAGTGCCGAAGTTCCGAAGCACAGTATTGCCTAAGTACTAATATACTTACCCAGTGGAAGAAGAAGAATGTTACACTGTATACAATTTTAAATAAAAAATATACAAACATAGCCAGGATTCAGCTGTAAGCATTTGCAACACTTACAACAATCAAGTAACATACATTCATAGAAAATGTAAGTTACTTGGCCAGTCAATGTAATGACAGGGATGAATAAGTAGATAACTCCCTAATTCCCACGGTATTAGGAAGCTATGTACTAAAAGGCTGAAAGACCTAAATTTAAGCCAAATTTACTGATACTTAGTAAAGATTACTTAGTATTAGTAAATTATGCCCCTACTCGCTATATCGTGAGTAGGGGCATGTCTAATAAACAGTGAGCACTGTAAAAAAAAAAAGTCCCCCCTCCTAACCTGAAGGGGGGACCTATTGTCCCACCCAGCCCCCACCCCTGAATGGCAGGTGGGGCCCTAAAGTAAAATAAGGGGGGGACCTATGGTCCTCCCCCCGACCTCCACCCATGAGCAGCGGGTGGGGGCCCTAAAGTAAAGTAATGGGGGGGACCTAATGTCCTCCCCCTTGGCCCACTCCCCTGAGCAGTGGGTGGGGGCCCTAAATATTAATTGGGGGACCTAATGTCCTCCCCCTTGGCCCCCACCCCTGAGTGGTGCGTGGGGGCCCTAAAATACTAATTAAGGGGGAGGACCTAATGTCCTCCCCCCTGACCCCCAACCTCTGAGCAGTGAATGGGGGCCCTAAATATTAATTTGGGGGCACCTAATGTCCTCCCCCTGGCCCCCACCCCTGTGCGGTGGTTGGAGGCCCTAAATACTAATTGGGGGGGACCTAATGTCCTCCCCCCTGGTCCCCACCCCTGGTTGGGGGCCCTAAAATACTAAAATACCTTTCCCACGCTGTGTAAAATGACACAGAGAACTCTGATTGGTGGATTTCAAACCAACCAATCAGAGTGCTCTGACAGGTAAATGTAGAGACCTTTCAAACCCACAAATCAGAGTGCACTGAGCCTAATTGCAGGGCGGGGCAAGGCTTTATAAGCCTTCGCCCGCCCTGCAGAGCTCAGTCTGTGCGGAGCCCTCCATGGATGAAGATGGATTTTTTTTTTTGCATTCGTTTTTTTTTATTTATTTTTTTAAGTGCGTTGGTTATTATGGCTTTTTATTTGACCTTTTTTGTGGCTGAAAAAAGAAGATTTTAGAAGAAAGAAAACATCAAATGGTAAGTTTTTTTTTTTTTAGGTACTTAGTTAAATGGTCCCCCCTCATTATTTTTAGGGTGAGGGGGGTAGGTAGGGGTTAATTTTTTGGGGGAGGGGGTGACAGGGTTTTGGAGACCCCTAGTCACCCGGGAGTGGGGGGTTATTTTTTTTATTTAGGGCCCCCACCCACCACTCAGGGGTGGAGGCCAGGGAGGAGGACATTAGGTCCCCCCCCTAATTAGTATTTTAGGGCCCCCACGCACCACTCAGGGGTGGGGGCCAGGGAGGAGGACATTAGGTCCCCCCCTAATTAGTATTTTAGGGCCCCTACCCACCACTCAGGAGTGGGGGCCAGGGGGAGGACATTAGGTCCCCCCCTAATTTGTATTTTAGGGCCCCCACCCACCGCTCTGGGGGGGCAGGGGGAGGACATTATGTCCCCCCCTAATTAGTATTTTAGGGCCCCCACCCACCACTCAGGGGTGGGGGCCAGGGGGGAGGACATTAGGTCCTCCCCCTCATTCTAATTTAGGGCCCCCACCCACCGCTCAGGGGTGGGGGCAGGGGGAAGGATGTTAGGTCCCCCCTAATTAGTTTTTAGGGCCCCCAGCCACCGCTCAAGGGTGGGGGCCAGGAAGGAGGACATTAGATCCCCCCCTCATTCAAATTTAAGGCCCCCACCCACCGCTCAGGGGTTGGGGCCGGGGGGAGGACAATAGGTCCCCACCCGCTGAAGTGTCGAAGTTCCGAAGTGCCGAAGTTGCCAAAGTTCAGAATTTCCAAAGTGTCGAAGTGCCGAAGTTCCGAAGTGTCAAAGTGTCGAAGTTGCCGAAGTTCTGAAGTGTCGAAGTCCCGAATTTTGAAATGCAGAAACGAAAATTTTTCCCATGCACATGCCTAGTATTTATAACGCAGAAGTATGAAATTGATAGACAGATAGGCAGACAGACAGACAGACAGACAGACAGACAGACAGATAGATAGATAGATAGATAGATAGATAGATAGATAGATAGATAGAGCGTACATGTACAAAAAGTATATAAATAAGACTCCCAATATGAGTTGCTTTTTTAGTGTTTTTATTTTCTGTATAGTCCCTTTAAATCAATACTTGAAAACAATCTCACCTAGTCAGTGCATCTAGGCATTTATTGGCCTATTTGGGGTACAGTGGTATAGAGGGTATGTTTTATTTATTACAGTATTCAACAGATAAGTAACCACATGGACATTCCTAACTCAAAATTTTAACCAATAACTCTAAAAAATGATTAACTATTAGAAATGAGGGAGATTCAAAGAGAGTATGTTTACGCATCATAACTTATTCAAAAAGTAAAGATGGTTACTGTATGTGGTGCACCTGTTTAATTTTTTATGGCACTGCATGAGTTAATGAATAACCCTGTGAATTGCTGGCTCTAGAGTTACTTTATGCCTCCTCAGCAGTCATGACCATTTCAGATTTCTCGCTTTACTTTTGCAAATGGTCGCAAGATTCTGGCCTTAGAAGCTTGACAGATTCCATTAGCATATTAGTGCAGATCACATTACCATGACAGTATCACAATTCTAATGTGCGTTCATTATACACATCATTTAAAGCACCCATATAGCTTAAGTCAAATAATCATTTTTGTCTATCTTATGCTTTCTTTTTCCAATAAGTGCATTACATGCTGATGTTGCATTCAAACTAATAAGCAAATACCTTTGAAAGCAGCCTATTGCAAATGTACCCAACTTAATAACAAGTGCCCCGTTATTAGATGTTCCATTCCTGACAGAATTAATGGAAGGAGAGAAATTAATGATACTTCATTATTTTTGCATTCAAAGCTAGTAAAATAAATTAGCCAAAACAATTTCCTGACTAAATATTAATATTTGAAATGAGCTTTTACAGATTAGAATTTTCACAACTGTTACCACTGTAACAATGTACATTGCGCATTTTATGATATATTTCTAAAGAAACACTCCAACGTTTCTTCTAATATTGAAATGTTCCTTTATACTATTAGAACTCTGGGCTCATAATTTTGTAAAATAACATTACTTACTGCGAATCCAGCAGTGAGAGGATCTTCTCTCAACAGCTTTGCTCTTCCTCTGGGATCTTATTACTAGTGGTGATCATAGAGAAGCATTGGGAGGTATGGGGAATGTGCAACATTTGGTTTGTTGGCAATGCTTCTCATAGACACCAATGCTTCTTTATGAGAATTATGGGATTGGCCAGGAGTCCACCACTAGGTCACAGTACCTCAATATCAGTGGGTACTACACTTATTTTAATATGGAAGATCATAATTAGTGTAGGACCCACAGCTATTGGAGCACTGGGATGTAATGGTGAGCTTAACACAATATGGGCAAATGGTGTAACTGAATCTCCATATTGTTTGCTGAGATAGGTGATATTAAGTAGCCTTGTAAAATGTAAAACTGTATTTTCTTTTGTATACGCTGTTCCCTAATCTGAATTTTAAAGGACTCTCTGTCAATCCAGCAAGCAAAGAGGACATGCCCATTGTCTGGCTATAAACTTTATCACTAGCATATCATACATCAGACCACTCCACTTTATAGCTCTTATTGCACTGATTTTATATGGCACAATTTGTGAGCTACACTCAACTACATTGTCACAAACTGTCTAATACTAACTCAAAACATATTTTGATCATGCAGGTATGTAGTGTTTTGGATAGTGTACCTCAAAGCCTTGACTTTATGTACGGCCTCTATGCCTTGGACATGTGAAAGATATGGTGTTGGTAAGATTAATAACACTTTATGTCAGGAGCTATGTTAACTTTAGGTGCCTGTGCAACAAACAGATTACTGAAGGATAATGTGTAGGAAAAGGTTGAAGAAAGATAGTGATAGAACTCTGGTCTGTGTGCATATCTGACTATCTTAATTACACTATTAAACATATCAATTTGTTTCCTGATCTCAAATACAATTTCAAAGCACACTTGGGTGATTGTCCTCTTTACAGCTAGAGAACTGAAGCTGGATACCATGACTGGCTTCTCCAAGCAGCATGGTGGCAGGTAATGGCAAACACAAAAACTTCTAAATGATACTATGCTTGGCTACTTCTTACCTAAAGAGAAGGCACTGTAAACAGTATAAATATCGTGGTTAAGATGAAAAGTGATTTGGGTACCATCACCCTGGTTTGTGTCAAACCATTTTAAAAGCATTTTTACATAACCTGGTGCTCTCCTGGCACCTAACGTCTGGCCCCTGACCCATCTGAGTCCAGGTTGTTTGACACCAACCAAGTCTAGTTGTGGTAGCTTGCAGGTCTTTGCCATTAGGGTGGTCCTGTTTAAGAACCCCTCAGGTCAATGTTTCATCATGGTAGTTTAGTGCCCGAGTGGGGCAAATTATGTAAAAAGAGTAGAGAATGGAAATACAGATTTGGAAACACTGTAAAATCGGGGAAAGAATATAAGCTTAAAATATATAATTAGTTATTCTTGTAACATTGTATTGGTTCTGTGGGTACATTGTCTTGAAAATATTTCCAGAAGCACATTTCTATTCTGGTAAAATAGAAACAAGGCAATCAAAAAAATCCAAACATTTATTAAGTATGGAATAAGTCAGCATGAGGGTGAACTACAACAGAAACATTGTTTTTTGTTTTGTTTGTTTTTCTAAATTGCTATGTGCATTATAAGATAGTGTTAAAAGTAGACTTACAAAATGCAGTTTATGGAAAAAGTATTGTTGCTTAAAGAAAATATGCATTGCCTGGATTAAAATATAATCACATGCTTTTAATTAGTTAAGTGAATAATTGAATGACTTCTGTAATAAAAAATTAACTCTATACAACTAAAAAAAAACAAAAAACAATAAATTAGTTAGCAAAAAATCAATGAATAAATAAACACTGACTGTTTTTTTCAAGTCAGTGCTGCTAATCTAATTATAGATTAGAACACATATTAAATGATTGCTGTAATGGTGTGTTTCATAATTGTTCATTCCACATTTTATTATACATTTTATCATTTAAAAAGGGAATCATTTTAAAAGTTAACTTTTACTTAGACACGGACAAATTTGGCTCATTCAATTTAATCAATTTAGAAAACCTTGCAGAACACCTTTAATATATATTTTATTTTATATCAATTTGATCACAATCTTTTTCTTCATGTCCTCTAAAACATTGGCCTTGGTGTTCTTTCTTTGCCCCCAAGATTATTTTTCATTTTAACACTGACTATTTTGTCAATCCTATTAATACTCGGATTCTAATACAACTTACTTTAAAAATAACCCATTATACCTCTCCTTCCTTTATACCTCCCCTCCTCTAGAAATGACTGACTGCCTCTCAAACTCAGTGTTCCAAACTAAGTTTTCTCTCTGGAGTTTTTTAAATTTTTTTATTACTCTCACCCCACATTTTCTCCTTGCATGGAATCTGTTTTCAAATTCTTTCAATTTTTCACCTTAAACATATTGCTTGCTTGCTTGTCATGCAAGGAACTAGCTATTGGGGTTATCTCACCTAATACAAATCACTTCTTATCAATTTCCCTATATTATACATTGCCCACTACTATCTATAATGAATATTGTAGCAAGGTTTTTCCTTGCATGTCTATCCTACCACATGTAAACTCAGTTCTTATGCTGCTATCCCATATCCCTAAGGACAAAAGTTAATTATATAGGTCCAACAGTTTCTGCAGTGCTTTACAATGATACAGTATGGATATTTAACAATAAGTAATTGACATCCAAAAATAATGTTGACAGACTTAAGAGGTGAAGAAGGCCCTACTCAAACAAGCTTACAATGTAGAAAAAATAACACAAGTTTACAAAGTTTTCAACTACAGAACCTCCCTTCTCAATCACTTGACTTTGACAGTGACCTCCTGTCAGGATAGTATGCAAAATGCAAATATAGAACAGTTCACAGGACAGTATTACCAGTCCTTAAAGTGGCCAGGCTTAAGATAACATAGCAAGAGGACAGTGAAAGATCAGGACTTGAAAAATCAGGATAGTCAGAAGAAGCCCAAAATAATTAACCAGATAATCAAAGAACAATATAAAAGGCACTTTCAGGCTATTACAGACCATGACAGGTCACAGATCTCCTTGTGATCTGAGTTTGTAGAGACCTAGCACATGAGGTCTGAGGTTTTTTGAAAACTCAATATTGCAATCATAAGGACTGTGTGGTGGTAGCCTAACTGACTCTCACTTGTCAAACACTTCTCTAAGATCAAGGTATTGAGACTGTATCTATGTAGAAAAGGAAGGACCAGTACAAAGGCTAACACTGTCTTAACAGGCATTAGACAAGAAAACTGACATTCAAGTCCCCATGATGTGACTTAGCCTTGGACCTAATTAATACTAAGATTATGCTTTCTTAGCCAGTACAGGTCAAGAGGGAGAAGTGATAATTTGTAACACAGTACTTTCTCTATGAAGGGAACATGTTGAAAAAAATAGAGATAGCGACTCATTGGTGATTTTAGGGGTCAGAAGAGGTCTACCATCTATGTCCTCCACAGCCAATTGATTATTCTCTGATGTATTGATATGTAATTTTGTAAGGCCTTAACAGAAAAACAACAAGCAAACAACCTACACAAAAAACAATCAAACACACAACCTACCGTACTGTAGATCCCCTACACAAAACAAAACCAAATGGGAGGGAAAAGAAGAAGCCAAACAGAGGTACACAAAACAAAACAACACAAGGGCAAGACATTAATTGTCTCATCAAATCTTCTAAATGCACCACAGACAATCACATTGTAGAAGTGGGTGCACCCCTGGAAGAATGAGTACCAAAAACACATGTGCCAACACCAGCCTGGTGCATAACCCATTTTACCCAAAGTGCCATGGTCGTACTCGAAACTGGAGAAAACAGTTAAAATCCAAAGCAAGTACAGCAGAAACCCTCTTGCAGAAAATGAGGCAAAGGATTGTGACCAGCCTGAGACGACCAAAGAGATATCCATATTAGACAGCAAAGACCCAAAAGGCGAGCGCACACAGGACACGTCCCACATAGTGTAATATCAAGGTCTAAGTGGGCAAGATAGCCTAGAACCCTTCTGTAGAAGACAAATGAGAGGATGTTGACCCACCAGGAACCATTAAAACCCTGGTGAGCTGAAGAACTGGCCGACCTTTAAAAGTTCTTGGTGCCGAAATGGGATCCATGTCCAAATTCAAGCACCAGCTAGACAAAGCTTGTCAAGTGGACCCATATGACGCCAAAGCATCTGCTAGGAGACATCAAGTAGAATCGAAAACTGTCTAGACCTCCCAGCATCCCTTTAAAATCTACCACACCAGAAGGGTCCAAGATCAGAGAATGGGATCTACTGTCTGGGTTGTGGATAGAGGTCCAGATATGATGGTAGAAGCTGGGGATAGTCCACTGCAAACAGTTGCAGGAACAAGAATTGAGTCCCCCAAAATGGTGCCAGCAGAACCAGTTCAGCTGCCTGTTGCTTCACCTGAAGAGGGACCTGGGGAATCATGGCTAGTAGAGGAAATGTGCAAAGAAAGTCCCCACTAAAATCCTTCTGGGCCCAGACAGCAACTAACAAAAATGAGGCAGTTGGGCATTGAGCTATGACACAAACAGGTTTATAGCAAACAGGCCCCAGAGAGAAGAAATATGGAGAAAAACATTAAATCTCACCAAGATGGCATTTCACCATGATGTTTCATTTCAGGCGAAACTTCAAAAAATAAACCACAAGGTTTATAACAAACAGGCCCCAGAAAGAAGAAACAGTGGAGAAAAATGTCCAGTGAGATAACACTGACTGTGAAAAACTTAGAATCATAAAGGACCCAGACACCAGCTTCAGCGTGTTGATGTGAAGATGAGCCTAGCTTTCAACCAACAACTGCCCATAGACACACCCTCGCAGTAAGCACCCCAACCGTGAAGGCTGGCATCTCTGAGTCTATTGTGAAATCCGGTTGTGTCCCAAAAATGGCCTTTCCATTCCAGGCAGATATATTGTTGATCCACCAATAAATCTCATCAAGAATGACAAGTTCTGCATAAATGGGTAATTTTCATATCCTGGAGTGCTCGGTAGTGGAGCTGGACTGGCAACACCATCTGAATCGATAATGCCAGAACACCATTATCAGTGCCAACTGTCGCACTGTAAGATGTGACTGTGAAGGTAGTGACAAAGTTCCTTGTGGAAAGTCCACATCTTGGATGCAGGGAGGCTGAGAGTCTTCTGCTCTGAATCTACCAGGAAACCCAGAAACACCATGCTCTGACTGAGTCAGGCACTGCTTCTTCTAACCGATGAGAAAACCTAGTGAGACAGGAGATCTATCATCTATTGCAGGTTGCACAAAAGAGTGGATCGAGCCTTGGCCATTACCAGAATGTAATCTAGATAGATGATCAACCACATGCCCGACTGCGCAACCAAGCCATGACCGGGTGCAGAAGTCTGGTTAAGCACCAAAGTGCCGATGAGAGTCCAAAGGGAAGACACATGAAACTCCAAATCTTGTCTTTTCAATGGAAACAAAGATGGTCCCATGACTCCACTCCTATTGGAACCATCAGGTACTTGTAATTCCAATCCAGTTTTTCCAACCAATTGTTTAGAAGGAGCAGGTCTCTTAAAAGATGTATGCCTTCCATCTTAAAAATGGAGGTAACGCATGAGTGTGTTGAGAGACCGCATGTTGATGACTGGGCGCATATGACCAACCTTCTTTTCCACCAGGAAGATGTTGTTGATGAACCTGCCGGTTGAAGCTGGAGCCAACTCTATCGCCTCCTTACTGAGGACAGCAGACAACTCCCTGTCGAGCAACCAAATCCTGATCCTGATGAGAAAATTAGATGGTAGAAGGTGGAGAGACATGGAAAGACACACAAACCAGTTCTATGTGGAATCCCCATACTGTGTCAAGCACCTACACATTTGATGTTATGGCTGTCCAGAATTGGATAAAATTACGGAGTCTGCCCCTACACAAAAATGAGAAAAAGCAAGAGGTAGCTGGAGACTTACTGGCTGTACGTCTTTCACCTGAATTGCCTATGAAGCCTCTGGACCTCCAAGGTCCCACTTGAAGGAAAAAGGGGGACATGACTCCTGATAGGAAGGACACTGGGTGAAGGAGCCTCAGCCAGAACAACTGGATCCAGAAAAGCTGGGGCCCCCCCAGATGGCGCCTGCATCTGCCAGTCTAGGAAAATCCTATGCATTGAGTATTGGACTGTGTCCAGAGCAGGTCCTTAATAAACGAGTGCCCAAGCAATAAACCATGGTTATCTTTGCCAGCCTTCATGAGAGGAAGATTTGCCAATTTAGGGTCATTCTTGAACAAAATCGCCTCACGCCTCTCCATAGAAAGGGAAGTGTTAACATTGCACTGAAGTCTTCCACCAAGTCAAACAATTTGGTCAGTGGACCAAATATGTCCAGATGCTTGCTCTGGCACGATTTTAGTGCCAAGGCTAGTCCCTTATGGTGATTCCACCCTGAGTTGGCCAAACCATGGGGTGTCACAGACCTTATTCAGGACCACAGGGAATTGGCATTCAGCCCTGAGTTTATTCTGGGCCACCTTACTGATCCCCTACATATGATTAGAAAGCATTAATTCCCCAGATTAGATCCCATTTAGAACAAGAAATAAAATAGCATGGTAAGGGAAAAGGAAAACCTAAAGGGGAACTCACCAGGGCCCAGACCAAGATATGCAGACCACAGGATGTAGCAGGAAACATGAAGAGGGGAATGCCAATCTCGTGAGACAAGCAAAAACTGTAAAATTTTACAGAATTTGGCCTGAAAACCTCAGAATTCAGGCTGAAAGTTGACCAACTTCAGACTGAATTTGGTCTGACAAAATGCTGAATTCACACCAAATCGGCATGAAAACAGCCCCAAATGGCTATAAATGCCCAGGACAGCACATAATAGGGCACCATCATGGAAGAGGCTGCACAGAAAATGGGGAAGAACAGGCCCAAGGTACAGGGGATCAAGGAGTAAAAACAGAACCTGAGAAGTGAATCAAGAAGAGAAAAAAGAGAAACAAAAGCCAGAGAAAAATAAAGTCACAGGGAAAAGGAATAGAAGCAACAATAGAGGACAAAACCACAAAGATGATCTGGGCACCCTGGGAACCAGATAATAACAAGCAGACACACAGTACAAACCACATAAACACCAAATAACTAGGTAATACTTCTAGCAGAGACAAAATTAGAAGTACTTACCTGTCTGTGAAGCAGCAAAGAAAGATGAAGGTTTTGGGGTGGTGCTTATGGTTATACTGGGACCTGGGTAGGAATTGGCTGGGGACACGGTATGTTCCTGTTTTTTCTATTCTGTTTATTCTTTGCTGCTCTTAGTTGTCGTTAAAGGAAGTGTAAAGAAATATGAGCCTCTGTGTCTTGGTATAAAATTAGGTTGCCTCTGTTTTTTTTTTAAGGGCAGCAGTTTAAAATATGTTATTATTTTTTTTTATTGAGGTTATTTAATTTAGGTTTGCATTTGAGTTATTCCCTACCTTAGAAGAGTTGTTCCCTTTCTTAGCCCTTGACCAAGATGGAGTACATATGGTTTACCTCAGTTTCATATGGTTTTGATCGTGCTTTGATTATGTATGTTATCCCATATATTTGTACTTGTTACTGGGTTATTTGCCTCTGATGAAGTGCCACAGAGCTATGAAACAAATTAGCATAATCTACCGAATGTTTTCCTCCTGTGCTGTCTTCCAGCCTGGAATTTTAAATGGAGAAATACAGATTTATATTTATTGCTATCCTTAAATGAGCAATTCTTTTTCTTTTTCTCGAAGTCTGGTTTTGGAAACTTAATTTAAAAGTTAAATTGCTCAACTTGCACCTTTTCAGGCTAAAAACTTCTGCTAACTCTGCTAGGAAGTGTATCCAATAGTTACTACAGTTGGTGTGTCGACAGACGTAATTCTACCGGTTTTGAAATGGACTCTACTTAGTCTGAATGAAGTGAACTAATAGAAAATGCAATTTATGCAATAGATTTAGAACACATGACTACATGACTAACAATTTGTTAAACATACTAGGTTTCCATTCTTTACAGGCATATACCTCTCCTGCATGGCTTGTATTGTACATTTTCTGTCTGCAGCATTTATTGTTCAATAGTTCAGACTAACGAAAATCTTACATTGTTCAGGATTTTACACGTTCTATCGTGCAATCGATTATTCATGGCTTCGTAAAGCAAAACAAGTCTCACAGCTAAGGCCTCGCTTGGTTGTTTTATTGCTTGTCTCATCTTTGGTTTCTAGAACAGGGGGACTTCAGGCAGCCAACAAATAAAAGTCAAATGTCAAACCTTTTTAAAATTCTTACAAATCTTTAGTCACTTTCCCTTCTGTATATTTGTAGCAATATTTATTGTATTGCAGTGCCCGAAACATTGCGTTCTCTACATCGATTTACTGCATGTTGTTTCACTATTCAATACAGTATAACATTATGAAACAAAAAACAGTTGTTTAAATATATATCTATATATGCAGATTAGAAATGTAGAATTAAGTATTTTAGGAGAATAAAACCAGACGGAACCACTTGCATAGAGTACAAGTATTATACTTCCTGCCAACATCTGCAAATTTTTAATTTTTCAAATAAATGTCTTCACATCTCTTATAATTTTTCTAACATGTGTATAAAGATTGTAAAGCTCACTTTTCGGAAACACTATATCAGGATTGTCAAACGTAGGTCAGTGGAGCCCCTGGTTTTGAACCGTGGCAAAACTGGCAGTTCCCCTAAGCACTCGCTGTGCTGGGAGAAAGTGACCAAACTACACTAATAAAATCACCCAACTGATTGCCAAACTGACAGCTTCACTGGGGATCACTATAAGCAGCTGATATAGGAGACTGCTCTGCAATATGTATTTCACCCATGATTCACTTACAGATGGAAGATAGCTCCTTCTATGAGCCATTCCTGAAGACTCAGCTGGGTAAGCTGTAGGTTACTCGGTACACTTCGCAACAAATTTATGGAGTGCTCCTAGTGGCAAGAAAATCCCTCCTCTCTATTATGGCAAGCTGGTGGCAGCCCACAGTGCATGTGCATGGTGGGGGCCATGGACAGGGGTTTAACCTTAGCAACATATCAGGCTGGGAGTGCATCTGTAAGGTAGCAGGGCTATCAATTTCTCCTGCACATGTTAAAGTGACCCATGGCATCTCCTGGCCACGCTCTGAAACACGAGAGGAAGAAACGTTCTGTCGCCTGTTGACGTACAGAGCAAATAACTAGCACACTGGACCAGCAGGGATCAGTGAGCTCCCTCTCCCCTGGCAAGGTAATGAGAGGGAGGGGAATGCAATGTCTGAGTTTAAAATATATAATAAAATTAGTAAATTCATTTGTTAAGCCCCTCTTATTTAGGCCCTTAAATATATACTGCACCCCCTGCACTTACACACACAAATACACTCCACACACTCTCTACCCCTAAATACACACTATACCCCCTGCATATACACAAACAATACTAACACCCTATATACCCCTATTTACACTCTAAACCTCCTGTACTTACACACAAACACACTACTCAAACTCTATACCATCTATAAGCACACACTACACCCCCTTCACATACACAAACATTGCTCACACTCTAAACCCCTATATTAACACTACACCCCATTCAATTGCACAAAAACATTACTTACATTCTATATCCCTATATACAATCTACATTTCCTGCACTGTTCTGCATGGCTATTACCTTGTTTACTCACCTAATAAACATGATGGATGATGGTGGTACACTAACAGCAGTGGTCAGAAAACTGAAATGCTGGGCAAACAAGATGCAAATTACTCATAACTGATGTTATCTTCCCTGTATGATCCTAGGATTAAGAAGAACGTGGCAATCTGATCAAACAGTCTGACATACATAGTCTGTGATTTGCAGGGAAAGAGTGGAATGCTGGTTGAGGAAGAATGGAGCAGCTACCTTTTGGTTTAATGCTGTGGGTGATTTTGGTTTATGGTGATTTTTACAACGTACTATTTAGTTGTTACATTTTAGCTGCACCTTCAGCACATATAATTGCTATGCCAATTAATACAAATTAAACAGATTGTCACCGGACCAAGACATTGCCCATTTATAAATTGTGGTATAGTTTGCGAGAAGTACAGCACACAGCTATGATTTATATTTCACCAACGATGGTTATTTTTGCAAAGGAGTACTTAACATTTATAAAAATGAAATATGTATCTATATATCTATACTTTGTTTTTGCTGTTTATCTTACATTTTATTCCAGAATATACGCATACAGAAAGAATCCTATAAGGAACCTTTATTAGTTCTGCCAAAATATTGCAGTAACTGACCAAACATAATTTTCTCTCTTTTTCTGTCTTTATCAATTAAAGTAATTTAAGGTGCATCACACATTACTAAAAACATGTCAGTATTATCTTTTGCAGAGAAATTTGCACATTGGCCTTTACTTGATGCTTAATTGCCTGTAGCTCTGCTGATAAGTTATCCTTTGATGGCATATAAGAATCTATGAACAAAAATACATTTATCAGATTTCTGAAAAAAGTACAATACAGAGCGTAGGTCACAGCGACCCTAAGATGACACCAGTTATTTTCCAGAGTTGAACTAAACTTGGGAAATAAAGCAATAATTTCAGAAGGAAAGAGTAAGTTTGCTTTCAGCAAGTATGTACCTTAGGTGCCAAGTATTATTAAAATATTCATCTTCAGAATTGTCTTGGGGGCATCATGTGCCCACTACTGTTAGTCGTCTTGGCAGAAGTGAGAAACAAACAGGATTCCTTCTAAATTTGTGCTTTCTCTTTGGGGGGAAAAGGTGTGACTGATTGCTAGTTAGCAGCCACTTGATAAAAAAAATCCTCTTGAAAGTCACATGCAAACAATCTTACTCTGATCTCTTTTTAGTGATGGTAAGCATTACTATAGAATAGGTTTTTTGTGTTTTTTTTATTCAAGAGATTCAAGAGATTATGTAACCACAATGGTGATTAACTCGACATCAGTAATGTGCAGTTTCTATTTCACGAAGGTTATGCCATCTGCAGTGTTTGAAGCATGTAGTCTCAAAGAAATAAAGAATTGTATTCAAAATGCAAAACAACTGACATGGACATGTAGCTATGTTTCTCCTACATTAAAGGGAAACTATTGTGCCAGGAAAACAAACTTCTTTTGTTGGCACTATAGGTAACCCCTCCATCGCAGATGGGGGTGCGCTCACATTAGGGTTTACCCATAGTAAAACATTATACAATGCTTTCTTAAGGGGGATCAGGTGACGTTGGAAGTCCTCATGCATTGTGTGAGGGCGTCCAGCGTCAGTTAGGCAACCAAAAGTCATCTAATGATCCGGAATCACTCTAATGGCTGTCTGGTAGAGAGCCACTAGAGGCGGAGTTAGCCCTGTAAAGTGATTATTGCAATTATTGCAAAAATTCGCTTTGCAGGGGTAAGGGATCTGGGACAGTGCTCCCAGACCACTTCAATGAGCTGCAGTGGTCTGGGTGCCTAAAGTTTCCCTTACAGTTACATAGCAGCAAACAGATATTTGAAGCTGCTGGTGCCTCTGGAGTCCCACGGACATCAAGGTGTAGAGTCCTCCAGAGTCTTGCAACTGTGCATTAACCTTCTATTCAGCCACCACTAACCAATGCTCATAAGCAGAAACGGCTGCACTGGGCAGAAAAATACATGAAGACTAATTTTCAAACAGTCCTGTTCACTGATGAGTGCCGTGCAACCCTGGATGGTCCAGATGGATGGAGTAGTGGATGGTTGGTGGATGGCCACCCTGTTCCAACAAGGCTGCAACGTCAGCACGGCGGTGGTGAAGTCATGTTTTGGGCCGGAATCATGGGAAGAGAGCTGGTCGGCCCCTTTAGGGTCCCCGAAGGTGTAAAGATGACCAGTGCAAAGTATGTTGAGTTTCTGACTGACCACTTTCTTCCCTGATACAGAAGGAAGAACTATGCTTTCCGTAATAAAATCATCTTCATGCATGACAATGCACCATCTCATGCTGCAAAGAATACCTCTGCATCAATGGCTGCTATGGGGATAAAAGGAGAGAAAGTCATGGTGTGGCCTCCATCCTCCCCTGACCTCAATCCTATTGAAAACCTTTGGAGCATCCTCAAGCAAAAGATCTATGAGGGTGGGAGGCAGTTTACATCCAAACAGCAGCTCTGGGAGGCTATTCTGACATCTTGCAAACAAATTCAAGCAGAAACTGTCCAAAAACTCACAAGTTAAATGGATGCAAGACTTGTGAAGCTGCTATCAAATAAGGGGTCCTATAGGAATGCCATCAGAAATTTTGGGGCCCCTGACACAGCTCAAGGTCTGGGCCCCCCGGTGCCTGCACCCGAGTCCGCCCAAAGTGCTGCCGTCCCCCCACCCAGTCCGCCCACAGGGATGCAGTGTCTGCAGGGCCGGTGCAAGGATTTTTGCCGCCCTAGGCAAAAGTAAAGTTTGCCGCCCCCATGTGACATCACAATGCCCCACCCATATGATCTGCCATGTTAACTAACACAGTGCTGCAGTGCCGCCGTGCTTACAATAAAAGGCCTGCAGGGACAGGCTATAGACACCAGAACCACTACATTAAGCTGCAGTGGTTCTGGGGACTATAGTGTCCCTTTAATGTGAGGTAAATTAGAGATTAGTGTCACGAATAATATACTAGATTGCCTACTTACAACCAGATGAGGATGATGATGGGCTCTAGCTGCCGTCTGGCTCCACTGGTCTGGTGTAGAACAGGCTCTCTGGAGGCGGTTTGTAACTGTGTCACAAAAATCAATGTTCTGGGAGAATGGGAAGCAGCTCCATTTTTTTGAGGGCCCTTTACACTGCTCAAGGTCTGGGTCCACCTTCATGTTCCACCAATGAGTTTGTTCACAGGGGGTGGAGTGTGTGTGTGGGGGATGTCCTGATGTGTGTAAGGAATGCATTGTGTGAATCTGTGTTTGCATGTGTAAGGACTGCAAGGTGAGTTTTTGTATGTATGGGATGCAGTGTGTGTAAGGGGTGCATTGTGCGTTGCTGTGTGTAAGGGATGCATTGCTTGTGTATGTGTGTCTGTGTGTAATGCATTGTGTGTTTTTCTGTGTGCAAGGGGTGCATTGTGTGTGTGATGGATGTCAATCTCTCCCCCTCCCCCCGTCAATTTCCTTCTCCCCCTCCCCCTGTCAATTTCCTTCTCCCCCCTCTCCAATTACCTTCTCCCCCTCTTCAATTTCCTTCTCCCTCCCTCCAATTTCCTTCTTCTCCCCCCATCCAATTTCCTTCTTCTCCAAATCCCTCTCCAATTTACTTCTCCCCCCTCTCATTGCCTTCTCCTCCTCCAGCTTCCTTCTTCTACCCCCCTCTCCAATTTCCTTCCTCTCCCCCCCTCCCTCAAATTTCCTTCCTCTCCCCCCTCTCCCTCAAATTTCTTTCCACATACTTTTTTTTTTCCACCCCCCCAGCCTCCCTACCTGAGGGGATTCCCTGGGGTCCAGTGGTGTTACCCGGCGGGCGCGCGGGCACGCGAGGGAGCACTCTCCCTGGCTGAGTGCTTCCTCTTCAGCTCCCTCGCGCGCCACGTACTGATGCCGGCACGGGAAGATGACGTCATCTTCCGGCATCAGTGCGGTGGGCAAGGGAGTTGAAGAGGAAGCACTCAGCCAGGGAGAGTGCTCCCTCGCACGCCCGCCGGCCCGTCGGGTGTCAGCAGGGCCAGCCTCTGGGGGGCCCTGAGGTGACAAGCTGCTGGGCCCCCCAGGAGAAGAGGCTGGCCCAGTGGGTACATACCCGGGTCACAGGGCCCCCTGTGACCCAGTATGTACACCACTGAATGTGGGGCCCGGACGACCTGAGCAGTCCGGGCCCTCCAGGACCGCCGGGCCCATGACAACCGTTATGGTTGTCATGCCCTGATGGCGGCCCTGGGATCCTATGTTAAAATGTAACGTGACCTGTTAAAATGTTTAAAAAGTTAAAATGTTGTTATAAGTTTGATTGAAATAGCTTTTGATTTCAGTAAATATGCTGCAAACACAACAAATGACAATTTTCAGTTCTTTACAACCTATAAAAAGTGTTTTGAAACTTACTGTGCGTAATATTTTGGAACAGTGCACTGTTATCATTAGGAGGTTTGTTCAATAAAATTTTAATTGTACTCTTAATAGTTGATAACATGAGAATTATGCTGACTGTTATTTACATAAATTATTTAGGTAAATGAGAAAAATATAATTTGCATAATAATTTGGAACAGGGTGTAGACGGCAGCAATAGAAATGGTAACTTGTAGTTTGCACTGAAATTATTAGTATACAAGGTGTGTTATCTATACCTGGCCACCTAACCACAGATTGTCTTTGAACCACAGATTGTATGTGATTAATAATATATGCCTATGTTTGTAAAGTATTGGATTTCCAAATTTAAAATACACTAGATTTTGTTTTTAATTTTAACAGAGAGACATCAGGAAGATCAGTATGGTATGACTGTGGTTTATGATTTTGCCATAAAGGGATCTTTATTATAGGACGCAACAAAGCACAAAACATTTTTGTCAGTCTGTATGAATTCCAAGGGAAAAAAAACAGGCAAAAATATTTTAATGCCAATAATTTAATCGAGTTCACATGGTATTTATTGTACTTTTAATAGTAAGCTCACTTAAAGGGACACTATAGTCACCCAGACCACTTCAGCTCAATGAAGTAGTGTGGGTGCCAGGTCCCCCAGGTTTTAACCCCTCAGATGTAAACATAGCAGTTTCAGTGAAACTGCTATGTTTACATTGCAGGGTTAATCCAACCTCTAATGGCTGTATTCCTGACAGCCGCTAGAGGTGCTTCTGCGACGCTGGATGCGTAAATTGCATTCAGCGTGCAGAACGTCCATAGGAAAGTCCTATGGACTGTTTGAACGCGCGCCACTTGGGAGCTGACGTCGGCGGAGGAGGAGAGCTCACCAGCGCCTAGGGAGCCCGGTGCTGAATTAAGGTAAGTAACTGAAGGGGTTTTTACCCCTTCAGCGCCAAGGGAGGGGAACCCTAAGGGTGGCGTGGGGGGGTGGGGGGTCCTAAGGATGATACAGTGTCATGAAAACGAGTTTGTTTTCCTGACACTATAGTGATACTTTAATATTTATAATTAGTATTCGTATTTATAACAAACCAAATGAAGAAAGATCACAAATCCCCTAGAAAACATTGTAAAATATCACATTTTAAGGAAATTGGAAACATTAATATACAGTTACAAACATCAGGGTATAATAAATCTCTAAATTAGCACAAAGTATGGAACTTCTATTGAGTCCCATTTTGAACCTTCCTATGAGTAGAAGTGAGAAGTAATTCACACCATTCAAGTAATGTAAAGGGGTCATTATTGGATGTTCTATTCCAAATAGATTAAATGCTGGATATTAAGACATGTTAAATAAACATTAAAGTTACCAAAACAACTTTAGCTTAATTAAGCTGCTTTGGTGTTTAGGTCAAGTCCTTGCAGTCTCACTGCTCACTTATCTGCCATTTAGTAGTTGAAGAACTTTGTTTAGGCACACTCGCCTGTATGTTACTTGCACATGTTACTTGCACATCGATCCTAAAAATTTTCTGTAAAGAAATATCAAATGTTTAAACTTCCTTTATTTCACATTAACACTGTTTAAATTGGAGTGTATTTTCTCCCACTCTATACTCTGCAGGAGCCTCAATTTACAGAATATGATAAAAAAAAACTTCTAAATCAAGTTAACATCTAATTAAAAATGAAATCATGTTTCATACTATGTGAGTCACAGCCAGGTGAGGCATGGCTAGGGCTGTATGTACATAAACAAAAGTTATTTAACTCCTAAATGGCAGAGTATGGAGCAGTGAGATTTCAGAGGCATGACTTATACACAAACTGCTTTATTAAGCTGTTGTTTTGGTGCCTATAATGTCCTTTTAAGTGAGTTTAATCCTCATAGTAATATATTCATCCAGTGGTGTATTTTGGTTTTGTACTCACTCACACACACACACACACACTGACAGACACACATACAAATTCACTGACAGACAAATACACATTGACAGACACAGATACACATTCACTGACAAACACAGACACTCTTTGACAGTCACAAATAAATATACAAACACAGATACTAAAGCATATACAATTTTTTTTCTTTTAATTTTAATACATCTAGCCTCCCTACCTTTGGCATTGCTGGCATGGATTCTCTATTTCCCTGGAGTACGTGGGGCTGCTGGGCTGGATCCTGTGGTGCTTGGCTGCTGAGCATGCAGGCAGTTAATGCAGGCGGTCAGGGAGCATTGTTCTTCCTGTTCTGCTCCCTCTTGCGCCGCTTAGTGATGCCAGGACTGGAGTGATGCTCTGGCCTACAAACAGAGCAGATGCCAGCCAAGGGGGGAGGGGAGGCCTCAAGATGGCCAGCCGGCCACTTCTTGGGCCCCCAAGGCAAGAGGCTGACAAGGTATCTGCAGCGGTGTATTTTTTGCCGCCCCCCTGAAAGTGCCACCCAAGGCAAATGCCTTGTCATGCCCTGTATTTATCCTCGTTTGTAATAAAACTGTTAATGGTTTTCTAAAGCTATGAAAATGGCCTATGTCTAATGTACTAAACTAATGCATCTATTCGTTTGATTAAAGACTGTGATACAACATGTTAATTAACAAAGAACTACACAACTGGTTTTCATCTGTACAAATAACAATTATCTAATATAAATCCTAAAATAGACAAATGGAAAACCAAATGGCAAACACACATTTGCTTTGGATAATTCTTTTATTAAAAGTAGGTGTAACAATTTGATTTTAAGGATTTCAATGACGATGTATCATATCGTATTAATTAATGTATACCAAGAATAAAATCTGCTTGTCCCTCTAATGGCACTCCATCATTGTCTGAACTGACTTCCCTTCCTCTGGAAAACTATTAACACTATCTCTAACAGTTAAGAAAGTGGGAGAATTGTACATGCCATTGCAGTTTGCACAATAGTTTGTTTGTCAGACGTCCCTACTTCCTGGTCATTCTTTTATTCTTGTCAAACTCATCTCACCTCCCCCAATATATATTTTTATGTGCTTTTCCAATATGCCAAGGATTCTCCGGCTCAGGCACGCGAGGGGAGTGAGGTGAAGGAAACACAGCGCTTTCCAAGCAGAAAACAAAAACATTTCTAAAGTGCTCTTGAGTGACACTTCAATTCTCTGTTCTCTCCACCTCCCACCCCACAAGAATGATTTCTATCCAGACATCATAGTTGAAAGAAAAAGTCCAATTTTCTGGGAGAGAGAGAGAGAAAAGGAGTGCCTGTAAGGAAAAACAAAAGGGCAGCTATCAATCATAGGCAAGTTGGAGAACTGGGCTGGAGAGAGCTGCTGAACTACAGCAAGCGAGCAGAGTTCCCTCTCCTCCCATCTGAAACCTTTAGTTTTCAATTCAGTTATTATTAATGCGCTGGGAAAGTAAGATTTCACAAGCTTTTCTAACAAATAACCTGGGAAATGAATGGACAGTCAGACTGTCTTTTATTTACTTGTTTAGTTATTCAGCACAATACCTTATCTTTAAGTAGGACCTTTAGGGCCCCTGAACCTCATGTCCATTAACCTACTTTTACCAATGTCTCCAGAACCTTGGAACCTTGGAAAATTACTACAGCGGATATAGTGTTTTATCATGTGCCCTCGAGTGAAAAGGTTTTCAGTAGCTCTTTACAATAAGACTACTTCAATTTAAGTGTTGCTTCTTCAAGCAACCATGACATCAATCAATAGAACAAAAAAGTACAAAAATATCAGAAACAGTGTTGTCATATTGCCTAACAGAATTTGATATTACTCTTTCGATGCGATGTGTAGGTGGTATGAATAAGTTCAATCCCTGCAAGCCCAGGTTGGTTCTTTTGGCCTAAAAGTAAACTGTGTTGTGAGTACATTGATTCATGTAATATCTGTACCTGGAGCAGATTTACAAGATATATGAGACAGTGACTGACTGACTGCATTTTTGTTCTTCTTTGTTCATGTTCTAGTCAAAAGATTTTTTTTAGCTGTAGCTATTAGAGGGCTGTGTTATAGCAATACATTGGCCAAATTCTAGATGCCGCATTTCTAATAGCTGCTGTGCTTACACATACTCACATAAATGCTGCTGGAGAAAGTCTCACTCCGCATCTGACTATCTCCACTATAAATTTATGCTGCGCTCTTACTACTTGGCACTTTCCTTTGCCAAATTAAATTACTTCAATACCCTCATAACCACACTTTATTGCAAACTCAAATTACTATTTTGCACTTTTAACTCTCTTCTTCCCCCTGTTGCTCCTCCTCCTTCTCCGACTTAACCGCCACAAACTTTGCAACTCACTTCACTGACCGAAATTTGCATCCAGCGTGCAGAATGTCCATAGGAAAGCATTGAGAAATGCTTTTATATGGACTGTTAGAATGCCCGCGCGGCTCTTGCCGCGCATGAGCAATCTGCTCCACTCAGGAGCAGACGTCAGCGGGGGAGGAGAGGTCACCAGGGCTGAGGGAGCCCGGTGCTGGTTTAAGGTAAGCTGCTGAAAAGGTTTTAACCCCTTCAGCTCCATGGGAGGGGGACCCTGATGGTGAGGGTCCAACAAGGATGACATAGTGTCAGGAAAAAGGATTTGTTTTCCTGACACTATAGTGATCCTTTAACTTAGATTACAAATTAAAACCTAGTTCTCTATAAAGCCAGACACTTTTCTGGTGGTGTTGCTCCCCCTCAATGCAAGAGGTGGGATATCCTGGATGATGAGCTGAGGATAGGAGTTAAACAGCATGGGGGGAGGGCCTACATGCCGCTATTGGTTATCTTTTGCAAGCTATGAATGCTGATGATGGACGCAAAACATGCACAGATTTAACATTAGCTTTTTTAGCATTTTAATTTTGGCAAATTTGGGTAATGATACCTGCGGAGATTGGACTTATTGGTTCTTACTTTGCTTTTATGGACTCCAAACACCATAGTCACTAAAATCATGGTGCTTAGAGTAATAATTACTGCTATGCATACATATGTTTTTCTTTTTAATTAAGAATTTCCTGATACATTGAAAATATACAATGTAACATACATGCGATGCATGGACAACGCATGATAGAACATGCATGACAATAACATGTAAATTACGCATAAAATGGCATAGATTTTATTTTAATTTTAATTCCTTTTAATAAAGGGCTCTAATGAGATGACAGTGTGTAGATATAAACTATATTAATTCCCACAAAATAACGTGTGATAATTGTTTACAATAAGTTCCTTTTTGTAGGAACTTTTTCTGTCAGAATGTAACATTATTCCGTCTAACTGTAAATTCACCTCTATGTGACATGCAGCAATTAATAATACAATGATGATAATTTCTCCTTTCACTAGGCTGGTATTATGCAGTACTATATACAAAATTATACAGGACAATTAATTCCTACTCTGAATACCTTAGGCACGGAAGATAAAGATAGCTCAAGGTTAAGAGAAGATCTTTCAGCTTTAACCCGAAAGCATAATATATGTTCACCTTAAGTCAACCAAGGACCAAATAATATTTAACTATATGAAATGTAACCTTTCAACTAACCCAGAGCTCAGCCAAGTCCGTCATCATGAGCAACACTGCAGATTTAAAGAGGGGCTGTCACTTAATAAAAACCTAGCTTTTTTACAGTTCAGTACACTTAATACATTTATATAGTGGTGTTCACAGATTAAAATAACCAATATGTATGCATTAGAAAGGTACCATACCAACTGCCAAAGGGAACATTCATCTTATTTTTTATGGGATTTTCATGAATATAATTTACCTTTAAGTTATTCATTTGAAGGGAGTTTATTGGTTCTGGTAGCTTTAGTGAGAAGTGGGATGAAGAGAGTTTATTATAGTAGGAAATAGGAAAAGCCTGGTATAGTGTAGGATCATTTGGCATGGGGGTTCAGATGCATTATTGGTAAATCAGTCAGAATAGATTCCCCCAGGTGCCAAGCAGCTGGAATTTATAATGGCAGTCTACAAACATGACACATTAAAACTGGTTTGCGTTATTCAAGGTAAGCGCAACAGTAAGGTAAATTAGGTATTTGGCTCATCGGGAGCACCCAGACTTTGCATGGGCATGTCGGAAAGTCAAAAGACGCATCCTGATCTCTGTAACGAGGGAGCATGTGGTCTGCATCAGTGTGATTGCAAATCACTATAAAAGCTCCCAGGTTCAGGAAAGTAGTGCTGAAAAGGAAGACATGCTTAGAGTGCAGCTAAGCTCCACCACCAGGGATGCTACAGAGGAGCTTAGTCACCCTCATATTAAAAAAGTTAGCAGAAGGGGGCACAAAATCTCATTATATATATATATATAATTTATTTTTTGTAATAGTATAGTAAGAACTTTGTGAACTTTGTGCCTGCATAGATTATTTATTGTATGTATGGTGTAGGCTTGGTGTTGTGTTTTCAGCCTCTGACATATACCATAAGCAGCTACACCATACACACAACACAGACTCCCATTGCACACAACATACACAGCCCCCAGTCATTACACAAAAAAGCCTTCCAAAAGAAAAAAAACATACACAAGCGCCACACAACCACATACAACATCCCCACACAACACACAAAGCCTCCACAAACATAGACTTCATTCCAGAAACATGCAGAACCCTATAAACAACCTTCAGAACAAACACAATTGTGGAAAGGGAATGAGAAATGTCAGTTCAGATGATAACAATGGAGGTAAAAGGGAGCAGGAAAGAGACAAAATGTTGCAGATCAAAGACACAGGCAGCGTGAGGTGTATATAAAGACACTGATAAACAGACTAGGAGACAGACAATATAATCTTAGAGGGAAAAAATAGCAAAAAAGATGGACAAAGAGAGTGAAGGGAGATGTGCCTAGGGCCATAAAATATAATTGCACTGGTCCTGAAGTAATTTAATGAAGGAGTTGCTATTGTCTGGTATCTGCCATAAACAGAAGTGCGGCTACAATCCTTTCCCCCATATTTGGCACAATGGTGCTCTCTGTCATGGATATCATTGCGTATGGTGTGTAGTGTGCAGGGTATTTGTTAGCTCTGTACTTAATGAGCTGCTGTGCTTTTCCAACATTCTACAGGAGAAAAGGACCAAGGTCAGATGAAAGATGCAGACACAAATTATTAGCAAAATGTGAAAAACATTTACTAACATTATATGAAAATCTATTGAAATGTGTTTTGCATATATTTCGATAGGAGTAAATATGAATGGATCAAATGTTTTTAGCATTATTATTATTATTTTTTTTTGTAACTTAACCATTTACTGTTGGCCTTTTAATTTTCTTTCTGGTGATTCATTTAATTCCCCAAGCTGGTATGTTCTATGATTAACTGCAAACAGTGGGACTAGGATGATGCGTTGGGGGTGATACAAATACTTAGAAAAAAAAATGATGAAAGGATTATGTGAGAGAAGATGATCAGACTGTGTATACCTTTCAAACGTATTGCCATTAAAGAAACAGAGGCATTTCACCTGATAGGCCATTATATTTACTCTCTATCAAAATTTGCAAGAAAATGCTGACCAGCTGCAGACATTAGTGTTAATTGGCAGGTTTTATCAAACAGCAATGAAACAAACAAATGCAATTACTAACAATATTTTAAAATAAGTCATTCATTTTTGTGTAGTCCACTTTCCACATATTCAGGTATCTACCTGTAATTTACCTGTAAAATTCCATATTATACTTTTTGATTTATAAAGCCCTTTAGAGTAAAAGGGATTGGATTTTTGTGAACATTCATTATGATGTAAAAGAAATATTATTTACATCCATACATCAAAAACATGGAAATATTTTGTAATCACATGTTTTTTTATTTTATGTCTCCATTTGCACAGAAATATATATTAGTACCAGAAAAAAAACAAACTAAATGTAAAGGAAAATCTACCTTTTTACTCTTTATTAAGAATTTTGTATTCTAATTTAGTCACAATTTCAAGTTTAAAGCAGTCCTGTCATGTTATTTTTTCCTTGATTTTGCTCTAATGCTCCCAATCTCCACTTGCCATTATTCATATTTATTATTGTTGCCTCCATGTACTGGATCTTAATATCTGTCTACCGCCATTTTGCTCTCCTTTGCCCATGACAATATAATATGTTCAGAAAAATAGACTTCTACATTCATTTTTATCCAAATTATAATTTGTCAAAATTTAGTCTTATCGGTTGGTCATGTGAATTCCATAACTCCAAAAGTACCATAGGGATACATAACTGAACAAATGACTTGTGCCGTAGATGAGCCTGTTAGGAAACATAGATGGGAAACATAGATGATTGATGGCTAGAGGACAGCCACTAAATGTTGATTTTATTCACAGATCAAGGAAAAAGTGACCCCTTGAGGACAAAAAGAAAGAGCAATGAAAACTATATTTTTATATTATATATTTTATAAACATATAATGTGTAAATATAGTTTCTTACTGTTCCCTTTTTCCCCTTTATTGTCCATTTTTAAATTAGAGGGGCAAAGGTTTAAAAATAATATCAGGAAGTATTACTTTACTGAGAGGGTAATGGATGCATGGAATAGCCTTCCAGCTAAGGTGGTAGAGGTTACACAGTAAATGAGTTTAAGCATGTGTGGGATAGGCATAAGGCTATCCTAGACTTAATATAAGGCCAGGGACTAATGAGAGTATTTAGAAAATTATATTTCTATGTTTCTATGTTGACTTTTTCCCACTTGATCTGTGAATCAAACTGATCGAAAATGCGCCTATCATCGTACTGTAAAATCGGACTACCAAAATTAAAGTTTTTTTCAAGCTGAGTTTTCCTGCTGAGCAAAAATGTAACAAAATACATTGATTCTAGCATAGGGAGCTATATAGAAACAGCTTAGAAAAGTTTATTTTTAGTGACAGTAACATTGTGTTTGCTGAAACAAAAACAGATTTTACAATATTCTGCTTGGAACTGATTAATACTTAAAGACATGCAAGGATTCAAAGTTATTATCCCACTTCCATCTCACTTTACTTTCTCTACTGGGGGGAAACAATAACGAGTGAAGCAGCTAATTATGAATAATTCCACCATGCTTGTGGATTTTAGTATATTACCTGATAATGGTGGTGCATGTATTGAGGCTAGCACATTCTAATCAGGGTCGGCCCAAGACATTGTGTTGCTTGGTCAAAATAAATGCTGTCCCTCACAGCTAACATACAAAACAGCCTCCTCATGCATCCTTAGGGAAGTTCTAACAATTCATCCGTAACTGCAATATGTGTTTTTTCTACAGATCTTCTCACCTGAATTATTAATTTCATCATATTCCTAAGTTCATATTCCCCAGCGAAAAACCTTGCAGGCAACTATCCACCTTTCTGAGCAAGCCTGTAGGTATAACACATTAAGGTAACTCCTTCTCCATATTAAGTCATCAGGGAAGCATGTTGATGTCACAGGAAAATTAGGTAGAGGAAGTGAAGCAGCAAGAACAAAAAGAAGAGAGAAATGTGGTACTTACTGTTTTATTTATTGGTATTGACAACAGATAGGCTGACCATTCTACTTTTAATGTGAGCATTTTTTATTAATAAATATAATTTTTTTTTGTAGCATTCTAAATTATGAGTTCCTCAATTTATTCAAGAGGGAATTTTTCTTAGACCAGAGATTGTAAAAATGTACTTACAAAAAGGATAATGTGGTATGCAGCTACCCAAGAGCATGGTGTAATCAAATAGCTCCCATAGGCTTAAATTTCTCCAGTTTAAGCCTCCTACAATATTTTCTTTTCTTCTTTTTTTTCTACACATAGAGTGTTTCATTATCAACATGAAATACAAATGATTTGAGAGATATACATTGGTTACCTGTCCCCACCCATGACAATGCACGCTCTTGTGCAGAGTGCTTTTCTGAGTGTCCAAAAATTCGGGTCCAATTGGCACATTTGCCGAATGGAATTAAGGTCTGAATTTGGCGCAATCTGATGACATCTTGGATCAGTCTCATAGGATATTGTACCACTTACAAATCATCTGCAACTCTAAGAAGATGTGGGCTAATAGGGAACAAGCTCTGCCTATTTATACTGACCTCTCCCACTCCTCGGTGCCCTCTTGTAGTTCTAGTTAGCCCAATAGTGCATTCTTGTGTATTCGGATCCCGCTATCTGATTCTTGGCTTGTTTAACATTTCTCCTGATCTCTGTATTTTTTTAAACTTGACTTCTTTGCCATTCTCTCAGTTTTTTCCTGTCTTAACCTGGGATATTTATAATTTGATTCTGTTCACTGTTAGTCTGGCCACTCTAAGGACTGGTACACAGCTAGTCATTTGTGTGTTATGTTCCGGGTATGTGTGTTTTGGTTCCTATCCTATCCTGACATAAATTCCCTATATCACACAGCCACATCTGATGCATTTTGTCCTGGTGTTACATTACCTATTTGTTTTTAATAAACCTATATTATGAGGTCCTGTTGTAGTTCATCTGTGGCTGAGTTTGTTCTGAGCTTGTGATATTCCTAATGTGAACACTATTTGATGTGCATTTTGTGAAGGAATGTAACTAAAATATTAAGAGCACAAGACATATTCATGCTGTGTGATCTATATGAGGTCTGAGGTGAGAAGGATAGAAAAAAAATGAAAATGATATTCTAATTTTGGAAATAGGATTATCCACTGACTGAGTGCATCTACTGATGTAAAATATTTAATGAGAGTTCTCCAGACATTCTCTAATGGTGCATGAACATTCAAAACCTACATTCCTTGTCCACTCCATTGACTTAGAACTCTAATGAAGTCTATTTTCGATACTGGAGAGACTTCATTGCAAAATCTTTATTGAAGATATACAGCACTTCCTTTATAGTCATGTGGAAAATGTCAATAATCGAAAAAAGAAAATGGTGTATACTATGCATGGCATCAAGTATTTAGTTAATAATAGATTAAGATTTCACAGATCGACTACTATTAGTGTACTTTTTACCTTGCATCATTGCTCATTATGCATTATATACAACTTTTCAACATTACATCAACTAAAACATGTTTTATTTTTTTTTTAAAGAATTCTATCTGTTATATTTGCTTTTTATACAGTTGGCTACAGTTTGATGCTGGATTAAGCACTGGGCGCTCCATTGAGTGCAAGTCTATGTAAAATGTTATATATATATTAATTTATACAGTATAGAAATAAACTGTCACTTCATTTTTTTTCACATGGTGCACTTATTACTATTTGACACTGTCTGTATTTAGAGCTCCATAAAGAACTATGTGTACACAAAAAATTTTTTTTTCTATATGTATCTCATATTAATGCACAGGTTAATGGTTTAAATACATTTGAAATAGCATAAAGACAGTAGACAATCTAGCAAAACATATTGATAGCTTTACTTACTATCAAATCAGTAAGAGCGTGATACAATATGTTTAACCCTTTTTTCTTCTCTGCGTCTGAGACAGAGCCAGTTAACAGATATACACACATCTATATTTTTACTAGCCGTTTGACAAACTGATTAGATTCAATTATTAAGACAAAACAGCATTTCTCTAACTAAAAGAAAATGTGAATGCAATCAGGGAAGGCAGATTGTATAAAGTATTATGTCTAACAGCCTGTATTTGACAGTAATTACAAGACATGGAAAGAAAAACAATAACAAACATGCACACTGGCAAGGTAGCTCTTTTGTAGTTGATTAATGTTCAAACCTCGAAACTTGTTCAAACCTCGAAACCTGTTCAAACCAATCCAAATTGGTCAAATTCAGCAATGTTTTCAGTTCAGTTATTTTTGCCTCAAACCTGAAACTCATTTTAATTTTATTAAGAATTCAGACTTAAGTAAATAATATTTTTTCTAAAATGAGCCTAGGACACACAAAACAGGTGAAATCTCAGTTTGTCCTTTTTCACAAAGACATAGTATTATTATTTATTATTATTTTTACTATTATTTAAATTTTACCATTATTCTTCCTGATATAAAAAAAAATACATGTTTGCCGAAATTGTGTTCCCGGCCTTTGTGAATGTAACGACACGGTGTTATTATAGCAAAAACTATAGTAATAACTAAGACAGACATGCTTTTTTTTTTAATTCTTGGGTGATGTTTGGTAATTTTGCTTTCTGATATTGCAGGGTGGTCCGGTGACTGCGCCCCCAACATTGTTACAAATTGCTATGAATTCTCTTGCTGTTTAATTCTTTGGGAAATGCAATTCCTTCCATTATCATGAACTGGTGACCTTGGTTAAATTGCAGAGCAGTGACTAAAGCAATTGGACCATTGAAGTGCATGTGAAACAAAAGTTGCTGCTACAGCAATTGGTGTTGAGGGTATTGTGTGTGTGCACTTTAGAGGGCGGGTTTGCAAAGTGACAGCATTGAAAAATCTAAACAACAAAACCTACTAAATCATCATTGGAAACTCATTAGAAATCTGGTGGAAGAGCTGGCCACAGATTGTTATATGAAAGCACACAAAGTCTTCTGTCCCCTCCACAATACCTGTAATGAACTGGAAAGTCTGGGGTGGAGTTGAAAAACAGATTTGCCTCCATAAGTAAAAGCTATTTAAATGCTCCTTTTGCAACATTGTTTGGGTGTGTTAGAATTTTACATTCATACGCTGTTAACCATTCTCTCAGCATTAAAACATTTTATCTGTCTGACCTCCACCTTGCCATATGGTAGTGCAAACTGTTCACACTTAAATGAGAGAACTGGGAAGCTGGTAGAAGATAAAATACTCTCGGGTATTGCATGGCAAATAGCTGGAGATAGAGAGTTCCCTTTGCCATAATAGGTCTAGTGAAGAGTAGCATGTGTGCTATTATTTCTGAAACATAAAGAAAATGCAACATCTGCTCTTATAGACGGAATGTCATCAACACTCGGGGCTTACTTTTGAAATAGCTCATAACTAATTTACTTTCTTTCAGAAGTGGGTTTATTTTTTTTTTCTCTGGTAAAATAAGAAAAATGAAAATGCTTTACTCTTACACAGAGTGTCGGTGATGTGATTCTATTGATCAATGGAGAGACGCGAATGAGTATACTTCACAGCAGGACCTAGACCGGGCTTCTTGCACTGAAATGTAAGAAACCTGTTGGAGATAGGAAAAGAAGGGATATTATAGGACATGTTATATAAGAACTAGAACAGCTAGGTTAAACGTTGTATCTGATTTTTACATTTTTTTTTTATAAATAAATTAGATTTTTATATTTTATTCAATCTACTTAATATTTTACTGTTGGGGAGCGCACATACTCTTTTTTTTACTTCTGAGTTTTTCTCTCATCTAGACGCTTAACGGTGTATGTAGCAGCCCATCTTATTATATATTTTTTATTATACCTATTCTCATAGAATTTTTATATTATAAGACATTCAAATAAAAAACCCAATGGATTAATAATGAGATCTGCTGCATATTGTATATCATATAAACGTGTGTGTAATATACAGTTATATATATATATATTATATTATATATATTACATTATTCTGCATCTGTCCGTCTCCCTGTCTGTCTGTCCGTCTGCAGTACGCCTGTCTGTCTATCTAAGTAGGGAAATCAGCATAGTCTCATCATAGTTCATTTTTAACATTCAATGGATCAATCAAGATTATGTGAAAAATTTAGCTTTATTCACATATTATGAATTATGTCAAAGTACCCTGTTTTGTTCGTGCGTACGCAAAATTACCTATCGAAATAAAGCTACAATGTCGTACAATGGTACATTGCTTATCACTTTTCCCTGTGATGGGGAGCACCATAACCACTGCAGCATGTACAATATTGGGATGGTATGCACTTACAATGAAGGTGTACACATAATTAAATAATATTAATGAGATAAATTTATAAAAAGTAAAGTATTTCTCACATGTAACTGTATGTTAGTTTCAACAGATTTTTTTTTATTAAATTGATTTAAGGAATGAGTTGATGTGACACAGTGTTAATAGTTTTATTCATGTATAAAATGTGTACTGATATTATTAATTAGATTTCATCATGGTTATTTATTGTTATGATGTTTTCTTGTTGTCAAGTATATATTTTATCCGTAGCATAATTCATATGTAATTTTTACCAAGTTTTGTTTCATTGGGTAATGTTATGAAAGGAATACTCCAAGCAACTTAATCAATATTGCCCACTGTAATGGCGCTCTGGCTGAAGTCAAACTGTTTTGGCTGAGCAGGGCCGGACACAGGTATGCTGTCAAATAATACTAAACTTTTTGACTACTTACCACGGGATGGTGCTAAATACTCCTGGTACCATACTTACTACAGTGGATTGCAGAGTGATTATGGTGCATGGATTGTTCCTTTGATTGTGACCACGTACAGCTGAAATGTATTAATATGTAGTATAGTGTCATGGCTCCCAGTGATTCTGTCGACGTGATCACACAGAAAGTAAGCAATCACGCCAACAGAAACAAATATTACTTACCTTATTCGCAGCAAATCACTGCCCGACCTCCCTTTGGTCTGGTCCCCAGTGGGTGCAATGCTCTTAGGAGCGCCGACCGCTGCTGTTTGGATTTTTGTAAAATACTTACTTTCGACCACAACAAAGATGGCGCCAACGTTCGTGTGACGTCACGTCATAGACGCGCACGCATGTTTTGGGGTCAGAGGTCGGAGGTAGCCAATTACAGCCAAAGGAAGGTTATTTAAACCCAAATTACCTTTGATTCAGTGCCCTGTCATGGTTTCCCTTAGTTGGTTATCTGAGAGTGTGTTCCTGTTCATTTAAATTCTGGTTTTTGACTTTGGCTTCGTTTTGACTTCCCTAAATTCTGGTATGCTTGACTTTTGGCTTTCCCTAATTGTTGTGTCTCCTTCTGTATCCCTGACCTCGGCAAGTATTCTGACTATTATCTAGTACGTTAAGTTCGGCCATTCTAATGTCCGGTAAGATGTTACCTTTAGTCCTACGTGTGATATAATTCTGTATGCTGGATCAACTAGTAATCCTGACAAATAGTCATCATTAGAAGTAAATTATTTTAATCAGATGGATAACATGTACTAGAAATTCCCCTGCCCTTCTTATGCACTATATCAAACAAGCAAACAAACAAACAACAAACAAATAAACAAACAAGGGGGATGGATCAAAAAGGATTCTCTCATTCTTGTGTATATTTTTTTTATTTCTTGCCAGGTTGGGATTTCCAAGGTTTTTTTGTTCACCGGTTTGGTGTTGAGTTTCATGGGATCTTTAGTTTAGTCCCCAGCTGCTACTTCACTCAATATAGAAGATAACATACAATATTTTACTTTCTGTTATAAAACTTATGGGCAAGCATTGGATTGGCTGAAATTATCAATATTGATTATCTCTGCCAGGGAGGCAGTGGGGCCACACAGGGACCAGCATGTCATTGGGCTTTAAGGTAAGTAAATCACTTTTTTATTTCACATGGGGCATAGGGGGTGGGGAGGTGGGGGTGGGGGGCATTGAAATATTTAGTATTCATGGCGTGATAGTGTTCCTTTAATAATAATGGTTTATTCTGTAAATAGTTGTTGACAAGCAGTGATATGTCCAATTTAAGCAAATCAGCTTTGCTGGAAATATATCAGTGTTCTGTCAGTAAAATGTCCAATATGACAGGAAACTCTGTTTGATAGTAGACACCACATATAAATTGCAGTTATTCTGTTATACTTTAATACTATTCATTTATATTTCAATATATTTTCTTTCTGAAAAGAGAATCAAAAAACATCATTGGCGGTGAAATGGCATTGGATCCTTTCATTAAGCCAATATTATTTGTTAAGGCATTTTCTCTGCAGAAAATCATAAACATGAAATTGAAGTATGTACATAATAGCATTTCTGAATAATAAGATAGAATGGAAATAAAAATTTTCAGAGTTCATATTTCTTAACTATCATCATTGATCTGTTTTATTATTATAGAAATTCAAAATGCTGGATATTCATACATAGTTTTTTCCTGGTGAAACAGCGGGTTATGTACTGGAACTAAAGATGAGTAGTTCCAGTGGGGGGCACTCAGAATCTTTGGTTGCACTAATTCAATGATACGATCACTCCAGGGTTTATATACTACCACAAGTTTGGTAATTCCTAATACAATCTTGTGTGTGATATTTCATACATTCTAAAGGTTCACCAGAAGTCTAAAGGGTAAAGCAAGGGTGAACACCGGACACGCTATGCCTAGAATAATGATAGCTCTACCTCCCTGATGAGCCATCTGCAAAGTCAAAGCGATCATCTGGAGTGAGAAGCATTTTATTATAATCCATTGCAATTCAGCTACTTTCTGGAGTTGTAGAGTCACTCAGAATAAAAAGGTAATACTTATTTAGTGCAATTACATCACAAATATTTGCAGATGCCACAATGGCTATAATGCTATTTTACATTATTAATGGTACTGCATATGTTTCTGGTTTTCTTTCAAGTATATACTATACTTCAATCCTCTAACCGTCCATTGAAAACAAAGAAAAGTCTTTCTCATATGTAACTGTATGTTAGTTTCAACAGATGTACTTTTTATTACATTGTTTGAAGGAATGAGTGGAATGTGAGACAGTGCTACTCGTTTTATTCATGTATAAAATGTGTACTGCTATTATTAATTATATTTCATCACGGTTATGTATTATTTTGTTTTCTTGTTGTTTTCTATATATTTTTTTTTTTGTAAATTTCTTTTATTCAAGGAATTTTCATTTTATGCGGAAAAAGAAAAAAAACATTGTCGCGGACACGCAGGTCCAATAAAGGCTTTCTCAGTTCATGTCTCAGACCTGAGATAGTTATTGTGAACAACATAGTGACATGCAAGTCATCAAACAGTTTAAAGACGTATACTAGTTGGGCTCATGGGTCCTATAGACCTTTGTGTGGATGGGGTTTTCCCTCTCTCGTACGGTTGTTGTGGCTATAGTATATCACCCAGTGTGACAAAGGTGGTTGGTGTCGTGTGTCTAGGCAGGTGGTGTGTGTTGACCAACCGTATGGGGGAGAAACCGGGTGTTGTGTGTGCCTTGCGCGTTCAGTTCTCAGATCTTTGGTGACAGTGGGGTATACCCCTGTTGATCTGGCTGGGTTGGAGGTGGTTTGTACCGTCTTTAACTTCCGCCTTTGGCGTGAGTGCAAAGTTAGGCTTGTTTCTCCTTGTCTTCTCTTTAACTGTGAACCCCTGTCCCTTTTCCTGTTTTTCCTATCTGATTCTCTTTGTCTCCTTCCTTCTTGTCTTCCTTACACCTTTCCCTTTCTTTTCTCTCCTTTCTTATTCTCTCTTTTTACTCTTGGCTTTCCCCTTCTTGTTCTTTTCCTTCCCCCTTTGCTACCCTTATCTTTTCCCTCTCTTCCTTTCTTTGCTTAGAGGGTGCCCCTCCATCTGGAGCCTCTACGTCTTATGAACTTCTCTACTTTGTCGCCTTCCCGTCCGCGGGTTCCCCCAGGGGGGGACCGGTGGGGGGGGGTATGGGGGGGAGAGAGGGGGAGGGGGTGTTTTATTTATTATGATGTTGATTCTGGTGTTTTCCCTGTTTGTTTGTGTAGTCACTCCCTCAGTCAAGGTGGTCGTTTGTCCCTTCAGGTGTCTGCAGTCACGTCAGCAGGTCCTGGAAGTCAGCGTTTGTCGAGGTCAGTATCCAGTGTGTCCAGATCGTCATGTACGTCTGGGTCCTCCCCTCTGCCAGCAGGGAGAGCTCTTCCAGAGCTCTCAGCTCCTCCATTTTTTGGTACCACGTCCCCAGTGGGGGAGCACATTGTTTTTTCCAGTAGAGGGGGATTAGGCTTTTGGCTACATTAAGTATCCGTATTGTTAAGGATTTTTTATATGTTGATGCTTTCGTCTTGGTGTGATGGATGAGGAATGTTGCGGGGTTCATGGGTGGTGGAGAGTCTGTGAATCTTTTGATGATCGTGTGGATGGTTGACCAGTATGGTTGGATGATTGGACATTCCCACCATATGTGGAGGTATGTTCCCTTGTGCGTGTTGCACCTCCAGCATACGTCGTCCTTCGTGGGGTCGTATAGGTGTGTGTGGAGTGGGGTGCGGTACCAAAGGGCCAGTATTTTATATGCTGTTTCTTGCGTTCCGCTAGATGGTGCGCAGTGTAGTGAGAGGGTGCAAATTTTGTCCCATTGGTTGGGTGTGAATGTAGTGCCTAAAACTGTTTCCCATTTCCCCATGAAGCTTGGGGGTGGCAGCCTCCTCAACCGCATGATCATTCCATAGAGCGTTGACAGGCCCCTCGGCAACGGGTCCGGGTCCATGCATATCTCTTCAAACGTTGTTAAGGGTCTGAGAGTGTGATTGTTTTGGGTGGTTTCTTGTATGAGCCCTTTCAGTTGTCGGTATCTGAATTGGAGCATGAATGGGTGATTGGAGTTCCCCGTCATGGTCTCTAGTGATTTGATGCGGCCGTTGTCTATGGCGTGGAAGAGCCTCGGTATGTCTTGTCCCAGCAGCTGGACCAACGTTCTTGGTTCCCTTCCTGGCAGGAAGACCTCATTATGGATTAGAGGCATCATTGGGGATGGCGTGGAGGTGAGCGAGAGTGGTACCGCCAGAGCTTGCCATACCCGCACGGTCGCTTTGATTAGGGGGTGTGGCGCAGCTAGCTGCCTGCTTTGTTGGTGGTCCAGCCAAGGGAGGACTGCCATCGGTCTCTCCACCAGGGAAGACTCCACATCTTTCCAGAGTTTCTCCACTCCCTGTTTAGACCACTCCACTATCCTTTGGATGTGTGTGGCTCTATGGTATCTCTTAAAATCTGGCAGCGCTAGGCCTCCCTTGACCTTCGGTAGTGTGAGCACGTCGTGTTGTATCCTGGCCTTCTGTCTCTGCCATGTGAACCGGAGGGCCATCGATCTAAGGGAGGTAAAAAATGCCTCCGGTATGGTCGCGGGGATAGCTTGAAACAGGTAGAGGATCCTCGGTAGGATGCTCATCTTGAGCACGCCCACTCTTCCAAACCATGAGAGGCGCACCTGGTCCCATTCCTGCAAGTCCTTCTGTATAGTGGTCAGGAGTGGTTGGAAGTTCGCTGTGTACAGGTGGGCGAGGTCGTTTGTTAGCACCGCGCTGAGGTATTTTAGGGAGGTGGCAGACCATTGGAATGGCAGCGCTCGTTTAAGGGCCGTCGCTCTGGACTTCGAGACGGAGACATTGAGGATCGTGGATTTGGAAAAATTGATTTTAAAGTTCGAGAGCTCCCCGTATTGTTCGAATTCCTTCATTATCGTGGGCATGGATGTTTCCGGCTTAGTTACGAAGAACAGTAGGTCGTCCGCATATGCTGCCACTGCGTGTTTCCCCGCTCCTGTCTTCAATCCCGGGATATCCGGGTTGTTTCGGATCGAGTTCAGGAATGGTTCCAGGGCTAGCACAAAGAGCAGGGGGGAGAGGGGGCAGCCCTGTCTGGTTCCATTCCTGATCACCAAAGGGGTCTGTGAAGGCTCCATTTATGCAGATCCGTGCTGTTGGTTGTGAGTACAAGGCCCTGATCCAGGACATCATGTGAGGCCCCATCCCCAGTTTGTCGAGGACCTGGAACATGAAGTCCCATGCAATCCTGTCGAAGGCCTTCTCCGCGTCCGTGGAGAGCAGGAGAAGGCCCTCCTGTCTAGTTTTTGCGAGGTGGATCAGGGAAAGTGCTCTGATTGTGTTATCGCGCGCTTCTCGGTGCGGGGTAAATCCCACCTGGTCCTTATGTATCAAGTTCGGGAGGTGGGCCTGCAGTCTCTGTGTGAGTATCTTCGTAAAAAAGCTTCAAGTCGTTATTTAACAGTGAGATGGGGCGATAGTTCGCACAATGTTCAGGATCTTTCCCGTCTTTAGGAATTAGGATGATGTTGGCCGCCAAGGTCTGTGTCGGGAATATCTGCCCGTCTCGGATCGCATTGAGTGCCATCGTGAGGCGTGGGACGAGAAGTTCCGCAAAGGTTTTGTAGTAGTGTGCTGGTAGGCCGTCCGGTCCGGGGCTCTTGCCCGTCTTGGCCGTTTTGAGAGCCCATGCTACCTCGTGCATCTCGATCGGTTCGTCTAGCTCTGTACTTGCCTTCTGTGAGAGGCAGTTGCCAATGTGCGGTTCTAGGTAGTCTGTTATCCACGTCTTCCTTCCTGTGTCCGCTCCCTGTCCCCTGGGCGGGTCGAGGGAATAGAGGTCCGCATAGTACGCCCTAATGGTGTTGGCCATCTCGGTCAGCATACTGTCTCCCATCTCTGTCTCTGATCCCCGGGATGTAGGCCGCTGCTCTCTTTTTGGCGATCATGCGGGCAAGGAGGGCACCACATTTGTTAGCATTGGTGTAAAAGAACGCTTTGGAGTGTAAGTATGCTCTATGGTGATTGGCATTCAGGATAGAGGAGAGTTCCCTCCTGAGTACCGTTAGCTGTGTCCAGTCTGCTATCAGGTGGGTTTGTTTGTGTCTACATTCCAAAGTCTGTATGTCCTGAATTAGTGTTTTAAGTCTGGCAGATTTGGCTTTTTTAAGCGCGGCGCTTTTCGCTATGAAGTGGCCTCTCATTACGCTTTTATGAGCCTCCCATAGGCATAGAGGCGTGACCTCAGACGTATCGTTTTCTGTAAAGTATTGCGTAAGTCTTTCCCTGGCTTCTGTCGTCACTGTAAGGTCATTTAAGATCGATTCGTTCAGTCTCCAGTTACTGCAGGTGGGCCTATAGAGTGGGGAGGTTAGTGTCATCGTAATTGGAGCATGGTCTGACCATGTCGCTGTTCCAATGTCCGTTCGTCGAACCTCAGTCAGGTAGTAATGTGGAATGAGGAAATAGTCTATTCTAGAGTACGTTTTGTGGGGGATAGAGTAAAAAGTGTAGTCTCGGTCTTCAGGGTGTAAAGCTCTCCAGCAGTCTACCAGACGCTTCTCTCGCAGCGTTTTTGATATGTTTGTTAAGATATGCTGGGGGGTCGTAGAGAGGCCTATGGATGTGTCTATGGTCGGCGTCAGGGCCACATTGAGGTCCCCTCCAACGACCAGACAGCCCTCCGCGAAGCCCTCTATGGTTCTAAATGCTGTGCGTAAAAATTGGTGTTGGCGTTTATTGGGGGTATATAGGTTTGCGAACGTGTATGTGCGGCCTGCAATTGTGCCTTTGACACATATATACCGTCCGTGGCTGTCTCGCAGTGTGTCAGTGGGGGCAAAATGTAGCGATCTATGGATCAGGATTGCTGTGCCTTTGGACTTTCCCTCTGGGTTATTACTCAGGAAACATTGTGCGTAATGTTTGTCCGTCAGTCTGGGCACGTGGCCCTCTTTAAAGTGTGTCTCCTGAATGAAGACTACCTGTGTCTTTTGACTGTGGAAGTGACGTAGGGCATGCGAGCGTTTTTCGGGTATGTTCATGCCTTTAGCGTTGATGGAGAGGAATTTAATCTCCGCTTGTTTGTGTGTGTTGTGACGTGGCATGGTTGTTATGTTTCAGGAGAATCAGGGTATGGTGGGGAGGGTTGGGGAGTCTGGGTGGGTGCTAGAGGGTTTGGTTTACTCCTCAAGTGCGGGTCTGAAGTCGGAGGTGGGTCCCCTGTCCCATTGGGTCCCGCGGGCGGGCGCGGCTTTCAACAATTAGTAACAAATGTAACAGTAATAAACAACAATAATAAACTGTGTGGGTTTTCCAAAAAAGACTAGGGTGTGGGCTAGGTAGGAGTCAGCTGTGCAGCACCTGTCGGCACCGCTGAGTCCTCCCGCCGGTATCTTGGTGCCCCTGTCTACCGGGAGCGTGGCCCTCTAACTCCCTCACTCCGTAGGGCCAATAGTGGTGGATCCTTCTCCTTTCTAGGTCTCCAGAGTCCCCCGGCCCCCTCTGCTCGGAAGCTATATAATCAGTACAGGTGGTGCTGGCAGCCCCTGGGCCCTGCCCATCCCGGCCCTTTCCCTATCTCCCAGGTGTGTGCTCGAGTGCGTGCTCGTTTGATTGTCTTTACCCTACTAGTCTCTCCCCTGTGCCCCTAGATCTCCATTGCCGGGTGGTGAGTTATGTTGCCGTGTTGTGGCTTGTAGGTTTGTGGCTTTAAGGTATAAAACTAGCTGGCCTTACACCTCCCATTTCGTGTCCCTCCCCTTGCCGTGGTGTTCAGGGGGTCCGGTTGGCATTGGGGGCCTGTCCCTTCTCATGGTACTAGCCCTCCCTGGTAACCTCCGCTCCCTCTCTCTGTTGGTCTCTCTCTCTGTTGGTCTGGAGCGAGCCTTTATTCAGCCTCAGCGTCCCCTTTCCCAAATCCCCCCACCCAAACGGGAAAGAGGGAAAACAAGAAAAGAAAAACCCCCCTGGAGGAAGGGGAAAGCAGAGAGGAAGGGCAAAACAACCCCATACATCTTCCCCCCCCAATATACCCAGAGTCCCCAGTGTTTCTTTCGTGGGTTCCTCAATTGTGCTTGCAAAATGTCTCGTATGCCCACTTCTGATGTTCCCCCCCCCTCCCATGGCACGTGGGTGTCTGAGTGTTTTAACGGCTAAGTGTGTGGCCCATGTGTGGTGTAGGCCTACGTGTGGAGTGTCCCAGTGCATAGTTACGAGTTCCATGCGTGGCTCCTGTCTTGTATGTCCATTAACGTGTTGCCCCTGCTGGCCTCACGGTCTCCAGTCTTGTTCGGTGTCTGCGCTGTGTCGGTGCAGGTTCCCCCTGGGGTGTAGGTGGGCTGTTGTAGAAATCCAGTGGATCTGGCCAGGTCAGATTAAGGGGTGGCAAGTGGAGGTCTTCTGACAATTCCTGTAGGTCCTGTGGGGTGCGGATCGGTCTAGGGCCGTTTTGGGTGGTGGCGATCAGGCCTGTGGGGAATGTCCAGCGGTATCTTATTTTCTGGGCCACTAGCATTCTGGTGAGCAGTTTTAGTGCCCTGCGATATCCCAAGGTAGCTGGGCATAGGTCCGGGTACAGTTGGAGATGTGAGCCTTCATGGGTGATTTCTCCCTTGTTGCGTGCTGCATAGAGAATTTCCTCCTTCAAGGCGTAAATTGCTAGACAGCAGATCACGTCCCTAGGTGGTGCCTCTGGTGGGCCCCTGGGTCTCAGTGCTCTATGGGCTCTGATGAACTCTATGGGGGTCTCTCTGGGGTGGCTCAGGAGCTCGTTGAAGATGGCGGTGAGTGTGACTTTAAGCTGGGCAGGTGAGTCTTCACCTTCTTGTAGGCCTCTTACTCGTAGGTTCTGTCTGCGGCCTCTATTGTCCAGGTCTTCTATATGTCTGGCCATGGCTTGCATTTGGGCAGATCTTTTAGTGTAGTTTGTGGCTTGTGCCGTTTGTGTCGCAGTGAGGGCGTCGTGATCTGCTTCTATTTGGGCCATGCGGTCTGCCATCCCCTGAATGTCTGCCCTCATCAACTGCAGGTCTGACTTGATAGAGGACTGGAGGGCTGAGGTGGCTTGGGTGAGGTCTGCCCGCGTGGGTAGAGCCCTTAGCAGGGTCAAACAGTCTGCAGGGGGGGGTTTCCCCTGTGTCCTCCCGGGCTGGGGAGAGGGAGTGTGGCATGGAGGCCTCAGATGACGCCTGGGAAAACGGGTCCGGCGTCGCGGACAAGTACTGCCGCATGGAGGGGTTTTGGCTCACCTGGCGGGTCCCCGGTGGTCTGGGGGTGTTCCCCGCCTTGGTATGTTTCCCCATCCTCCTGTCCGTGGCCGGTATTTTGTGCGTGGCTGAGTGGGGCCGGAGGAGCTCAGTCTCTATGCGGCCATTTCGTTCCGCCGCTAGGCCGTTTTCTATATATTTTACCCGTGGTGCACTTCATAAGTATTTTTTACCAAGTTTTGTTACACGAGTAATGTTATTGTAGGAACATTCCAATCAACATAATCAATACTACCCACAGTAATTATTACTATTATTATTAGTAGTAGTAGTAGTATTTATATAGCGCCAACTAATTCCGCAGCGCTTTACAATATTATGAAAGGGGTGGAAATTTACAATAAATGAGACAATTATACATGAAAAATAGGTAGATGAGGACCCTGCTAAAATGATCTTGCAGTCTAGAGAAGGTTGGGTACAAAAACACAATAGGGCAGCAAGGGTGACAGCCACCAAACAAGGTGGAAAAGTAGCAGAATTGGGTATGATACTAGGAGTGCTCTGGTACCATACCACAATAAGAAGTCAAACTGTTTTAGCTAAGCCAGGCCAGACACAGGTAAGTTGTCAAACTGTACTAAAATGTTTGACTACTTACCACAGGATGGTGCCACATCACTACTGGTACCATACCTACTATAGTGGATTGTAGAGTGGTTATGGTGCTTGAAACGTTCACTTCCTAGTGATCCGTGTCACATTCAGTTTGAATGAGCTGTAGTGAATGACTGTATTGTGCATGCAGGCCTTTTCCCATTTATTTGTATTCTAAAAATATTTTTGCATGAAACAGGGATTCTTTGGTATTGTGGTGTTGTAAGATATGGCCAATTGAGAATTAAGACAATTTTATACTGGTAATAAAATAAAAAAAAGTTATTATTTTTGCATTATGGTTTTGTCTGGTTGGGCTGAAATACCACAATACCATGTTTGCAATTAAAAATAGATACTTAGACATTATAAGATATGTAACTTATGGGTATTTTTAAGGAAACAGATGATTTTTTCAGGAATGCAATTTGCCAAAAATGCCATCATAATTAAAATTGGAACAATTATTGGCCATATATAGCATATGCTAAACCTTATCTTGTTGCACTATATATATATCTATATATATATAAAAATACAAAAATGCTCTTGCACTCACGCTTTAGTGTCCCTTTGTAACCGGGTGCTAGCAAGCCAATGCTGTATTATCCATTCTTCCAAATAGGTAGCTGCACTCACGGATTTTAAAAGTCCAAAATTTATTGATAAATATTTAAAAGGCGATCAACATTTCAGTCCTGCACAGAGGACTTTCATCAGGATCAAATACAAACATTTACTGAACATTCATTACTTTTATACATAACAACATTAGTTAGATTAACTTACCCCCAGGTGAAACCGCCATCTAACCGGCGTTCTGCCGTGCATTGTGCGCATGTGCAACCAAGCTCCGCCCCTTAGTGATGTCATAGCGCTCGTTTCCATAGTGATGCGGGTAACTACGGCGTCGCTATGGGAATAAAAACAAGCAGCTTATTGTGAAGCATATCTGTGAAATCGAGGGCATGCTACAATGACAGATCGTGAAGATGAAATATAGCATAGCATGTGTAGCTATGTAGTGAGCTTATTATTGTGTGTCAAATGAAACTGTGCAGCCATAGAGTATCTTGTGTACGGAATAGAAGTGTATCAATAAAGTGACAGGCGTCTAAGTGCAATCCGTGCCTGTGATAATAAAGTGACAGGCATCTGAGAACTATCTGTGTCTCTGAAATAGAGTAGTGAGAGATCTCACTATATAGTGATACTAAGAAAGTGACATATGCCTATGCAATAAAGTGCTAATAGTGATAAACATGCAATATATATTAAAGATCCAAAAAAAGTGCATTAAAGTGACATTTTATATAAAGCATATCAATTCCTCACTGATAACATGTATAATAACCATATGAAAGTATAGCTAAATCAGCAACCTGTATATATCTATATCTATACATTTCCATAACTATTTAAATTATACACACATATATAGTATATCCACACACACACACACACATATCCATATGTACATAAACATTCCAAGATAAACAATTATCTCTATACTATTGTTGTCTTATAAACCATGTATATCGACTTTTCACGTAAGTACCACTTTAAAGCGTGGATCAAACCTTATACGTTATATTTTTAATTCTGTGCCATTCAAGTGGCCATACTATGAGAATATCAACAATAGTAGATCGTATATCTAAGAATATATATCCTAAAAGAAATAAATCCAAGCTGGAGCTTTATGCCTAAGACTCTTATGTATATACTAAACTTCTATGCAGACAATATATTCAACAGTTTATGAAAAAGATCTTGAACAGGATTATAAAAAGGAATGGAAAGAAATGGGTTCATTCAAGCCTCTTGGATACACTGTGTCTAATTCATAGATCCAAAAAGTCTCTCTGTTTAATAACAACTTTCCCTGGTCTCCCGCTCTTCTTGATACAGGGATATGGTCAAAAACTACAAACTTTAAAGTGACTAATGAATGTTTCTGCTCAAAGAAGTGTTTAGCCACCGGTTTATCAGACATCCAGTCTCTGTATGCCAGTCTAATGCTGGAACGATGCCCTCTGATCCTCTCAATGCTGTTTCCGTCTTCCCGATGTAAACAAGGCCACATGGGCATGTGAGCTTGTATATAACATGTGTGGTTTTACACATTATAGTGCTTCTTATGGAATATTTCTTGTTAGTATGTGGATGTGAAAAAGTTCTCGATGGCAGCGTACACTACCTCGGTTCTGAGTAACGATATTATCCATATAACTTGAAACAGGGTCTGTGTGGACCAAGAGATCTTTTAAATTTCTATTTCTCTTAGAGCAAATGAGAGGGTGTTCTCGGAAGACCTTAGAGAGAGTGTCATCTGCAGCCAGAATTCTCTAGATTTTTCTGATGGCTGAGGAGATTTGTGTGGTGGACTGATGGAATGTGGTGGGGAACACCAATTTTTGAACTGTCGCTGCCTCCCTGGGTGCACAAGGAGTCCTAGCGTCCTCAAGTGCCTTTTCATGGGTAGAGCGGTGATATCCACGTTCCAAGAATTTTTTTGTCATGTCCAACAACTGAGTTATTACTCATAACCCTTAGATATTGGGCTTTTGGGAATGATCTTTTTAATGCTTGAGGATGAGCACTCTGAGCATGCAGCAGTGTGTTGCGATCAGTTGTTTTCATATACAAGCTTTAATCAATTCTATTTATGCCAATGGACAATTCTACATCCAGATACTGAACTCTTTCAGAGATGATGTTTGCTGTCATTCTAATAGGTGTTCAAAGCTTGTTAAGTTCTTCAACCATGTTGTGTGCTTCAGACATAGTGCCATTCCATATAATTAACAGGTCATCTATATAACGATAGTACCCCTGTATTAGATGGCCATATGGTATCAAGATGTTTCTTTGTTCGTATGTGAACATATACGCGTTCGCGAACATGGGGGCCATAGCCGCCCCCATCAATGTACCTGAAGTATGTAGATACCATTGGTTTTCAAAACAGAAATAATTCCATTCCAGTGTTAATGCCAATATTTCCAAGATATATTCAATGGGTGGCCCCTTGTACACTGCTGAAGCTGTTAGCACCTGTCGAATGGCCTCTATCCCACCTTCATGTGGGATGACGGTGTATAGGCTTTTTACATCCATGGTAATTAGAATAGGTTTATCATCCAAAAATCTGATGTTATTGATTTTGCTCAAGAGTGTAGGTGTATCTTTAATTCAAGTTTCTAATTGTTCAATTGGTCCCTTGAACAAAGAATCAAGCCAGTTGTCTAAAGGCTCCAAGATTCCTTAGATTGCGGACACTATTGGGCGTCCTGAAGGTCTTTGGGCATTCTTATGGATCTTCGGGATGCTGTAAATAATGGGACTGCGTGGATTCTTCTGATTGAGAAACTGAAACAGATCAATATCGATAAAGCCCGCTCTTAAGCCCATCGAGAGAGTGTCATGTATAATGCATTGGAAGTCTGCAGTGGGATCATGATCCAGGAGTTGATATGTACTTGTATCCTGTAATTGACCTTTCAACTCGTTGGCATAATCAATATAGTCCATTAGGACTATACCCCCTAATTGTTTGCAGCACGGACAATGATGGATTTATCCTCAGCTAGGTTTTTAATGAGTTGGCGTTGGTGCTTTGAGACATTCTGTCGTCTATTGGTGGACTTAGTTATTGCCACATGTGCATCTTTGTTGGTCAACGATAGAAAAGTTTTAATTGAAGGTTTATTTGTTGATGGATCAAAGGTTGATTTCAGACGAAATCTTTGTTTAATTTCGTCATTGGTCATAGTAGCAGTAATGGTGTTGCCTTTATTAAAATATTCCTTCAGTCGAAAATTCCTGCCGAACTTGAACCATTCCACCTCCCACTTGAATTGGTTAGCATTGGCCGTGGGGACAAAAGATAGTCCTCGACTTAATAAATGAACTTCTTCTTTGATTAACGGCCTGTGGGACAAATTAAATATGGGGATTATTTCTTGTGCGGTGGCTTGCCTTTTGGCCTTCCTTTTGGTTTTCCGACCTCTTCTGGTTCTGCGCTTCCTTTTGCATGGCTCCTGGTAGAGGTGCCCGTATCTGTAGTCCCTAAAAAAAGTGGAGGTTGAGACATAGGTTCATTGGTATCATTGTCGGAGGCAGATTCGCCTGACGTGGTGTCAATAGTGACTATTCTGGGTTTGACAATTCTTTTACGTTGTCTTCTCGGTCTTTGTGTACTATTTCCAGATAACCACCTATAGACCCTGTGGTCCTGGTAATCTTGTTGGACTTTCTCAAATTTCTACTTCTTGAACCTGATTAATTCGTTCTTATACTTTAACAAGTCTTCTTGGAGCTTTTGTTGTAATTCCTGCCCCTCCACAGAAGCTAATAATACGGCATGTTCAGTTTCAATTTCCAGAATTTTCTTATCCACATCAACCAAATCTTCTCTGACGTCTTTAATAATAATGAGCATCATATCCAGTGATGCTCTATTCAGGACCATGGTCCAGTCCTTGCAGACCTTAGCCTTACCCCTGCCTATGGTAGGTACATTAAGTACTCTAAATCCTCTAGGGATTCTTTTGGCCTTATAATAATCTGAAAGAAAAAGTCTGTGCATATCTAAATCAATCTGTTTCCCACGTAGCTTAGAAAGTTTAAAATAAATATCCTTAGCAGTTAGATTATGTGGCAATTCCAATTCAGTCTGTTCCCACAGAATATTCTCAGCCTCCTCCTGAGTAAATTGCATAGTGTCTGCTTGTTCTGAATATGCTCCAGCTTGGAATAAAAATTCATCCATGATAAGGGTTTAGTCAATAAGCCAAAGTGGTAATGTAACAATATTTTAATGGCCAAGTGTGTTAGGGATTCACACAGCAATGTACTATAGTTTCCAAAAAATATTGAAAAATGTGCAAAGAGAGGGGTTATAGCCAGTAACACTTAGCATAAATAAAAATACAAAAATGCTCTTGCACTTACGCTATATATATATATAAATATATATATATATATATATATATATATATATATATTAAACATAAACATTGTCCCTCATTTAAAAAAATAAATTCAAAATAACAGGGCCATTGGGGCTCCCTTGAACACAAATAAATATGATGTCTTCCTCAAAGCAAGGAGATGGGGGAAATTATAGCTGCTATGGGCATGTTTCTTTCTATATCCTTTTGGCTGGTAAGTGGAGAATTATAGATATCAGTGGAGCTTAGGGGTTCTCAAGACCTCTACAAAACATCCTGTGATGACCAGTATCCCATTAGAAAGCATATAATAGCACATTCGAGATTCGAGGACCATGAACACCTATTCTATAACTGACTTTTTTCCTAATATGATTGTAGTTCAAAAGTCATAACTGCTGGGGTATGTCCCTTCCTAATACCAGGTATCTCTACCACTCTTCCATTTTGCATGGACAATCTAGATTTTGCATCCTACAAAAAGAGATGGACATGATGAAGCTTTCAAAATACTGAATATGTTGAAATGTGTAAATCCCAGTCCCAAAGGCTTAACAGTTATTTTACACCCAGGCTTTTTTGCATTATTTATTTATGTTTTTAATTCGTATTTAACAAGTAATGTTCCTTTTTTCTTAGATGTATTATTTTCATTAATTTGCATTTTTTTATATGTTATAACAAATTTCTGTTTAGAAACAAATATTTCTTGTAGAATTTAACTTGCAGAGCTAAAGAAGCAGATATTATCATATCATCTCTATTCATCTTGTCAGCAGCAGAATAGCTTGTATTATACAGTGCTCAAGTCCTATGGCTGTTTGGATTAAATATCATTGTACAATAAATACCTGAGAATATTCGTGCTTTCTCTGATATTCTTGCTATTCTTTTGCATATTCTGTCTGTACAATGATATACAGTCGTGGGAGTGTGTTACACATAGCAATCTAATGTAGTTTATGTTCTACATAGCATTACTTTAGACCAGGAGTTCACAATTATTGTTTTTCCATGGAACCCTTTGACATAGTATGCCAACATTGTGGAATCCCCTAAAAAAGTTTGCGCCATAGCTCAAACCTTTTAATTAGTGTAATGTCTTCTTTTTTGGCAAACAGTGGCATACAAATGCCTCGGGTAACATACTTTTTGGTTTGCAAATGAAAATCCATTGAAAATAATGCCTCGGTTTACAAAAAAATTTTTGTAATACAAAGCAAGTTTCCCCAGGATGCATTGCACATGGGAGGTTTTTAGCACCACCTCTTGCATGCTGGAGCCTGTGGGTAGCACGTTGCGTGGAGTGTGGAGCCATTCTGGAAATTGTTTGCAGTTGTTTTGGGACTTTTTGGTGCATTTCTCAAGCTGTGAAAAGGTAGGGAGCTGAGCTTCGTCATTTGCATGACTTTTATTGTGTGTTCTGCATTGTGGGTTGGTTTCCATGCCAGCTCATTTTGACTTTTTTCTTACCTCCAGAACGGGTTAATTGGTTTTCAATGCATTTCTATGGGAAACCGCAAAAAACAAATTTTTCGCAATAAGAAACGTCCCGGAGAACGCATTAAATTTGTAAACCGAGGTCCTACTGTATTTAGTTTTGTGGTATGTATACACTCAAATTTATAGATAGTAAACAGATTTTAGTACTTGGAAGCAGGCACTGGTTGATCCGGGGGGTAACGGGACAATTTCCCCCCTCCGAGAGCCGATGCGCTCTCCTGCAGGGCTGGTGCTATCCATGCGCCAGCCGTGTTAAATGCCTTCATGGACCGGAGGGGAGAACAGAGATCTCCCTGGCCGCTCTGCAGGCACATTGCTGGGCAGCCGGGACATAGAGAGGACGGAGAAGAGACCAGGGGGCTCTAGCCTGCAGCTCCACCGGGTCTCCTCTCGCAAGCACGGAGTGTTGCTGCGGTTACCTCAGGAGATGCAGGCTAGAGTTCACTCCCCACTAGAAACCGCCAAGGATTCCACCAGACCGCCAGGGATTGGAAGTAATATCCCCCCTCCCTGGGCAAAGATAAGAAGGGAGGGGGGATATAAAGAATATATATATTTTTTTTAAAACAGCATTTGTTTTACTCTGCCCCCTCCTTAAACTACACACACACTGCTCCCACAGCCCCCATATACACTCTGCCCCACCACACACACGGCCCCCACAGCCCCCCATACACACACTTCCCACACTGTACCCCCATACACACAGTGCTACCCCATACACACAGTGCTACCCCATACAAACACGGAACCCCCACACACACTGCTCCCCTGTACAAACACTGCACCCCCACACACTTCTCCCCCCCACAAATACTGCACCCCCACACACGCTTCCTCCACACACATCTCCCTCCCACACACACACATTGCACCCCCATACACACACTTCCCCAACTGCACTCCCATACACACACTGCCCCCTCTACACCCTCATACACACACTGGCCCCACACACACAGAGTGCTCCTACTGCACCCCACAAACACACTGCACTCCCATGCACACACTACTCCTGTCACACAAACACACATTGCCCCTCCTACACACAGTGCTCCCATTGCACCCCACTTACACACTGCACTCCCATGCACACACTACACCCCTCACACGGACACACACTGCTCCCACTGCACCCCATACACACACTGTCCCACATGCACTGCCTCAAGTTCACACACACTGCCTCCCATACCCACCCTGCATCCCTCACACACTCAGTGCCTGCCATATACTGCCTACTCATACACACACACATTACTAGAGGCCCTATCCCCTACTACAGCCCCTATCCTGGCAGACCCCAGGTAAATTGTCAAACTGTTCTTAAACAGTTTGACTATTTACTCTGGGAGGGCGTCACAGCACTCCTGGCACCATAACCACTACGAAGAGCTGTGGTGGTTATTGTGCCTGGATTGTTTCTTTAAATAATCTGAGTGCCCCTCCCGAGATAAGGCTCTGGATCCTCCAGTGGAAGCAGGTGTGTTTCTGTGTGTAGAGTTGGTGTTTGTATATAATTTTAGCATTTTAATACAGGACTTTGTTTGGATGTAATGTTTGCATTTGTGTGCAGTGATGTGTTTGGATGAAGTGTTGGATTTTAAATGCGGACATACATTTGTGTGTAGTATTGGTGTTTGAGTGAATTGTGTGTTTGTATATAATTTTGGAGTTGGAATTCAGTGTTTTATGTGTTTTTATGTTCTCTTTGTTTGCAGGGGTATGTTTGCATGTTGTGTTGGTGTTTGATTGCTGGGATGACTGCACATACACTGCCACATACATACTTACACAGATATACATACACATTAACAAACAGAAACACACATAGAAACACACTGGCAGACATACACATAAACACACACGGATTATCCCACTGACTCACATATACACACATTGGCACATACACACATAGATAAACACACACACTGGTATTTCGTATACCCGTTCTTTCGTATGCTCCTGAAATGTAAGGGATTATAGCCGGTTCGCATGGAGCTCTGATTCGTATGTTTCCGCAGTCCAAGTTGTTCATAAGAGTAAATCCAGCGGTTCGTCGGTCACATACCCAAACACAGGAATGTATACACAACAGGGATACAGTAAAACACGCCCAGAATGCTCCCACAACATGCCCATGAATTTCTGTGTCAGCATGACAAAGCATAAAACATAAAATATAAAAAATACATATAAAACATAGAGGAATACCCCCGAAAAAATTATATCCCCGGATAGCCTCGATATGAGTGCCCAAGTTGTCCATCCCATGAATACAGCCGAATCGCCACCGGGGTAAAGTTTTGACCACACCTGAGGCGTCTGCCCAAATAAGTTCCAGAGATTCAGTGGTATCAGTCGGTCAGTTTTGGGAGTTCCAAAATAACCAAAAAGACGAACGGTTCCCCTGGCTCATAGCGTTCGTTTTCTTTGTTTGTGCGAACAAACCTACCAAACAGCGCTCTCCTGGCTTGTCGTGGAAAGAAGCATGCGTTCATGAAGTTTAGCAGGTGTTTGCGAGGTCAAGTGTCCAACTTAGAGTTCCAGACACACGATGACTAAGTCCTGCTGCCTTCTTTCGTAAGACAAGATGGCCCCTTTTTTCTCCAGCACTTGTTGTTAGGTTATACGAACGGCGGCCACACAGAGAAAGAACACAAGTCTGTGGTTTCTTTGAACGTAATGAGCCAGGAGGGTGGTTGGTGTTCGGTAGATTTATTTACCAAACGCAGGGAAAGCAACTTGGGAAATATAGTATATAGTTTTGTCACACACACACTGACAGATACACTGACACACAGATATTCACACTGGCTTACATCTAATGGCCATTGGAGTGGAACTAAAAACCTTCATTTATATAATAAGCACATGGATTTGGAATAGTGCGCAAGTAACTTTAAAAAAAATAAAATGTATTGTATGTGTTGGGGCTGATGTATACTGCCGCCCACTGCTGCCGCCCAGGAGTAGTGGAAGTTTGAGCACAGGTCTTATTTTTGTGTATTTGCATATACATACACACACACTCAGATAAAACCACTGGAACACACACAGATACACATACACATATACATACACAAACACAAAGATGCATACACTAGCACATACATGCACACACAGGCACATGTGCACACACAGATGCACACACTGGAAGATGCAAACACTGGCAGATACACACTAACACACAGACACACACAGACTGGCACAAAGATAGATACACACATAATATTTATAGTTGCAGCCACCCTCCTGTTGGCTCACCTTTTTTCTGCAGGAGGATGGCTTGCTTGGAGTGCTCCTGGTTGCAGGATGAGGTTTTTCCCCTCTACTGCCTTTCTATGTCCTGCGCTTGACTATATCTGTGAGGAAGTGACAGGCTGTCACTTTCTACCAGTATCCCATACTACAGCGATACCTATAAGGTGGCCCTAAGTGCTAAGGCCACCTGATGGGCAAATCATGGCGAAACTCCAATTTTGTTCTCATTTAACCTTAGGGTTCTGTGGAACACCAATTGGGAAATGCTGTTTTGGACAAAGAAAAGTCTGTAGTATAGAAATATATATTTTTTCAATTAAAACAAAATCTTTGCACACGTTTTTATATATAAAGAATCTAAAATAAGAATATTTTGAAACACTTGTGGAAGGTGGGGAGGAGGTTAGGCAGTAGGCATGCTACTAATATGTATAAGATTATACAATAAGATATATCAAGGAGAGAGATTTAAAATCTGTGATAAAAAGCTGGTTCCTTGTTTTTGTTTGGGATTTTGTTTCTTTGGGACTATACAGAACTGAGTGTAGGAAGACAAAGACCTTGGAGTGGTCACACTACATGGCATGGTAAGTACAGGCTGTCACTTCCTCCAAGCATCCCAAACTACAGCGATACCTACCGGGTGGCCCTAAGTGCTTCAGCCACCTGATGGGCAAATCATGGCTGAACCCCAATTTTCTTCTTGTGGAACCTTAGGGTTCCACTGAACACCAATTGGGAAATGCTGCTTTAGATCATGGAAAGTCAGTAGTATAGAAATATATATATATATATATATATATATATATATATATATATAAAACTTAAAACATAATATATTCACAAGTTATTATATATAAACAATACAAAATAAGAACATTTTGAAACACTTGGGGAAGGTGGATGGAGAGGTTAGGTAGTAGGCATACTACTAATATATATAAAGTTATACAACAAGACATATCAAGGAGAACGATTTAAATGCTGTGATAGAAAGCTGGTTCTTTGTTTTTGTTTGGGATTTTGGTTCTTGGGGACTGCTCCATCAAGCAGACAGGTCAAAGTATTTCTCTTCTCTGCTGATTTATATTTACCCTTTTTTTTTAGATGATTTTTATAGATAATATATAGTTTTTATGTTATTCTTACTTCATATCCTTAGTAGTGATTTATATCACTTGTAATATTTAGTTTTATAGGCACTTCATACTCCGTTTTTTATAATATTATGTCCTTTCTTAAATATCACATGTATTTTATCTTTTGGATTTTATAAGTTAGGTGTATATTTCATTATTGATTTATAGCTTTTATGGTACTTTCCTACCAGATGTGTTATGGCTATTCCGTCTTTTTTCCCGGCCTTAGCTACCTGGGTCATTTAGGGACCCTCTTTCCCCGGTTTTCCCCTTCTCCCCTGGGTCTCATGAGGATTTGGGGTATAGCCCAGGCTTTAACCCCTTCCTCCCACCTATCCCTCATAACAGACTGCCCCATGCCGCCCTGAGGGGACGACCGGACTTCCTACCCTCACGTTCAGGCTGCCCCATACCGTACACCCGGTAATGCTTTGGATGCTTTCCAACTTCCATTACCTGGGTGCAGGGCAGTCTGCGAGGCGACCACGAGATTGCCCGTACATGACGCGACGGCCATCTTGCAGCCCGCGCCTACCAAGACTTCAGAGACCTTGTCCCCCCTCCTTTCCCCTTGGCGGCCATCTTTAATCTGGCGTCTCGCGAGATGATGGATGGCCGCCTTGCTGCTCACACACACCGAGATTTCGGCGATGTAGTGATATATTTTCCCAGGCTGTCAGCTAACCTAGCTGCTCTCATGGCTCACATTGCTCTGACACAGACGTGTCCCCGGGGTCCCAAGTTCGAATCCAGGCAAAGATAGTATTTTACTGGCCAATTTACAGTTTCAATCATACTCCTTTATGGTGGTTCAAGAACCTTAAAGGGATATCCCCCTAACAAACTTCTGTAATAAAAGGGAATCATGACATGTCACACATGTCATGTGTCCTTAAAGGGTTAAAGGGATATCGCCAAAGTACTACTTAAAGGATACCACTCCTTAAAGGGAGACCACCCTGACAATCCTTAAAGGAATATCACCCTTCAAGTCCAAAAAGGCACATCACCTTTGGACACAGACTATCAGGAACTGTATAAGTACGCTTCAGCATTGGGAGGGATATCTCCTAGATCATTGTTCAGGAATCTGCAGCAAGACTCTTTCTTAGCTCTAGTGCTATATTCTACTATCCATCAGAAGTCAGCCAATTTTTGTCTCATTACTGCCGTATTAGGCACTAATGGGCTTACTACCTTGTGCCTGCCTGGGGTGCTACCCCATTACCGTGCTGCTTTTGGAGGTCGTCGCCCTCTGGCCACCTCTGTGATCCTGGGTGAGGCCCAGATATACAAATTCCAATATCGGTATTTTGCCCTGCTGGGACAATTACCCATTACTAAGTGTCAAACACAGAATACCCTGTGGGGGTTATTACACCTTACTGTTATTTACACAGACCCTGATGCGGTCCACTGGCATTATTTTCCATCACGACAGATACCCTGCCGGGGTACCCCATATCACACACCCTACTAGGGTTGTTTTGATATTTTGAGACAATAAATTGCACACAATAATGCGCACTACTGCATACCACACACCCTGCTGGGGTTGTTTTGGTACTTTGAGACAAATGAATTGCGCACTATAAATTGCACACTACTGCACCCCACTGGGGTCCACATGGTGCATTGCACACATTAAAACGGATTGGGCTCTCATCCTGTACTAATTGAGAATAACAGCTACTCCACCCAGCTATATGGCGAGATACCCAATGGGTATCGACAGGCCCTTCTTACAGCCGCCAGAACACAGATAGGGATGAGCCCCCACTCAGGTGCTGATGAACAGAGGCGTGCTATGACAACCTCTAGGTACTGGGTGAACCCCAGTCTGTCCTAATTGGCCGCGACCCAGGCTTGACGGGTACATACCCCGCGCACCTGACCTCTGACTAGGTATAAGCCTACCTATTCGGCAATAAGGGGACAGAGTCGCAAGTTTCAGCGCAGAATATCCCCATGAAAATGCATTCATTATGGGAGGAAATGTAGGACACTCTCTATCAGGCTGATGACCAACACTGAACGGTTCATACCCCACGCAACCGAGGTGAACTCCTACAATACGGCTGATTCTAGTTCTATCCCTCCCAACTATGAACTCAAGGACTGGAAATCCGAACTTTGCAGCTAGGACCGGCAGTTACGGGCTTGAGATGAGACCTCTACGATAAGCGAGTCACACTACCCGACCGAGGGAAGTCTTATGGCAGCAGCTGAAGGTATACTTCAATTGACAGTGAATCATGATACGATACGGGTTTATACCCGTATCTGTTCTGCGACCTGTGGTTAAAAGACCCACTCCCTACGCACTGGACCCGGCTAGACATGCACGGCTCTAAAATGCAGAACAGAGGCATGCGGGTACAACCACTGAACAGGAGTTCCGAGACGCCTACTTAAGATACACATTCCCCTAAAGGGGAACGTTCTAATGACAGATGATTGACACTCTCTATCAGGGCTATGGTCAGCACTTAAGGGTTCATACCCTGTGCATCCGGGGTGAGCCCCCACTATACGTGTGCAGTACGATGCTATTGAATGGATGCAATTCTATGGCAACCTCTACGTACTGGGTGAGCCCCAGTCTGTTTATTTGGCCACGACTGCGACCTGCAAAGGTCTTTCATAGCAGCACTTCTCTGCACTGACGGATGGTTGGCGGAACTGGGCACCGAGATAGTCAGAACCCCAGGCACAAGGCACAACAGTTCCGAAGGAACTTATTAAACACGCAAGGGTTTTATTGCTGTCAGAAGGACCTGAACCCCTAGGAAGGAGGTGTTATGCGATCACCTTTACAAGGGATTCTTGAGAACCGGTGGGCTACAGAGCTGGTCGTCGACCACCTCGGGACATCTGACCCGACACCCACTGCTACTAGCCCTATTACTAGCTGTCGCCTATAGGACAGGCCGGCCCTGGCCATACGGTCTCAAAAGCAACATAACCAATCTGGCAAATTTCAATGTGAAAAAAAGGAAACTCAAGCCTTATATTTGACTCAGTAACTTTTTAAAACACCATAAAACCTGTACATGGGGGTACTGTTATACTCGGGAGACTTCACTAAACACAAATATTAGTGTTTCAAAATAGTAAAAGGTATCACAACAATTATATCATCAGTGGAAGTAGCATTTGTGTGAAAAATGCAAAAAAACTGCATTTTTACTGATGATATCACTGTTGTGATATGTTTTACTGTTTTTAAACACTAATATTTGTGTTCAGCAAAGTCTCTCAAGTAAAACAGTACCCCCATTTACAGGTTTTAGGGTGTCCTAGAAAGTTACAGAGTTAAATATAGGGTGTGCGAGCAAAACTCTCTGGACTTTCAGCCTGGGTTGTCAGGCAGGTCCCTCAAATTGTAATTAATAAAATGACTTGATTATGTAAAAAATATTATATAAATATATTTGTAGAATTTAAATATATGTATATATATATGTATATTTGTGTACGGCACATTTCGAGGACGTAAGGAACAATAATAAGGGAGCAATATTAGTAAGAGCAAAGTCGTGAGGTTAGACCTGTAAAACAGGGCCCACCTAGGTGATATAAGATGAAATAGAGGGTGCAGTGGGAGGTGCACTTCCGAGATCGTTGACGACAGGTAAGCAGGGGCTCATTGGGTTTAAGTAGGGTTCCATGTACCTCCCACAATTACAGGCCAAGCCTTCTATTTGTGTACGGCACATTTCGAGGACGTAAGGAACAATAATAATGGAGCAATAGTAGTAAGAGCAAAGTCAGTTGAGGTGTGCCGAAACTGACGTGAGGTTAGAGGGCAAAAATATAAGAAGCGCTTCTTACAAGTCAGATACATTTATTCAGCAGATCCTTATTTAGACATTTCACAGAAAGCCAATCTTATTTCTTTCTCAGGATTGGAGATGTATTTGTTGTATACGGATGATTTCCCCTGACCCATATTTTAATGATGTGAGTTGGTACGTGATTACCGGAGGCAGCTGTGACTGCTCCAATACAGAGTAAATGGCCCGAGAAGGAATGAGGGTTATGTCCTAGTCAGAGTGATATCGTACAAATGTAAAGCATAAAACATTTATTGGTTAAGGGTTTCCCTTGAAAAGCTACTAGTTGGGAATCAGGGATGGAAGTGAGTTGAGATTCCAAAAGATTATCCAAAACGTGGATAGGACCTGATTTGGTAGAGGTAGGATAATATTTCATCTCTACTGGAGGACTGTGAAGTTTGGAGGCTCCTTGGGCTGCAAGTTTGCTGATGGATGATCTCCGAAAAATTCCTGCAAATTAGAGTGTGGGAGAGCGTCAGCTGCGTTAACCTGAATACCCAGAATGTGAACATAAGTAATGCAGAATTGAAGATTTGCCGCTAGCCAGGTAAGACTCCTTACCAAGTTAATAATCGAGAGGGACTGAGAGCGGCCTTTGTTAACTATATTACATGTCGCCAAGATATTAGAAAAGCATCTGACCGACTGCCCTCTCCACTCTTTGCCCCGTATATATGTGTAACTGCTACGATTGGGTAGATTCAAATAGTGCTGAGGTGGTATTGAAATTTACTTGCGAGGTAGACTCAATTGGCCAAGAGACGTGTACCCATTTGTAACCAAAATTTGCTGCATAATCTACGGCACCTGATGCGTCAGTCCGGACCATAGGGGAATCGTCGGAGACAGGGGGAACAAGTAGTGACTTGCCATTCCAAGAGGACAGGAACAGACGCCACCTTCTTAATATCAGCTCTAGCTGGTTTGTCTAAGAGAGCTGTGGAGTTGTCGACAGGGAGACCATGCAAGAAAAAGGATTCTGGAAATAAAGACTTACCTTGTGGAATTATTCTCCCCACAAAATTGAGTGAACCAGGTAGTGACTGTAGCGGATTCCTGGTGAAAGAGTCTTGTGACGTGCAGATGTTGATGTAAAAAAATTCTATCTACTTACACTTGTGGCAGGTTGACCTGCATAGAAATAGAACTGAATGTAAACCCCGGGAATGTGATCTCTGTGTTTTGTCCGGGCTAGGATACTCCTAATCTTTGAACACAGTGAACCAGGCTGTGTGGCGTTCTTTGGTGTGGTTCGATGGCGAGGAAGTTGTCTAAGTAGCGTAAGACATCTGCATATGTTCCGTAGGAGCCAGGTTTAAGGTTTCGGCGAAGATATCGCATAACTTGGGCTACATATGAAGCAGAATGTAGGTCTGGTAACGAAATAGTGGCTGTCTTCCCACTTAACTCCATGCAGATGCCAGATTGACTGAAGAATGGGTAGTAATTTACACGTGTCATCTGCATAGAAATTATATTGGAAGTCAAATGAGCTAATGAGTTTACCAAGGGAGGCAGTATAGATGGAGAACAGTAGGGGACCAAGGACTGAACCTTGGGGGACACCAACAGAGAGGAGTTGGGGAGAAGAAGCAGAGCCAGAGAAAAAAACACTGAAAGAGCGCTGGGAGAGGTAGGAGGAGCACCAGGAGAGAGCAGTATCTTGTAGACCAATATTGCGGAGGATGAGAAGAAGCTGCTGATGATCAACAGTGTCAAAAGCCGCAGACAGGTCAAGGAGAATTAGGATAGAGTAGTGACCACAAGATTTTGCAGCGAGTAGATCATTGGATACTTTGGTCAGTGCCGTTTCCACAGAGTGCTTAGCGTGGAAACCAGACTGAAGCGGGTCTAGCAGAGAGTTGGACTCGAGGAAGTCTGTCAATCTCACATACACAATTTTTTTCAAGGATCTTGGATGCAAAAGGCAGTAGCGAAATAGGACGATAGTTGGATGGGGAGTTAGGGTCAAGATTGGGCTTCTTTAGAATAGGGGTTACAGTTGCATGTTTGAAGGACAATGGAGAGAGAGAGATTGAGAATTTTAGTGAGAGGTGGAGAAAGAAGAAGACAGAGTACGGATGAGATGCGATGGAATTGGATCCAGGGAGCAGGTGGTGGGGCGGGAGGACTGGAGCAGAGCAGAAACCTCTTCCAATGTAGCGGGTGCGAATGAACATAGAGCAGCAAAGGAAGTGAAGTTAGAGGAAGTATTATAAGGGGAAGAAGAAAGATGAGATATCTCTTCTCTGATTGTAGAGATCTTGTCAGTGAAGTGAGTTGCAAAGTCTGAGGCGGTCAAGTTAGTAGGTGGAGGAGGAACAGCAGGGCGAAGAAGAGAGTTAAATGTGTGAAATAGTCTTTTGTACATGTTAAAGTACATGTTACCAGAAGGAAATACATGAAATTTAGGTAGGAATTTCCGAGGCCTACCTCTTTAAGTAATGTGGTGTATTTAACCCATAAGGCCCCTTAGCAATCAGTAACAGTAATTGTATGATCTTTAACAGGAGGGAGAAAACATACCTAATTGTCATCTTATTTATATACAGCCTAGTGTAATTAGGAACATGAGATGCCGGAGACAGGAGTAGAGCGTAATATAAACCTATTAACACACTTATATGTCAATTTTCACAATGCTGTATAAACGGAATGAACTTGAACTGCTAGGTATGAGGCAGTTTATACAAATAAACGAAAGTTTGTGCGAAAGTGTGACTATGTGTATACTAATGGAAAAACATAAGCGTTTTATGCGAACGGATAATGCATACAAAAGTTTAACCGAAACGCCAGTTAGCAATGCACAAGACGGAATCTAAGCATAATCTTACCCTGATTAGCATACTTATATATTTATAAAACACATTAGCTATGCTTTGAGGAGAAATACTTTAATAAAATTATACCTTAACTGCCGTCAGGACATACAGATTTCGTATATCTCAGAGAGTAGAAAACAAGGACGTTTTTAAAGAGTGACACAATAAATGCTTTGACATTGAAAGCTGTTTAAATTGAATGAAAAGCTTTACCAGTGCTGTTTCAACCGGAGTTTTAACTTCTACTGCAACGCCAGCAAGTTTAAATAAAAGACAGTTTATAACTCCCATATGAAAGTAACGAACAGAACAATGAAAATACAATTTGCAAAATAAACGAACATTTGCCATAGATTAACTGAAATTTACCAATCAATATTGAAAATACGCAAGGTGGCGATATTAGTTGAACAAATTGACTGGTAAACGAAAGCTGAAAATAAGCCTAAGTGTGGGGAATAGCAGTGCTACCAAATGCAGCATTAAACAGGGAGATGACCACGAAAAAGGCCTGCAAGTTAGTATAGGTGCTGTATTTAACCAAAATGACCTTGACTTGATAGGTATGCCAATACAGATAAACAAAAGTCTATGCGAAAGAGAGGATTACACGAGCGGCTGCCAAGTGTGTACTAACAGGAACGACCGCGTTGTATGCGAACGGTGCTGTAGACGAAAATTTTGCCGAAACGCTAGTTAGCACGTACCGCCTTCAGTGACCTGAAGGATTTAACATGAGCTATATAGATGAAAGAAACCGTGTAGCCGAACATGTGAGTAATTGACAAGTATGAGGAGTCCACGAATGATGCTGTCTAACTTACGATTAGCCGTTCGTGTGTTGGCTACCCTCGTTATACTCACGAACACAAAGCAGAGAGAGAGATGCAGACGGACTGCCGGCTAGCAGGAAAATTACGTCAGGGTCCAGTGAACCGGAAGTAAACAGAATCACTTCCGAGATCGTTGACAACAGGTAAGCAGGGGCTCACTGGGTTTAAGTAGGGTTCCATGTACCTCCCACAATTACAGGCCAAGCCTTCTGTATATATATATATCTATATATATATATTTTTTTTATTATTATTATTTCTATGTAGCTATATATAGAGAGAGATAGATATATAGATACATATATGTATTTATAATGTCATTCTAAATGTATTTTGAATTTAATATATATGTATATTAATATCAAAAATATAAAAAAATAATTGTTTTAAATAAAATTTATTTTTATTATTTTTAGTTTAATTTTTTTAAATGTATTTATTGACTTTTTTATTTTATATATATATAATTATATATACATATATATATATATATAATTAACGTCATTCTACGTGTATTTTAATATTAATATATATTATTATATATATATATATATAAATATTAATATTAAAATACACTTTTATTAATGGTTTATGTATGTGTATGTGCATATTAAGTACTTAAATATAAATATTTATATGATCCAGTACTTTTATTTACTTCATTAAACTTTTTTATTAACTTTTAATAACTTCCTAACCTTTTTTCACAGGCATTAGAGGGACTGCCTGAGAGCTCAGACAGGCATCCTGCAGGCACTGCATTAGCCGGCTATTACAGCCATGTGATCGCAAGAACCCCGAGATCACATGGCCGGAGGTGGGCGGATCGGGCAGAGGGGGTCTGTCTGAGCTCCCAGGCAGACCCCAGGATCGCAACCGCTGTCGGGTTAACGGTGGGGACCCGGCAAGTCCAAGGGACAGCGGGGACATTCTATTCCGCCCGCCGGTGTTTAGGACTGTCCTAAAATGGACGGCATAGAATGCCTGCCGTCCATAAGGGGTTAATACTATAGTGAGCGCCTATTATTCCTTTTTTACCTTCCAGTTAGTGTTACTATATGCATTCTCAATATTCTCTACATTACAATGTGTTCACTATGTGAATTCTGTTTCTGAGCTTTTCTGTAATAATCCCAGTGCTACTGTTCTGCAAATAATCAGCATATAAATTGTCCTCTAACATGAGCAATTTCACTAGAGGTTCTATCTTTCCCTTTTCAAAACACTCTATCCTGATCTCTTATCTTCACTTTAGAATCCTTATCTTCTCTTCTAGCACCTCAATAGCAGAACTCTTCACAGAAAATCAAGATGATTCTGCAGCCACGGTTTTCAAACAATTTAATTTCTACACCTGCCCATTTTCCTGCATTTAGATGCAATAATCAAGCATCATCTTGGACACATTAGATACGTTTTCATACTTTTTTTTTGCTATTTTGTTTTTTTCCACAATTTTCTTCAACACTCTTTCAGAATAAAATCATAAAAATAATAAATAACAAAAAACAACAAATAGTAAACAGACCAACAGAGTATAAACAATAATCAATTGCCATTTTACATTCTTAGCATATGTTTAAAAATGGTTTTATTAACCAAATTTTTTTTTTTTTAAACTGGGTAAAACAAACAGAGCAAATTTCTCTGCATTACCAAGATTCTAGATCTAGTTCAGAATCCAGCATGCATTTGTGGACTGAATAGTATCTATTTTTTCAGATCCTTTAGAAATATTATACTTATCTTTAAGTGACATTCATGTCACCAGCATATTTAATTATTTACTCAGCTGGCACTCAGTGCACCCAGTGAACCCAAGTATTGTGAGTATAAAAACTGTAAGGGAATAAGCATCCCACTTTTTTCTTAGATTTGTTGAGTTGCATTTTCAATTGAATTTCAGGAAACACCTTGATGCATTTGTTGTGCTGAGCTTTTTTTAATAGCTTTTGTGTGATTTGTTCATTGCAAACAGCTGAAAGTCGATAAATGTTGACGATAATCCTGATTTTCAAGGGGGGAGTGGGGAGGGGTGGATAAATAATATTGATTACAACTGTATCTCACAAATGAGTGCAACATGCTGTCTTGTAAATGGCATAACACAACTGTAAACATCCTGCATGTGCCCAATATAAATCTAGTGATATATAATAGATATATAATAATAATATATTATAGAAAGATGCATACGTATATACATACATGTCATCTTTTATGAATGCATTTATCGGACGCCTGACTGACCAATTAATGCCTTGTTGTGTAAATAAAAACAACATATCCTGAGGTAATATTTTTAAATGGTGCCATATTTATCTATTCCCTAAATTTGAAAAAAATGACGCATGCCCTCAGGCAGTAATAACACAATCATGTTCTATATACACATCACGCTTAATGAAGTAATCAACTTGGCACATATATTGGAATAGTTCTAGGCTGTGATATATCACATGACCATAATTGGTGAATTGTTTCGGGAAGCCTAGACAGAAAATAAAGAGAAACATAGATAAATTATGACTACTAGGCAGAAACAAGATGGCCCCTGCCTGGATTTGATGTTTACAAGTTTAATTCCATGCAACGGGGGAAAAGTGAAGAAAATGCAAATAAATAAACACATTTCATACAGTAAATTAAATAAGAACATTATCACATTAGAATCATTAACATTATAACATTAAAAATAAATTATTACTTGGAAAGTGCTTTAAATAAACTGGCATTTCCACATCAAATATAGTTGTTATTATCATCACATCATAATTTATAATAGATAGAGCTAAATTATTCTGTCCAGAATAAAGAATTAGTGTTTGTTTATTTTCATGCAATGTTTTTGCCCCAAGTGATGCTAACTTATCCGTAAATGATCCCATATAACTTTGTTAATATTGATAATTCAGCCATGCTTCCAGCAGGAAAATTGTGCTATAGGTACACCTCATTCTTCGTAGTCAGTTGGTGCACAGGAATGAGTCAAACCAATAGCATCATTCCTTAGAGTATTTAACCCATCTTCAGTAACCAGGCACCCTGTTATGGTTCTCCTTTATCCAAACAGCACATTCCTTGTTTACTCTCAGATTTTTTTTTAATTATTTATGCCATTATTTGATTTCTCCATTCCTTGAATTTGGCTAGTTTTACAGTTTTGCTGATCTTTCCCCTCCCTGTCCTTGGCTTGAATATATGACAAATCTAAAATTATCTCCTACTATAGGTGTCCTATTAAACGAACACCCTAACCAAATAACCACTAGAGTGTTCCAGGAGTGCCTTGTCACCCCTCAAGTCAGGCCCAGGATGGCCTGTCTGAGCGCCGGCCCTGCTGTGTGCCTTCATCAGAGATCTCACAGGCCCACAGGCACTCACACGGGGAAGCCGGCTGGGGAGGGAGGGAGGGAGGGAGAGAGGAGCCAGTGGAACTCTAACCTGCAGCTCCGCCGGGTTCCTCTTGCGAGGTCAGAGCGTTGCCGCGGTTACCGTGGCATCGCTCAAATCTCGCGACAGTAAACTCACCACTACAACCACCAGGAATTCACCTCCACTACGACCACCAGGGATTTAAGGGATTCCCCTCTATGTCCCCCCTCCCTGCCAAAAGTAAGAAGGGTGGGGGGATATAAAGTGTAGATTTTTTTTAAAAATAAAAGCAAATATATTTATGTATTAATTTAAGCTCCCCCCCCCCACTGCACACCACTGCACACCAAACACACACACAGTAACTACACCCTTCACTCCTGACGCAATGCACCCTTTACACATACACACACATACACACAGCACCTTTCATACACACTGCACCTTGGTGATGACAAAACACCCCCTCTCTGGCCCCGGCCCCTTCTCAGTGAGCCAATGTGACTCATAAAATGCCCGGGCCAAATTTATTTCCATGTCCGGCCCTGCCTCAAGTAGTGAAACCATTTTTAGAATGGTTTGAATACTTTGCCGAGGTTCTCCCAGGCCCCAAACCACTCCTTCATGCATGTGAAAGGAAGAGCCAGAACTTTCCTTAGCTCTCCTGAGCTAAACGCTGCAGTGCAAGGCAGCTCATTGGCTGAAAGTGTCAGGTGATCGCTCTCAGCTAGTCAGCTAAGCTCTGCACAAAAGGGGGCCAACCACCCCTGGCTTCAATTGTTCCTATAAGTTCAGCCACTGTAAGGACAGGCAGTATGGACTATCCTGCTGACTTACTTTCTTGTTTGGTCCCTGGATTTTGGTTTTGCATGCTCGGGACCTTGGTTATAATGACAGTCAGTTTAGAATGCAACCAAAATGATACATTTCTAGTGGCTTTTGATTTATGACAATTTTTGCAGAAGTGGTATTACTTTAACATGGAAGCTATTACATACTGTGTTCTAAAAAACAAATTAAGAAACAGTTGCAGTTTTGATAATTAAAAAAATCAATAATGATGAAAGAAATGCTACTATGTACATACAAAAAAGTGGGGTACGCTGGTGTTGTATACAGGTAGGTTAATTAGGATGTAAAAGCAAATAAATTCTCAGCTTCAAAAAGAGCATCATAAACAGTTGATTGTAGAACTTAACCTGTCTATTCATGGAGCTGAACCATTGCTGCAATATAATAAACATTGCTGCGATATCATAATGATAACCGTGCTTGAGGATAGAGCCAGAGTTTATATAAAACTACACAACTGGAGTAGAGCTGCACGGACCATGTGACACCCAGTTAGTACAAGGTTTAATATTGTGTGCCTTCTAAAACAACATCATTTTACTTTGACCTTTAATGATTCTAACAACAGTAAAGCCTACATGGACACATTAAAAGATAATTTACATGCGTTTTTAGTTCTTAAAAAAAATGTAGCAGTATACGTTATTGTAGTTTAACAAAGTCTTTTTTTTTTTGCTTGAGAACTCCAAAGGAATTTAAATGATAATCTAACATTACGGAGCACCAATGCAGGAGACAGCATTGTAATTTTAGATAAGAAAAGCCATTGTCAAAAAGCTATGAGATTTTACATCACAGAAAAATTCAAGTTTAATCCCATAAAATATTTTCTTGCAGAAACTTATGACTTTTACAGGATTTGCTATATGAATTGATTTAAAAAATATAAATACAGTTAATAATCTATTTGTGTACAAAGTGTTTTAATTATCTTCTGAAATAAAGTATGAAAAATCCTCCAGAATATTCAATTATAGAGAATTGAATCACTGACTGAAGATTAAATAAATTAATTACCAATCTGTTTGAAGCATACAATGAAAGTATTATGTGTAAACATTTTAAATGGAAAAAGTTCAGTCTATGGGGAATCGTTGCATACCATTCTTTCATACCTTTTAAAATACGAACATAGCAGTAACACTCAGGAATAATCTATTTCTACAAGATGATCCACATAGATCATTTGCAATACCCATATTCTGATTAACAAAATGTTGTTGGTTTTATCTCCGGTTTCATAGAGCCACGAGGGTGACTCTATTTACATTGAATTCTTCAAACATGACCTGTTTTCCCTAATGCAAACTACTGTAGGGTTTTAGATTATGTATAATCTATCAAGGATTTCAAATTAAATCAATATAATCATAAAATGCAATCCAATCATGGACTTGTTTACTAAGCCTTGAGTTTCAGCTACCAAACTAGAAAGCACATTCCAGCCACATACAATGTGTATAATTTGATTCACTGTAGTGCAGCTCCACTATTAAAGGAACACTTCAAATACAATAACCACAACAGGCTGCTGCATTGGTTATTGTGACAGGAGTACCCTGACACACTCACAGAGTAATTTTTCAGACCGTTGTAGAACAGTTTGACAATTGGGTCCACTGGCTCCTTGCAGGAGAACCTAACTAGTTCCACTGAGCTAAGCAGGGCCACTCTCATTGCATGACAGCATCAGTTAAGTGTTTTCAAGTAACGAGAGTGGTCCTGCATTAGAAATGCTTCAGTTCAATAAAGAAGTTGGATGAAGCCTGATTATTTGTGCATTTGGTGGACACCTCAGAATTCTTTCTGCGGATGTGCATAAACAGTCTATGAGTCTACTCTCTTCCCAAACTCCCAGTTATCACTGGATTTACTGTCACGGTTGTTAAAGGGAGAGTAAAAACCAGACAGGTTGTCCAAGAAGTAACAGAGACCTGACCTGGATCTCTCATATGAAGCAGAATATGTCTTATAATGGGCAGGTATCACCACCCTATTCTGTCTTGTTAAATCTTGACTCATAAGACATGGTACTTTAATGTCTTTCTAAAAAAGCTCTCTAGTGCCAGGAGTGGGCTAGGATAGATATTACATGCTCTATGAACACATACATTCCATGAATAGTTGAGAATTTTCTTGGCAATTTCTCAATTAGTCAACCCTTCTCTAATGGTCACACTTCCCCTGACTGATTTGATATGGTACCTGGTGAGCAGATATTCCTGTTGCCAGACATAATATTTTATTACTTTTATTACTTTTGTCCCTCAGACTTTCTCCTTTTTTTTACTCTCACTAATGCCCAATTATTACCTCAGTTCTCTCTTGCTTTTTAGTTTTTACTCCTCATTTTCCAGTACCACATACAAACCTCAGAAAGCTTTAAGGAAAGGCTGACTTTCCTTACTATACCAAATTCATGTACCAAGAGATTAATGCACCCTATGGTCAAATATATTATTTTTCTTTCCTCCGACAAAAGTTATATAGTAGATTTGGTTACAAATTTCCTTGTTTGATTTTTTTCCAGTACTTACCATGCCATGTACAGTGAGGGGAAAAAGTATTTGATCCCTGCTGATTTTGAACATTTGTCCACTAACAAAGAAATGATCAGTCTATAATTTTAATGATAGGTGTAGTTTAACAGCAAGAGACAGAATAACAAAAAAAGTCCAAATAAGTTATAAATTGATTTGCATGTCAATGAGTGAAATAAGTATTTGATCCTGGCTCCCAGGTGTCTTTTATACAGGTAACGAGCTGAGATTAGGAGCACTGTCTTAAAGGGCACCTGTCTACAGAAGCAATCAGTCAATCAGATTCCAAACTCTCCACCATGGCCAAGACCAAAGAGCTGTCCAAGAATGTCAGGGACAAGACTGCAGACCTACACAAGGCTAGAATGGACTACAAGATCATCACCCAAGCAGCTTGGCGAGAAGGTTACAACAGTTGGTGCGATTATTCACAAATGGAAGAAACACAAAATAACTGTCAGTCTCCCTCGGTATAGTGCTCCATGCAAGATCTCACCTCGTGGAGTTTCAATGATCATGAGAATGTTATGGAATCAGCCCAGAACTAGACGGGAGGATCTTGTTAATGATCTCAAGGCAGCTGCCACCATAGTTACCAAGAAAACTACACTGTAAAGGATTGAAATCCTGCAGCGCCTGCAAGGTGACCCTGCTCAAGAAAGCACATGTACAGGACCGTCTGACGTTTGCCAATGAACATCTGAATGAGTCAGAGGAGAACTGGGTGAAAGTGTTTGGTCAGGTGAGACCAAAATCAAGCTCTTTGGCATCAACTCAACTTGCCGTGTTTGGAGGAGGAAGAATGCTGCCTATGACCCCAAGAACACCATCCCCACTGTCAAAAATGGAGGTGGAAACATTATGCTTTGGGTGTGTTTTTCTGTTAAGGAGACAGGACAACATCACCGCATCAAAGGGATGATGGACGGGGTCATGTACTGTCAAATCTTGGGTGAGAACCTCCTTTCCTCAGCCAGGGCATTGAAAATGGGTCGTTGTAATGGATCACCTGGCACCCAGACTGGGTACCTCCGTTGATGGATGCTCCTAGTGCTTCCCGAGGGCTATAAGCAATTCTCCAGACACCATAAGCACTGCAGACTGAACCTCTCTTCCTTCAGAGAGAAGCAGGAACAAGCTCTTAAAAGAACTTAGGAGTGATTATAGCAAGAGAATATGCAAAGCATAGCAATCCCTTGTAACAGGTTCCCGCAATAAGAGACAGGACTCCAAATTGAGGGTGAAGTAGAACTGAAGTTTTAATGAAACACTCTGCTTTTATGCACATTTTACACACATAGTACGGTCCACAGGGTTTTGAAGACCAACCAATCAAACACGTAATATATAGTAAAACACTCCCATTCATTCCCACAAAATCCTCCAATGGGTTGATGTAATTATCACAGGCAGGAAATATACAGTTTTTATTCAATATTAATAACTTTCAAAATATACATGCCATTCACATAAATCATACATTTTCATAATCAGCATAATTCAAATATAAACATACTCAAAAATCGGGGTAATCAGTTCAAGTGATAAAAAGTTAAGTGGAAGTCCTCTTCAGACCGTAATCCCATAGAAAATTTGTTGAGGGAGCTGAAGGTTCAAATTGCCGTCAGCCGTGAAACCTTAATGAGTTGGAGATGATCTGCATAGAAGAATAGGACAAAATCCCTCCTAGATGTGGGCAAACTTGGTGGCCACCTACAAGAAACAGAGTCTGACCTCTGTGATTGCCAACAAGGGTTTTGCCACCAAGTACTAAGTCGAAGGGGGTCAAATACTTATTTCACTCATTGACATGTCAATTAATTTATAACTTTTTTGACATACGTTTTTCTGGATTAGTTTTTTTGTTGTTATTCTGTCTCTCACTGTTAAAATACACCCACCATTAAAACTGAAGATAATGCTAGCGTTAGTGTACTAGTAATCTTAATTTTAATAATGGCAGGAGGCGAGTATTTTGCATTATCTCTCTTTACTAACTCCAAACAGCAGTAAAGAAACACATAGAAAAAAAGAACCAATCACAAGAGAGTAGGATGTATATAAGGCAATGTGACCTCATTATTTCCTCTTTCAGAAAGTGACAACAAGCAGGAGAAAAGCATATAGCAAACAAAAAATTAATAATAACTCGAAGATCCCACGTGCGAGGGAACAAACTTCCAAAGAATTCCATACGGATAACAAAAAGGAGTTCACGATTGATTCATATTCTAAGGATGAAATGTCCAATAGTTCACGTGAACAGCCATTTGTCTTCAGTGATGAATCATACTGAAAAGAGAATGTGTGACAGGTTTATACATAGTCATGAACATGTAACTCCAATTAACGTACCACATGACATCCCATTGTAGAATATAGTAAATATAATCTGATAACCGTGTAATAGAGATGAGAACTCTAGTGAAGCTTCCATACTAATGGAAGTACAAACATATCATATACTATAGTCTGATAACTGAGTACTGGTATTTAGAACTCTAATGAGGATTCCATATAGTGGAAGTGTGAACATATCATATGAGCAACAATGTAAGAAGCCAACTCACCTTAGCCCCCGATCTCTACAACTCAAACGAAAAGAAAAGGTGGGTCGCGAAGCAGGGGGGGAAAATACTCGCCTCCTGTCATTATTAAAATTAAAATTACTAGTACACTAACGATAGCATAATCTTCAATTTTACCACATGACATGAGGCTTTGTATTTTGCATTTTTAACGCTGAGAAAAGGAGTATAGAACTAAAAGGAGTACTCAGGTGTGCCGAGAGGTCCGGCAGTTCAGCGTTGCAGGGAGGCCTTCCCCGTTGAGCGCCCACGTATACACCCTCTAACGGGAAATTATACACGACCAAGTCTGGCCGTCTGTCAGCAGAATGTCTAGTCCCGTATAGTGGAATGAGAATGACCTCCACCATCCATAAGTTGGAGGGGTATGTGAGTGGGTAGTTGATATCCTAGAGGATCCTAGTCCCTCGGGCGTCCTCAGGTAGTGATACTGGTTGTATTTCCGTCTCCATCCTCGGATAAGGGGTCATGATGCAGGGGTAGAGCCGTCTTATTCCTGGGTATCCAGGTCCCCTGGCAGTCCGCGATTGTCCGCCGACCTGCCAAGAGCAAACCCCCAAGGCGGGTCCAGGTCCCCAGGTAGCCGGCCCCCCGTGATAGAGGTTGTGAATGCTCTACGTCTCCATGAGGAATTGTCGGACATGACTGTAGTAGGGGAAGATCCTCGCCTGTCCACAAATTTTTGTAGACCTTGAAGCCTGAACGTAAGTCCTACAGGGAGGTCCAAACGGACGGAGCGCGATCACCCTTGTGTATCGACTCATACTGTGAGTGTCTGCCTCGGGGCACGGGTTGATCTTCTGTGAAGAAGACAGAGACCAAAAGGAGTCAATATGTTGTCAGATACAGGTGAGTTAAGCCATCCCGGTGAATGTGAAACCTGACCGGCTCATCTGTGGTCACCTGCAGTAGGGTACGGTCGGCCTAGTACTTCTATATAAATCCATGCATTGTGAAGTATAGGGCCCAGAAGTCTAGGTATACAACATACAGAGTTGCGGTAGTGCTGCAGAGAGTTGTGCGAGTGTTCACCAAGTGTGGAATGGTCTACGAGTCCCATGAGCGAATAGTCTTCTACAAGTCTGAAGTCCCAGATGGTTCTCGGATGACCTTGGGTGTTGGCAGGTGTACAGTTCTTTCAAGTGATCTGACTGAGGTTCCCCAGAGGAGAGTGCACATTATTTCGTACGGTAGTATATCAGGGCCCACAAGGCTCCTAGCTACTGGATTGGGGAGAAGAGGATGTCCCCGGAGACCTGGGTAAAACGGTCAAGCGGGAAGGGAGAAGACCGACCTAACATGTCTGTAGGTCCTGAACATGAAAGTGGTCCTACCCAGGGTTGAGTGTCTTTCCTCTAGATGTGGTGAAATCGCCTGTGGATTTAGTAGGAGGTAAATTGATGGAATCTGTGCGTACCGTGTTCACCGTCGGTGGAGCGTCGTTGGTTGACTCTCGTTCTATGTTAGTAATAGGGCACAGCACAGCGCTCCCCTATTGCCGGTCACTCAATGTAGCGTGGCCAAGTGGCGCGGACTGCGGTACAGGAGATTCTGTTTCATATACCCAGCTGCCGGCAGACTGACAGGAAGTGCGTCATTTCACTCAGTTCCTGTACTGTGGTCCACGCCACCTGGCCACGCTATGTAGGAGGCTAAACAGGGAGGGTGGAACACCAAGGGAGGGGGGGTGGAGTGGGGAAGGATCATCAAAGGTGGGGGTAAGGAGGGTAAGGACCACTAAGGAGGGGAAGAGGGTAAGGACCACTAAGGGGGGGAAGAGGGAAAGGACCACCAAAGGGGGGCTAAGGACCACCAAAGGGGGAAGGAGGGGAAGGATCACCAAAGGGGGGATAAGGAAGGGAAGGACCACTAAGGGGTGGAAGAGGGTAAGGACCACTAAGGGGAAGAGGAAGAGAAGGACCACCAAAGGGGAAGGACCACCAAAGGGGGTTAAGGAGGGGAAGGACCACTAAGGGTAGAGGGAGGGCCACTAAAGGGGAGGGGAAGAGGGGAAGGACTACTAAGGGGGGGAGAGGAAAAGGACCACCAAAGGGTGGGAAGGAAGGGAAGGACCACTAAGGGGTTTGGGAGAGGGGGGAGGGAGGACCACTAAAGGGGGGTAGGAGAGGATGACTACTAAGGGGGAGAGGGAGGACTACTAAGGAGGAAAGGGGGGACCACTAAGGGGGGATAGGGAGGACCACTAAGGGGGGAGAAGGGGGAGTGAGAAGACCACCAAGGGGGGACAGCAGAGGGACAGGGGGCCAAGGGAGAGCACTAAGGGACAGGAGGGGAGGAGAGAGCAATAAGGGATAGGAGAGAAAAACACTGAGGGACAGGAGGGAAGGGGAGAACACTAATTGACAGGAGGGGAGTGCACTATAAAAAAATAAATAAATAAAGAGCAGTCTCTATCCTACCCCACAAACCCTCTATTGTACACTACACACATACACAATACATCCTCACACACACAGAAACATACAATGCATCCTTAATCACACAGAGACACACCCAAACACAAAATACATCCCTTATGCGCACACACACACTGATTCTCTTAACACAGAAACAAAATGCATCTCTTACTAAGGGATAGGAGGGGAAAACACTGAGGGACAGACGGGAAGGAGAGATCACTAATTGACAGGAGGGGAGTGCACTATAAATTATTATTTTTTTTAAATAAAGAGCAGTCCCTATCCTACCCGACAAACCCTCTGTTGTACACTACACACATACACAATGCATTGTCACACACACAGAAACATACAATGCATCCTTACTCACGTACAGACACACCGAAACACAAAATACATCCCTTATGCGCACACACACACTGATTCTCTTAAAACAGAAACAAAATGCATCTCTTACATACACTCTATGCACCCCTTACAGACACATACTGCATTAAATTACATTCACAGAAACACACATTGCATCCCTTGCACACACACACACACAGAAACATACAATGCATTCCTTACACACAAACACACTGCATCCCCTATACACACACTACGCCCCTTACAGAAATTGGTATCCCTATACACGACATTTCATAAGAACACACACACATTACATCCTCTACAATAACACATTACACATCCCCTACACACATACACTCCACTCCCTGTGAGAGAACTCATGGGTGGGCCATGTAGGCATACTCACGGTCAGACCTTGAGCTATGTGAGGGGCCCCCTGTTCGTTAATTGTTGTGAGCACTGTTACAAACAGTCTCCAGAGAGCTTGTTCTACACCAGACCTGTGGAGCCAGACTGCAGCCTAAGCCCATTATCATCCTCTCATCTGGTGGTAAGTAGGCAATCCAATATATTATTAGTGGCACTAATCTCTAATTTATCTCACTTTAAAGGGCGACTATAGTCACCAGAAGCACTACAGCTTAATGTAGTGGTTCTGGTGTCTATAGCCTGTGCCTGCAGGATTTTTAATGTAAATACACTGCCTTTTCAGATAAATGACACTTTGTGCAGAACTGGTGTTGGCCCATAGGGCAGAGCATATGAGTGGAGCATTGTGATGTCACGTGGTGGGCAGGTCATATGGGGGGGACAGCAAATTATTTGTTGGCAAAGATCCATGTACCGCCCTATGTATGGTAGCCCAGGAATGAGAATTACCCCCATGATGGCATACCATTTGCAAAAGTAGACAACCCAAGGTATTGCAAATGGGGTATATCCAGTCATTTTTAGTAGCCACTTAGTCACAAACACTGGCCAAAATTAGCATTCAATTTATTTTTTTGCATTTTTCACACACAAACAAATATGAATGCTAAATTTGACCAGTGTTAAATTAAGAGGTCAATTGTGTACATAAGCCTAAAGATCTGTGTTCGTATGAATTTCTGTACATAAATCTTTGGGCGCGGTTTCCTCTACACTAACTGGAACACCTAAGATTAGCACTCCTTATATGGAGCTGTGGAACTGGGCAGTTATGATCTAAAATCTAAAAAAGTACCTCAAAACTATGGACAACTGAAAAGTATTGCATTTTAAAAGGCAAACCTGGGGAAAACTAGGGATATTTAGTTCTGAATTGAAATTAGGACAAATGTGGTCAAATTCAGCAAAGTCGAACAAACCGAATTGAAAAATAACAAATCGACAAACTTAGTCAAGTCAAAAACAACACTTTTCAGATGTTTTGATAAGGATACCAAATTAGGGAGTTATAGTAAACAGCCCTGATGCGCATTTCGCCAGAGTGGCTCATCATAAGGGAACCGGATAAAAGTAAGTAAACATTTTTTATCTGTATAGATCGAATGGGATTGGCCAAAGCCAATTTGAATGTACCAATGACTATTCATGTGGGTAGGTATGAGAATTGACTGAAAAGTCCATCTGATTTTCAGGATATCGGCTCATAGTTAACCCCTAAGATTCCGGATTCAGTAACAGCTTAGTTAAAAATTGAGAATTTACTATGAAAAAAGCCTAGACGTAAGCTAATATGGATTCTACAGGGAAAATTAAATGTTGTCAGGAGTGCTGTGCATAGTTACGAGATATCGATCTAAGGTTGTATCTGTCTTACCTAGTCCGATGAATTATGTCAGCTATAATGTATTATGCTAGAGGATACACCGGATTGTGTGCAAATATTTGGTAATATACCAATATATAATGCAAAGTAAATGAAAGGGTGTAAAAAATAACACATTATTTTGTTTTTTTACATAAATATGAAGTCGAGAGATGCCGATACCTCATCTAGTTAAAAAAAGTACATGGTGGCAAAATATACCACATATATTATACATACTGTAAAAAGGAAAATGAACAAGAGAAAGGAAGAAATTAATTAATAAATGGGAAAATTATAGTAATTGATCTAAAAGAAGGTGCTGCAAATGTATCAGTCCAGTCTGATAAAAGTATTGTGAGATGTCGGCTCAGGGATAACACCTGCAATTGCAATCTCTAAGTTAACAAAGTAGCCACCACAGGATTTGAGATCTACACTTTAAAGAATGGGATGTTTCAAAATTGCATCTGAATCTTGTAAAAATAATGGTAAAACTAGAAATAGTGCTTTAGGTTGCAGAAATTGTACATATTGCAATACACATTTAGACCAGCAGGTGGCAATGTTTGTAATACAATATTTTATATCTAACTGGCCACAAGGGCAGTCATTATGAACCCTTTAATCATATTTAATGGGATCATTGTCTATTATTATTATTATTATTATTATTGGTATTTATTCTGCAGCGCTTTACATTCAAAGGGGAATTTAACAAATGAGACAATAACCAAATGTTACAGGAAATAGGTAGACGAGGACCCTGCTCAAATGAGCTTACAGTCTGTAACTCTTTAATCTAGTTAAATAACCATTAGGATAGTTTGAGAGAGAGAGAGAGAGAGAGAAGGAGAAAGTGAGATCTAGGGCTGGGAATGCCTTTTCAAAACCATATCTAAATACTATTAAAAATAATGCAAACATTAAAGGAATTTGCAAATTGACAAATTGAAATTCACATTTAGACCAGTAGGTGACAATGTATGTAATAAAACATTTTATATCTAACTGGCCACAAGGGCAGTCATTATGAACCCATTCAATATATTGATAGAATATGATAGAAGTAATGTAAAGTATATGAATATTACAGCATTTTCAGCATTTGAATATAAATGTCTACTTTTAGCAAGCCCATAGATATGTATGTATCCAGTTAATGCGTTCTTATTCTGCTGTCACCTTTTTATGAAATCTACACAGCTCTAGTTAGTTTCATTAATAAAAAAAACAGAAGCTGGGTGAGATAGCTTTATCGGTAATGTTTATGAATAAAGTAATTTGAGGCCAACTTAGTCACTTCCTCTATAATGTTCTAGTGGAACTGTCATTGTTTTTAACCCCTTAAGGACCAAACTTCTGGAATAAAAGGGAATCATGACATGTCATGTGCCCTTAAGGGGTTAAACCAATCAAGTTTGTCAAGTATGTGTCAGCATATAGGGTTCTTTCAATTACCATTATGTATAACTATGGCTATATGGGAATAAACATTTTACAATCCCTTAAAAAAAAATAGAATATGTCTATTCCAGTCTGGAGTGCCTTTTTGAAAAATCTGTATCAGGTGAAGAAATAAGGGTCCATTCGCATGTCTCACTTCTACAGTGTCATCTCAAATCAAAAAGGATACATTTGAAGAGGGCATAAAATACGACTAGACAGATTGTGGTGAGGGATGGAATAATTCAAACGAGGGAGCAATGGAAGTGAAATACTCTTGAAATAAGCTTGGTTTTGGTCAGCAATATAGTATGTATAGATTTAAAAAATCCCAACCCTCTTATACTATGAAAGCTATAGGTTTTCCGAACTAAGAGGATTCAATGAAACAAATGGCCCTTATGTCACCAGTGAACTGCAGCATTAACAATCAAACTATGGGTGTAAGTACATCGTGGCAAAATAGCCTTATACATACTGTAAAAAGGAAAATGAACAAGAGAAAGGAAGAAATTCATTAATAAATGGGAAAAACAAACACTCCAAGCACCATAACCACTAGAGTGTTCTCCCCCCTCCTCCCTTTCATTGTAGTCAGGGACATATCTTCTGTGAGGCAAACAAGGCATCTGCCTTGGGCGGCACTTTGCAGGGGGTGGCAAAAAAAGCTGCCTCTAAACGCCCATGCAGATCCCTTGCTTGCCTCGCGTCCTGGGGGGCTCAAGAGCTGGCCGGCAGGCCACTTTTGAGCCTCCCCCGAGGCGGGCGACGGGCAGCGAGGTAGCTAAGCTTACAGGGCACAGATGAGCTCAGCTCCCTCGCACGCCGCTCAATGATGACGGGAGCCGGACTATGACGTCAGACCGGCTCCCAGCATCATTAAGCGGTGCGTGAGGGAGCTAAGCAGGAAGATTAAAGCTTCCTCGCTGCCTACTCAGCCTGTTCGTCCCCTGCCTGCCCAACCAGCAGCCCCACTGGTGTACCCCACCAGGTAAGGAATCCAATCCAGCTCTCTCATGGCTGGGTGGATTTAAAATTAAATTAAATAATAATGATAATTAATAATTAAAATAATAATTTGTAAATGTTGGGGGAAATGTGTGTGTCTGTGAGTGAATGTGTGTGTGTGTGTCTGTGAGTGAATGTGTATGTGTGTGTGTCTGTGAGTGAATGTGTGTGTGTCTGTAAGTGTGTGTGTGTCTAAGTGAATGTGTGTCTGTAAGTGTGTGTCTGTAAGTGTGTGTGTGTGTCTGTAAGTATGTGTATGTAAGTGTGTGTGTCTATAAGTGTGTGCGTCTAAGTGAGTGTGTGTGTCTGTGAGAGAATATGTGTGTGTGTCGGTCTGTCAGTGCGTGCATCTGTCTCTCAGTGAGAGTGTGTGTCTTTCAGTGAGTGTGAGTCTGTCAGTGTGTGTCCGAATAATAGTGTGTGTCTGTCTATCAGTGTGTCAAATCAGTGAGTGTGTGTGTATGTCATTATTTGTCAGTGTATATGAGAGTGTGTGTCTGTCAATGAGTGTATGCGTCTGTCAGTGAGTGTGCGTCTGTCAGTCAAAGTGCGGCCTTTACAGGAAGCGGTGGGGGAAATTAAAATTATGGGGGGGTGCCCGAGCACCGTCCTGCCTAGGGCAGCACAGATCCTGAATACACCACTGATCGTAGTAGGTTAAATCATTTTAGAACTAACTCAGCCAGGGTTCCATTAGCATTCCTGAGCTAAACGCTACAGTGCAGAGTAGCTCCTTAGTCAAGTGTCAGCGGATTGAGTTCAGCTTTGCGTCATTTAGTCAGAGAGTTTTCAAGAAGTCAAACCATTCTAAAACAAGCTGATTTCTTACAATGGGGGGACGACAGTGTGATGTTGTGTTTATGGTGCTTGGAGTGTCCTTTTAAGTGCATTGAAATTATATTTCTTGTCTACAACTATACTAATTAATAGGAAAAATGGACTATAAGACAAATAGTTCTAAAATTATTTTTCTTTCATATTTTAAGTTTTATATAATTCCATCAATATTTTACACTAATGAATACATTAAAAACTATATTTTGAAATGTAAAAAACAGTAAACCAAGCTGCATATATTGCTCAAATGTTCATTCTCAACCTCCTCTTGCTAAAGATATTGTGCGTGGTCCGTTTTTACATTTCAGCATGCAATATAATATGGTCTTTGCAAAACGCGTGACTTGTGTTACAAAATCACATTGAATATGTAACATTTTGCAATACAGTGGGACTGTTTTTATTTCCTGAATTACATTTTCACCAAATGTCCTTGACTGTGAAGGTTTGATTTACAGAGTTAGATGAAGGTTGTGAAGGTTTTTCTCGGACTAATCGTAATGATTTGCATTGGACATGTGAAGAAGTCCATTTGTAAAGCTTTCAGGGAATTTTCTTTTTTTTTTTTTTTTTAAATGGCAATAAAATCATGATTTTTTGCCAACATTATTCTAAGCATTTTTTATATAACCGTTTTACAGGAAGCTCTGAATACAATTCTTGCCCTCTTTCACCTGCTTATTCTGGTAGTTTCATAAACCATGCCAAGAAAGCCGATGATATTAAAAATACTTCTTCAACTGAAGGAGGTGACCAGGCAAACATTTCATTTTCAAATAATGTGTTTACTTTATTACAGCACAATTAACGTGTATACTTACAGATTCCAAGAAACTAATAGACAATTAAATTAACCTTACAGACTGTCATGATGTTTTTAATTATGTAATCCAATCTAAAAGATCAAAATGACAGTGCTATTTTAAATTGCTGGTTTGAGTTTGAGATAACAGAAGACAAAATAAACACTTAAAGAGACATGCATCACTTGGCAATTATTTTTTAAACCAGCAAGCAACAACTTTTAAACAAATATAAAACCAAAATAAAGCAATAAACATATGAAATCAATATTTTTATACTTACTATAAACTTGGTCAGATTGCATTTTGGGGGTGCCTTTAAGCTAGGGGAATTTTTTTAGCTCACACCCCCTTGCCCACTCATCTAAGGAGAGGAAGCCACACACCTAAGCTTGCCCTGCATGATCACACTGATCAGACTCCCTCTCTTTTCCCCCTATCAGGATGTTGCAAGGTGAAGAGATTTTCTAGCTGCACACGTGTAATTGTATTTAGATTCTTAGGGATAGCACACTGATTGGTTAGATCAGTGTCCCGCTTGAAGTGAGTGTGGAAAGCATAAGAAAGAAGAAGCAGTTAAATATGAAGAAAAAAAATATCACTTGCTTGTTCCAGCCTGCAGGTTGAGGCAACTGCCTCATTTAAAGATGAAACTTTTTAATGACACAGTTGTCTCAAAGTAATGAATGTTATGTAAAACACCAGTATATACAGAGAGATATTTAACAATTTGCATTTAGAGACTTGTACTCTAGTACCAATGACATAGGCTGATGGAAAGAATTTTACTTGGCATGAATGTTTTTATGTTAGTGTGTATTCCTTAAAACCCAGTGCCCTACTGGAAAATTCCAGTATGCTTTTTCAAAAAACAAACAAGCAAAAACAACAACAAACAATATGTAATGAGAATTCTGGGACTAGACAGGGCTAGCAAGGAAATACATCACAACTTCAAGTCATTTTCACATGACAAATACACCATAACATGTACATCATCAATGTTGCTGTAAAGAAATGACTTGACACCATGATTGAGTTGTGGTGTGTGAGGACTATAGTAAAGTCATTTGACGCACTTTAATAGATTTAGTTCTAGATAGTCTGTAATCACAGAAAATCAACCAAGGGTAAATTAATTAATTACATCCATTTATCATGTCCTTGAAGATAATCTCACGATTGCTGGTCCTAGCTCCCAGATCGTTTCTATCTACTTTTGGTTCCAATACACATTTGTTGTTGTTGTTGTTGTTCTGCTGCATATGGTGGGTTTCATACTGTGTATGACCTATTTTTTGCAATTAATATCTGTGACAGATCCCTCTGTCTTGGAACTATAGTGCTATCCCGTTTGATTTGTGTCGATTCGTGTAATTGCCTGTCCATACTCCTGTCCATACTTCCCTGTTCGTTTATTTTTTAATCTACCGAACAAACTGCCGAATGGCCGGCCTCCCAGAAGAGGAGTGTGCCTCTGGTTAACCTATTGGCCTCAGTTAGAACGTTGTGGTTAACCGCAGACAACTCTTACTTGAAACCGTATGCTGGGTGGTCGTCGTTCGTATGCCGACCATGAGGCGGCGGCCATCTTAGATGCACGAATACACAGCGGTGTTCGTCGACAAACTTATGGAACCCAAAATCGACACTTTTTCTCCCGAACACCGCTGAAACTGCCGACCTCCATTCTTTGTCATCCGGCATACAAACACCGGTCAGTTTGGGACTTTTATTTCACAAATGGACTTAACCCAGATAGCCATCCAATGGAGCCCTTCGTATACCGAAAGGACTGTATGAAAGACTTTGGCTCCATGGCGATTGAACTGTGTGTATTGGCTCTGAGCGCCATTCGGTAATAATCTGGGGATACATTATATGTACTGAATTTTCTTTTTTTTTAAAAATGGCAATAAAATGAGAAAAATATTCGGTAGTTTTACAGTTATGGAATTTTATGTATTTTTACTGTATCATTTAAAATGGCATTTTGCCTCTATCCATGAAGATAATTGGATTTCTTCCCAATTATCTCCAGGATTGAGAGGAGGTGTTTGCTTGTACCAAGGGGAGTGTTTATGCCTGAGCCACTGTGATTGGCTAATGTATCTGGTCCCCTAGGGGAGTGTCCACCAGGTGGGAGACCTGCATAAATACCGGGCATGTAGCCCTCAATAAATCAGATTCCTGTTTTACCCTCAAGACGGAGCTTGGTCTCGTGTTTGGGGGGATTGCTACTTTGGAGTATTCTTTTGCCTGTTCCAGGAGAGAAGGAGTTTGTATGATTCTCCGTTCGGGAGTTTGGAGCATTCCCTTGTATTCAGTTCGGGAGCTCGGAGCATTCCCTGTATTCAGTTCGGGAGTTTGGCGGTCTACAGTAACTGTGCCTGTGTCTCTAAAAGGGGAAGATCTACTAAAAGGCGGTTTCACTCCTTTATGCCGGGAGTGCCTTATTTGTATTAATTGGTTATGCTAAATGTTGACACTTAGTTTGTGTTCTGTAGCTCCAGCTTTGGTCTTATATAAATTCTGGTCTCTGGTTCCCACACCCCCTCTGTGTCCCAAGTATTGTACTTCAGCCATACCTAGATGGCACTTGTCTGGTTTCTGTCTGGTTTTACCCTCTCCCCCCTTCATATATGTCTTTAGGTTTTGCCAAGATGAAAAATATTAAGTTGAGTACCTTATGGTTTTATATCTGGTCCACCTCTCATGAGAATCAAACGTCATATGGTAATATTTGTAGATGACACAAAAACAAGTAAGGTGAGCAAAAAAAAGTGAACAAGATATTGCTTCACTTCAAAGAGATTTAAAGAAATTAGAGGACTGGGCAAGCGTCTTGCAGATTAAAAGCAAAGCACTGTAGTACCACTAAAATGCACAATAAAGTTGCTTACTATATACCTCTGGTTGCAGTAATACCTGTTGCCACCATCAATTAAAACACATAAGTCCTCATATGACAATTCCAAAGTGTGTCACTAACATTGAGATTTGCACCCAGCCAATTAGATGGATAATGGATGCTAATTTGGATATCTGTATCTCCCCAGTGTCAGAATGCATGATGATCTACATGCATGAAGATCTATAGCTATGCCATCATTAAAGCATTGTAATCGATTACTGCATAGACCGAAAGCACTGAATTGGCTGAGATCATCAATTCTGATGATGTCAGTCAAGGAGGCAGAACTGAGAAACACTGCAAGAAAAGGGTAATCATTAAGGGGCATAACTCCTGATACATTTCAACAAACAAGCCAAATAGAGATTCAACTCCCAAAGAGATGGAGTCAAATCTCCAGAGATTACCACCAGTATAAAAACACTTATTTTAACATTACAATAGCAATACAATTAGATATAATTTGATTATAGTCTTTATTAGTAATAACTGGGCACCACTTGTACATAAGCACTGTCGTGAAAAAAATATATAATAAATAACGTGAAAAAATAAAAAAGTGAATAAATGTGAATTAAAATAGGAGTACTAAGTTTGATATCATAAATATGGCAAGTTACTCTGTATATAAATACATGTATAGCACAATTTAACAGAGGACATGTCTTTAAGAATAAAAGCAACTCCTTATACTGAGACACATTGAGTATCTGTGCTTAGATATTTGTAGTTATATTAGCACACTAGGGGGTCTCCTGAGTAAACATACGATTAAAAAGCACCTGTGGTCCTCAGTTATGGTATATTACAAACAACTAAAGTGGTTATAGTACCAATCCCACTCTCCTTCATTAGAAATCTAACAGCACAGGAGGTATTCCCTATAAAGAGTACTAAGTTTAATATCATACATATGACAAGTTACTCTGTATATTAATTAATTTTAGATTACAGTTTATATCACAATTTAACAGAGGATACGTATTTAAGGATAACAGCAACTCCTTATATTGAGACACTTTAGATATCTGTGCTTAGATGCTTGTGGTTATATTAGCTCATTAAGGGGTCTCCTGAGTAAACAAAAGCTTAAACAGCACCTGTGGTATATTCCAAAAAACTAAAGTGATTATAGTACCAATCCCACACTCCTTCATTGAAAACCTAACAGCACAAGCTATCTATAGCATAAAATAGTTCACTCTTAGTAATTGGCTTTTATATTTCTATGGTATTGATTAGACCGCAATTAGTGCAAAAAATTCATTCCTCACCATGAGCAACAAGTGGCACTTACACAATGTGATACAAATCAACACAACAGTAATAGGGCAAAGCAGTCAAATATATTAGATATATCGCAGGGGTTCAAGATAGCCAGCAACCTGTATTTGATAGACAATATAGCTAATGCTAATCCTCTTAAACCTCCCCCCTATATGTAGATCACACTGCTTCAAGGCAATCCCCCTAGATCTACCCTCAAAAGATTCTCACTATCAGCATTTCATTGGTCTCAAAAGTAAATGGTTCCTCCTAACAATATTAAAAATCAGCGTCAGTTAAACGCGCATTCCGGAGCAATATCGCACCTTTATCAAGAGCTGCCAAGTTTCCCATAGAAGCGTACATATTTAGCTTGACTGATACTAAGTGGGAATAAAAGAACGCAGGATTGTGTGACATGTCATAATTGCCTGGAGATAAGAACGTATGTCTCTTTAAAAAAAAAACAAAAAAACTATGGTACTCTGCCTTGGTTTCTGACATCATTCTATTCTAGTAAATACCATTATGCCACACCCAGGGGAATGTTTAACATTATGTGTCCAATAAGACATTATATGATTCTATCTGTTACTGAGACTGACCTGAAGATCTTCCATCAGATTAAGCTTTAGTGTTTGACTTTGCTTTAACATTTTTCTTTTTATGAGTGAATTAATACAATACCGCTACTCCCACATTACAGACTACTTCAATAAATGATAATGTATTTTCCTGGAATCTAAAATGGGAACAATGCAGGTACATTTTGTAAATGTAATGGACAGAGATATCTATGATGTCTAATGCTTAAATATTATTCAGATATATTATATTGTTTCAGTTATGAAGGATGGGGTTATAACTTTTTAATTATATATTTATATTATGTATTTCATAGAAAAAGACACGTTGATTTGAATAGAAGTTTGGCATTGCTAAACATACAATTTAGCACAGCTCTAAAACATGACAATTCTGAAGACATGGAAGCTCCATCAGCAGCAGATAGTACTCTGAATTATATACTCAGAGAGTATATAAGAGCTCAGAGAGTGCACGGCAATTCTAAATGTGATCTGCCCCCAAGATAGATGCAGGCCACAATGCTCTCCCACTGGGCCTCAGGAATCCAGTTTCCCTGCTCTATCAGACCACTAAGGATCCAGACCAGAGTGCACTCCACTGTACCACCAATGATAACAGCTGCTTACTTTCAAAAGGTAAGCAGGATGCAGGAAAAGAGCAGCATTTGTTCTGAATGCTCGGTCAAATGCATCTCTACAAAATAACTTTGTACCAACCTCTCTCACACATTCTGTCTTAGAGCACAGCTAAAAAAAGGAGTGTGCTAAGATCCAACATGACCACAAAATAAAAATTTTAATATTAACACTTAAAATAGCACTATAGTGAGGATGTCCTAGTGGTGGAGTGGAGCTGCTGGTTTAAAGGTAAGTAACAGGTTTATTCAGATACAAGGGGGCTGTCATTGTAAAGTTTGATAGACCCTCAAGTGTTTCGGCAATGAATTATATTTGCACTGACGATCAGGTAAAACACATGTTAAAATAACATATGGTAACAAAGGCTTTGACATGCAATATCTGTTGAACACATGACAATTTCCATGAACATTTTGGATACAGATTTTATGCCTTAACACTACACTATGTACACTCATATTATAGTACAAGAGACTATAACAGTAAATAAAGCCTATCCCCTATAGGAAGACTGCATTGCTTTACAATTATAGAAATTGTATATTTAACCCCTTAAGGACACATGACATGTGTGACATGTCATGATTCCCTTTTATTCCAGAAGTTTGGTCCTTAAGGGGTTAAAGGCAAAGAAGCTTAAACAAGCTTACAAACTATGAGGATTTGAGATAGGTGGTGCATACCCAAGGATTCAAATCAGTGTTTCTCAGTTCTAAGACATGAACATTACCAGTGCCATAATCAGCCAATTGATAACAGGCATTTATCCCCATGATGATAAATGCATGCCTCCATGTGTGTTTAACCTAGATTGTTTCAGAAGTTATAGTATATGGAATATCTCCTACACATTCTGTTTTAGGGTCCAAGTGAAAACAAAGAGTATGCTGAGGTTCTACTTGACTAGAATATACTATTTATAACTTAAAAGAACAATATACAGACAGGAACTCAAATGTGTATTCATGACCCTATAGTGTTAAAAACACCATTTAGGTGGCTTTCCCACCCTGGCCCCCTTTAAAAGGTAATAAAACTTACCTCCGGTGCTGCCCCGCTCCCGATCTGCCTCCTTGACTGACATCATCAGAATTGATGATCTCAGCCAATTCAGTGCTTTCCCATAGGAAAATCATTGAACTGGCTGAGATCATCAAGGAGGCAGAATGGGGCCAAATGCAGCACTAACCTAAGAAGCACCTCCAGTGGCCATCTGAAGAGTGTCCCTAGGCTGTAATGTTATCTGAAAAGGCAATGTTTACAGCAAAATGCCTACAGGAACTGAATATACTCACCAGAACAACTACATTAAGCTGTAGTTGTTCTGGTGACTATAGTGTCCCTTTAAAAAATATCATACCAAGAACACCTTAAAATAATCTGAAATCTTAAAGCAAGTAGCCATATGCAAGAGTTTCCCATGGGCCCCAAACATGTGAATGTATTTATGTAATGCTGCACATACACAGTATTATATTGTGTTTTGTAGCAGAAGTAAAGGCTTGCACACTATGCACATTATTGCATTTTACTGCTTCCCGTGGTGCTGACTATAATCAGGGCTAGCTGGTTAATTAGTAGGTGGTTAAATATGGGCTGTTTTTTGCTGTGTTGTTGCTTATTTTATGTAATTAACATTTTGAGCTCCAACATATTACATTTTAGTTATTTGTCTAAGAAATATAAAGGAACGTAAAACATTGTTTACATTCCCAGCAGATCCCTTTTTCTGTATCCTGCGCGTGCTGAGTGCATGTAAACTAATATGCTTTATACGAAATATGCTTTTTTCTGGACTTTGTTGCTATATACAATCAAAGTCTATCATTTTATAATATGTTTATTTTTTTAAATTGCTGGTTCTTTACAGTGCAATATAAAAAATGTTTATTTTTTTTTTCCCCCAATCTTTCTTTTATTGAGTTATCAAAAATCACATTACTGAAAAAAATATAAAGTAGTCATAACAGGTGTATACATGTCAAGAATGCAATGATAATTCACAATGATATGTATACTCCTATGCAGGCCAGCCTCATTAAAAAAAAAAAAAAATACATAAAAGAAAACAAGCTAGGCAAACATGTCTAGATGTTTGGAAGTCATAATAAAAATGCTATACTGAAGAAACACTATAAATTTATAAAAAGGCTATATTCAAATCTGGAAGGATGTGCTACACTTGGGTCAATAGGCTAGGGAGCTTGTCTAAAACATAGAGATTAAAGAGAATACCTCTTAGTTGGTCAGGCTAGATAGACAAATATAAACATTGTTCCTAGAGGATGCCTGTATACAAATAAATCCTTCTAGACATGAGAGAAAAGCTAGGTTTAAATACAATAAAACAAAACTTGGTGTTTTCATTTATGAGACAAAATAGCTTTGGAATCGCTGGGTACATAAAAAAAACCAAAAAAACACATAGTTATCCCTACACTAGAATCAGGACAGTAACTCATAGTTAAGCCAAATCTTCACTGTCAAGAGATCAGTGGTTAATCCGATACCACAGGTAGGCCATAGGAAACAGTCCATCCCCAGGTCAGGCAAGATGTCACCTCACTTCTCCAAACTGTCCCACAAGAAGAGCCAGGCTGTATACTCATGGACCATGGTAGGTCTGCTGTACCAGGGTTCTTCATCTCCCTGAGCCCAGGCCTTAACAGGAGCCAGTACAGCATTTCCAAGAACACCTTTTTTTCCAGTCAATAGGTCATGGCCCTTTCGGCGCTCTGGAGTTCGGAGGATCTTCCAGGTATTGGGCAGTTGGTTGGAGGTACCTCCAGGTGGGCCCCTAGCCCAGAGCAATGTTGATGAACTGGAATAGCATTCCTGTGTTCCTGAGTAGCAGGCAGAGCATTGATGTGAGATCTGTGATTAATTCACTCCCAAAAATCCAGACAAAGCTTATCAAATCGAGCTACAAAGTGTTCTCTCCACCTCTGGGTCTCTAAGCTCTCCTGAAACTGCAGAGGCCGAGGCGTGATGGCCATCAACATGGGTTCTGATTTGGCAGGAGATTTTATTTATGCAGAGTGGTAGGTTTCCCCAATGGGGACCAGGAAAACCCCTGCCGGTCCAGATGGGGAACTGCAGGCGACAGATGGGTTAATTAAAAATCTAGGCAGCATTGTTGGGAAGTAGAGTTTCACTGTAGGATGATGGATAACGAGCATCCACAAGCTCCCACTCAATATAGTGACTTCCACCGATCACTCAAGGATGCCCATTAAAAATCTAGGTAGCATTGTTGGGAAGTAGAGTTTCACCATAGGATGATGGATAACAAGCATCCACAAGCTCCCACTCACTCAAGGATTGATTAGGCTCAGATGTGCAGGAGCTGTTTAGAACACATCTGGCCATCTTTGCTGCCAGGCCGCACTATGAAAAAAAGTGAAAACTGTCATGAAGATACCGAATTATGCAAAAAATTTTTTTCCAAATGGATCGATTTGAAGTAAACCACATTTATCGGCATGCGCAAGTCTATTATCTAAACCAATGGTAGGCAACTTTCGGCACTCCGGTTGTTGTGGATTCCCCTGATGCTTTGCCAGCATTATGGTTGTAAGAGCATTATGGGAGATGTAGTCCACAACATCTGGTGTCTCAAAGGTTGCCTAACTCTGATTTAACTCAACGACAGTGTATAAATATGTAATACAGTCAATAGGGTATATATATTATTCTGTGGATTTTATTTGTTTACATAACATTTCTCTTCTGGGAATAGAACACAGTTCATTTTTGCATACTTCCATTATATGTGTCGAATGCTTTAGAATATATTGATCTTAATTCAATATTTGTCAAGACATTAGCAAAATGAAAGCCTCATGAAAACCCAAGACCGCTAAAATACAGATATGTCAATTTTGTAATCTCTTGTTTGCCATATGAACGGTGAAGAAATGATCTGTGGGCAAATGGTAAGGTTGAAGTTTTATTTATAGACTTTGAATTCCCAATGTCCTTTAAATGTAACCACGTATGCATTTTGAGAAGATCATGGAATATATTGATGATTTATATTACACAGAGTACCTTCTATATTAATTCTAAGCTGCTCTTCACATGACCAGTTTCTATTTGTTTGGTTGATTTCACCTTCTTAGCAAAATAAAAAACAAAATGCCCTTGACTTGTAAAATACTGTTTTAGGACACTCAGAATTCAATTTGTTAAATTGTTGAGTCAAACTAAAGGATTTTTTAATGTCTACTTGAAGTACAAAGCAAGATTTATTGTGAGCTCAGAGTATGATGGATTCTGTTTGAGATTTTTTTCCTTCTTTGAACTAGCTCATTAATGTAACTTACTGTGTGTGCGGCTTATATGACTGCAATTCCTCTGAGTGACACATTAATATATTGGAATGTTGGCATGTTTATTAAAAAAAAGATGTTTTCTTAAAATGCAGTTTCCTTTAGAAGGATGGACACTTAACTAAAATTAAAAGTGCTGACATTTCCATTTATTATAGCATACAAGTCATTTCTTTTTATATGTTTAAATCTCATTTCAAGATATATTTAATCCATCCTTGTTTTAGTAAAACCTTGGTTAACAAATTATTTTATACAGAATAAGAATTTTGTAAATGTATTAGAATCCATCTGTTCTCCTGTTCAATGCTGAGCGGTTGCGTGATGACATAGCACGCACGCATCCTGAGGCGGGGAGGTGGAGCTTAGGCGATGGAATGACCGTGAACAACAAGGACGGCTACAAGAACCCTGAGGAAGTGTGTAAACAGAGGAACGGTTATTGCTTCATGCAGAGCTAGGTTCAAAATAAAGACAAACACTTAAAAGCAGAAGTCTGCAGAAATTAAATCGCTTCGAAAAGATAAGTACACTCAAGAAAGTGATAGTTTCAAATATACCAAAATGGCCGCTCAATGCTAGCTTGGCAAGAATGTAGAAAGATTACAATAGTATTATATTTTTACTTTAGCAAGATTTCACTAAATACCACAAAAACACAAATACCACAAAAACAGAAGAGACACTGGCAAAAGATTAATTGTTTTAAATCATTTAAATCGATGTCCAATGGTAGTTTTGGGCTAAAATGTGGCTGGCAATGTAAAGGAAAAGCAGCACCTGCAAGAGATTAATTGATATTAAACAAACTGAAAATGGCTGTTAGTTTGGAAAATATTGCAATTAAAAACAAGACGAAAAAAAAAACCAAGCAGATAGGGGAGTGAAGAGAAATAAGGTGGAAAAAATAAATATAGTACTACATAATTTGAAAACTTCTAAGAGAAGCAAACTTGAGCAATAAAAAGGGGGTGGGTAAACTAGAGTAGTTACTCAAGATTATCACCTCCATCTTAACTCCTATCACCTGACTTCAATAGAAAGATCTATTAAATAATCCCAGACTATGACTACTTAATCCATAGTGAAGATGCCTGCAAAAAAAAAGAAAGAAAAAAGGATCAAAAATCCGAAAAAGAACCATCAAAATTTTTTTTCACCTGTAACTAAACTGACAAAAGAAAAAAAAAAAAAGATAATTCATCTTTTTCCTCATCAAGATGTAAAGAATCTATGCAAAGCTCCTCTAGCCAAACTGAAAATTATATCACAGGAGACTTTCTGAAAAACTGTTTGGAAATGCTACTTGAAGCAATAACCGATCAACTCAACAAAAACTCTGAAGAGATTAAAAATCAGCTAAAAGATATATCTGAAAAAATAAAAGTAAATGAAGAAAAAATTATAACTTTAGAATATAATGGAAAAGTATTGAAAGACCAAAATGAACAACTTAATCTGGGGATTATGGAAGGCAAAATAGGAGACTTAAAGGATTGCACAAGACGCAATAATCTAAGAATAAGAAATGTTCCAGAGACAGTTATAAAAGAACAAATTCCAGAGTTCTTAGATAAGTTATGGTCAGCATTGAAGATAGAAGTACCAAAATACAATATTAACATAGAAAGATATCATTAATTATTTGAACCGAAAGCTATACCACAACAACTACCAATCATTCCAGTTTAAAGAAGCAATATGACATGCTACTCGAGCTAAAATATCCTTGGAAGAGGAGTTTAAAAATATAATTATATTTCAAGACTTATAATTTTTTACAAGGTCACAGAGAAAAACATTTACTGTGGTAACAAGTTCTTTGTGGAGTTTAAACATAAAATACTCATGGAGTTACCCTAACAAGATAAAGATTATTACAGAAGGACATACTGAGACTTTTGAATCTCCAAAACAGATTGAAGACTGGCTTGCAAGAAAAAATAAGCTTATACTCTCCCCTGCATAACTAAAAAGATGGAAGATAAAGACAAAATGTTTAAGAGTTGAGAGGGAAGATGAATAAGACAGAAAAATGAACAATGAAGGAAAAGGGAAGAGAAGAGAAAATAATAGAAAAATGAAATACTAAAATACTTTTTTTTTCTTATCTCTATATAGGATTTAAAATTTGTATTCACTACAACAAAGTAGAAGGTAAATAAGTTAGAAAGAAAGACTCACATAAACACTATATTTTAATATAATAAAATGTAAAAGAGGGAGAGGGAGAGGGAGAGGGAAAGGAAGAAGGGAAAGAGTAAAGAAATGGGTAAAATAATTAGGAGAAATATATATTAAACACAATAGTCAACGAATGAAAGTCACAAATAGATGAGGAAGAGAATAGAAAGAGAAATAAATAGAAAGAACACAAATAGGAAGAAAAAAAAACCAAACAATTTAGAGAAAGGGAAGGGGAAAGAAAGGAAAAACGAATACACTGAAATAGATCAAATACATCACCATATATTCTTCAACACTTAAATATACACATAACACAATTTTGTAAATTACACTTCAAGTAAATCAATTAATGTACGATAGATTACCAACAGATAGAGAAAAGTGCAGTAAGGGAGGAGAATATAGTAAAAGAATAGAGTAGGGAGAAAGAAATGAGGTTTAAATTTATAAAGTAAAAGAGGAAAAGGAAGGAGAAATAAGAGGGGTTCTTCTTTTTTTCTCTCTCTCTCTTTTCTCTGATTTATCGTCATGTCCCCCTTTGATCGAATATCCTCATATATTATAACAGAAAAGATAGGAAAAATAGATTCACACTTATGTAGAAGGGACACGTAGCAAAGTAGCAAGACACTTCTAAAATAGCAAAGATATAAAAATATAATATAAGTATATTTATTAATTACGGTTTAAGGAGCAAGACAGTTGGAAAGAAGGAAGTAAATAAGAAAAGAGAGAGTGAAAGGAAGAAGGGAGAGTAGAAGAAAAGAAGAGATAGGGGAAAAGAACAGGGAGTGAGAGAGTGAATAATCCCTCACTCCAAGAATTTACATTTTACTCATGGCCTCATATTCACACTCCAGATTAGAATTATTTTTGGGAGAAATAAAGTTAATAGAAAGACCGAATAAAATAGAAATTAAACCAGCAACATGGTCAAATCATAATAGTGTAACTTTAGAGTTAAATAAAACCAAACATAGAAGAAATTATAATACAACCTGGAGACTCGATGAAACTCTGATACAGAATAAGGAATATAAGGACCATATAGACAAAATGACAAAGTTTTATTTCCAAGAAAACAATAATGGACAGGTAGAGGATGATACTCTTTGGTACTCTTATAAAGCCGTAATTAGAGGCCACTGTATTAAGCTTAAGAAACTACGAGATAAGAGAAATGGAGCAAGTTTAACAAGTCTTCATATTTTATTATATAATTTATCTAAAGAAAATCATGTCAATCCGTCTAGGAAGATTCAGCTGAAAATAGTGAATATTAAAATAGAGATTCAAAATAAGACCTTTGATAAAATTAAGAAAAATTTGTCAAAATTAAATACTACCACAAATATAATAGAGCTGACAAGATACTGACCAATATGCTTAAAAAAAGAAATACAATTAATTTAGTTGACAGAATTATTGTAAATGATAAAATATGTTTATCACCTGAGGAAATAGGGCAAGCTTTTAACGAATATTACGCAAAATTGTATAATCTCTCAGATATAACTCTGCTAGATATGATTAAAGAATATATCAAATTGGCTAATCTATCTAAATTAACAAATTTACAATTAAGCATTTTAAATAAAGACATTTTGGAGGAAGAGCTTATAAGAGCTATTGATAGGCAAGAGAACTATAAAACTCCAGGACCGGATAGATTTGGGAACAGATTTTATAAGGAGATAAAAGTTCAAACAATCAGTCATCTAAAGAATACTTTTAATAATGCTGTCTCTAAAGGAAGGTTCCCAAATGAAATGCTGAAAGCAAACATTTTACCAGTACTAAAACCTGTGAAAGATCCAACAAATGTCAAAAGCTACTGTCCAATATCGTTAATAAACATAGACATTAAGTTATTCTCTTCTATCATCGCCTACAGAATGAAAGAAGTTTTGAAATGTTTAGTTAATTCTGATCAAATAGGCTTTGTACCGGAAAGAATGGCAAATAATAATATGAGAAGATTGATTGATGTATTAGATAAATCGCAACAGAATCCAAGCCACATGCTGATCCTGTCACTAGACGCCGAAAAGGCCTTTGACAGGGTCAGATGGAATTTTATGGAACATACTTTGGAAGCATTTGGAGTATCAGGTTAACTGCTATAATGGCACTATATAGAGATCCAATGGCTAGAACAATTGGACCTAACATATGCTCAAACTGGTTCAATCTAAAAATGGGACCAGACATGGATGCCCATTATATCCCATTCTATATATATTAACTATAGAAGTATTGGCAAAAAGAATCAGACAGAGTACAGAGATTAAAGGTTTAAAAAAAATAAAAAAATTAAGGCTTTCACTCTACACTGATGATACAGTTTTGTACTTAACCAATCCATCTACTTCCCTGTCAACTGTGATGTCAGAAATAGATTTATATAGTGCAGTTTCAAACTATAAACTAAATAAAACAAAATCATATGCACTATATATTAACATATCTAAAAAAAAGACATAGATATCTATCAAGAAACTTATGGTTTTTTAAATGCAAAAACATTTATATATCTGGGAATTAAAATCTGCAAGAATATAAATAGTATTATGTGAATAAACTTTATAGATCTCCTAAAAGAAACTAATAAAAACCTAAAAGAATGGAGGAAATTAGAAATTTCCTGGGGGGGAGAATAAATACTCTGAAATCATACATCCTCCCGAAATGGATATACTTGTTTAGGATGCTCCATCTAGCCATCCCGATGCCATGGTTAGAAAAGGTAGGAACTGCCTTTTCAAATTTTGTGTGGCAAGGGAAAAAAACCCAGGAAAGAAACCTCACTGTTATCTAGAGGAATACAAAATGGGGGATTGGGCTATCTAAATATAACAAAATATAATAAGGCTGGTATAACTATGCATGTAATGACATGTCAAATAGAGCAAAACAAAACAGAAGCTTGGCTAAATATAGAACTGGAAGCTAGTCAATTGAAGGACTCTGTTGATTTAATATGGAACATAAAAAAATTTAATGTATCCAACTCTTGTACTCTGAATCAAATTATACCAATATGGCATAAAATTAATAAGAAAATAGACATGGAAAATAAAATCTTTGACTTTCAAAGTTTGAACTCACTAGAAACAATAATGAAGAACATTTCCTTAAATACATGGAAAGCCAAACATATAAAAAACAATCAAAGATTTAGTTCGAGCTAATAAAATAAAATATTTTAATATGTTGGTAGAAGATTTTCACTTGACAGGCAAGGATATTTTTACTTATATCAGGGTTACACATTTTATGGAGAAAGTCATATTAGTATCAGAAGGAAATCTGTATAAAATAACAAAAACAATATTACAGCAGAATAAAGTAAAACAGCTTTTCTCCAGATGTGTTAAACTACTAGAAGAAAATAATATCATAGAAACACCTACAGCCATTAGAGAATGGAATAAAGATTTAAGAATAAAAATAGATGAAAAAGATTGGGTATCTTCTTTATATAATATTAATAAATATGTTCACTCACTTATGTTGATAGAAACCCATTATAACTGATCAATTTATGGCATATGACTCCAGGAGTGAGTGAGGAATGTTGGAATTGTAGGGAAGAGAAAGGGAGCTATGTACATATGTGGTGGACATGCAAAAAAGTGTTTGTTGTGTGGCAGTGGGTTCAAAATATTATATAAAAACTGTGTGATGTAAAACTCCAGAAATAATGCTATTGCATATATATTGGTCTAAAATAAGGAAGATAGATCAATTTTTGATAACCCATTGCTTGACAGCTGCAAAGATAGTGATAGCAAGAAATTGCAAAGGAGAAAATGTTTTTACCATTAACCAAATATGTTCACAATTATTATACCAAATTAAAATGGAAAAGGACTATTTTAAAGGTCCAAGTAAGACCTCTTGCATATGGGAAAAATGGGAAAAAGAATTACGTATCTTATCTAATTAAGATCAGATTAAGAAGAGAAAAAGGATAATTTGATTGATGGAGGACTCTTGCTGACAAAAACGGGTGGAGGTTGCTACTGTGCAGGGGGGTAATACTGGCTCACTAAGATGGTAATAAGAAGAATAAAGGGATACCTGATGCAATCAGAAGAATATAGGGATACCTGATGTAGAAGTGATGAAGTTCTTGTGTGCCCACCGTTTGTGTGTGTTATGTACTGATGTCGTACATCCTTTGATATTGGATATTGAAGAAAAAATATAATAAAAAGAATTAAAAAAAAAAAAAAGAATCCATCTGTGCTCCGATTTCCCAATCTCATTGAGTTGTTTGTAACATGCATTATAAGTATATGTTTGCAGTCAGTGGATTTATACTGGAAGATGGAAATTGATTGGTGCAAGATAGCCACACTCCACCTAGTGTTCATCAGGTTTTGTTATGTTGTGATGCATATGCCGTTACAAAGACCAACAATCCTTATCATCAGACACAGAGGTCTCCAGGACAAAATAAAATCCAATATGACAGCCAAAGTGAGGGAGTTATTCAAATGAAAAAAACAAAATATTGCTTTAATAAAAATATATATATATATTATTCTTTTTATTTTTTGGGTTGAAGTAACCCTTACTGACACACGCTCTTAAAAAAAGAAAAGTAAAATTCACCTGTAATCCAGTGCCAAGGCCAAGTTCTCATAACGTCACCCACCTCACTGCAGACTGAGAGAAGACTTAGGGTACTATGGAGTGGGTTATTGTACCACCATTGGAGTCCTTTGTTAACATGCTATAAAGTGGATATATGCTGAAGTGGTATTGAAGTGCACATGGTTCTTGGAGAAATCATTTTAGTAGAATAAAGCTAAAGACAATAGTCTGAAATCTTAGATTCAAATATAACAAACAAACATTATCAACCAACAACACCTATGATATTGCCATGCAAGTACTTTATGTGCTTTTATTTTTTTGTATTTGGTGTCAAGATTTTAAGTATCGTAGTGGTGGCACACTCAGCCAAGGCCAGCTACAAACAGTTAAAGTTACTCCAAGTTGGTTAAAACAGAAGTACAGTAATGGGATATCAATAACTAAAATAATCATTATGTAGAGAGTTCAAACAACCAAAGATCTTGTTCTGCTGGCTTATTCAGTGCAAAGCTGAATCTAGAACATGGACATTTTAAAGGGACATTTCAGACCCCTAAAGCACTCCAGCTTGCTTGAAGAGTGTGTTCTCTTTTTTAATTTTACACAAATACAGATTTCCATAGAAATTGGCACTTTTAAATTAACCTTTTTATACACAATGGCTGTCATTCAGACAAAAGGTTGTGTTACTTCCTGGTTGGTTTTCTCAATGGAGCTAAACTGAAGAACCAGCAATTACTCAGAGCAACGACTTCTCATTGAGCTGCATTGGGAATTGTCTGTGATTGGACAGCCACAGAACATCTGGGCAGTTAAAGAGTGGAAGGGCTTGCAATGGCTGTAGACAAGAGATCTGTTGCTTTTGCAAGCTGCTTTTTTATATGAGCCCAATAATAAATGCCCAATTAAAACACTCATTTTTATTTATTTTCCATTTTGGATAGAGTTTCCCTTTAATTCAGCTAGTAAGGAATACTAATATAGAATATGTAATTCAAATTAAATATTTGGGTTATCATCATTTTTGGACTAATCCCCTACCTAGACTGGCAGTAGTGAAATAAATAATTTTTCTACTTTGTTTTCAGTATTCCGTCTGCTGTACATCAGTAACTGTTTAAAGACTAAATTATGTCACTTTGGCATTATGACAATCGCAGTTTATTTAGCTTTCACAGATTTATTCAGCCACACAATCATTCTTTGAGTGACTTGTGATGGACCGCCTGGCACTTCGACTGAGTGCCTCCACCAATTGATGCTCCTAGTGCTCACTGAGGAATTCCAGCACTCCACCAGACACCATAAGCACCCACTTCCAGCAATGCAGTTGTGCCGGGGTCTTGTCATCTTTCACCCACCCTGGACCCAAGACCAGGATCCAGCTTCCAGTGGGCAGACTTCTCCTACTCCCAGAGAGCGTAGGAGGAACAGCTCTTATAAGAGCTAGTGATTATAATCCCTGGGGAGTATAGTGATATAGCAATCCCCAGGATAGATACAGCTGTTTCCCCCAGAGACGAGACTCTATGTTGAGGGTAAGCAGGAACAGAATTTTAATGGAGGCACACGGGCCTTTTATGCAAGTTTCCCAACAAGGGTGACACCCAGGTGGACCTTGTTGGGCACAGGGACACAAAGTGAATAAACCAATAACAACAGAGTCATACAGTGAGACACTCCTATACTTAAACAATAGAATCCCTCCTCTGTGCTTGGGAGATTTTAATTGAATCAGGAACTGTACTAATCTAACTCAATTATCTCCAAGCACAGAAAAACCTACAATTTTATGAAACCCCAAAAAGTACCTTAAAAACACATAAAACCCCATAACCCCAGTTACATTCCCTTCTGGACATTGCAGTATGAGGTAGGGTTTTCTGGTGGGTGATAGGATGAGCGTGTCAGCCTATAAATGGTTTCTCTTTGAGAGAAATAATATCTACCTTCTCCAGCCGTCCACTACTCCACTACTAATAGTACCTACCTACTTCAGCGCTCCACTACTCCAGCCCTCCGCTCAGAGGCGTAACTAGAAACTAAGGATGCCCCGGTATGAAAATTGCCCTGGGGCCCCCACATACATCTACCTCCTACTACACACATCCCGGCCCCCCACACATGCAGACACATACATACAGACACACACACATACCTACATACAGGCACATGTAGATACACACACACATACACTCAGACATAGACACACATACACTCACAGACACATAGACACTCACACACACATGCACACACACTGACCCACACATACACACACTGAGACGCACATACACTTACAGACACACTCACAGACAAACATACACTTACAGACACATACACTTACAGACACACACACACATACACTCAGACACACACATACACACTGAGACACACATGCACTTACAGACACACAGACACACACACACACACACACACACACTCAGACACACATACAGATGCGCATGTCAGATGCGGCGAGGGAGCTGTGTTCTCTCTGCTCCCTCATGGTCTGTCTGCTGACGTAATATTTAGGCTCCCTTAATCAGCAAATGGAGCGCGAGGGAGCAGAGCACAGAGAACACATCTCCCTGCATCTGACAGGAACTCTGCCACCCGCTGGGGGGGGAATTCCATTAGTTGGCCAGCAGGCCACCTCTTGGGCCCCCCTATGAACTTACATTTTTTTGGCGCATATTTAAAAAATATATATTATGTAGTTTAATATGCCACACTTGAGTTTACAATAAATAAAAAACAAAATACAGCTTCTCCAGATATTGGTGCGATTATTATATCATTATTTATATTGGATTGGAGTAACCATATCACAGTACCAAACCACAATCAAACTGTTTATTAAATTGAGTATATTTAGTTGATAAGGACTATTGTTTTCACAGAAATGGGTCTGCTCCATATACACAATAAAGAGATTTACTTAAAAAGGTGCACAATTTGCTTCCATTGTTATACGTTTAGTCAGGAGATGTATAGGCAAGTGTCTGCTCCATAAATTAAATACATTAATAAATGAAAAAAGTGTGAAAAAAACCAAAAGATTTAAAGAACTAAACAGTGACTGATCAACAACAACTACTAAGCATATGTTGAATAGCCAGTGGTCATTATCCTTAAGCAGTAGAATAATTCAAAGTTACATAAATTGTCAATCCAGTTCGTCCCATTTGATCTTGTCTTGTTTGATCTCTCTAATGTGTTGCAGTACATCCCTTGTATCCTTTAAACGGGCTGGACACTAATCTTGAAAATACTGTTTTATTGAAAAGAATACCATGTGACACTTTGACATCATTAGATTTGTCTATATATATACAATCACCCCACCCGTATCAAATTATTTTATGACTATTTCACTACTATTTCACATTACGCTTTAGTTACTGTACAGCTCTTTTCTCGTAAAATGTTATACTAGAAATAAAAGGTAGTACACAAATAAAAGGCAGTAGCAATTTTATTTGTTTCTTTCTCAAAATGGTAACATGAAATTTTATAAAATTGTTCTCAACCATTTTTAGATAAGTATCCAGTATTGAACCCCTACTATTACCTGCATAAAAATAAGAGCATGACTTAAGGTCAGTAGTAATTTGTCTCCCTACAACTGTGTTTTTCAACTAACATCAAAACAAAATTGTACGTGTCTGCACTTTAAAAGGGATAACGCTGAATCTGTACACAGAGCCAGACGTTCTTAGCAAACACATACTATTTTATATTATATACTGTATTTTCCATAGCTATAGCATGTTGACATAAGACATAAACCATAACTGCACTGATGCTTACACCCCACACACAATATAGCTATTTTTTTTAAGATGGTGCTACATTTTTGGTACATTTAAAAGCAGTACACCTGTCAGTTGAGAAAGACATTTAATATAGAAATGTACTTTAATTTACACATTTGATTGACATTTGGCTAACATAATATATAGCCTAGATTTAGTTTCTTATTCTTAGCCATGGAAATGGGCCAGACACTATCCAGGTTCTCTTGTGTTGGAAATGGTAGGTTCCCAGATTTCTGATAAATAGCTGTTAGGTTAAGAATATTTTATCTGATTGACATTCAAGATCCTTATTAATAATAATAATTATTCCAATGAGTCAGAAATATAATTATACAGCATTTGCACACAATGCTTTCAAACACAGCCACGGATGTCAAAGAACATTAGAAATCATCACCTTTTTTTATTACAATAGATTCCATTTAAAATAGATAGCCACTTTTGTATTTTGTCTCTAGCATGAGTGAAAAATGTACTGGTAAAAAATCAGGGAATAAAATTGCCATGCAATAATACATAATTAAGGGTTAATGGAGAGCATTCGGTAAATGGATACAGAAAGCATTTTCAGATTTTTCTTCTTTCAACATTTCATAGAAATATAAGAGGAAATAGAATTATACAGGGTTATTTGTGTAAAGATAATATACAGTGAATTTAAAGGGAATTTCTAATTTAAGGCCAGAGTAGCCAAACTGAGAAAATTTCTTCTTTGGTTATTTTTACCTTCAATTTGAAATGAACTATGAATTTATTCTGAACTCTCACTTTATTAAATAACCCTAAAAGTAAGTAAAGAAACAAATATTGATTGTTCATTTTATTGTAAAAAAATAAAAATTTTCAATAAAAACTATTTGAAAATAAGAAATTTTTGTGTTCCTGGATAGCCATTACAGTATTTCCATATGTTCTTAGAACCCAAAGAGCACAGGAAACAAACTAATGCAAACATACAAACAATTTATTCAGATGCACCAAGACTATAGTCCCAAAAGAGCACATATTAATGAAGTTCTTGGAAGCAGCCAGGCAGCTAGGAACATGCAGTGCAGTTGTGGAGGTAGCTTCCACAGTTTTTGAAACCCCAGCATAATAACAAACACTCTGAGTTCTACTTTTCAGACCCACTTTAGGGATAACAAGATGGTGAATAGATGGACAAAATGCCATAAAACCATAATATTATGCGTAGGCCTTTGAGGTTGAGGAAGGTTCCATGTGTGATGTATGGACTGTTGGGTTGTGTATGAGTATGAGTGTATGAGTTGCATATTGTGATTTATGGGTGGTTGGGCTGTGGATGATGCACTTTCTTTCTGGTACTCCCCTTCCTGTTCCTGTTAGCAGTTTGTAAAATGTTCGAGGGATTTGAAATCGCAGCTACAGAAACCCTGTGTAACAAGGCCGCAATATAAGGAACCTTTTATATGTGGTTTAATAAAGTGAGTACTTGGTTATACAGAAATAATTGACTGGTTTGTACAAGACCTCAGAAACATCAAAGTATTTTAAATGCTACACCATGAAGATGTAAACATTTCTTTGTATAGACATATAGACATGAGAGATGTAGACCGTGGAGCAGAGCAGGTGGATGCCAGGTGGGCTAAAGTATTCAAAGACCTCCATAACCTAATATGACTTCAATAACATGAAGCTGAAACGGGGGGGCTGAAGTGTTCCTTTGATATAATATGATATTGATATTGAATTTGCTTAATGTGCTCATTCATGAATGTATAATAGCTATGTAAAGCATCCTGGATTGGGCACATGTATACAATATTTGAAATAAAGAAATACGCATAACAAAGAGAGAAGAAAAAACTATTACATGTGGAAAAACAAAAAAAAAGATTGACTTCAATAATTCACCAGTCTAAACAATAAACCACTGTATATAGTTTTGTCTGTCATCCCAATCACTTGTCATATAATTGATTTCATAATTTGAAGTGTAGAATTTGATAAACACAAATTCCAATACTTTTGACCACGATAAAGTAGTATTTCAGTAAATTGTATGCGTGTGGTCTGTGGTTACAAAGTAAACAAGGAAATGTTTTTACAGCACTTCAAAAATGCATATTCAATATAGCGATTCCTGTAACAGATAACAAACATTGCCGTTTCCTCCAACACTGTTTAACAAAATATGCCCATTACGCATTCTGTTCCTCTGATGGCAATCTATTTCAAATGAGTTGTGTGCATTTATCATTCCTGTATCCTCGCATGCAAGCATCAATAACATTTTAAGGATAAACTTACTTTAATGCAGGTGAGACAATTAAGGAGGGGAACAGGGACTGAGGAAATGTACAGGGGCTGAGGGGGACAGGGCTGAGGAAGAGGGACAGGAGCTTAGGAGGGTTGGCAGGGGCTGAGGAAAGGGACAAGGGCTGAGGGGGACAGGGGCTGAGGGGGACAGGGCTGAGGGGGACAGGAGCGTAGGAGGGGGAGCAGGGACTGGGGAAGGGGGACAGGTCTGAGGAAAGGGACAGGGACTGAGGAAAGGGAAAGGTGCTGAGGAAGAGGACAGGGGCTCAGCAAAGGGACAGGGACTGAGGAAAGGGAAAGGTGCTGAGGAAGAGGACAGGGGCTCAGCAAAGGGACAGGGGCTGAGGAAGATGGACAGGAGCTTAGGAGGGGGGCAGGGGCTGAGGGGGACAAGGCTGAGGAAAGGGACAGGGGCTGAGGGGAACAGGGGCTGAGGAAAGGGACAGGGACTGAGGAAGGGGATAAAAAAACAACAACCTAAAGTGCATTCCCCCCCTTCTGAGGCTTACTTGGGCCAGGAGGGATGGAACAGGATCTGGAGCCTGCAGCCTGCAGCCTGCAGCCTGCAGTCAGTGGAGTCGGCCGGCCTCTCCTGATGATGTCAGGAGGAGGGGCCATGACTTCCTCTGCTCTTTTCCCAGACTCCCCAGCGGTCCTGGCAGAAGAGCAGTGAAAGTCACACCCCATCCTCCTGACATCATCAGGAGAGGCCGGCCGACTCCACTGGCTGCAGACTGCAGGGAGAGAGGGGAGTTTAAAAATCTGAGTCCCCAGCCAGAGGCAGAGGATTTGGATTTGTGCTCCCCCCTGCTCTGGCGGCCGCTTGTGCCAACCCTGGGTCCCGCAGGACTAGTAACGGGAATGGGAGCCCTGCTTCAGGAGTCACCCAATGAGCTTGTGTGTTTGCTAAGACCCAAAAAGACCAGAGACTGCAACCTCATGGTAAATTTGGTGGTTCTTCCTAAAATAATCCCAATACCCATGGGCGTTCGCAGGAATTTTCCCCAGAGGGGGCATAATTGTAATGACATGACAGTGTCATGAAAGGGAAGGGGCATAGTCATTATCACATAAAGCCAGGGTGAATAGCGTTTTCACAACTGTGGTGTCAGGAATACATATTTGTATTCCTGACACTATAGTGTTCCTTTAAGCAAATTAAAGGAACATTCTGGTCACCATACAACTTCATCTAAATGAAAATGCTATGATGCCAGGAAGCCCCTGTGTGCTCTCTTTTTTTTAAGCGGTTAGACCGCTTTCAAATGGTTTAACCCCAGAAGCTTCCTCCAGCTCCTGATCTCCAGGTCGCTCAGTGGTATTCGGCTTCTGAAACAGAGTGTGAAATGGAGTGTGCTACCTGACACTCAGTAAATAAAAGTAAACACATTAACACTGACATTTTTTTTTTTTTACCAAAGTTTCCAGGTACCAAAGCGTTATGATGTGATGTCCAGAATAAAGTGGAGGGTTCACTTCACTTGTCCTTCCTGCTCCAATCTCCTTTTCTTCTCCTTCA
>OW240912.1:318564705-318612604 GCA_933207985.1 Pelobates cultripes | reverse complement strand
GTCTATATATCATATATACACATATATAATTATTATATTTTTTTTAATTAACACTAACTTTATTTATTTTTTTTGATTTTACACTAGCAGGGAGACTGCCTGTCAGCACAGGCAGTCCCCCTGCAGGCAGCACTATGGACACCTATTGTGACCATGTGATCGCTGTGTTATCCGATCACATGGCCACAGGGGTCCTAAATCAGTGTGGGGAGACTGCCTGGGCTGCAGGCAGTCTCCCCACAACCGGAGCCACGCTGATCGCTGCCGGGGGAACGACGGCGATCAGGTAAGTAACGGAAACCGTTAGGACGGTTCAGGACCGTCATCGGTCCGCAATGGGAAAATCCCGATGACGGTCCTGAACCGTCCTGGGTCGCGAAGGGGTTAAACTCAGTACCTTCCTGGTCTCTCTACAGCAACCGCGTTTTCCTGTTCATCATTACTGTTAGGGGCAATTGACATTTATATGTAGTAGTTTTGGTGCTTAATGTGCTTTTAAATAAGAATCCATAACTATTTATAACAAAGGCTACAAAAACATGATTTATTTATAGGTATTTCTTTTTTACATAAGAACACTGTTATTCAGGGATATCTGCCATTTAGTAAATTAACAGTTTGCATTGAGACCTACTACAACGTAGGTTATTATTTCCTGTTTCAGAACTGACTCTTGTTGCCCTCACTTGAAAATCATGGCAAAACAAGCTAACATTTTCATTACAAGTGCATGTGCGCTCAATAAGTGCTACTTATGTTTCCACTATCACATGTATAATGGATGGCCTACCATTCTATACAAAAACACTTTCTTATCATACCATAATTCTTTAGATTTCTTTATCCTTTGTAGAGTGTAACACAATTCCTCTTTTACAATCTCCTGCTAAAAAGAAAGTTAAATAAACACTAGAGTGCCTGAATACAAACATGTATTCCCAACACTATAGTGTTAAACTAACTATTTAGGTTCTCTTAAATGGTATGGGATAGGTGATTTTACTCACCTTTTTTATCATGCTGCAACGGTCTCAGATTTTATGGTGTTGAGTTCCTTCAATCTAACATGTTCATCAAGTGAATGAAATTTAGACAAAATCATGATTGCTAAGGAAAAGGTTCCACCTTATTAAAAGTGAGAAACCACGCTACAGTGGTTATGACGTGCCAGGATGACACATCATATCCACAATTGGTTTGACAGGGAAATGGAGGACTGGGCCAGACAGCTTCAGCAAGATGTAGTGGTTAAATTTCTCATTTTCTCAGTTTAAGCACTTTCTCAGATTAGGAATTTATCTTTAAGTGTTATCCTCTAAACTCCAAATGTGTGAAGTTGCTGAATGTGTGTGCTGTGTGTGTGTGCTGTATGTGTGTGCTGTATGTGTATGTGTGTGACAGTGCTGTATGTGTGTGCTGTGTATGTGTGGGTGCTGTATGTGTGTGCTGTGTGTGTGTGTGCTGTATGTGTGTGTGGGTGATGTATGTGTGTGTGTGCTGTATATGTGTGTGTGCTGTGTGTGTGTGTGTGCTGTATGTGTGTGTGTGCTGTATATGTGTGAGGGTGCTGTATGTGTGTGTGTGCTCTGTGTGTGTGGGTGCTGTATGTGTGTGCTGTGTGTGTGTGGGTGCTGTATGTGTGAAGGTGCTGTATGTGTGTGCTGTGTGTGTGCTGTATGTGTGTGAGGGTGCTGTATGTGTGTGTGTGCTGTGTGTGTGCGTGTGCTGCATGTGTGTGTGTGCTGTATGTGTGTGTGGGCTGTGTGTCTGTGTGTGCTGTATGTGTGTAGGCGCTGTGTGTGGGTGTGTGTGCTGTATGTGTGTGTTTGCTGTGTGGGTGCTGTGTGTCTGGGTGCTTTTTTCTGTATGTGTGTAGGTGCTGTGTGTGTGGGTGTGTGCTGTGTGGGTGCTGTGTGTCTGTGTGTGCTGTATGTGTGTGTGCTGTGTGGGTGCTGTGTGTGTGGGTGCTGTGTGCTGTATGTGTGTGGGTGATTGTGGGGGTGGAGGTGGGGGTACATTATTTAATATCCCCCCTCCCTTCTTACCTTATGTAGGGAGGGGGGATTCTTGTTCCTGCTGCTTTCCCTGGTGGTCCAGTGGAGCGTGAACTCTAGCCCCTTTGGGGCTAGAGTTCACTATCGCGAGATCTGAGCGTTGCCGCGGCAACGCTCAGAACTCGCGTGAGGAACCCAGCGGAGCTGCTGGTTGAGCTCCCCGGGTCCTCTCCTGCCTCCCTCCATGCTGCAGTGGGGAGGGAGGCTGAGAGCAGAGCCGGCGCTCGGATAGCGCTGGCTCTGCATGAGCCGACAGGGGAGATCCTGAGATCTCCCCTGCCGGTCTCACTCCATAGGCGTGCCGCGGGGATTAGGGTGTGCCCAGGCACACCCAGCACACCCCGTGTGCACGCCTATGTCAATATGCAAAGTGAGAGACCATGCTACAGTGGTTATGACGTGCCTGGATGACACGTCATATCCACAATTGATTTGACAGGGAAATGGAGGAATGGGCCAGACAGCTTCAGCAAGATGTAGTGGTTAAATTTCTCATAGTTTAAGCACTTTCTCAGTTTAGGAATTTATCTTTAAGTGTTATCCTCTAAATTCCAAATTACAAATTTAGGGCAATATTTAAGGCCATTTCGTTGCACAAAATCATCCGTAAATGTGCTAACTTGCTTTGGAGCAACAAAATGTCTGATGAAAAAGTATGAATTAAAGGGACACTATAGTCACCACAACAACTACAGCTTAATGTAGTTGTTCTGGTGAGTATAATCATTGCCTTCAGGCATTTTCATGCAAACACTACTTTTTCAGAGAAAAGGCAGTGTTTACATTGCCCCTAGGGACACCTCCAAATGGCCAATCCTCAGATAGCCACTGGAGATGCTTCCTAGGGCAGTGCTGCAAAGTAGGCAGCACTGCCGTTCAGCATCTCCACGCTTTCCTCGGGGCGCTGAATTTTCCTTATAGAGATGCATTGTTTCAATATATCTCTATGAAGAAATGCTGATTGGCCACAATGGCCTTTGGCCATGCCCCCGTCCTGCCTCCATGCCGATTTTAGCCAATCCAATGCTTTCTCTACGGGAAAGCATTGGATTGACTAAAAATCTGTCATTCTGATGATGACATCAAGGAGGCAGATCAGGGGCAGGGCCAGCATCTGCAGACCCATGCGTCGCTGGAAATAAGGTGAGTTTTAATTCTTTTTAAGGCGGCTGATGGGGGGGCAAGCCACCTAAATGGTGGTTTTAACACTATAGGGTCAGGAATACATGTTTGTGTTCCTGACCCTACAGTGTTCCTTTAAGTACAAAATATAGGAATGCAGGTATTTATCAAGTACCAAATACCAGGACATGGTCTTCTTATTCTACCATATGGGCAGCAGCTGAGATGTATCAAAACACATTTAATACAAAACACATTTATCCTACCCTAAAAGCTGAAAGTGGACTAAAAGGAATCAAACGGACATTCCAAAAGGTTCCAAATATAGTGTCTTAATTTTGACTAAGCACTTTGTGGGTAAAAAAAACTTAAATGAAGTGTAAAAGTGGCAGATCAGATCACTACATGAAATTAGCAGCAGTGTACACATTATGTTTAGCTGCCAGCAGTATTTTAGAAATGACACATGGTAATATTGGTGTGAGATTAAAGGGACAGTTTGATGCTAATCGTTTAAGTGAAAGTGATAGCCGAAAATATATGCTATTTATTTTTTCTTACTTCAATTTACCATCATGATAGTGTGATATATGTTCATATAATTCTTCTGTTAAACTGCCTATTTTAAGGTTCATAAAATTATAAAAAAATAGATTTTCTTTCTGTATCATCATTCGATTCTAACCCCTGTGTGATTGCTCTTGATTAGCTTTTCAGTAAATAAGAATGGGAAAATTTTCTACTAGATAAGGTCTTCCAAGAATGCACAAGAAATTTCCATATGCACTAATCAACAAAAATGAGCACTATTAATTTATACCTTTAACTCTAAATAGACACTTCCAATATTAAACCCCTATACTCTCCCTCCAATGTCAAGGATAATATTTACGTAAAATTTAGAATGTGAACTGATTCTGCTCTTACGTTCACAATATCTCCTTAATTCCATATTTACTCTGAAAATTATAACTTCACTTCATCAGTGATTAACTATAGCATGTTGATGAAGTGATTGTTAGAAATGTAACACTTGCATTTAAGTTTTACAAAGATTGTATTTTTATTTTTTTTGGATGACATTTACAGTATTTGCCCTTTTTTATTAATATATAATTTATTTGATTTATGTTAGAGTTTATCTTGCATGTTTGCTGGCATTTGACATTAAAGCATACACAAATACATATGTAAATTAAGTCTGCACTCACCTAAACTTGCATACATTATAAGGGTGCTGCTGGGGCCAATTCATACAACATACAGAATCCACTCACTCAATCACTAAACACCAACTTTACACCTCACAAAGTCACAGGAGTTGGCCTGCTCTCCAAAATATATTTAAACATGAAAACAAGAGGGCTATGCTCAACTAAACATTCACACATTGGCTAAGGCCACCTTGGGTCATAGCCTTATAATGTATTCATGTTTAGGTGAGTGCAGTCTGATAGTTTATCCTTTTGCAATCTTGTCTTCATTAAAAATTAGGAGAAGCAATAGCAGGAGTCATTTTAAGTTAAAAAAAAGGATTTTTTCAAAAAATGAAAGGGAATAGTAAGTGGGCATTGGGCAATTGATGACCCACTAACCTCTTCCACCCTGAGAAGAACAAAGCTTTCCTACACATCCAGTCTGTAGTATCAGGTGAATTCCCAGCAATTCTCACTTTACTAAATAACCCTGATAGTGGATGTCCCCTAACCATCAATCATCATTTTTTTACTTCTTCTTTGGACAGGAGATGCAGCATTGGGTAGACCTCTTGTCCGTTATGGCAAACTAAGCTGGTTATTGGCCCTCCCTTAAAAAAAGCTGCTTCCTTTCCATTCCAGTCCCTCTAATTTTTTTGCCATGTGGGGAACTCCTAATCCTTAAGCATCCAAACATGTTCAGGCATTGCATAGGCATTTGTTCAGTTTTACACCTGCATGGCACTTCAGAGATACAAAATTCAGTGAGCAGCCAACTATCTCAAAAACATTAAAGCCATTAATAAATATGTCTTCATAAATATGTGTATATATCCACAATATGCTTAAAGATGTTCTTTAATTCTTAATTTTACTTAAATTTATGGTGGCAATCCATTAATTTATGTTTTGTTTTTTTTCACTAAAGTTTAATGAGCCAACTTCAATATCTGGCAAGGTGTTCTAGTATGTAGGTTAGGTGCTACTTAATACTAAATAGTGATTTCAAAGTGAAATATTAAAATTTCCAGCAACTGCTAGTAACCAATTAATAAATGTTAGAATTTGTAGTGTGGCAACTGTTGGTATAATCTAACAATGCAACTGCCATTTTATAAATTAACAACTTGGCCTGACCATCCCCATTAAAAATGTATACTTTTGTATGTTATGTCTCAGCATAGAACAGTACAACAAGTACATTAATATGTTTTCCTGTAATGAACACCGACTATGCAGTTTGACAATTTATTTTCTCTATGTAGCTATTTTAGATTTTTACTTTTTAAGTTACTCTACGTTTGTTGCTCTGTAAATTCTGCAGTTTGGTCATTTTACCTCAAATAGCATAAAGAAAAATAAGGCAGTGAAATGTCAATCTAAATTTATTCTTATACAAGCTCTTTGTTTCACTCTAATGTTTCTGTTGCTGATAAGGGAGATATTGATTCAGTATTGGTTACCAATACTGTGCACACAAATGAGGAATGACTTTCACAGCTTTTGAACAAAGTAAGGTTAAGCCAAACTTTAGTCAACATCAAATGTTGTTAATATTGTTTATACCGAAAGCTTTTCGGAAACGAGTTGTCCTCAAACAACATTTTTGCAAATATTAGCTTACAAGGAAAGCTAACATTTTTGTAATGTCTCATTCTATAAGTTTTCTGGTAATGGAGAGTTTTATTTATCAATATAGTGGGATTCACACACAACAAGCTGTTTGTGTCAAGCTGTATTCTGGTAATATAGTTCCTGGGTACAAGGCTAGTGTTGAAACTTCTGAAGTGCTGTTACGAATTTCTGTTATTGGAGACACTCTGAATTATTGATTAGGTGATAGCGTGAGAATACTGTCAATATAAATGTTTGCCAGATTTTAATTAACCAAAACCTGTTTTATTTGGTTATAGTGCTAATTTTGCATTAGTTCAATGGGTCACAGTCAGAATTATAATTATTTTTTATTTAGTTTTGAGTTATTTGGGCATAGTTTTTTTTTTATTCTGTAGTCTCACCCACTTTTCATAAAGGAGGAAAAATTACACAGAACATCTATGAATTATTAAAAGAAAACAAGGTACAGACCCAGAGCATGATATTGATATTGAACACAATTATTACTAAAGGGATTGAAATGCTGAACTGAGCCTCAGAGCAATTTATACTAGTTATATGATCATATGCCTGTGGAATGGTATATAATAAATACCTTTTAGCAATGAATCAGAACATTTAAAACACACATTGAACTTAGCTTTCTATTTGCTCATCAATAGAAAAATGTGGCTATGTAGAGCATTTATCAGCCCAAACTACCCCAGTTCGATCTTCCTTAAAGGAATATAAGTAAACATAATCACTACTACACATTCTATGGCTTGGTTTATTATTAGGAAGGGATATTAGAGGGCAGTATACCGTAAAACTGTAAGTATTGAACCAGCTATATAAAGAAATGTTTGCATATACTTATTAGACTTGCACACAGCAGAATAATACCGTTTTCCTAAAATGCAATCTAGTTGGAGACCCCCCGACATTCATTCAGTTGCTGGTTTGGCCTATCTGGATATTGCCCATAATAAATAATCCTAATATAAATATTATGCAATACACTGATAAAAACATTTTCCCATCATTTGGTTTACATATCAAGTGACCAACAGAGGGAACAAGACAAAGAGCAGTTATAATTTAAAAAAAAAAAAAAAAAAATCTACATATATATATATATATATATATATATATATATATATATATATATATATTTAAATATGATATATTTTTATCAAATATATGAATCTGGATGTTTCTTACTGTCTTTTTTTCCTCTATTGGTTACTTCTTACTTGATCTATGATTATCTAACCCTCACTTTATTTGTTTTCTCAGTTATACATAGGCATGGCACTTCAAAGATACAGAATTCAGCCAAACAGCCATCGCCCTATATTTCAACAAATTGCAATTCAGCAAAAAATGCACAACTTTAAGATCATTTTGGTCCTTCTCCTACTACAAAAAAATAACTATAAATAACTTACATGTTGAATGGAGATTCATTAGTGTATTCTAGTGTATATATGTCTATATGTCTAACATAGTTATCTTTTCCTGCAGTCTGATATCAGTTAGTAAAAGGTATAGTATGTGAACAAGGGAGGTGCAAACTCTTGGTGCATTCTTACTTTCAATAGACACACTTGCTCTCTTGAAGCAGGAAACACATTGACTTCAGCTTTGCGTTGTGGTGTCTGCTGGATTTTTTTGTCAAATGGTCCAGTCCAAAAAGTCGTTTTGGCAGATTCTATAAGAACATTTAAAACAGGTATGGATAATTTTTGTGAAAGCCAAAATATTGTAGGTTATAAAAATAATTAATATAGATGGTAACAACATGTTGAGATACCTGATTGCAATTTAGGAATCACTGAGGAATTGTTTCCCTGTTTGAGGCACAACAGGATCTGGCTACAAACTCTACCTACTTGTGTTTCAGCTGCTGAAACAGATGTGAGGATGATTAAACTTGGTGGACTTAAATTAATACTTTACTATGTAACTGGTGCGAATGTCCTGCATATGCATTTTGATTGAACCAAATTAAAAGTATTAACTTGTTTTTAATAATTTTGCATGTGATGCTTACAACACCATCTGTCTTTTTGTAAATCGTTACTTTTATAGCTGTCATGTTTACTGCTTGGCAGAAACACTGAGCACGCAAAGAGATTCTTAAACATGGCTAATTTGTTAGATGAATTGCATTTCCCTTTTCCTCCTGGTTCATTTTTTACATTTATTACCCCAAAATGTCATAGTGTTTCATCCTTTAGCTGTGAATTAATGATTACCCATCCACGTGTAAGTATTTTTGTGAAGAGAAGAAGATAAGCGTGAGAAGAGTGATAATGTGCTGGGCTCCTTCTACTAATGATGGTATTTGGTGCTCTCCAGAAGGAACTCGTTCAATATTTTACCCTTTGCTCATTGCTAGGTCCCCTTTTCCAAAATTGGGTTCTTATAAAGAAAAAAATCCCTTAATGTATTTTTTTTTTTACATATGTTATTACTGCCACAAAGTGTTTTAGTCAAATCATAGACAGGTTGTAGATTCACTGTGCACCGAACTTACAATCTTGTAATGTGGTTGTATTTAGCTCATTCAAGCCCTCTAGAGAAGATTTAAAGATGCAATAAGTGCGTGTGGAATTTTTATCCCTTTTCCCCTCTCTAAACCATAACACTTTGAACAGTTATTTTTATATTCCATTGGATTCTATGGTTTCGAATCTTGCAGTCAGCATGTATTTTCAAAGCGCTCCACTGTATCTCTGAGGGTAGTACTGAATGTGAAAGCTACTGATAATCTTTTCATAGACTTTTTTTTTGTTTGTTTTTTTTTTTTTTTTCATTCCGCTGCAACATTGAATCTAGCCCCTGGTGCTTAATAAATGAAGACTAATATTTTCTGAATCCAGGAGGAAGCAAATTTGCTAACCTAATAATACTAATATTTCTCAGAAGTACCTTTCAAGAGAGTTCTAAACATGTTAGTGTTTTCTAATGTAATAAACTTACCAATGAAAATACAATATTTTTTTTTTGAGGTGTCTATCTTACATTCAGACCTTATGGCTGTGAACATAATACATATTGTAGACCCATGAAACATATTTACTAGTAAACCGATATTATGTTTGTCCTCTGCCATGTTTTCTTTTCATATCTTCTTCCGTATACACCTTAAAACATACCCTCTCCCTTCAATCTTCTAACCTTTTTTTTTTTCCGCCCAAGAACTCTTTGTATTTTTAAACTTGCGATAACCTCTGGTGATTGTGTTAATAGGACTGCATCACCACGGGAAACGGGAGAAAATGTCTGCCAATTCAATTTCTATCTGATCTGCTCTATATAGACTCAGGCTCTCACTTAAATAAACTGTTGGTTATGCTTCCAATTATAACTATTCTAGTCAAAGTCTATTGTTAAGAAATATCCCTGATGATTACAGAAGAAAGAAGATACACACATTTGCTGCTTTAAACTTCTGTTGGAAAGAATGCATATTGTGCTTCACAGACAATCTGTTCTTCCTTTTATTCTATAGGATGTCTTGCAGTCAGTGAAATTTCGTTTGTGTTCAAGCATTGATAACATTTATGAGTTTTAGACCATGATAGTTTCAAAAAAGCTGTATGCATTTTAATATCTAATATTTAAAGAAACAGTTATGGATGCAGGTTAAAAATGCTGCACAACTTAACTACTTCCACAACAAAACATTTTTTTAAAGAAAAAAATCATATTAAATTGCCCAATTTTTTTTTTTTTACAATCTTTTTGCATTGTCATCTTCCACAGACATTTTAAACATTGCTATAGAATCACACATATGATCAGAGAGGGATAGTCAGAGTGAAGTATCAATCTACTAACTCTAAATGTATCCCAGCACCCCCGACAGTATTAAAAGTACCCATTATTATTACCTGTTATTATTATTATTATTATTATTATTATTATTATTATGCAATATATTGACCAAGTAAAAATAAAAGGATTAGTTGACATTGCCACAAAATAAACCTGCTGAGGATTTATTTAAAACATATTAGTGATTGTAATGGCACCCCCAGGCATAAAAGGGTTAAAACACAGTTTAGAGGATATTCCCTTCCAGATACACAGGCAACTACTGACGACACCAAATGCCTGAATAGGAAAACCATACGAATTGTCCAAACAGTTGAACTGGAACCATACGAATGCTGTAAACAGCCGAACAGGAAAAAACATCCGAAATAGGTTTACACTCCTGGCAATCAAACTGTAGGAGCATACAATAAATCCCCCCAAGATCGAGACAAGGCTCCGTGTTGAGGGTCAAGCAGTGATCTCATTTAATGGGGCTACCTGCCAGGTCTTCCACCTGGTGGACACTCACCTAGGGGACCAGATGGAAGACTGGGACACAAAGTATACACTGACCAATCACAGACATCCAGGGTAAGAACACTCCCACAGTACATTACAATCCCTCCCCTCTATCCTGGAGATAATTGGGAAGTAATTCAATTATCTCCAAGGACAGATTCAAAACTCCATTGAGCACATCTTAGTAAAAAGACACAAAAATATACAATGTTGCAACTAATGAATAAAACATACACATTCTACATATCCCCAGATAGCTTAGATCGGAGCACACATTATTACCGAATGGCGCTCAGATCACATACATACAATTCAATCGCCTTGGAGCCAAAGTCTTTCCCATAGTCTATCGTTACATGAATGGGCTCCGTGGCGTAGCTATCTGGGGAAGCACGGTTCACACACTGAAAGTCTTGAATGAACCGGCATTCATGTCTTTGCAGGAGAAGGAAGGTCGGTGGCTCAGCGGTGTTCGTGTAAATAAGCGTCCGTTTTGAGTTCCATCGTTTCGGAGCTGAACACCGCTGGCCGTTCAGGAGTTTAAGATGGCCGCTGCCACTTGTTTGGCTATACGAACAGCGGCCACCCAGCGTTCACCAATTAAGCTGCGGTTAACCGCAGCTTCTGGGAGGTAAAGCACTGGCACACTCCTTTCCCAGGTGGTCCCCCCATTCATGCGTTGGTTCGGTAGATTCAATCTACCAAATGCCCAGGCAGAAAGGCACGAACAAGCCTTTCTGCAGGGGAAAATAACAGCGTTTAACATGGGGCCATAGTCCAGAGGGAGCAGGCGAGCAACCAGGCTGCTCCAAAACATAGTGGCGAGGTTGGTTTCGCCACAGTGATGTTTTGTACAAAACAATTATCTTATTAATTCTAAAGGGGCACATATTCCCTTTTTAAAATTCTATTTATGAAAGGATAAAATAAAATGATAAAAAATATGTTAAAAGTCTATATACTCTCAATTGAGAGCTATCAATGTTTACAAAGACACTTCCAAAATCCCATAATGTCATAGTTAAATATTAACTATATTATTCTTTCATAAAGCTATGTTAAGTAATGTCAAGATTTGGGTTCATATAGCCCCTATTCAATGTTTGTTACATTAAAATATCAGTTACAGCTAGTTTGGGTGTGGGTGAGCATATTTGTATTCTAGAAAATGTCTGAGATTGTTCTAGGTATCCAGAGTCCATGAATTGCAGAATGCAATTACCTATAACATTCAGCATTGATTTTCACCTTTCAGAGCCAATAGGACTTTAAGAACTATTGTACAATTTCTTATTATACACAATTTAAGTATTTCCTTCTTAGCACAATTACAGATCAGATCAAGTTATATACTGACATCTTCTATATGTACCCTAGCAATGTCCTAAGAATAAAATATTTAGTTTATATATTTATTAAAATATTTTTTAAAGCTTTTCTTTCCCTAATAAAATTAGTGTCTATTATTTACTTGCATTTTACGTAGTACTTTAATATGTTACATTATATAGAAATATATAGGTATTTTTGAATGTTTAATGCAATTTTATATGTCTTTTTAATATTTTATGCAAAAAACCTAAATTAGGTAGAATGAAATTTAAAAATTTTGAAGTGGATGTAGACACCTAAATTATACATCATAAAACCCATTCTTTTTAAAACTGTATAATTATTTTAAAATATATTTTTAAAGTCAGTGACTAATTTTCTTCATAAAAATATTGTTTTCAGTTGAATGAGGGAATGTAAGGTAAAACATGCAGAACCAATTAATTTACTTTGTCTTCATACCTCCTTCAAAGGTTTTGGCTAATCAGCTTCCACAAAGTGACTTGGTAAGGGAATATGAGCATATGATTAAGAAACAAAATAAATTATTAACATGGCTGCTCCATTTGGAGGACAAACAAAGCGGCTCTCTAATGTACACACATGTTAAACTTTCAGCAATATATCACAGATTTAGTAAGTATAATGAACACTAACAACATAACGAGTTTGGTAAAATGACCGTTTTTCTTTTAACCAAACGGTATATGGTAATGTTAAAGTAATGTTGGTCATGAACAGTTACTATGAATTGAAAAGGTTAAACATTACTTTTCATTTAACAATCATCCAGATAGATGTCATGTACCAGTGTGAGATAAATCAGGGACCTTTCACCTCTGTGACATTCTGTGATGTATTTTACCTCAGTATTTAGACTCCAGAGAATAACATAAGAAGTGAAGATGATTTTTGGACTGGAGTGAAACATCTTTAATTATCCTGCTTTGGTATATGTCCTAGCAGCTATTATATGGGTTACTGCATAGACCAACATAATAATTCCTATTGAATAACTATTAGATCAACATTATAGATGTTCCGCATTTATTGTGAAATAATACTGAAATTTCTGAAAGTATTTTAAAGGTAGGTCGAGTCAAAGAAGTTTAGAAGCAAAGTGGTGAGGATTGACCTTCAAATCCCTATCATGTCGTTTCTTAGTTATATATCTTTTCATCTCTGTCAGAGATCTTCTATTTTTAGACAAATATAACCTCTCCATGTTCATTCTCTCCAAGGTCTCTTGCATAAATTGAATGCCCTGTCTCTTCTGGCTTCTAAGTCTGTGAGCTGACATAGAGGTTTTTTTTTTCAAGTTCATATTCCATTAGTGTTCATTAAGTGGAGCTATATAATTAGTAGGTGATGGAGTGGACGAAAAGCTATGTGACACTTTCAATAGGATATTAAAGCACAATGAAATACAGTATACCCTGGGCAATTATACACCATGAGACGCTGACTATAAAAAAAATAGAAATTGATCTAATCAAATAATTAAGAATAAAAATAGGGAACGTGGCAAACAGTACCATTTAGTTTACATTCAGAATACTTTATAATATTTTAATGGACTTACAATTATAACAGCAAATGATACAATAAGACACTGCTAAATGTTTTATTAGACCGAGCTGTTATATATGGGAGTTAGCCAAAGTATCATATAAACACATCACAAAGTATCATGTAAAGTACATCACATCACTTATTTACTGCAAGCTAAACTGTATCAGAAATAAATTAGGAAGCCAATGGATATGCTTAGTTAATAAGATTTGATTAGAAATAACAAATAACATGGGGTAGTAAAGAAAACTTAATTACGTGATCTTTAGTTAAAAGTTGGTTTAGCACGTCTGTAAGAGCTGTAATACAATGGTGCTTTCTGTTGGATGTTCTTTGCTGAGGGGTCAAGCTAATGATGTCTAGCTGTGAGAAAAATACAAAGGGCTACATAAAAAAAATACTGAAAAGAACTTTCAAAAGCAATTTTCAAAGTAAAGTCAATTTTTACCTTGTAGGTGCTTCTTTCTTTAACCTGTAAAAGGTTTGTTCATAGTAACTATAAACAAATGAAGTTGGAAGGACAAAAGTATTAAAGTATAAAGAATAAAGTAAAAAGAAAGTTTATCATAGATATATATTTGTTTATTTATTTATTTATGTTTAATTCTTTATTTATAAAAGTATAAAACATAGAAAGACAACAGTGGCTACACAAAATATGGTGCAAACATGATTAAACATTTATAGAAGAATTTACATACCCTCATACACTTTTGTTGAAATGTACATTCTCCCAAAAATTTTTACTCACTTTTGCACCATACTTTATGTAGCATGTTTTGTCCTTCTTTGCTTAGATTATGGACTGCGGTATCTTTATAATGGAGCTCCGATGATGAGTGAGCAGCATACACAGGACTTGAGTGCAGTGTATCTGTATTCAGAGTACAAAAAACGTCAAACATAAATAAAAACAAAAAAAAAAAGCAGTCATTCAATAAAAATCCTATCTAAATTTCTTTGAGTCAGAGGTACATACAAACAGACTATAATTTTACTTTGACCTGCTGTGAAGAGCTTATACTTTATTAGACTTGTGCATTCAGTTTCAGCCGAATTGCAATTCGTCGGAATTTTAGACCAATTAGCCGCACACTTTTCATTTGGGTTGATGTTTTAAACTAGTAACTCTCAAATAGTATATTATGACTTAAAATACTAGTTTCAGCTTTTGAAGCATTTACTTTGGTTTGTTTTTGTTACAGTTTAACTTGTGTCTCAGTAGTTGTTAAAATGAAAGGTACAACACCACATGGCCTTTCTGTCAAAAATGACTAAGTAAGTTACAACAGAGCTACATAGCATATTATTAAACAACATATGATATTTACTTTCGGGAAGGTAGACCTTGGCAATAGTTGTACATCATGTCTGAAAAGATGGTTTTTAATGTTTAATCATGCAATTATTTAGGTAATGTGCCACATTGAAATGTTCATTGCTTCTATCTAAAAGGCTGCTCAGATATATTATCTTGATATGTGCAATAAAGGTTTGGTACAGCTTCTCAAAATTTGCATTTATGAGGGCATAAATATTTTGGCTAGGCAAAGACTATAACAAAGCTAAATTTACATCTTTCTGCTTCATATTTTCCTCATAATCAGCTGACAATTTAGTGCATTTCGAGAATAGCAGTTCTAGGGTTATAATTTATGAAGTCATTTTGGACTTTGCATGCTATACATGGTTAATTATTTAGATGCCATTACAAATATGTTACAGACAGTCTGTGATAGACAAGGTCAGACAGTTTCAAAATAATTATTCACATTTAGGATTGCAGGCAGGAAAATGCTATGTCTTCTGTAAGAGAAGTGCATAGGTTGAGGGTAATGTAAGATGGCTATAATTTAAGTACACTTGTCATGACTACATGGCTTGTTTTATTGAGCATACAGTGTCATCTATAAATTGTGTAAGTAAATGGCAATGAAATGTGTAGATAAAAGATAAAGACATATACGGGGTTACTCATTTAAGAGAGAATTGCTGGAAATTCAAAGTGAATTGTAGAATGTAGGACAAAATAAGCACATTTGGAATATTGTCTAATTCATTTTTGTTTTCAGTTTCATTATTTTGATTTTAAATATGAAATTCACTTTGCATTTCCTGCAATTCTCGGTTAATATTTTGGCAATCTACATGGAAGGTAACTTGGTATACTGTCAGCCTAGAGCTAACACTCCTCAATTTCTAGTACGCTGCTTTGAATTGGGAGATATAAATCAAATAATTCCATGCTGCTAAATACATGCTGCTAAGGAGGCAGTGATCATTAGGTAAATATATATTTTAATCTACGCATTTGCTGGTAATTTTGCTAGGGAATTGTGTAGACCAGAGAGGACATGTCTATTAAATAAGGGAATGACAGCACATAGTTTGACTGCTTACATTGGGAGGTGCCAGGGCACTCCTGGCACCATAACCACTACAGCAGCACACCTAGTAAGCAGATAAGCAGCACCTTATATATACACATTATCTTGCACTGTAAACCAGGTCCGCCATCCATACAATTAACTACTTGAAATATGAATGAAACACTTGAATTGATTCTGAAACACACAAACACTGATTGGTTTCCATATTTTTTTCTTCTTCAAGTTCATAGTTTAAATCATAGGAGAGATCTGATAATAGTAAGCATCATCTACATCCTGTCTTCTTTACTACTTATCTGCAGATTAGCAGAAATACAGAGACTGATGAGATAACAATTTTAGATTGGAAACCAAAATTACAGGGAGTGCAGAATTATTAGGCAAGTTGTATTTTTGAGGATTAATTTTATTATTGAACAACAACCATGTTCTCAATGAACCCAAAAAACTCATTAATATCAAAGCTGAATATTTTTGGAAGTAGTTTTTAGTTTGTTTTTAGTTATAGCTATGTTAGGGGGATATCTGTGTGTGCAGGTGACTATTACTGTGCATAATTATTAGGCAACTTAACAAAAAACAAATATATACCCATTTCAATTATTTATTATTACCAGTGAAACCAATATAAAATCTCAACATTCACAAATATACATTTCTGACATTCAAAAACAAAACAAAAACAAATCAGTGACCAATATAGCCACCTTTCTTTGCAAGGACACTCAAAAGCCTGCCATCCATGGATTCTGTCAGTGTTTTGATCTGTTCACCATCAACATTGCGTGCAGCAGCAACCACAGCCTCCCAGACACTGTTCAGAGAGGTGTACTGTTTTCCCTCCTTGTAAATCTCACATTTGATGATGGACCACAGGTTCTCAATGGGGTTCAGATCAGGTGAACAAGGAGGCCATGTCATTAGATTTTCTTCTTTTATACCCTTTCTTGCCAGCCACGCTGTGGAGTACTTGGACGCGTGTGATGGAGCATTGTCCTGCATGAAAATCATGTTTTTCTTGAAGGATGCAGACTTCTTCCTGTACCACTGCTTGAAGAAGGTGTCTTCCAGGAACTGGCAGTAGGACTGGGAGTTGAGCTTGACTCCATCCTCAACCCGAAAAGGCCCCACAAGCTCATCTTTGATGATACCAGCCCAAACCAGTACTCCACCTCCACCTTGCTGGCGTCTGAGTCGGACTGGAGCTCTCTGCCCTTTACCAATCCAGCCACGGGCCCATCCATCTGGCCCATCAAGACTCACTCTCATTTCATCAGTCCATAAAACCTTAGAAAAATCAGTCTTGAGATATTTCTTGGCCCAGTCTTGACGTTTCAGCTTGTGTGTCTTGTTCAGTGGTGGTCGTCTTTCAGCCTTTCTTACCTTGGCCATGTCTCTGAGTATTGCACACCTTGTGCTTTTGGGCACTCCAGTGATGTTGCAGCTCTGAAATATGGCCAAACTGGTGGCAAGTGGCATTGTGGCAGCTGCACGCTTGACTTTTCTCAGTTCATGGGCAGTTATTTTGCGCCTTGGTTTTTCCACACGCTTCTTGCGACCCTGTTGACTATTTTGAATGAAACGCTTGATTGTTCGATGATCACGCTTCAGAAGCTTTGCAATTTTAAGAGTGCTGCATCCCTCTGCAAGATATCTCACTATTTTTGACTTTTCTGAGCCTGTCAAGTCCTTCTTTTGACCCATTTTGCCAAAGGAAAGGAAGTTGCCTAATAATTATGCACACCTGATATAGGGTGTTGATGTCATTAGACCACAGCCCTTCTCATTACAGAGATGCACATCACCTAATATGCTTAATTGGTAGTAGGCTTTCAAGCCTATACAGCTTGGAGTAAGACAACATGCATAAAGAGGATGATGTGGTCAAAATACTCATTTGCCTAATAATTCTGCACTCCCTGTATTCCAATAATTTAAGCAAGTAATGACAAACCCCTTATATTATATCGCTTGTGTTTGAAAAAAATTTGAAAAATATGTTGATATTAAAGTTGACGAGAAGGAAAAGTTTATTATGATTCTATATTCCACTGGTAGGTAAAGTAGCAATGTCTTGGATGTTCCACATATTGAAGTAAATCTTTTCCACCATAATGATATATGTAATGGCATTCATACTGAATGCAAAATCACAGTATAGAGTTACAATTCTCCTTCTTGTCCACTGAGCAGTGAGTAGTGGTCGACTTGAATTTTACACATACAGCGATTTCACCTAAAATATACAGTTCTCTCTTCAGTTCTTTCTGATTTCTTGCATAATTAATAACTTTCATTATCTCTAAAGATTAGAACCCACTTTACAGCAACCTGAAGTCTTTGATATTTCTTCTACAATTTCATGACAAATTATGAAACACTTTTAAAATTACAGTTTCTTAGATTGCAGTATGCAAATTATGTTGTGTTTGTGACACATATTTTGTTTCAAATAATATTAAGGTTCAGAGGAGAAAATATATTCCATACACAAGGATAACAATGGTGTTTCACATATTAAGTAAATGCAATAATATAGCATAGTCGACTTATTGCAAACAGACCTGGACATCTGGTTTAAGACTATTATTGTCTTGAAAACATGATATTTTGAACATGTTTGGAATAAGTGGACAATATGGGAACACAGCCTGAAAATAAGGAAACTGAGCCCCAGATTTTAAATTTTATATATTAATATGAGAGATATTGACTGCAAGTCTGAGTGCACACTAAGAGAGCTTGCAGTAAATGGATTTGCCTAACTATAGGGCAACCTTGGTGTCATGGTCAGAATTTACCCCCAAAACATTTACTAGTAATTGAAAAATGACAATCCAAAAAGATTGTATTAAATCATACTACTACCGAGTGTGGTAATATGAACCAACCACACAACAACATAAAATGAGGAACAGGAGGGATACTATTTACTCAATTTTAAAAGATTAAGGTACGAGCGTGATATGCACTTAAAGGCATCTTTCTTACTATTAATTTTCATTGCAGCAGTAAACATAGTGGTTCATGTTTCCTCAGTAATTGTCATCCCTAAATCTTCTTTCCATTGAAAATTAAAGCATGTTTTCCCACTACTGAATACCGGAGATCGCACCCTGTGTATCGGTATTTGTATAAGAGCTTACATTTCTCATTCAGGCAAACTAATACACTGTTCCACAGGAAGGCCCACACAAATTCAGAATGAGTCATTTCCTCTGGAGGCAATCCAATCTGATCCCTGAAATCATATATGTATAGTGGGAATGAGTAAGAAGGTGGGGAGGGGAGATGAGGCAGAAGGAAGAAAAAAACCCAATGGGTATGGGGAAGGAATAGAATGTGCCAGTTCATTCAGCCACGCGTCTAATCCCTGCCACGAGACATTCACAGCCACCGATTGGAGCTTCTCACGCCACTGCGCAAAGTGTCGCAACATCAGGTTCCACCCCCAGGTCTGCTGGTACTCGGTCCATACCCATTGGTTAGAAGCAGGGCCGGACTGGGAAAAAAATTCAGCCCGGGCATTTTTTTAACACAGCGGCCCACTAAGAAGGGGGCGGGGCAGAGAGGGTGTGTTTTGTCATCACTCATGACAAAACACGCCACCTCTCAAAGTGAGCATGTTGGTTCAATGCTCTTCCAGGGCAGACCATGCACAGAGCTCTAGCATGAGAAAAAAGCCCTGTATTTGTTCTGCGCAGTGCAAGCAAATTTAATAACATGCTTGCACTGTGTTTCCTTGCAACTTGTCTCTGGTGTCTCTATAAATGGATACCAGGAGACAAAAGGGCCAGGAAAGAGTATTGTGCATGTGTTTGGAGCCTGCTTGGGGTATTGCGTGTGTGCAGAGTGAGCTGGTCGTGGTGTGGTATTGTGTAATAAGGTCGGTTTTAGTCGTGTTGTGTTTGTGGTGTAATGTAATGCATATGTGGCTAGGGGCTTTAGAGAATGTGTGTTTAGGGGATGTAGCAAGTGTGTGTATACAGGCTATAGTGTGTGTGTGTGTGTGTGTATAGGTGATGTAGTGTTTGTAGAGAGTGTGTGTTCAGGGAATGTAGTATGTGTTTGCTTACAAGGCATCTAGTGTGCGTATAGGGGATCCAGAGTGTGTGTGTGTTTGAAGGACCCAGAATATGTATAGGAGATCTAGTGAGCGTGCGTATATAATGGATTCAGAGTGTATATAGGGATCTAGTGTGTGTATGTGTGTAGATGATCCAGAGTTGGGTAGAGGATCTAGTGTGTGTCTGGAATGAAATGTGTTTAGGGGTGCTGTGTGTGTGTGTGTGTGTGTGTGTGTGGGGTGCTGTGTGTATATTTATATGTGTATATATATATTATATAAATATGTTTGGAAGTATTGTGTATGTGTGTGATGCAGTGTATCGGGGGGTTGTGTGTGTATGTGAGGGGTGCAGTATGTGTGTGTGATGGATCCTGTGTGTGAGGTATGGGTGCTGTGTGAGGGTGCTGTGTGTCTGAGGGTGCTGTATGTGTGGGTGCTGTATGTGATTGATTTGTGTGAGGGTGCTGTGTGTGTGGGTGCTGTGTATGATGTGTGTGAGAGTGTTGTGAGTGCTGAGTGTGATAGTGCTGTGTATGATGTGTGTGAGTGCTGAGTGTTATGTGTTTGAGAGTGATGTGTGAGAGTGCGAGAGTGTTGTGTGTGATAGTGCTGTGTATGTGTGTGAGAGTGCTGTGTTTGTTGTGTGGGAGAGTGCTGAGTGTGAGAGTGCTGTGTGTGTTATGTGTGAGAGTGCTGAGTGTGATGTGTGTGAGAGTGCTGTGCATGATGAGTGTGAGAGTGCAGAGTGTGAGAGTGCAGAGTGTGATGTGTGTGAGAGTGCAGTGTATGATGTGTGTTGGGGGGGTAAATAAAGAAATAAAAAAACTAAGTAGGCATTAAATCCCCCCCTCCCTCTTAACTTTAGCCTGGGAGGGGGGGACAGGCACGTGGTAGCTGGGAGGTGGGGGACCGGCACACTCACGTCATCCCTGGTGGTCCTGGTGGTCCTGAGGGCTAGAGTTCACTCTCGCGAGATCGGGGCGTTGCCATGGCAACGCTCCCGATCTCACGAGAGGAGCCAGGCGGAGCTGCAAGATAGAGCTCCGCCGGGTCCTCTCCCTCCCTCCCCAGCCGCAGGTCTATTTAAATGGGCCGGTGAGGGAGATCTTTGATCTCCCCACCGGCCCTCCATGGCAAACAGGGGGCCGGCGCTCGGATAGCGCCGGCCCTGCATAGACCGGCAGGGGATGTCCTGTGGCCTCCCCTGCTGGCCTCGGCCCATAGCCACCGCGGCCCACCGGGCATTTGCTCCCTCAATGGGATTAGTGACTTCACAGCATTTAAAATATGTCTTGTTAGAAATTTCTTACACACTGAGCATGGCATTTTTGTATGGTGTAGCAACATAGGCAATGGTTGCATTGGTAAATCAGGATTTCAGTGATTAGTCCATTAATACTAGTCCAAAATGGGACAATTTTATGGCAAGACCACCAGATATGGCAAGACCACCAGAATCACCCAGTGGCTTCGGGTGATTCACATCTCCAGCACGTGGATGGATTCGCTGCAGGCATGCGATGGGGTCTCTCTGGCGTCCTGTACCAGCAGGTGATCAATTTACAGTTAAGCTCTTGAAGTTTAGCACATATTGTGCCCTGATGTGCCAGAATAAGTATTTTGTCCCATTGATTCTCTGTAAGCGTGACCCTGACACTCTGCTCCCATTTCGCCATATATGTGGGGATATATAAATAGTCAAAGGTTTTCTCTGTGCTGGCAAAACAATTTGTAATGGGTAAGTTCCCTGTGTTCTAAGTGTTTACCTGGAATGTAGGCATAGAATTGTTGCACTTGATGGTATCAAATTTTGTGTAGGCCTGTTGTGGGTTCCGCCATAAGTACATCAGCCAGCTGTTGCAACTCTCCACCATCACACCACTGTCTCAGGTACATCCAGCCTGGTCATCTAAAGCACCTGAGATCCATTGATGTAAGCCCTCCAGCTATGTTTGGATTATGATTTATGGAGGTCAGAGGAGAGGGAGTAGTGGTAAGCTGTAATCTTATCTGGAGAGAGCACCAGACCTTCAAAGTAGCGCTTACTATTGGGTGGTAACGTATTTGCCTATCCTTAAGAGGTTCCGCTATCCAAGTCATAGCCAGAGGTTGGCCCTTCATTTGTGTATTTTCCATCTTGATCAATTGCTTCTGCGTCTTCTGTGCATGCCAGTCTATCAACCGGAGGAGATGGGTAGCCTTGTAATTTGTTTGCATGACGGGCAAACCTGAGCCTCCGAGCTATTTCAGTAATGGAAGGCAAGATTGCCTAGGTTGGCCTTTTTTATGACACAACAGAATATTTCCAGTTCCTTTTTTAGGGTTGAATATACTGATTTGTAATTACATGAGTATAAGTATTTTCTATCTATCATACTCTACATAGTCCATTCCATAGTCCATTTAATTTTTAAACCCAAAAGACGCAGCAAAACTCATCATGTATTCTGACATTTAAGAAACAGTATTTTGAGAGATTGTACCCAGTGAACTTGCCAAAATGAAATAGAAGCATGTAAAGGTCAGACAATGAGCCATGAAGTTGGCAGGGCATTGTCTGCAAAAAGGCTAATCAGAAGTATCGGAAGTTGATCCTATCAAAAGACTTTTCTGCATGAAGACTGAGAAAAACCATGGGGACTCTATTACGGTCAGCAATATCAACTAGGTTTAAAGATTTCCTCACGTCACCACGGGCTTCACAGATGACAGTATGGACAGCATTAAAAGTTTATATTAGAAGTGTCCTGATGGGTATATCTTCAAAATGTCAAAACGTGAATCTAGAGATAGAAAGTCTATGGATCACTAGACTTTACTCCCTAGAGAGAGCAGAAAATGCCTCTTTACCTCAAAGATATTGTTTTAAAAGAAACACTGATATCAATTCTAATCTAGGACAGAGGGTTTATCATCTATTACTTTAAATAATATCATAAGCAAGGAACAAATCCACAAATAGGCACTCTGCAAAAATGCCTGGAAAACTTAAAATAGAAAATAATTAAGGATGCACACTCCAATAATATTCTAAAATATAACACTTTATTATAAATCAATTCAAATAAATACAAAGTAACAGAATATATATGACCAGGTACAATGCATTAAAGCTAATCTACTTAACATATAGAGATCACCATCTCTTGCAGAAGCCACACAGTACAGAGAACAAGTCAAAACCTCCCCCCAATGTTTCAGCACCCTATTGGCTGCCTTTCTCGAGTTTATCTGTATACAAACCCACATGTACTGGTTTATATATCCATGTTACAGCTGATGACCATCAGGAACTCATCTCAATCAGGACCAGAAGTGACATCACTTCCGGACGTGCGAGATGTGCAACTATAAACAATTCCTCATACCATGATTAAAAAATATAAACAAACAATCCTCACGCTTCCATATTCCATATTTATATACCATTCATAATCCCCAACATCAAATACATATAGAATATCGAAAATAGAGAGAATAAATGATTATTCCTAACCAGCAGTGGCAGAAACTTTGAACACTATGACAGACTGAATGGTCCAGTATACGAATATCACTGAACAAATTACCCCATTTGATTTGTATACCGAACAAAGTAAGGAATGGACAGACCACCCACAACAGTCGTGTGCCGCTCATTGACCTACTTGACCTCATTCACACCTTCACAAACCGCTATTACCCTAACATTCAAAGCGGTCATCTGGGTGGCCTCCGTTCGTATGGACGAACACAAGGTTCACCATCTTGTTCTCACAAATGCCTGTAGCAGTGTTTGTTCATCTAGTGTATGGAACTATTATCGGGCACTCGATGGTGCGAACTCCGCTGGGACTTCCAACTTAACAGGTGTTCGGTCCCATTCGTCTGAGAAGAGCGGCATTCGATGGGAGCAAACTCCCGAACAACGAGCACACGACCAATGTATGCATGAACAGTTATTTTTGTTATTTTATTCTGTTTTGAACTCTTGAAAGAGACCGACCGTTCCATCTGAATTCATGGAACTCTTTTGGGCAGGTGCTTTCATGGAATTCTTTTTGTGTCAGTCTAAACTATACCCCGAGGGTGTTTCGGCTGTGTTTGTGATATCTGAGCGCTTTTGGATATGTTGGGTGCTCAGATCCAGGCTATCCGAAGATATAGGACTTGAGGGGGTACCTAATTGTTAAGTGTATATTTTGGGGTGTTTTGTTATGTATGTCCTGAACCTGAGAGCTTTGTAATTACAATATGGACTTTGTCACAGTCTCTTCCCAGGTACAGTGGGGAATGCCCCTGGAATATGTAATAAGAAACCCCTTTAATGGGAAATTGCATATAAAGGGAGTTGTGGCTGCAATTAAAACAGTTCAACTTCCCCCTCAAAACAGAGCCTTGTCTCGTGATTTTAGGTTACAGCTATACCGGCTTTATTAACGCATGGATTTGATATGGATATTAAGTTACCTGGAGATAGGTTAAAGTGGAAACCAAATTGTACTTTTATTTTTGAGCCACTCGGAAAAGTAATCAGACATACCATTTGTTTATGTTTCAAACGATTACTTCCTCTTTTATTGTATAAGCTTACAGATTATATAGTACTTTGTAAAAAACAGCTTTGTGACTTGCGCAACAAAAACAGGATGCTTGAAGTCATACTGTACCATAAAAGGAGTTTACAGAACTAAGCATATTTCAATGGTTTTATATATATATATATATATATATATATAATAGATAAGTAGCTTGGCACTCTCCTTCATGGACTTCCTTATATCCGCCTGGGTGCACCTAACCCCCATTATTTTTGCCTAGATTAGGTGTTTTTAAAAAAACAAACAAACAAAAAAAAATCTAATAAAAGCTTTCAACATTGAAGTTGCTGTTTAGTGGATAGGTGAGTGCGCTGGATCTTGTGAATTGTATTATTCGGCCCCCAGCAGCACCCCCATTTATGCATGTTCAGGTGACTGCAGCCAACCCCCCCTTGTTTCATATATATATATATATATATATATATACACATATACACACACACACATTTTTCTTTTGTAATTATTTAGTTCTTCCATTTTAAAATTGCTGACAACGTTTAGGGCCAAGGAGGCTGCTGCAATTCTTACCTCTGACTCTGATTATTTCATTATTTTTATTTTTCTAATTTTAGTTAGTTAATTAGGGTACGTGGTAATTCATAGGAACTTGGGGAGTTTAGTGTTACGCTAGGGATGAAAAGATTTTTAAAAAATAGAAAAAAAAAATTATTTTATAACATTATTTAGTTAAAGTTCTTGTGTAAAAAGTAAAAAATGCTTAGGAAGTTATGAATTCTATCAGCAGACAGAGTTGACTGGCAGTGCCCCAGAGTTTGATGCAGGTTAATACGGTGATTAATACCTTCTTTAAAAAATGGTAGGCCTTTGTGGAGTAGTTTGAATTATCAGCCTGCTAAGATGCTCTAAAATTGCACATGGACCCAGCGTCAAAATTCAAAGTTTGAAAAAAACCAAACTGATATGGCTAAGTCTCCAATGTGCCCCTACAACATCCACATATCCCTGAAAAAGGTACACATGGGGGTATTGTTGTACTAAGACGACATAGCTGAGCAACATAATAGGTGTTATACTGCCGTAGCACACATAAGGATTGCAAAATATACAGTAACATCTTCAAGTGTGTGTCAAAAAGGCAGAAAAAATGCTAATTGCTACTAGACTTGGTACAAGCTAGCAAAAAAATGATCCTACGCTAGGGTTTAAAATATGCCATTTGAAATACCCGGAAGTGTCTACTTTTACAAATGGTAGGTCTTTGTGTGGTGGTTTGAATTATTAGCCTGCTAAGATGCTCTAAAATTGCACATGGACCCAGCGTCAAAATTCAAAGTTTGAAAAAAACTGATATGGCTTAGTCTCCAATGTGCCCCTTCAACATCCACATATCCCTGAAAAAGGTACACATGGGGGTATTGTTGTACTAAGACAACATAGCTGAGCAACATAATAGGTGTTATACTGCCGTAGCACACATAAAGATTGCAAAATATACAGTAACATATCCAAGTGTGTGTCAAAAAGGCAGAAAAAATGCTAATTGCTACTAGACTTGGTACAAACTAGTATAAAAATGATCCTACGATAGGGTTTAAAATATGCCATTTGAAATTCCCTGGAGTGTCTACTTTTACAAATAGTAGGCCTTTGTGGGGGTTTTTCGAACCATCAAACTGCTATAATGGCCCAAATTGAAACATAGGCCCATCAAATCCATCTCTCAAAATTCTACTGTAAATACCGAAATGGACAGGTCTCCTATATGGCATTGTAGCTTCACGAAATAGTGCCAAAGATATACAATGGGGGTATCATTTTACTCAGAAGACTTAGCTGAGCATAATTTGGGGACTTTGATCATAGTGGCACATGTCAAATATACAAAATGCCCAGCAAAATGTAATGCAGTTGAAAAAAATTCCCAAAATTTTTACCACAAACTTTGACATACATTGGTAAAAAAATGGGGGCATGTTAAGGCACAATATGAGATACCCTGGAGTGTCTACTTTTACCAATGGTAGGCCTTTGTGGCGTTTTTTCCAACAGTCAAACTGCTATAGTGGCCCAAATTGAAACATAGGCGCATCAAATCCATTTCAAAATTCTACTGTAAATACCGAAATGGACAGGTCTACTATATGGCACTATAGCTTCACAAAATAGTGCCAAAGACAAACAATGGGGGTATCGTTGTACTCAGCAGATGTAGCTGAACACAAAATTAGGTTTTGTACAGGAACAGGACACACTAACTTTACGAAATACACATGAGAAATTCTTTGTTATAATTTTGTGTGTCAAAAAACTAAATTTTAGTCCAATATTTAGCAGGGATTGGCAGTGAAAAAAAAAAAAAAAATTTCCCCTCCCTTTTTTGTTCCATATGTATTCTTCCTTGTTCGAATTTGGAAATGAAAAATAGATATTTTGGTGATTTGTATTGGTTTATGTGGTTTGAGATCAGCTCTTTTTTAATACATAAAAATTGATATTTTTTTTTTTTTAGTTTTATGTGTTTGAAATTAGCTTTTAAATTAATTATCTTATTTGATTTATTATAATGTATATAATGTTTTATTGTGGTTTTAATCTATTTATCTTGGCATCCCTGCTCTCTCTGTGTTTGCCCTCTTCCTTTCCCTTTTTAAATATGGCGGACTTTTACTCTATGCCTGGAGTTCTTGTGACAATAGGAAATGCTTCCCTTGATTAGACGAAACCGGAAGTGATGTCACACCATAAACCGGAAGTGATGTCATGACCTGAACCGGAAGTTACTTTCATGGATATCCTGTTCATGTTGCCATCTTGGAAAGGTCAGCCTCCTTTGGATAACAATGGAATGTACCAGATGCCACCATCTTGGAGGAGGAATAAGAAAAATGGAACCTCCATATATGGACATTGTGGGAGGGGTTACTGTAATTATTTACATGTGTTTTACATTGTTATTAACTATGTTAGGTATTTAAACCTGTTATGTGTACTTGTGTTTTATGCACCTGAGGAAGACCAGTATATTGGTTGAAACATGTTGTGCTACTGTTTTCTATACCTTTATTTATTTTATATGTAATAAAGACAGCCTTTCTGAGCTACTTTGGGTTCCTGAAATTCTGTCCAGGTGGATTTGAAGCAACTCTTTCCCTGGGGGACCATCATCACTGCGGCTACTTGTCGTTTTGGGATTACTCACCTGCCTTTTTAGTAGAGAGCCGGCTTATATGGCTTATATGGCTCTTCAAATTGTGAGTTTTTCCTGTTATACATATCTGAAATTTTTTTTATTTGTTGCCCTATGAAGGTTCTGTTATATTTATTTCAGATTATTAAGGAGAAAAATATCCATTGTGTGCGCCAACTTCTCTCTTTCTCCAACTGGCAGTGAAATATCTACGTAAAAAGTGTAAAAATAATGTTAGTTAAATAGCCTGTGATGTCTTCTTTATATAAATATATACTTTTGTATGGAAATTTTGTTTTCTTTTATGGCTATTAAGCTTACAAGACAAACATACCAAATTCTAAAATCGCTCCATATTAAAAGTTTATTTTACTCCTTGTGTTTTGTGAGCTGTAACTATAAAAAAAACTTTAAAATCCCAGACACATTATATATTCTGTAAATCAGAACTAAATGAATTTATTTTTCATTACTTTCCTTAACCTGCACAAATTATGCACACATTATTATTGCAAAAACTGAAGAAAACCCCCACTATTTTTAAATTTTTGGGCATTTTTTTGTATTTTTTTTATAATAAATAAGCATTTATATATGTTTCATCAATTTAAAGCCCTTTTTGTCCTTTATAAAACTGCATATAATATGTGTCGGTGCAATAAAATAGTAAAATGCAAATTGCAGTTGAACGCAAACATCAAAATATGTGAAAATTTCTTGTGTCCTGAAGTGCAAGACAAGCTTTTGAAGCTGTGTCCTTAAGGGGTTAAAAGCCAAACACATGTTAGGACTGTCATGATAATAATTGATTTGCTTTATTCTGGTACTGAAAGCATTAAGGGATTAAGTCCCTGTGCAAGCATGTGAAATAAATTATAATGGCAAATCTGTTGCTAAAATTAGAATTTTTTTTTTTTATTTTGCTTCTATATTGACTTTTCACAAAACAGCATATTTTTACATACAATGCATGTGTCAAAGCTAAACTTTAACAAAATGATAAAATGTTATTTTTGTATTGATCTTAAAACCATGTATTATCAATTGTAGTGCATTGTGGGTGTTTTGTGTGTGCATATAAATAATAAAAATACTTGTATGTATCACATATTTGTAAACAGATTCTGACATTTCTAGATTGCAATATCAATATGTCAATATAAGCATTAGTAGAATTCTGTTTCTTTATTAATACCCCGGTCCAAAAACCCAAACACATAGCTGAAAAAAGACATGCGTCCATCAGGTTCAGGCTTTCTCAAATCTTTTTTTGCTGTTGATCCGGAAGAAGGCAAAAAAACACAATTGGAAGCGCTTTCAAATTTTGCAACAAACTAGGAAAAAAATCCTTCTTGAACCCAAAATGGCAGTCAGATATAGTTGTTCTCAAAAGTTTGCATACCCTTGGAGAATTGGTATTATATGTACGATTTTTAAAGAAAATGAGTAAGCAGGCAAAACAGATTTCTTTTATTTCATATTCAACTGTAATGGCAACACAGAAAAAAAATAAATGACCACTGTTCAAAAGTCTGCATGCCATTAGTTTTTAATACTGTGTATTGCCCAATTTAGCATCAATGACAGCATGCAGTATTTTGTAATAGTTGTCTATGAGGTCCCTTATTCTTGCAGGTGGTATAGCTGCCCATTCATTGTGGCAAAGTGCCTCCAGGTCATGCATGAATCACACATTTGAGATCTCCCCAGAGTGGCTCAATGATAATGTTAGAAGGCTGTTATGGCCACTCTAGAACCTTCACCTTTCTGCTGTAACCACTAGAGGGTCACCTGGACTTGTGTTTGCGGTCATTGTCATGCTGGAAAGTCCAAGAGCATTCCATGTGCAGCCTTCGTGCAGATGAATACAAATTATCTGCCAGTATATGCTGATAACATGCTGCATTCATCTTGCCATTAAATTTCACAAGATTCTCCATGCCTGTAGAGCTCACACCCCTCCAAAACATCAGTGAGCCACCATCATGCTTTACAGTGAGGATGGTATTCTTTTCACTATAGGCCTTGTTAACCCCTCTCCAAACATAGCGCTTATGGTTGGGACCATTAAGCTTTATTTTGGTCTTGTCACTCCAATTTACATCGTGCCAAAAGCTGCGAGGAGTGTTAAGGTATTGTTTGGCACATTGTAACATTTTTGTGGCATTGGCGCAGTAAAGGCTTCTTTCTTACAACTCGACCATGCTGTTCATTTTTGTTCAAGTATAGTCGTATTGTGCTCCTTAAAACAACCACACCCTATTTTTCCTGAGCAGCCTGTATTTCTCCTGAGGTTACCTGTGAGTTTTTCTTTGTATCCCAAACAATTCTCCTGGCAGTTGTGGCTGAAATCTTTTTGGTTTACTTGACCTTGGCTTGGTATGAAGAGATCCTCAAATGTTTCACTTCTTAAGTTATTGAACAGTACTGACTGGCATTTTCAAGGCCTTGGATATCTTTTTATATCCTTTTCCATCTTTATAAAGTTCCATTGCCTTGTTAAAGGACCACTCTAGGCACCCAGACCACTTCAGCTTAATGAAGTGGTCTGGGTGCCAGGTCCAGCTAGGATTAACCCATTTTTTTTTTATAAACATAGCAGTTTCAGAGAAACTGCTATGTTTATGTTAGGGTTAATCCATCCTCCAATTCCTCTAGTGGCTGTCTCATTGACAGCCGTTAGAGGCGCTTGCGTGATTCTCACTCTGAAAATCACAGTGAGAACACGCAAGCGTCCATGAGACCAGCTGAATGTGCGCGCAGCTCCTGCCGCGCGTGCACATTCAGCCGAATGGAAAGAAAAGGAGAGGAGGTGGAGAGGAGGAGGAGAGCTCCCCGCCTGGCACTGGAAAAAAGGTAAGTTTTACCCCTTTCCTCTCCCCAGAGCCGGGCGGGAGGGGGTCCCTGAGGGTGGGGGCACCCTCAGGGCACTATAGTTCCAGGAAAACGAGTGTTTTCCTGGCACTATAGTGGTCCTTTAAGTAGGTCTTTTGACAGTTATTTTTTGCTTCCCATGGCTCAGTATCTAGCCTGCTAGTGCATCCACATGGGAGCTAACCAAATCATTGAATATTCATACACATACAGTAATTGCAATTTTAAAAGCCACAGCAGTGGGAAATTAACCTCTAATTGCCATTTTAACCTGTGTGTGTCACCTTGTGTGTCTGTAACAAGGCCAAACATTCAAGGATATGTAAACTTTTGATCAGGGTCATTTGGGTGATTTTGGTTATCATTATGATTTAAAAAGGAGTCAAACAACTATGTGAAAATAAATGGCTTCATATGATCACTATCCTTCAATTAAATTTTTTTTTTTTTTTTGCATGATCAGTTATATTTTCAAAATCAATGCCAAAAGTTCACAATGTCTGCCAGGGTATGTAAACTTTTGAGCACAACTGTATCCTTGGATCAAGAAGCTATTACCCCATTACTTAAACATTATAACCCTGATTATTATGTGTTTGCAAGTATTCATCCAGTTGCTGTTTAACCATCTGTACAGGCTTTGATAAAACAACCTTTTTAAGCAGATATTTCCTCATCCTTATTGTTCTTACTGTAAAAAAAAAAAAAACAATTTGCCTTAGGCTAAATCTCCTTTCTTCCAGTCTAAATGCTTACCTTGTGTCCAATAAAGAGTCTTGTTTCTGAATAGATTTACAGTCAATGGTTTTTATTGGCCCCCAATATATTTGAGAAATTTAAATTTGTTGACCTTTCTTCAAAACTAAAATGTTCTATTCCTTTTATTAATTTTGTAGCTTGCTGCACTTTTTTTATTGCCATAATATCTTTCTTTAGAAGACCTTCCTAAATTGCACAGCATATTCAATGTGTCATCTTACCAGTGATTTATAAAGAGGCAACATGTTTTTTTAATCCTGAGAGTTAGTGACCTTTTGTATACATGATAATACCTTACTGCCTTTAGCAATGACTGACATTGCACATTGTTGCCTAGTTTATCTATAACAATTCGAAAATCCTTCTCATGTGTTGTTATCCCTATTTCACTACCATTCATGGTATAAGTTGCTTGTGCACTCTTTACCTCAAAGTGCATACCTTTTCATTTTTCTACATTTAATTTAATCTGCCATTTGAGTGCCTAGTCCCCCATCTATCTAACTCCCTCTATAGCAAAGTAATATCCTGCTCACATTGTATTACTTTACAGAGTTTTGAGTCATCTGCAAACACTGAAACATGACTTTGAATGCCTATTTCAAGCTCATTTATAAATATGTTAAAGAGAAGTGGTCCCAGAACGGAACTCATGGGGACACCACTTGCCACTTTTGTCCAGCTTGAAAATGTACTATTAATGACAACTCTCTGAATCTTTAAGTCAATGTTCTGCCCAAGAACAAGAATTTTCATCTAGACCAATTTCTTTTAGTTTGAACACTAACCTATCGTGTGGAACCATATCAAACGCCCTGGAAAAATCCAAGTAAATCACATCCACTACAACACCCTGATATATACTTATACTTACCTCTTTGTAGAAAGCACTTAAGTTTGTTTGACATCACCAATTGCTTATAACAATGGTCATATATATTTTACATTATCTAAGAAACACAACTTTTGACATTCTGTTCAATATGTTAGATTTCTATAATGTGGAAGAAGCTTCATAGCATGGATTTGATTGAAAGGGTTTAGCAGATTGAACTTTTACCTAAATTTCTATCTGAACCTTACGTGCTATTCATTAGTGGCTGACCAGCTTTTTTTGGACAGCGTGTTTTCTTATTTAGAAAACCATGGGACAACCTATTTATCATTTTGACTAAAGTTGATCTGGTTCCCTAAATTGAACTTTTAGATTGTAACCTGTTAGAAGCCTAATCTGTTAGACCAGAAATTCAAATTCAAGTACTCAGTCAACTTGGGATAGTAGGGACATAAGCATATGAGTTCCTATCATACTTGTCCCAGTCCACATGTTACCAAACATACCCCAGAAAATGAAACTGCTTGACTGCACTATTGAAATTAAGTATTTATGCTTTCCTCTGTTTTTATCCATATCATGTCTTATTACCATGAAAGAACAGAATCAGAGATTCATCAGGCACAAAAATATTTTCTTACAAACTGTTTGGCTAAATGTTGTTATCCTGTTATGCGAATCTGCAGAAATCGACTGCATGCATTCAGTGTTCTGAATAAATGCTTTGTATTCGAACCCTAAGTAAAGTATAAGATTTGGATGATTCACAAAGCACTGATTTTAACCAATAACCGAAAATGAATGCATCCAGCAGCATACACATTCACAAATTTTCGTTCACTAGTTTTTGTAAGTGAATGATAATTTCGACTACTATATTTACCTGCTGGCTACTAGCACCGCCAACAATTATTTAAAAACAAATCGTTTAAATAATTATACAAAGACAGGCAAGTTTCACTTTATGTAAATATGTAAAGGCATTGGGTGGGGGTTGCGTTGGGGAAAATAGGTCCCCTCATTATATTATTAGAGCCCCTACTCACGGTCAGTTGGTGAGCACATTAGGTCCCAGTCCAGTATAAAATGCCACCTGTTAACTGCTGAATATTTTTTTAATTTCAAGTCTGCCACCCCTTGGGGGCATGGCACCAGGTCTCCCTCTCATTATTTCACAAGATTCATCCTCATGTGATGTGGCTTTTCTAGTGACTGGACACCAATGTTGCTAGTTTTAACCCCTTAGCGATCAGACCTTTTTTCAATTTTCTTACCGTTAAGGACCAGGGCTGTTTTTACATTTCTGCGGTGTTTGTGTCTAGCTGTCATTTTCCTCTTACACATTTACTATACACACACACACACACACACACACACACACACATTATATACAGTTTTTCTCATCATTAAATGGTCTAAGGATACCATTATTTTCATCATATTATATAATTTACTATAAAAAAATTATAAAATATTGTTTTGTTTTTTAAAACACACTTTTTCTAACTTTGACCCCCAAAATCTGTTACGCATCTACAACCGCCAAAAAACACCCGTGCTATATAGTTTCTAAATTTTGTCCTGAGTTTAGAAATACCCAATGTTAACATGTTGTTTTTTTTTTTTTTTTTTTGCAAGTTATAGGGCTATAAGTACACGTAGGACTTTGCTGTTACAAAAATATATTTTTATTGTAACACTGTTATCTGTCATAAATCTTTGAATCACACCTCATATGTACATTTTTTGTAAAGTAGACAACCCTGGGTGTTCAATATGGGGTATGTCCAGTCTTTTTTAGTAGCCAATTAGTGACAAACACTGGCCAAAATTAGCATTTATATTTGTTTGTGTGTTAAAAATGCAAAAAAACTATTATGAACGCTAACTTTGGCCAGTGGTTGCGACTAAATAGCTACTAAAAAAGACTGAACATACCCCACTTGCAATACCTTGGGTTGTCTTCTTTTGCAAATGGTATTCCATCATGGGGGTAATTCTCATTCCTGGTCTACCATACGATCTAAAAGGCACCATAACCAATCTGGCAAATTTCAATGTGAAACAACGGAAAATCAAGCCTTATATTTGACCCTGTAACTTTAAAACACACTATAAAACCTGTACATGGGGGGCACTGTTATACTCGGTAGACTTTGCTGAACACAAATATTAGTGTTTCAAAACAGGAAAATGTATCACAACAATGATATCATCAGTGAAAGTGCCATTTGTGTGTGAAAAATGCAAAAAACTTAACTTTCACTGACAATATCATCGCTGTGATATGTTTTACCATTCAGTGAAGTCTCCCGAGTAAAACAGTACCCTCCATGTACAGGTTTTAGGGTGTCATGGAAAGTTTCAGGGTTAAATACAGTGCTAGCAAATTAAATTCTCTGGACATTTGGCCTGGGTTTTCAGGTAGGTCCCTCAAATTACAATCAATAAAATTACTTAATTATGCAAAATTATTACATAAATATGCACGTAGAATTTAAATATATATATATATACATACATACATACATACATATTTAAAAGGCCAAACTCTGGCACTCATCCTCCAAAAATGTATACAGGGAGTAATATTAACCGGGTGCTTCCAAGCCAGTAGATACATACAATCAATCAGGAGCACTCCCTTGGATTTTCAAAAAAGGTATTTAAGGTATTCCGCCAACCACCACTGCCCACCAATGAAATTTATAGGAAATAAATGCGCCGAAAACCTAAACCTATTAAAGGAACACACACATATTCCCCCATATAAGGAAAATGTAAACCCTACTATGATTGGATAAAATGTGCTGAGATCATTAAAGGGGAAGACCCTAAAGACATTTAAAAATGGAAGATTCAGAGGACCAACACTACAACTGACTGAAGAAGCTCTATTTAAGAGTGAAATGCGTATCGGCTATTTTTTTAAAGGACTTTTTATTGAGGACTTTTAAAACATTTACTTTTACTTAAATTTATTTTTATTATACATCAATAAATTTGTTATTTTACTTAAGATCCCGTTTAAGTCCTTTTTGGAGCCTCTAGAGAATCTTCAAAGGGGTAGTGCCATCCCCACTCAAATTGGCACAGAATCTATACACCTAGAGCCGGGACCCACAGCATTTTGAGGTCATCCTTCATTGTTTGTAATTCAAATTCCTTTTTCCCAGCTGTGTGCTCATCAGGGTCCTGGGGGTCTGGCTCTGTCCTGTTCGGGGCAGCATGGTCAGGGTTATATAGTGGGGGTCAGAGATGTGGATTATCTTTTTATTTGTTAAGTGTTTAGCTTCCGTGGTGTCATCCGTCGGTCTGTGGGCCTAGATATCTTGTGACAGTTGCATTCTGTCTGTCTGTGGTTGCGATATGTCTGTTAAGAGAGACTGTGGGGAGTTCCTGTAGGAGTTTCCACTCTATAACAGGGTGTAGAATCAGTTGCCATTGTCCCAGCTGGAGATCCAGTCGGGGTGTCGTTGGGGGTCGGTGGCCGGTGAGGTGGTCGGTATGCAGGTATGGGGCAATTTTCTAAGGCATCCTGGTTTGAGCGGGCAAGTAAATGTACCCCTGGGTGGGTTGTCAGGGCTAATGGTTGTTCTAAATAAGTAATATAGTGCATTTTTTCAGGTAGTTAGAATAAAGGTTTTGCTATGTGTTCCCACGTTGGTTTACCTCTCACTTTCCCTCCGTCATTTCCCCCTGCCTCCTTCTCCTATTCCCTCTGTCCCCACTGCAAAGTCTTCTGCCCAATGAGGCCGGAGGCCTTATCCTTAAGTTTGGGTCTCTGGTGCGATTGGTGGGCATATAGGTGATCTCAGCGGGTGTGGAGGGCCTGGGCATCAGTAGGGGCTACCGGTTGGTGTTTGGGTCAGTGGGTGGTAGTGGTGCATCTCTAGTGCCTCCAGTTTCATAAAGGGGGAGGAGTGGCCCTGTATGTGAAGGATAGCATAAAATGTAGCCTTATAAAAGTTAGTGAGCCGAACATAGAGTCCATTTGAGTTACGTTGGAATTTGGTAATCACACAGTAACTTGTGTAGGTGTGATTTATAGGCCCCAGGACAAATAGAAGAGTTAGATAATCTACTAGTTAAAGAAATAGCTAAAATGACAATGAAGAGAGAAGTTATCATCATGGGTGATTTTAATCTTCCTGATGTGAATTGGAAAACCAAAATAGCTGCTTGTGCCAGGAGCACACATATTCTAAACTCCCCACTGGGATTGTCTCTAAAACAGATCATTGAGGAGCCAACTCATAAAGAGGCCATACTAGATTTAGTGTTAACAAATGGAGTTTTGGTATCAGATATTACTGTAGATGACAGTTTAGGATCCAGTGATCATCAGTCAGTGTGGTTTAATATAAGTAACACCATACAAAAACAAAAGTTTTAGACTTTAAAAAAAAACAGAAAAAAAAAACCAGACTTTTCTAAAATTAGAATATGTGTAAAGGAGTCATTATCAGACTGGAGCAATTTAAATGGAGTCCAAGAGAAATGGGATTATTTAAAAGTTGCACTTCTGAAGGCAACAGAAAATTGCATTAGTCTTGTCAGTAAAAGCAAGAAACCACTGTGGTACTCTGCAAATGTGGAAGACCGAATGATCTATAAGATTAGGCAGAAGAAAAGCAAGTTAAAAGAGCTTCCAAATCACACACAGAAAATGGCACAGTCAGTAAAAAAAGGGGACAGAACATTTTTTAGATACATAAATGAGAAAAGAAAAGTAAAACAAGGAATAAGATTAAAAACTAAAAAAGGGAGGTATATAGAAGAGGATAAAGGTCTAGCTGACTGCCTCAATTAATATTTTTGTTCAGTATTTACAGATGAAAATTAAGAAAAGGGGCCTCAGTTAGGAAAAAGGACAAATGAGTCATTTGTTATATGTAGAAGAGGTTCTATTTCAACTGTCAAAAGTAAAGACAAATAAGTCAATGGGACCTGATGGAATACACCCAAAATTATTAACAGATTTATTTAACCAATCATTGTTAACAGGAGTAGTCCCGGAAGATTGGAAGTTAGCAAGTGTTGTGCCCATTCACAAGAAAGGTAGTAGGGAGGAGTCGGGCAATTATAGGCCAGTAAGCCTTACTTCAGTAGTGGAGAAAGTAATGGAAACCATGTTAAAGGATAGGATTGATGAACATCTAAAAACACATGGATTTCAAGATTCAAGGGTTTACTTCAGGGAGATCATGCCAAACTAATCTTATTGATATTTTGTATTGGGTAACTAAAATAATTGATCAGGGTGGTGCAGTAGACATTGCTTACCTATATTTCAGTAAGGCATTTGACACTGTTGCACATAGAAGGCTTATCAATAAACTGCAATCTTTAAGTTTGGATTCCAATATTGTTGACTGGGTAAGGCAGTGGCTGAGGGACAGGCAACAGAGGGTTGTAGTCAATGGAGTATATTCAAAGCATGGGCTTGTCACCAGTGGGGTACCTCAGGGATCTGTACTTGGACCAATTCACTTTTTTATTAGTGATATTACAGAAGGTCTTGATGGTAAGGTATGTTTTTTTGCTGATGATACTAAGATATGTAACAGGGTTGATGTCAGGAGGGATAAGCCAAATGGCAAATTATTTAGGTAAACTAGAAAAATGGTCAAAGTTGTGGCAACTGACATTTAATGTGAATAAGTGCAAGGTAATGTATCTTGGACGTAAAAACTCAAGGGCAGAGTACAGAATATTTGATAGAGTTCTAACCTCAACATCTGAGGAAAGGGATTTTGGGGTGATTATTTCTGATGACTTAAAGGTAGGCAGACAATGTAATAGAGCAACAGGAAATACTAGCATAATGCTTGGTTGTATAGGGAGAGGTATTAGCAGGAGAAAGAGGGAAGTGCTCATGCCATTGTACAGAACACTGGTGAGACCTCACTTGGAGTATTGTACACAGTACTGGAGACCGTATCTCCAGAAGGATATTGATACTTTAGAGAGAGCTCAGAAAAGGGCTACTAAACTGGTTCATGGATTGCAGGATAAAACTTACTAGGAAAGGTTAAAGGAACTTAGCATGTATAGCTTGGAGGAAAGACGAGACAGGGGGATATGATAGAAACATTTAATTACTTAAAGGGAATCAACACAGTAAAGGAGGAGATTATATTTAAAAGAAGAAAAACTACCACAACAAGGGGGCATAGTCTTAAATTAGAGGGACAAAGGTTTAAAAATAATATCAGGAAGTATTACTTTACTGAAAGAGTAGTGGATGCATGGAAAAGCCTTCCAGCTGAAGTGGTAAAGGTTAACACAGTAAAGGAGTTTAACCCTTTAAGGACACATGACATGTGTGACAGGTCATGATTCCCTTTTATTTCAGAAGTTTGGTCCGTAAAGGGTTAAGCATGCGTGGGATATGCATAAGGCTATCCTAACTATAAGATAAGGCCAGGGAATAATGAAAGTATTTTAAAAAATTGGGCAGACTACATGGGCCGAATGGTTCTTATCTGCCATGGATACGGCCAGGAAAGAGGAAAATGTATTCATACTTACCATAATTGTCTTTTCTTGGTCATAGGCCATGCAGCCAAAGTACCCACCCAGGGATATTGCAGGTTAGAAGACTGAGGGAGGAGGGGATGGGAGGGGGTACTCATACCCTTCATTTTAATTAGTTCCTGTCTAATTAGGGATAGGGAGGAGCTACCCCATTGTTGTACTGCCATGGTCTATGACCAGGAAAAGAAAATTCCGGTAAGTATGAATACATTTTCCTCTCTCTCTATATATACATCTCTATTTATACATACATTTTAATGTACGCACACATATACACACTTTCACATACACATACTGATACAATTATAGTCAGGGACGTATTAGCCGCGAGGCAAACAAGGCATTTGCCTTGGGCGGCATTTTTCAGGGGGCGGCAAAAAACGACGCCCCCAAATGCCCAGGGCAAATGCCTAGTTAGCCTTGTGGCTAACAGACATGCTGGGCGCTGGGCTGGCGGGCGGCGCTTGCTGATGGTCGGGCAGGCGGCTGGCAAGGGAGCTCTTCCTCTGAGCGGTCTGCTCAGCTCCCTCGCGCGCCACAGAGTGAGGCTGGGAGCCGGAATATGACGTCATCAACCCGGCTCCCAGCCTCACTCTGCGGCACGCGAGGGAGCTGAGCAGTCACCTCAGAGGAAGAGCTCCCTCGCCAGCCACCCGCCCAGCAGCCAGCCCATCAGCCCGACCGGCAGCCACTGGACCACCAGGGAGAAAGAGGAACCCCCCCCAGCACTCCCAAAGGTAAGGAGGCTGTGGGGGGTTGTGTGTGTGTAACACTTTGATACATGCACACAGGGCCGGTGCTAGGGTTTTTGGCTACACAGATTAAAATGCATTTTGACACCCCTAAAAATGCATCTTTGTGTATCTCTGAACCACCTTTTAAATTGATTACTCCGTTTAGTATCTCTCATTTTGCCCTTTGTGTGTTTTTTATCCTCTCCAGTTGTGTCTCTCCCTCGGTCCCATTGCTTGTCTCTTATCCCCCAGCTCTTCTGTGTGCCTCTTCCTCCCCACCACCTTGTTTCATTCTCCTCTTCTCCAGCCCTCTGTTGGTCTTGTTCTCACATTCTCTAGCCCCTCTGTATGTCTACCCTCCCAGCCCCTCTGTGTCTCTTTCGGCTCTTCATCTTTGTTTGTCTCCTTCTCTCTTGCACCTTGTCACTTTCATCCCCTCAGATCCTCTGTGTGTTTCTTCCTCCCACCACCTTCTCTCTTTCTCCACTTCTCAAGCCCCTTTGTGTGTCTTTCCCCCAGACTCACATTGTCTCTTTTACCCCTTCCTACTTGTGTGTCTATTTCACCCTCATCTCTGTCCCTTTTGTAGTTGCATGCTTCCTCTCCCCTCATGGTGTGCTTGCTTAACTCCTTCTAGTGTGCCTGTGCTTACTGCAGTAGCGGATCCTCTTCCCAGTCTAACAGGAAGCTGAGAACTCTCAGCCAATGAGCACAGTCGTGCATCTGCCATGCTTTACAGAGACATCTGGCTTTTCCTATTGGAGAAAACCAGTTCCATAGAATATGGCTGCCCCCAGGTAATTTGTCAAACTATTCTTTAAAAATGCTAATACTTGATAGAACCTGCCAATCTGCAATAAAGAGATGCTCCCTTCCAATGCAGAGATCGAGCGGAAAAAAAAAAAACCTTGTAATATGACTATGGAATGCTTGGCTTGGTGGGTTATGAATAAACTGAAGGGATCAAGCATGGAAAAGTTTGATGTCAGCATGCAATAATGCTTTTAAAAACTGCACGATTGACAAGAAAAAGAACCCCATTGCTCTCCTTTATTCCTGGGTGATGCAGAAAAGAGTCAATAGCTGATAATCTTGCTGGGTAAAATTGGAGACGTAGCTAGAGCAGGAGGTAACATAAAAGTTGTTTACATGAGGAGAGGAAGCAAGCATTTAAAGAGAATATCAAATCATAGAAATCTAGAAGACATCTGTAGCTCCTGGGCATGCAAGCACAGTATTCCCATTACAGAACCCATGGAAACATTTACAGCTGTTGTAGAAAGCAATTCACAAACTGATGGAGATTTTTTGAGATTTATATTCCCATCCAAAACCGCTCCATCCGGAGCACATGTCAAACTCTGTGCAGTCTGTCATAGCACTCAATGCAGTGACAGTTATTCTTACCAGTAAGTCACTCTGTCCTGGGCAGATAACAGAGTCTAGGAAAGTATTCTAACCTGAAAAGGATGCAAGAGATATTGAGAACCAAGGACGTGGGGAGATTGTATTAGATTGGGCAACATGAATATAGCAAAGTGACATTGAGATTTATGTTATAAAGTAGCGCGGCAGGGTAAATTCTAACTAAAGGGGACACTATAGGCACCACAACAACTTTAGCTTAATGAAGCAGTTTTGGTGTATAGATCATGTCCCTGCAGTCTCACTACTCAATTCCCTGCCACTTAGGAGTTAGATCACTTTGTTTATGCACCTCCCTGTATGTGACTTGCACTGCCTTTCTATACAATTCTTGTAAAGAGAGATCTAAAAGGAAAAACTTCCTTTGTTGCCAATTTTGTTTAAATTACAAGTTACTATCATCTGCTCTTTTGATAGCCTGCTAGAACTTGCAGGATCCTCCTGTGCGTTATTAAAGTTCAATTTACAGAGAAGGCGATTACAACTGCTAAAGCAAGTTAAAATTTGGTTAAAAATTAAACTTCTTTTTCATGCAGGCTTTGTGAGTCTCAGCCAGGGGAGGTGTGGCTAGAGCTGCATAAACAGAAACAAAAGTAATTAAACTCCTAAATGGCAGTGCATGGAGCAGTGAGACTGCAGAGGGTTGATCTATACATCAAAACTGTTTCATTAAAGTAAGTTGTTTTGATGTCTATAGTATCCTTTTAACCTTTTCGCAGTCTTAACGTCATTGGAAATTCTGGTAAAAAGTAAAAAAAAGATCTGAAGTGTCAGCTTTAGTCACCACTGTTCTTCATTGTTAGTCACCTAAACTAAAATCTAGCTCTTCATGGAGCTCTCCCACCACACTTGTTGCATATGTATATATTTGTATTCATGTATTACCAATTAAGTTGCATTCTAGATAATAGATCGTAAGCTTGCAGGAAGAACTATTAAAACCCATTGTTTCCATTTGGTTGGTTTAGTATGTCACTAGGTTTTGCTGTAGCCTTTACAATGTGTATTCAGAGCTGCAGAATTTTGAAGTGCTGTTTAAATTAACAATGATAATAATAAAGCAATAACACTTAACTTACATGTAACCATTGCTCCCAAAAGACTTTTATCACAATTCTGTACTGGAGCATTTTATATCCTTTGTGTTAGCAGCATCATTATCAACTGTTCTCCAACGGTGTATTACTTGGATGAAGGCAATATAATGGAAATGCTGGCTTATTGTTTACTGAACAAAGGCCTCATAGTGCTGCCACCTGGTGGTTGATCTTCAGATAATTATTGGGTCTCGTTTTTTTTGGTATAACCGCAAACCTGTGCAAATGAAATATTTATTGGACAACTGGCTCAAACAGCTTTATTAATCAAAGAGAAATCCCCCCTCCCAATAAAATGACAGCTACTACTTTTGCAAAGGCAGCAGAATGCTTGCAAACAAACAATAAATTGCACCCACTGTCCCTTACAATTTGCTTTGCTCTGCACTATTGCAGTTCTGGGATTAATTAAATTCCACAAAAATAATTAAGACAGTCATAAGGCAGCTAATTTGCACATTGACTTTGCTTGCTCATAATCTTCTTCTTAGTATCATAATGTCTTAAAAAGCTGTGAACACTCTTAAAGGGAACAACGCAGTAATGTTTTAGTGGGACCGCAAGGCAATAAAAGCAGCTAATGTGTATTCATTTTAATGCCAACTAAAATCAAAACAACAGGAAATGGTACAATTGTATTTAAATAAATACTCCCTTTTTGTTTCTAATTAGTTTTTCCTGCAGCTCTTGCAATATTTGCCATCATTCTTAGATATTAATTTCAAGTGCTAGGTTTGTCATAATGTTCAAACGGCATTTGATTCATGTTATGTATAATAAATTAATACAATCATAGAAAATGCAAGGGTCATATACTAAGTTTTTACATATTCATTTTATTTATCGCAACTGAATTTTTACCTACTTGCCCTTTATGTGCAAACAATTGTTAAACACAATGGATAGCCAATTAATTAGCATATTGACATGATCTAAATGCTAATTAGACTTGTGCAGAAATGCATTTCAGGTGGTATGGATGAATCAAATTCTTTTTAATCTACTCCCAAATGAATTGATCCATCTGGGAATTACCTATGGAGTCAGATTCATTGAATTAAACACGATCATAGATCATAGATTAAAAGGAATTTGATTAGTTTGTACAACCTGTAACGCAATTGTGCACAAGTCTAATGCTAATTGTGTACTAATTGGATATTCTAAATACAGGGATATTTATTACTTCTGGTAAAAGCAAAGGTCCAGTGTATAGGGTGAGTCAACAATTAGGAAACACTCAAAATCCTTTAAGAAATGTAGTAATTAATTAATTACACTAATCATTAGTCTTGTGCCAATGGTTACCTATGTTGTAAGCAACTATCTTGAATGCATTAACATCAGGTATTTTTATGTTCATGATTTTGTTTTACCCTGTGCAAAGATCAAATACACAACATACCATAGTAATAAATGGAGTAGGAAACATATGTATCGACCCGCCTCTTTCTTTGCTGCTCCTTCCAAAAGACTGGTCAGAGTTTTTGCTTCTCTGTGCATTGTGTATATGGTAGCCTTTTATTTGGATTGTTTATTTGGATTGTTATTATGACATCCATTTTCTAACCTGTCCCTTCCAGGGACTCTGTGTTCCATGTGGCAGAAAGTATTGAAGGTTTGCTTGTACCCCAACTGGCTGACTATTAGGGCATCGTGGATGCCACGGGTCAGAAGATGTTTGATCCATGTAATATTCATCATCTCAGTTTGGGTGATTGGTCAAATGCATGCATATGAAGCTGATGGAGAGAGAGGTCCGCAACCATCTTCGTTCAGTATGTCCTCATCCATCTTTACCAGACAAAATCACACAACCATTGGAGTTCGATCACTTAGTGGCTGGGATCCAAGCAACGGCATTGAAAAGGGCTTCAAGAAAGCTTTGGATAAACTCCTGGACACCATCGGACCCATCTCCCGCATCATGTATCTGGCTGAATATGCCTTCTCCAGGACTGAGAAGTTTGACATGCACACAGTGCACAAATGGGCCCACAAGTTCAGGGAATGGACACACATGTGCTTTTGTTTCATGGGAAACACTAATGTTGCCCTATCTTCAGAGAAGCAGACAGCAGCATTCTTCTTAATAGATAGTAAGCTGGCAGATTTAAGTTCCAAGGAGCTGAGACCACAGGCACAAGGCAGGCTCTTTGAGGAGGCATTCATTAAGGATCTTCACATTCTCTTAACAAAGCTCAAATCTTGATTAAAAAGATTTTCAGAGGTACACCTACCAGAGGTGTTTTGGCAGGCAGGCTAGTAGTGTGGCCATGCTGCCAGTCATTTCTGGCTGTCAAGCCCTTGTGCAACTCAACCTCAACTGTTCTATCCAGAAATGGGTGGACTACAAGGGTTCCATTATGAAATAGGTGACAGAAGTAGTGAACCATGCAATCAAGCACGTGCAAGATTCTCCCCAGGTAAGAGTTCAGTTGGTTTCCTCTCGATTGTCACCAAACTGCAGGCTGTCTTTTAAATTTTTTCAAGAACTGAGCATATCTTTCATCAAACGCTTTGATCTTACAGACATACCAGCCCTCTCCAGGGGATTCCACCTTGCCCTATCTGGTTCTCAGCAAGCGACATATGCCTTATAGACATGGAGTTCAAGGGGTTGAGACTGAAAGGAGCCATTCAGTCCATCACAGATTGCAGAGGTTTCTTCAGCAATATTTTCTTAGTCAGGAAGAAATTCAGAGACTTTCATCCTGTGATTATTCTGAGGGATCTCAATGTTCTTGGTTTATCACCACTTTCAGATGGAGGATATACACCTCTTGCAGGACCCCCTTCAGGAGGACTACTGGTTTACACATCTTGAATTAAAAGACATGTATCTTACAGTTCCCATCTATCTGACCAGCCAATGTTATCTGCTGTTTCACTGGCACGGAGCCCCTTGGCAGTTCACTGACCTTTTGTATTTCATGGCATATAATGACTTGGTCCTCTAAAATTAAAGGGATACTGTAGGCACCCAGACAAATTCAGCTCATTGAAGTGGTCTGGGTGCTGTGTCCCTTTTGCACTTACATTGCAGCTCTAAGTCGGCCCTCAGTGACTGTCTTCCAGAAAGCCACTAGAGGGCTTCCGGAATCCAAATGGACCCTTAGTCTGTTATCTGATGCTGGACGTCCTCAAGCTCTACATGACGACCTCCAATGTCCAATTGTTCCCCATAGGAAGCATTGATTAATGCTTTCGTATGGGGAAATCTTAATGCGAGCGCGGCCATTGCTGCGCATGTGCATTAGGTCTCCCCCGCAGGATGACGTCAGCGGGGGAGGAGTGTGGGCAGAGCCTGACTCAGCACCGAGGGACATCAACACTGGATTCAGGTAAGTGACTAAAAGGCTGTCTTGAGAAAGCCCAACCTAACGGATGAAACGCATAGACTGAGCCTGGCAGCAGTTTTAATTTGAAAGCTTTTGGAAGCAGATCTAGTGGCACTCACGGTCAGCGTCCTTCCGGGTGATAGAGTTCTGCACTGGCTCAGGTGCACAGGATCAGTCTGCAGTATCTCAACAATGGAGTGGTAAACTACCTGGGACTTGTGCACTGTATTTGCACCAATGCTTTATTGTGGTTCTTAGTGAAAAGTTCCACCACCCAATCTTATAAGAGTTCCACAAAGGTTTTTTTTCCTGTGTTACACTATATTTGTGTTTTTTTAATATAAGGTGGATACATTGTCACACTGGGATTGGATTCATTTCAATTCAAAAAGTATACAGAACACTGTACAACTACAAGTATATTTCCCACTATCTGGAAATATCCTTTTTTTTTAATATCTGCTAAGTGCTGATGCAGTTTTGTGTTTTTGTATGTGACTAAAGGGGTTATAACCCCTTCAGCACCGAGGGAGGGAGAGTGCGAGCGAGAGGAGCACCTTAGAAATCTATAGTACCAGGAAAACAACTTTGTTTTCCTGGCACTATAGGATTCCTTTAAGACTTTAAAGGACCACTATAGTGCCAGGAAAACATACTCGTTTTCCTGCCACTATAGTGCCCTGAGGGTGCCCCCAACCTCAGGGACCCCCTCCCGCCCGGCTCTGGAAGGGGGAAAGGGGTAAAAACTTACCTTTTTCCAGCGCTGGGCAGAGAGCTCTCCTCCTCCTCTCCGCCTCCGTTACGCCCCGCCGGCTGAATGCACACGCGCGGCAAGAGCTGCGCGCGCATTCAGCCGGTCTCATAGGAAAGCATTTACAATGCTTTCCTATGGACGCTGGCGTGCTCTCACTGTGATTTTCACAGTGAGAAGCACGCAAGCGCCTCTAGTGGCTGTCAATGAGACAGCCACTAGAGGATTAGGGGAAAGGCTTAACCCATTCATAATTATAGCAGTTTCTCTGAAACTGCTATAATTATGAAAAAATGGGTTAACCCTAGAAGGACCTGGCACCCAGACCACTTCATTAAGCTGAAGTGGTCTGGGTGCCTAGAGTGGTCCTTTAAGTACACTAAAGCTAGCATACAATTACCTATCTCTGGTGGTAAGTTTGTTCATCTTGGACAGCAGCTGATTGTCTGAGAGTGTTGAGCTTTCAACAGTCAGTATAGATTACAACAGTCTTTATAAAATATAGTTTTTTTTTTATCCTGTTATATAGTAACTGTGCATCCTTTATTTCATATAAAAGTTATTTTAATAGTTTTAAACAAAATAACTTTGCATTAAAGTGGTTAATTCATGTAATAATAATGATGATAATAATAATAGTAATGCTGTCTGCCTGCAATTAATTATGTCAGGTTTTTATTTTTTTTAAAGGCTCTTTGCAGACAAAATAAGTATTAAACCTGCTTCAATATTGGGTTTACTTGTAGAGTAAAATCTAGATAATAAAATTTAATTATGTTTCTCATACACTTCATAAACTTTACTAATTCATTAGAATTTTTATGAACAGTGTTTTCAGCTCTACTGAAGTTTAGGGAAATGAAAAGTAAAACAGAGGATTAAAACTATACCATGTTCCCCTTCTTCTTTTTGTGGTTTGTATTAGGCAATCAAATAGCAGACATAATTTCAAGAACACTTTCCACACACAAACCTATTACTTTTATTTCAAAACGCAGTGTTCTGTATACTTGTAGGTTACTTAACAAAAAAGCATTTCATAATTTAAGACAATCATTAAACTATTATAGCTCAATTACAAAGATAAATTAAACTGATCTCAGCTCACCAACAACTGCAACTGCATGATGCATGTCCTATCTTTATGCAACATTCATATTCAAGCATTAGGTTCCACAAACTAGTTACCACCTAACTTAGCATCCTTGGCAAAAATAAAAGATCAACTTTTGTGATGCAGAAAGGTCAAAACAAAAAAAACATAAAAAATAAGAAACATGTAGGCAATCCTTGAGACAACAGAATATACAACAAAAGAAACAAGTTACCTTCTCATCCACATCCAGATAGGAGACACCAATATCAACCAGTGGGGCATTTGATGCTATTTCAGCCTCTATTTTCTCTTCCCTGTGTGCAGTGAAATGGAGGATAATTCAACCAGGTAAGAGACTAGAGAATGGACCCTACTCCTTCCTCTATCCCCAGGACTGTGTAGAATAACAAAAATAAATGGGCTAGTCGTGAAACCCAAATATCCTTAGGGCTATATGTGCTTAATTCTTCTTGCCCTATTTAAAAAATATATAATAATGCATATTTTGGCTATGGATAATTGTTACTTTGTTAAAAAAAGGTCAGAGGAACTAGGCATCCTCAGAATGAGTCTGTCCTCCCCAGTGAGTTGGAACCCAGGAGATAAGCTCACACCCTGCTTGGGTTGTTGTCCAAGAACACGTAGAGGCAGTTCACTCCCCCACCTCATATTAACTTCATTTCAAATCTCACAACACAGGATGAATAAAGAGTTTATGGATAAGGCAGGTACACACTGGTTAATCTTGAGGTACAGGAATCCCCACCATTTTTTTTTAATCTACCCAACTCTCTAGGATTAACTAACCTTTGTTTGTTTGTTTATTTCTAAGGGCTAGAAAACATCATGGCCAAAAACCTCAACACTGTTTTACAACTTGCTTCGGCAAGGTTTTATTTTTCCAAAGTCAAATTACTTTGACAATTACTCTAGAAAAAGGTATACTTTAGAAGTGATTAATTACACCTTAAAGTTTAACCCCAAATCATGTTGATAGCAATCACAGAATTGTCATTTTTGACTTGCAAGCATTACTCCCTT
>OW240912.1:318503865-318564605 GCA_933207985.1 Pelobates cultripes | reverse complement strand
ATATATTATATCTATATAATATATGTCTATATATCATATATATAATGCCATACTAAGTGTATTTTTATATTAATATGTACTTATATTAATATATAAAAATACACTTATAATTAAATTACATACGTATATATATAATATATATAATAACTATATATATTGTATATATATATTATTATAAAATATAAATAATAAGTAATTTAAATTAAATACATTTTTTTTTAAATAATAATAAAAAAAAATTAAAAAATTATATAGCTATATGAAATTTTATTCTAACTGTATTTTAAAATTAATATATATATTTATATCAAAATACACTTAGAATGAATTTGTATATATATCTATGTATATAAAAATAAATAAAAATAATACGAAATATACCATATGTCCATATACAAAATTACATAAATAATTATATAAATATACACGTAGACTTCAAATATATAAATATGCATATATATTTAAATTCTACGTGCGTATTTATGTAATATTTTTACATAATTCAGTAATTTTATTGATTGCAATTTGAGGGACCTGCCTGCCAACCCAGGCCGAAATTCCAGAGAATTTAATTTGCTAGCACTGTATTTTACCCTGTAACATTCTACGACACCCTAAAACCTGTACATGGGGGGTACTGTTTTACTCGGGAGACTTCGCTGAACACAAATATTAGTAATTCAAAACAGTAAAACATATCACAGCGATGATATTGTTAGTGAAAGTTACTTTTTTTGCATTTTTCACACACAAACAGCACTTTTACTGATGCTATAATTTGTGTTCAGCGATGTCTCCCGAGTAAAACAGTACCCCCCATGTACAGGTTTTATAGCATTTTTGAAAGTTACAAGGTCAAATATATGGGTCAAATATTTTTACATTGAAAATAGCCAGGTTGGTTACGTTGCCTTTGAGAGCGTATGGTAGCCCAGGAATGAGAATTACCCCCATGATGGCATACCATTTGCAAAAGAAGACAACCCAAGGTATTGAAAATGGGGTATGTCCAGTCTTTTTTAGTAACCACTTGGTCACAAACACTGGCCAAAATTAGCGTTCAATTTAGTTTTTTTACTTTTTTCACACACAAACAAATATGAATACTTACTTTGGCCAGTGTTTTCGACTAAGTGGCTACTAAAAAAGACTGGACATACCCCATATTGAATACCCTGGGTTGTCTACTTTAAAAAAAATATGTACATGTGGGGTGTTATTCAGAGATTTATGACAGATAATAGTGTTACAATGTCACTATTGATAAATTTTAAAAATGTATGTTTTGAAACCGCAATATCCTACTTGTACCTATAGCCCTATAACATGCAAAAAAGCAAAAAAGCACGTAAACACTAGGTATTTTTAAACTCAGGACAAAATTTTTAATCTATTTAGCAGTTTTTTTCATTCGCTTTTGTAGATGAGTAAAAGATTTTTCAAGTAAAAGTCAAAAAACATGTATTTTTTAAATTTTTCATCAGATTTTTGTATTTTTTTTAAATTAAAATACATGAGATTATATAAATAATGGTATGTAAAGAAAGCCCCTTTTGTCCTGAAAAAACAATATATAATTTGTATGGGAACAGTAAATGAGAAAGCGGAAAATTACAGCCAAACACAAACACCACAAAAGTGTAAAAATATGCCTGGTCGCAAATGTACAACATCGCAAAAACAGTCCAGTCCTTAAGGGGTTAAATATTTTTTTGTTTTGGTTTTTTTCTTTAAGAGGGGGTTCAATAACCTAACAAGGAACAAAAGACTATATATATATATAGATGATATTCGAAAAATTTGAATATCGTGCAAAAGTTAATTTATTTCAGTAATGCAATGTAAAAGGGGAAACTAAAATATGAGATAGACGCATTACATGCAAAGCAAGATAGTTCAAGCCGTGATTTGTCATAAGTGCCATGATTACCCCAAATCCACAATCTCAGTAAATTAGAATATTACATGCAAGCAATAAAACAAGGAGTGTACATAGAACAATATCAGACCTCTGAAAAGTATAAGCATGCATATGGACTCAGTATTTGGTTTGGGCCCCCTTTGCAGCAATTACGGCCTCAATGTGGCGTGGCATGGAAGCTATCAGCCTGTGGCACTGCTGAGGTGTTATAGAAGACCAGGATGCTTCAATAGGGGCCTTCTGCTCTTCTGCATTGTTCTGTCTCATGTCTCTCATCTTTCTCTTGGCAATGCCCTATGGATTCTCTATGGGGTTCAGGTCAGGTGAGTTTGCTGGCCAATCAAGCACAGTAATCCCACAGCTTTGGTGCTTTTGACAGTGTGGACAGGTGCCAAGTCCTGCTGGAAAATTAAGTCAGCATCCCCATAAAGCTGGTCTGCGGAAGAAAGCTTGAAGTGCTCCAAAATCTCCTGGTAGATGGCTGTGTTGACCTTGGACTTAATGAAGCACAGTGGACCAACACCAGCAGATGACAAGGCTCCCCAAATCAACACAGACTGTGGAAACTTCACATTGGACTTCAAGCATCTTGCAGTGTGTGCCTCTCCATTCTTCCTCCAGACTCTGGGTCCTTGGTTTCCAAATGAGATGCAAAAGTTGCTCTCATCAGAAAAGAGGACTTTGAACCACTGAGCAACAGACCAGGTCTGTTTTTCTTTAGCTTCTGACGTTGTTTGTTGTTCAGGAGAGGCTTGACAAGAGGAATACGACATCTGAAGCCCATGTCCAGGATTCGTCTGTGTGTGGTGGCTCTTGATGCACTGACTCCAGCCTCAGTCCACTCATTGTGAAAGTCCCCAATACATTTGAATAGCCTTCTTCTGACAATCTTCTCCAGGCTGCAGTTATCCCTGCTGCTTGTGCACCTTTTTTCTTCCACACTTTTCTGTTCCACATAACTTTCTATTGTGCTTGATACAGCACTTTGGGAACATCCAACTTCCTTCGCAATTACCTTTTGAGGCTTTCACTCCTTATGGAGGGTGTCAGTTATGGTTTTCTGCACAACTGTCAGGTCAGCAGTCTTACCCATGATTGTGATTCCTACTGAATCAAACTGAGAGACCATTTAAAGGCTCAGAAACCCTTTGCAGGTGTTATGGCTTACTTAGCTGATTAGAGTGGGACACTGTGAGCCTAGAATATTGCACCTTTTCACAATATTCTAATTTACTGAGATTGTTGATTTGGGGTTTTCATGAGCTGTAAACCATAATCATCGCACTTATGACAAATCACGACTTGAACTATCTTGCTTTGCATGTATTGCTGTGGTGGAATCTCGGTAAAAATAAATTTAGTAGGCCGAGATTACCACGTGGCATGTGTACGTGCATATGCTGACGTATCGATCAGTTGGTTGCACGAGGCAAGATACGATCAGTAGTGTACGGAGCATGTGCAAGAATACAGGATGTAGTATTCCCCTCCTCCATTGTGCTGGACAAGCCATGCGGTCAAGCAGGAAGTTAATTCTTATTTGTAATGATTGGTCAAGAGAATGTGCGGGTGGAGCTTAATATGGGAGGAGTTATGTGCCTATATAGGGAGCCTGCACTATTGTTCAGGGCTCAGAACTTGCTGTATTTTTGGTGACATTAGTCCCTCTGAGTCCCGATCGGTGATCCAATAAAGAATCTCTTCCTTCCTGAAGAAACCTGTGTCCATCTCTCTGTGCTTTGCTTCCGTCAGTTTCTCCGGTATCATTTGGTGCATTGGCCGGGAAGCTCATCGTTCAACGGTAGCTGAGAGGCAGAGGCGTGAGACGGTCTATCTTTGCCCACGTTCTCTACGGCTGCACCCCTGAACTTCTGCGTGGACCTCCCTTCGTCTCGGCGCCACTGGTCTGTTGTCCAGGAGATCATCGGCCTCTACGTAAGAAGTGCTGGGGTGTCCCCGTCGATGAGTGTGAACTCAGGTTCAGGAACGAGGAGGTAAGACAACTGCTGTTTTAGACGGCAGACCCACTAGGGGTATACCGATTGTGCGGTAGGCCCAAAAGGGGTTTAAATCTGTGTATGGAATCTGCCCCCTCTGTCGGAGGGAAGGAGCGAAGGCGCACCGCTCGATCGAACGCTCTTTAGTAAGACCGTTTGATCTGGTTAGTCAGGCGGGGTCCTGTGTAAATAGCCCTAGCCGGACACCGGTGTCTTGTCTAGACTAGCGTTCTAGGGTGTATATTACGTTCGCTAGGTCGGAGGGACCGGGAGACTAAGCGGCGCCTGTGTAAATTCGGTTCGCTAGCTCTCAACCTATCTTGGCTAAGTGGGAAGGCGTGTAAATTTGGAACCCACTAGACTTTTGATAGAGTAAATAAACTAGAAGGGCAATTTTGTAAATTTCGCCCTCTAGTTCGCTATATGTGGTGTTTGGGCAGTGTGGCTAACCAAAACGGGTGTATATAGTTTTAGGTAGTCCATTCAAGGTACTGGCCAATAGTTTAGTTGGGATTGTAAATGTGTTAAAGATTGTTAGTAAAGTGTATATCTTGTTAGATAGCGCGAGCTCAGCCGTCTAGCGAGAGTGTTAATAGTGTGTTGCTGTATCATAGTGCACGGTACCATAACCCTGTATATTTACTGACACTGTATATAAGTACTAATCATTGTCGTCTATTGCATGTTTAACACCGTAACCACTAATAATTGTATTGTGACCTTAAATTGTGCTTTGACCTATGCTAACCGTACTGTAACCGATACTAGTAAAAGATGATGTTACTGGGGTGTGTTATAGACGGGTAATTCATATATAGAGAATTATAGCGTGGGTGACTGTATAGTTTCGCCAAAGGGCATAATATTGATTATTTAGTGACTGGTGTAACAGCTGTGTGTGTACGGGAATTCCCTGAGTGATTATTGTGTTATTGTGTACGTTTCACTCGGTAACTGTACCACGTGGTGCTGTTGCCAGAGGAAACGGGTGTGACTGTTGAATAAGAACGCGTGCATAGTATTCGTTGTCAACGACGTTCCATTGATAAGTATGGGCGCGTCAGAGTCAACGATTTCGGATCCCTTAGGTTGTATGGTAAAGAATTTTAAAAAGGGATTCAAAACATGTGATTTTGGGGTTAAAATGTCTCCTGTACGTTTGGTCACTTTGTGCACTAGGGAGTGGCCTATTTTGGTTGCGGCATGGCCGCCGCGTGGCAGTTTGGATCCAACCCTGGTACAGCGTGTACACGTGGCTGTATCAGGTAGGCCTGAACTTTACGGACAGTTTCCATACATTGATTGTTGGGGGCAGGCCGTAAACGACTCGCCAAAATGGATCCGGATATGCCACGAGGAGCAATGTCGCCTCATGGTGGCCAGGACTTGTTTGTCCACTAGGACTGGTGTTAGGCCCATTTTGGACACGCCCCCTGAGTCCGAGATCCCTTTGCCGCCCCTTACTTTCCTTTAAGAGGAAGTGACGCGAATGCAGGAAGCTCTGCACCCCTTCCCCTATTGCCCCCATCCACTTCCGCTTCCTCCTCCAGTACAGAATCCACCCCCCCTCGTATTAAAACTCCCCTTCCGGAACCAGGACCAACCCCCATTAGATCTGAATATCCTGATTTGGCGCCACTTCAAACTTCCGGTCAAGCTTCTTCTAGCTCGGCTCGGAGTATACTATTCACTAACTTATCCCAAAATCAAGTTCCCACATCCTCATGCCCTATTACCTCTCGACCGGAACCTTTAACTGACGCCCCTCCACGTAGCCCCATACTAACCCGACAACTGACCGGTACCCAACAATTAAAACATTATCAGATGCCTCTTCGTCTGAATCCTGGGTCAGCCTATATCGATGCCGCAGGTCAAATGGCACATGCTGACCCAGTCTTCGTATATGTCCCGTTCACGACTACCGATCTCTTGAATTGGAAGACCCACAATTCCTCGTACACTGAGAAACCACAAGCTATGACCGATCTGTTCACCTCGATAGTTCAGACACATAACCCGACATGGGCTGATTGCCAGCAGTTATTAATGACATTGTTCAATAATGAGGAAAGGACAAGGATTAACCAAGCGGCCATTAAGGCGCTAGAGGAGAGAGCCCGTGCTTTAAATCAAGCCAATCCGGCAGCATGGGCCGCAACACATTACCCTAACACCGATCCTGACTGGAATGTAAATGGCGCAGATATGGCTCAACTTAAAGCCTATAGAGATGCTATAATTGCTGGCATGAAAGCCGGAGGGAAGAAAGCTATTAACATGTCGAAGACAGTTGAGGTGATTCAGAAAAGTGATGAAGCGCCCAGTGTCTTTTATGACCGATTATTGGAGGCATACCGCTTGTATACCCCCTTTAATCCGGAAGACGCTGATAATTCCCGAATGGTAAACTCCGCCTTTGTCAGCCAAGCTTACGGAGATATTAAGCGCAAGCTACAGAAATTAGAAGGGTTTGCAGGTATGTCTATCACCCAACTAATGGAGGTAGCGAACAAAGTATATATGAATAGGGAAACAGAAAGTAAGAAAGAGGAAGAGCGCAAGATGCGTAGAAAGGCAGATATGCTAGCGGTAGCGATCGCAGGCGTAGATAGACGGGGCCCAGATAGAAGCGATGGTAGATGGAATAGGGAGCCTTTGAGTAGGAATCAGTGCGCGTACTGTAAGGAAGAAGGGCATTGGAGGAACGAGTGTCCGCAAAGAGAGCAGTATGAGAGAGACTTACCCAGGGCAGGTTACGGAAACTTTAGAGGCAGAGCGAGAGGTAGAGGAGGCCCCGGAGGGAGTAATGGTAATAGAGGGAGTAATGGGAACAGAGGAAGTGTAAGGGAAGATAGGTACTATCCAGCAGCGCAAAGGTCCCGCGATAGAGAAGGTAGGGACTTTGTGGGATTGGCTGACACGGTCATGGAGGACTATTGATACCGACCGGGCTCCATCCCCCTTGGTCGAGCGGAGCCTATGGTCGATGTATCAATAGGGGAAAAAAGGAGTGCGTTTATGATCGACACTGGTGCTGAACATTCGGTGGTGACTAATCAAGTTGCTCCTCCATCTGGAAGAACTATTACTGTAATAGGAGCAACTGGAAGAAGTGCTGAAAAACCGGTTCTTAAAAGTCGACTCTGTACATTGGGAGGCCACGTAGTAAAACATCAATTCCTTTATATGCCTGAGTGTCCAGTCCAATTGCTGGGGCGTGATATGCTATCCAAATTACAAGCGCAGATTACGTTCCTACCAAATGGAACAACATCCTTAAAGTTTAATGGACCCTCAGGTATTATGACATTGTCCGTACCAAAGGAAGAAGAGTGGCGACTTTATACAGTGTTGACTAGCCAAAACCCGAGGAGTGATGAATCCTTATTTAACATACCAGGAGTTTGGGCAGAGAACAACCCACCAGGACTGGCCCGCAATATTCCACCTATTAAAATCGAACTAAAACTTGGGGTTTATCCAGTAAGCCTGAGACAATATCATATTCCGCAGAAGGCTAAGAAGAACATCCAATCTTATCTGGATAAGTTCATACGGTATGGTATCCTAAAATTCTGTACTTCCCCTGGAACACCCCATTGCTGCCTGTTCAAAAGCCCGGTACAGATGAGTATCGACCTGTGCAGGACTTGAGAGCAGTCAATGATGCGGTTGTTAGTATACATCCAGTCGTGCCCAATCCATATAACCTGCTTGCTTTAATTCCGGGCGGGGCTACTTACTTTACAGTCTTAGATCTCAAAGATGCCTTCTTTTGCCTCCGAATTGCCGCAGAAAGCCAATGTATCTTCGCTTTCCAATGGGAAAATGCTGTAACGGGCTCGAAACGCCAAATGACCTGGACAAGATTGCCCCAGGGGTTTAAAAATTCACCTACCCTATTTGGTTCAGCTCTAAGTCAAGATCTACTAGATTTCGAGTCTATCCCAGGAGAGTGTGTATTATTACAATATGTAGATGACTTGTTGATAGCAGCAGTTACAAAGGAAGTATGTCAGCAAGCAACGCACGATCTACTACACATTCTCTGGAAGGCAGGATACAAGGTGTCAAGAAGGAAGGCTCAGTTGTGTTTGCCAACTGTCAAATATCTGGGATTCCATATCTCTGAAGGTCAAAGAATTATGGGGCCAGAGAGAAAAGAAGCTGTGTGCCAAATACCGATACCCAGGAATAGAAGACAAGTGCGAGAATTCTTGGGGGCAGCAGGCTTCTGTAGGATATGGATTCCCAGCTACGCGATACTGGCAAAACCTCTGTATGCAGCTATCAAAGGTACAGAGCACGACCCCTTCTTATGGACTCAAGAACAGCAAACGGCATTCGAAGATGTGAAGAGGGCTTTGATGAGTGCCCCAGCATTAGGTCTACCTGACCACACACGGCCATTCTACCTGTATGTACATGAGCAAAGAAGAATGGCTGTGGGAGTATTGACACAGTACTTGGGATCATGGCAAAGACCTGTTGCCTACATGTCTAAGCAACTGGATGCAGTGGCCAGCGGACTTCCACCTTGTCTAAGAGCCGTAGCTGCAGCCGCCCTGCTAGTAGCTGAAGCCGATAAACTCACTCTGGGTCAAGAACTTTATGTACGAGTTCCACATGCAGTACAGACGTTGTTGGATTACAAAGGAAATCATTGGTTTAGTAACAGCCGTATGACCAAGTATCAAGCAATGTTGTGTGAAAACCCAAGAGTGCATTTAGAGACTGTAAATACCTTAAATCCAGCTACCCTTTTGCCACAACCTACTGAAAGTCAACATGATTGTTTGGAAGTAATGGATGAAGTATTTTCAAGTAGACCAGATCTTCGTGATTTTCCCATCCAGAACCCTGATGTTCAATATTACACCGACGGCAGTAGTTATGTAAAAGAAGGGATCCGCTATGCAGGATATGCAGTAACAGCGATAGACAAGGTGATAGAAGCTCGGCCACTGGCAAAAGGAACATCAGCACAAAAGGCAGAATTGATAGCACTGACACGAGCGTTACAATTGGCTGAAGGTTTAAGAGTGAACATCTACACGGACTCCAAGTATGCGTTTTTAACCACTCATGCCCACGGAGCTTTGTATAAAGAAAGAGGACTATTGAATTCAGAAGGCAAAGAAATCAAATACGCAGCTGAGATCCTACAACTATTGGAAGCAGTGTAGGAGCCGAAAGAAGTCGGTATTATACATTGTCGGGCGCATCTGAGAGGAGATGGTGATGTAACCAAAGGGAATCGGATGGCAGATAGTGCAGCTAAGCGTGCTGCTGAATCAGGAAGACAGGAATATGTAGGGCATATAGCTGCTCTTATACCAACTCCACTGTCTCAATGGACTCCAATTTATACAGCTCAAGAAGAGGAGTGGTTAAGGACTGAACCTGGAAAGTATTTGGAGAACAAATGGTATCAGTTAGCAGATGGAAGAATAGTTATTCCAGCATCACTAGCGGTAGAAATTGTCCAAAACTATCATAATGGGACACATTCTGGGAGAGACAGTACAGAAGAATCTCTCAGAAAACATTTCTACATACCAAGATTGTCCAACTTGACTCAGGCCATTGTACGTAGATGTGTAACGTGTGCTAAAAATAATGCAAGACAAGGACCAGTAAAGCCACCAGGAGTCCAGTTTATGGGGGACTTCCCATGTCCGATTTACAAATTGACTATACAGTGATGCCTAAATCGGGTGGACATCGCTACCTGCTGGTAGTGGTGTGCACCTATTCAGGCTGAGTAGAAGCATGTCCTACTCGTACAGAGAAAGCAGGAGAAGTCGTGAGATTCCTGCTACGAGAAATAATACCCCGATATGGACTACCCTGCTCTATAGGATCGGACAATGGTCCAGCTTTTGTTCATCAGTGCCTACAACAATTGACTCATATGCTTGGTATAAAGTGGAGGCTTCATACAGCATATAGACCCCAGAGTTCTGGTAAGGTAGAGAGAATGAATAGAACTATTAAGAATCAGTTGGCTAAAATGTGTCAGGAAACCCAACTTAAGTGGAACGTTCTCTTGCCCATAGCTTTATTGCGAATCCGTAGTACACCTACCAGAAGGATGGGCCTCTCTCCTTTTGAAATCATGTACGGGCGACCACCTCCCGTGCTTGGTAACTTAAGGGGAGATTTGAGTCAGTTGGGAGAAGGAATTACCCGGCAGCAGGTTGTAGAGTTAGGTAAGACTATGGAGGAGGTACAGAAATGGGTACAAGATAGATTACCTGTGAATATTTATCCCCCAATTCATAGTTACCACCCAGGCGACCAAGTGTGGATTAAAGTGTGGAATAATGTGCCGTTAGGGCCCAAGTGGAGAGGTCCTTATGTTGTTCTTCTGTCTACCCCTACAGCGATAAAAGTAGCCGAAGTGGCTCCGTGGATACATCACTCCAGGGTTAAACCAGCAGCAGCCGATTCCTGGCAAGTTACAGCAAATCCAGAGAATCCCTGCAAGATCCGGTTAAAACGCACGACTCAGTCGGAGTGACGAGGAACTTTGTGGATTACAAATTTTATTGTTTCAGAGACTTGGTAAGTGAGTGAGAAGGCCATAATAAAGCCTGTCCACTCACCAACGAGTGTATAAGTTAGGGAAAGTCTTGAGGGGACCCCTGTGAAGACGAGCAGAACTCCATTCCCTGCAGTCCTTACATCCTGGAAGCTGAGGTGCCTTCACACGGACGAAGACTGAGGATGACGACGAAAGATGTATTTTTAATAATGTTTATTTATGTGTATTTTTATATTCAGGAAGGTAGAGGTACCAACACTCCTAGCTGTGAGGTATGCATTAAGACTACAAGAACAGGTAACCATATATCCCAGACCCTAATTTGGCATTCGCAATATGAGTGTAAAGGAGATGTATCAAGATGTAGATACTTAAATATAGAATATAGTGTGTGTCATTTAGGAGTAGGAGAACCTAAGTACTTCAGTCCTGAGTATCAACCCCGTACAATTTGGTTGACTCTCAGAAATGGAGATCCTCAGGGGACCCTAATTAATAAGACGGTATTAAAATCCGTATATTCTTCAGGTGCTCTGCTATTTGATGCGTGTAAAGCAATATCAAGTGGTAGAAAGCCGTGGAATGTATGTGGGGATCTTAGATGGGAGAGGACGTATGGGTCTAACGATAAATATATTTGTCCCAGTAGTAAAAATAAATATGTAAGTCCAAGATGCCCAAATAGAGATTATAACTTCTGCCCATATTGGTCTTGTGTGGGGTGGGCGACTTAGGGACAGACAGCAGACAAGGACATGATTGTGACTAAGTTGCCTACTGATCCATATTGTAAGTCTATGGAATGCAATCCAATCCATATACTTATAAATAACCCTGACAAGTTCTTAGATAAATATGGTAATTTATTTGGGTTTCAAATATATGGGACGGGTTTAGACCCTGGGACAATATTGTTTATAGGGATAGAGACTGATACGGTAACCTCCCAAACTCATCAAGTATACCATTCCTTTTATGAAGAGATGAGCATAGATAATAAGATCCCCCATAATGCTAAAAACTTGTTCATTGATTTAGCCGAGAGTATTGCCGGTAGTCTTAATGTTACCAACTGCTATGTGTGTGGAGGTACTAACATGGGAGACCAATGGCCTTGGGAAGCAAAGGAGGTAATGTCCGGTTCTGAGGCAGTTGACCAATTAATATCTACACAAGCCGACTATCATATGAGTGTTAGAGGTAAATCTGAGTGGAGATTGAAGACCTCCATCATAGGTTATGTTTGCATAGCGAGGAAAGGAATGATGTATAATACTTCTGTAGGAGAATTAACTTGTCTAGGGCAAAAAGCTTATGATGATGATACAAAGAATACAACTTGGTGGTCGGCTTCAAATGTCTCAGAACCATCTAACCCGTTTGCAAGATATGCCAATTTAAAGGGCGTATGGTTTGATCTATCCATCACATCTAACTGGAGAGCCCCAGCGAATTTGTACTGGATCTGTGGTAAGAAGGCCTATTCGGAGTTACCACAGGACTGGGAAGGGGCATGTGTGTTGGGTATGTTAAAACCATCCTTCTTCTTGTTGCCTATTGAAACAGGTGAGACTTTAGGTGTTAAAGTGTATGATGTGAATCATAGGAAGAAAAGGGGACCCATAGAGATAGGTGCCTGGGAAGATAATGAATGGCCTCCCCAGCGTATTATAGATTATTATGGGCCAGCCACGTGGGCAGAGGATGGTACCTTTGGTTATAGAACCCCTATTTATATGCTCAACCGCATTATAAGGTTACAGGCGGTGGTTGAGATCATTACTAACGAGACATCACAAGCGCTCAATCTTCTAGCGAAGCATAATACCAGGATGAGGACAGCAGTTTACCAAAATAGATTAGCCTTGGATTATCTTTTGGCAGTAGAGGGAGGTGTATGTGGGAAGTTTAACCTGAGCAATTGCTGTCTTCAAATAGATGACGAAGGGCAAGCAATAGCTGAGCTTACTAGCCATATGGTTAAACTAGCGCATGTGCCTACTCAGGTATGGAAAGGGTACAATCCAAGTAGTTGGTTTGGTAGCTGGTATGAGTGGTTTGGAGGGCTTAAGGCAGTGGTAGGTGGAGTCCTACTGATTTTAATGTTGTGTCTACTCCTGCCGTGTCTTATACCCTTAGTAGTTAGGTCTGTGCAAAGCCTGATAGAAAATATAGCAGAGAGGAAGGCTGCTGCACAGATAATGGCAATTTATAAATATAAGGCTCTAGATCAGGGAGAACCAATGCAGGAAGACGAGTGTTGAAGATTCACATCATAGGATAAGTCTGGTCTGGTTCAAAGGTAACTTGTGGTGTATGCAAACCAAGGTTAAGTGATGCCTCAAGTAATTGTAAAATATCAAGAGGCATCAAAGGGGGGAATGTGGTGGAATCTCGGTAAAAATAAATTTAGTAGGCCGAGATTACCACGTGGCATGTGTACGTGCATATGCTGACGTATCGATCAGTTGGTTGCACGAGGCAAGATACGATCAGTAGTGTACGGAGCATGTGCAAGAATACAGGATGTAGTATTCCCCTCCTCCATTGTGCTGGACAAGCCATGCGGTCAAGCAGGAAGTTAATTCTTATTTGTAATGATTGGTCAAGAGAATGTGCGGGTGGAGCTTAATATGGGAGGAGTTATGTGCCTATATAGGGAGCCTGCACTATTGTTCAGGGCTCAGAACTTGCTGTATTTTTGGTGACATTAGTCCCTCTGAGTCCCGATCGGTGATCCAATAAAGAATCTCTTCCTTCCTGAAGAAACCTGTGTCCATCTCTCTGTGCTTTGCTTCCGTCAGTTTCTCCGTTATCATTGCGTCTATCTCATATATTAGTTTCACCTTTTACGTTGCATTACTGAAATAAATGAACTTTTGGACGATATTCTAATTTTTCGAGTATCACCTGTATTTGCTATATTTATCACATTAGAATATTAATTAAAAGAGCACTTTTACACATTTTATACAGATGTGTTTTTGTCATTTTTTATTTGTGATTTTTTTCTCACTGCCATATTAAAAAGTGACACTGACTACTGAACATCAGAATTTAATTTCATGAAGCTTAGTAGATTCTTACTTTAGATGTATTTCACTGTCATGGTCCTGTTAAGGAACAAGATTAGTCTTTGTTATAATTTGATGTTTGCATATAAACAAATCCCAAGTGATTATGACATTCTAACTCATCATGAAATTATTATTTATATGATTCAAAGCTCACTATGACAACCTATAACAGAGGTAGGCAACCTTTTAGCAGCACTGTGCCGATATAGGATTGTGATGTCCCTTAGCGTGCCGATCCTATTTTTTTTAAATTGAGGTGTGTATGCTGCCGTATTCTGCTTGTGTTATTTTTACTGTAATTGCTTTGTATCGTTGTATTTGTGAGTATATGAGCTATTATATTGTATATGTTCATTAGTAGTTTGTGGTATCGTGTATGATACATATGAATGTGGGCTGTGTATGAGGGCTGCTTGTGGAATTGTGTGTGGATGGACATGTCACATTGTGTGTTTGGTAGTGTGTGTGGGCTGTTTGGGGTATTGCATGTGAGAGGCTGCATGTGCGATTGTGTGCATGTATGTGGATTGTTAGTGGTGTTGCGTTTGTGGGGATTGTGTGTATGTTTGTGTGTGGGCTGTTCGTATTATTTGTAGGAAGGGAGGCTTATTCTGCAGGTCTGTGTATATCTAGCAGTGTGGGTGGCTTCCCTGGGTTCCAGTGGGGACCAGGCTGGTCAGGTACAGGTCAAGGAGAGGAGCTGCAACAGCAGCTGCAGGCTGCTCTACTACAGTGTGGAATCCCATTCACAAGTGCTGGGAGGTACTGATCTGAGATCACTTCCTCTACGTTCTGCAATGCACAAATTGAGGATTTTCCTTCACCACGTTTTCGTATTAGCAGATATCTGAAGTTTCACTGAGACTCCTGATAGCCTTGAGTGCCGTGGAAAGACACCTCGAGTGCCATGCATGGCACTAGTGCCGTAGGTTGCCTACCCCTGACCTATAACATCATTCCATTTTAACACCTGTAGGGCTTGCACAATTGGTTATAAAATGTCAATGTGGAAAAATCCCCGATTCACAATTCAAAGGGTTGCCTACTTTTCTCAGCATCATAAGTAAATCAATTGGAAACAGGTCTGAGGGTTTCCATAAGTGGACCCAACAGCTTCAAGAATTCTAGAAAACAAATGCATGGGGGACATAGCTCTAATCATGGAACAGTAAAAATATAATGTGTTTTGAAAATGTCAACCTCCTCAGAAATACAAAATAAAAAAGTGAGACACAAAGTATAAATAAATACACAAATAAACGGTTGATCTAGAAAATACAAATATAGAGAAAAGGACCATAGGGTAAAATAGTAAAAACAACGACTGATGATTGGAAAATTAAATTAACATATGAAATAGTCCCTGTAATATTATTTTTTTAGATCTATCTTTATTGAGGACAGACAAATTAAAAGTAAAACTTTTTTAAGCAGGTTGATGTTAATAGATTTATCAATTTTAATAGTTTTCATTTTAAACAATGTTGGCCAACATACCCAAAGGCCAATTTCTCAGACTCAGACGTAACTGTACACAACTTGAGGACTATAAAAGGCAGTCAATGGATCTCAAAAAACTATTTATAGATTAAGGATATGATCCTACTGTAATACAACAAATATATGAGGAGATAGGAAATTAACCAAGGGACCAGCTATTGGAATACAAAACCAGATTAAAATTAAATATAGAAAAAGACAAGGAGATTCCTTTAATTTTTAATTATTGTTCCAACACTTCTCATTTACATAAAATTATTTTACATTTTTTTTATATTTTAGAAGAGGATCAAGATATCCAGAGTTTGCTTGGAAACAAACCAAAAATTATTTATAGGGGGCTAATAATTTTAGACGTATTTTAACAAATAGAGATCATGAATGGATCAGCGCTAGCAGGCCACAGAAACTGTAAATATAAAAAATGGCAGCACACCTAGAGACAATGGGGTTCCCTCTTACACCCCACAATGTAAACGTAAAGAAAGAAACAAAGAAGGTTGCACCTGTATTATATTGGAATATATGTAAGATAGATATAAAAAGATTTAAAAATATAAAAAGTATAAAAACAGGAAAGAGAGGTGTATATATATCAGATAAAATGGTAAATAAGATAACATAAATTAGTATAAAGTTACAAATTTCCAAATAAGACCACCAGTAAGAAAGGAGATTCGTTATGAAGCAGCAAACTGTTGATAGTAGTGATGTCACAGAATAGGACTTGGTATCAAGTGGAACATATGAAAGAAAGTAGACATGAAAAACTCCACTGGTACAGTATGTATATACAATATTTATGTAGGTTATATGAGGTGAAATATTACTCACATTTTACAGAGCTAAAATCCCGATAAGATTGCAATAAACAGTATAAATTGCAGCAACCAATCAAAATCCTGATAATAAGATTTAGATAAAAGACAACACATAAAAAATATTGGTGCGCAGTATTTCAAAACACCCTCTGTGGATATATTTTAAAACTTCTTAAGGTGACATTGCACAATCCCCAGGCTTAAGTGTAGATGTATATAAAACTTCTTAGAGTCATATTACACAATTCACAAACCTAAGTGTGTTTATAGGTGTATTAACACGCAATAGTGAGTGATTCAATAAAACATACAACTAACAGTGGGACATATACATATTCTTGCAATCTAGTACAGTCACAACTACAAGGGGACAAAAATATAGAAGGAACTCCTAATGCAATAGAGTTACATACAAGGAATAAACCAGAAAAAAAATTAATAGTTGGTATCTAATTCACAAGTTGAGAGTGGTAAAAGCCCAACTCACAGCTATATCGCCCAGGGATGATCAGTCCCTAGAGTGTGTGATATCCAATGGATTCATAAACAGCCAGGATAGTAGGTAGTTAAATGCTTTATTCAAATAGTATTTAAAAACAAATGCAGCAGATAGTCAAATCCCTCGTCTGCTCACCAGTCCAGGGAAATGTAACAGTTCAATGAAGTCTATAAACAGTATTCAATACCCAGATGTGGCCGGTCTTGTCAATGCAGACAGAAGGAGTAACTATAGGACCAGTTGCGAATAATAAAAAAAAAAAAGATATACTCACAATTTACTGAGCAGGCTCACTGCTCGGTGTGTAGCGTGTAGGTGGTATAATCCCCACCTGGGATTCTTTGGTCTTCTTAAGAGATAGCAGGGGTGATGTCAGGCATAAACAAAAACTAAAAAAACTAAAAAACAAGGTCAAAATAATAAAAAGATAAAAAAAGGAATATGGCAAAAGTGGTATATATAGCCAAAAAATCCTTTATTAATTAAGCAATAAAAGTTTCTAAACGCATTTCACCTCACAGGGCTTCTTCAAGTAGAAACAAACAATAAATCTCAAGCCTGACAAACAGTGATATATATATATATATATATATATATATAGGAAGCATTAATAGAACAAACATAAGATGGATAAACAGCATAAGAGGTATCTGTATATAATTATTATTAAAACCGAGACTTTAAAAATAAGTAAAAAAGAAATCACATGACACGCGACTTTACTTCTGCATCACGTGACCTCCTAGATTAGGTCAGCTAAGGTGGCGCGTGCGCAATAGTGGATGAGAGGAAGCGTGTGTAGACCTCTCCTCCTAGCGTGCAGAGGCCAAATAAAATGCCTGCAGTAGGGGTGGGATCGCCGCGTCATCACAAAGGGAGGCGTTATGTGATGACGTCGGCGAGAGGACGGCGAGAAAGAGCTTCAAAAGGGAGAAGCTAGAACGGATCCATACCCTTCTACAGCATTAATCTGAGAGTCAAATAGAAGCGTCAAATAATGCGGTTACAGAGCAATTGTAAACATTCTTATTTTCTGTGTGCTAATCTGCTAAATAGTACCTTAGTGGGGTGCACTTCATATCTGTGACTCAAATAGTGCACTGACAGCGCAGTTGTAAAAATTCTAATTGTTTTGCTGCTAAACTACGAAATAGTAAATTTTGGGCGTGCTCTTCATATCTGAGAGTCAAATAGAAGCATCAAATAGTGCGCTTACAGCGCAGTTGTAAAAATTCTAATTGTTTTCTTGCTAAACTGCTAAATAGTACATTAGTGGGGTGCACTTCATATCTGAGAGTCAAATAGAAGCGTCAAATAGTGCGCTTACAGCGCAGTTGTAAACATTCTAATTGTTTTGCTGCTAATCTGCTAAATAGTATATTTTGGGCGTGCTCTTCATTTCTGAGAGTCAAATAGAAGCGTCAAATAGTGCGGTTACAGCGCAATTGTAAACATTCTTATTTTCTGTGTGCTAATCTGCTAAATAGTACATTAGTGGGGTGCACTTCATATCTGAGAGTCAAATAGAAGTGTCAAATAGTGCGCTGACAGTGCAGTTGTAGAAATTCTAATTGTTTTGCTTCTAAACTGCTAAATAGTAAATTTTGGGCATGCTCTTCATATCTAAGAGTCAAATAGAAGCATCAAATAGTGCGCTTACAGCGCAGTTGTAAAAATTAGAATTGTTTTGCTGCTAAACTGCTAAATAGTACATTAGTGGGGTGCACTTCATATCTGAGAGTCAAATAGAAGCGTCAAATAATAGTGCGCTTACAGCGCAGTTGTAAAAATTCTAATTGTTTTGTTGCTAAACTGCAAAATAGTACATTAGTGGGGTGCACTTCATATCTGAGAGTCAAATAGAAGCGTCAAATAGTGCGCTTACAGCGCAGTTATAAACATGCTAATTGTTTTGCTGCTAATCTGCTAAATAGTACATTTTGGGCGTGCTCTTCATATCTGAGAGTCAAATAGAAGGGTCAAATATTGCGCTTGCAGCGCAGTTGTAAAAATTCTAATTGTTTTGCTGCTAAACTGCTAAATAGTAAGTTTGGGGCGTGCTCTTCATATCTGAGAGTCAATTAAAACCGTCAAATAGTGCTGTGACATAGCATTTTTAAACATTCACATTTTTTAGCTGCTAAATAGTACATTTGCGGCCTGCGGTGCACTTCATATCTGAGAGTCAAATAGAACCGTCAAATACCAATATAACAATATCGTAATTCGGGGGCAATACCCTCACAAGTCAAACTGAGAGGTCAGTTTATAGGGAAAACTGTTGCCTGGATACAATTCTAAAACAATTTCCATATGTCCTTTGCAGACTTTACATGCTGGAAAAACACAGATGCCAACTGCTGTGGCTTTCTGCAGTGTGCAGACCGGCAAGGAGGGAAGGGTTAAGGAGTGGGTGGAAGTTGATGTGGAGCATGATGAGGTCCTAGACCCCACATGGAATCAAGGTCATGCGAGTGACGTGTGCAGTTTGGAGGAAGAGGAGCTGGTCGCATAGAGGCGCCAGCACAGCATAAGAGGGAGCAGGGTGCAAAAGCGGAGCGGCCATCCCCTAGCGCTTGTCGTCATGTATTATCTTTAGAATTCCCACAGTTATCCAAGTAACAGATGGAGCGATAAAAGGAACCATAACAGATTTAACGAGCCATTCGCAGTTTTGCAGTCCGGTGACCGGGACCCAGACACTGTCTGGGCGGTGGTCGGACGTCCGGGACCCAGTATGCCCGATGTTTAAATTAGGAGTCACAGTGTGGAATCGATTAGCAGGGTCTGGTGCAGGGTTACCGCACGCCCCCTGGTGTTGAGCACCAGCGTTTGTGCGGCCACACACCAGGACCCTGATGCAGCTTCAGTAAAAAGAGTACTGGATACCAGAAGCCATCGCCAGACTGATCCCCAACTTGGAACAGGATGTGACATTCACTGTAGTGGCTGTGCGCTCTTTCAGTGTTCTCACCCTGCTGCTGCCTGCCTGTCTGCGCTGCAGCGTAACTTTGTACTTCCCGCTCACCCCCTCATGAGACTGTGCGAGCAGCAGCAGGCGATAGTGGAGTTTCAGCTGCAGCACACATGGGTCAGTCGCTCTGCACCAGACTTGCCCTACAATTAATCAGAGTTAAAGGATTTCAAGTGTACTCATTACAATTACAGGGCCTCTAAAGAGTCCTGTATTGTTATTTGTCGTCACTACCTTCCCGCTTCGGGAGTAGGTTATTTGCGCGCCTGCTGCCTTCCTTGCATGTGGTAGCCGTTTCTCAGGCTCCCTCTCAGGAATCGAACCCTGATTCCCCGTTACCTGTGGTCACCATGGTGGGTGCAGTAAATGGCATCGAAAGTGGATATGGATGACATACGAATGCGATGTCGCCTTGTCGTTGGGGAGCCCATTGAAAATGTGCTCTAGCATGATGAGCTGAGTGATCTCCTGTGGGAATGTGGCTTGATGGGAGTTGAGCAAGTTCTGGGTGGCCCTTGTGATGCAGCATGCCCACTCCACATGGAAGTCCTTCTCCCCTTTCCGGGTCTCCCTAAACTTTCGGCGGTATTGCCCGGGGGTGACCGCATACCGGGCCAGGAGGATTTGGGTAATAAAGGGATAGTCTCTGATCTGCTCTTTTGGTACAGCCCGGTAAATATCCGCTGCCTTCCCCACTAGTTTCCTGGCCAGGATGGTGACCCAGTCGCTGGGGTCCACGTCTTGGAGTAGGCACTGGCGCTCAAAGTCTTGTAAAAAGTCATTGATGCCTTCTTCTACTTCCTTGAAGTCTTTGAAGGCATTATATGGTAGCTTGTGGGCTAGGGTGGTTGTGCTTCCCGGCGCCTTCTGCTCCCTTCTTCCTTCATCTGGGTTCATGGAGGTCGCCCTCTGTCTATTGGCAAGGACATAGGCTTGCACCTCCAAAAAGGTCCTGCTGACAATCTCCTCTGAGGGTGGCTCTCTGGAATATGCCAGGCGCTGTTACACCTCCTTGCGCACTTCCTCCTCATCTCCTGCTGCTGCTCGCCTGTCTGCGCTGCAGCGTAACTTCCCGCTCACCACCTCATGAGACTGTGCGAGCAGCAGCAGGCGATAGTGGAGTTTCAGCTGCAGCACGCACAGGTCAGTCACTCTGCGGAACAGAGTTGTCTTTTTTTATATGTCCCAATATTTTGGGGGCTATCCCAATTAAAAAAAAAAATATATATATATATTTAAAAAATCAGTGCTGGCTACCTCCTCCTCCACCGCTGCTTCCACCTACACCGCCACGGTCACCGCCTCCTCGACCTATGAGTCACGTAGTATAAACTATGTACACAATAGCAAAGGCTTGTGAAGGCCTTTTCTCCATGCATCAGGAGTTGAGCATTTCTCAATGCATCAGGACTGCAAGAAAAGCACCGCAGGACGCAATTGTTTCTTTTTTTATATGTCCCAATATTTTGGGGGCTACCCCAATTAAAAAAATATATATATATATAAAAAACAGTGTTGGTTGCCTCTTCCTCCTCCACCGCTGCTTCCACCTACACCGCCACGGTCACCGCCTCCTCAACCTATGGGTCACTTAGTATAAACTATGTACACAATAGCAGAGGCTTGTGAAGGCCTTTTCTTCATGCATCAGGAGTTGAGCATTCCTCCATGCATCAGGACTGCAAGAAATGCACCGCAGTCCGCAAATGTTTCTTTTTTTATATGTCCCAATATTTTGGGCGCTACCCCAATTAAAAAACAAAAAAAACAGTGTTGGCTACCTCCTCCTCCTCCACCGCCGCTTCCACCTACACCACCACGTTCACAGCCTCCTTAACCCCTTAAGGACGGAGCCAAATGCACACGTTGTGAACAAAACAAAATGTAAACAAAACCTGGCATTTGCGCTACATGTCTGTCCAACCGTAATACACCTCTTTCATAGTAAATGCACCCACCCTTATTATATATCATTTTATTCAGGGGAAACAGGGCTTTCATTTAATATCAAATATTTAGCTATGAAACATAATTTAATATGAAAAAAATGGGAGAAAATACGATTTTATTGGATTTTTTTAGTTCTACATGACATTTAAACGGTCAGTGTCATAATACTGTTTGCTTTTACTGCAATAAAATACACATATTTGTATTCAGCAAAGTCTCACGTGTAAAACAGTACCCCCTATGTACAGGGTTTATGGCGTTTTGGGAAGTTACAGGGTCAAATATAGCACGTTACATTTGAAATTGAAATTCGCCAGATTGGTTACGTTGCCTTTGAGACTGTATAGTAGCCCAGGAATGAAATTTACACCCATAATGGCATACCATTTGCAATAGTAGACAACCCAAGGTATTGCAAATGGGGTATGTCCAGTCTTTTTAGTAGCCATTTGGTCACAAACACTGGCCAAAGTTAGCGTTAGTATTTGTTTGTGTGTGAAAAATGCAAAAAGCGCCAATTTTGGCCAGTGTTTGTGACTAAGTGGCTACTAAAGACTGGACATACCCTGTTTGCAATACCTTAGGTTGTCTACTATTGCAAATGGTATGCCATCATAGGGGCAATTTTCATTCTTGGGCTACCATAGGGTCTCAAAAGCAACGTAACCAATCTGGCGAATTTTAATGTGAAAAAAATGAAACACAAGCCTTATATTTGACGCTGTAACTTTTGAAACACCATAAAACCTGTACCTGAGGGGTACTGTTGTACTCGGGAGACTTCACTGACAAATATTTGTGTTTCAAAACAGTAAAGTATCATAGCAATAATATTGTCGTTTAATGCTGTTTGATAGCGTGAAAATGCAAAAACGTCACTTTTACTGGCGATATCATCGTTGTAATACATTTTACTGTTTTGAAACACTAATATTTGTGTTCAGCGAAGTCTCGAGTAGAACAGTACCCCCCATGTACAGGTTTTATGGTGTCTTGGAAAGTTATAGGGTTAAATATAGTGCTAGCAAATTAAATTCCCTTTACTTTAGGCATGGGTTGTCAGGCAGGTCCCGCTAATTGTAATTAATTAAGATACCTAATTATGTAAAAATATTACATAAATATATATGTAGAATTAATATATGTATATATATATATACGTATGTGTATATATATATGTATATATCTATATAATTTTTAAAATATTTTTATTTATATATAGGTATATATATAGTGATATATACGTATATATTTATGTATATAGATATATATATATTATTTCGTTCTATGTGTATTTTGATATATATATATATATATTAATTTCACAATACAGTTAGAACAAAATAACACTATCTATATATTTTTTTAATTATTTTATTTTAGTATTTTTGTAATTTTATTTTTTTAAGTATTTACATTTTAATTTTTTTTTTATAATATATATAAAATATATATATATAACAATAATTATATATATATTTAATCAGTATCGGTGTCGTGTAATTTGATATTAATATATATATATAATTATATATATATTAATAGTAAAATACACTTAGACAGTGTACATGTGTGTATGTATATGTGTATATATATACTTTGATCATATATATATAATATATATATATGATCTAAGTATATATTATTTATTTTTTTACACTATTTATTTATTTCATTTTTATTTTCAGCCAGCAGGGGGACCACCTGTCATTACAGGCAGCCCCCCTGCTGGCAATACAGAAGCCAGCTATCCCCGACCATGTGATTGTGGGGTCCTCGCTAGGACCCCACTCTCACACGGCCGGGGGGCTTCCTGGAGGACGGTCGTGCCGCGGGGGGCTCCCTGGGAGTCCCCCACCCCCGCGATAGCGTGGGACCGCCGGCGACCGGGTAAGTACAGAAAGACCGGAGGGCGTACTATTACGCCCGGCGGCGTTTAGCGCCGCTTATTAGAGAACGTAATAGTACGCCCTCCGGTCTTAAGGGGTTAACCTATGGGTCACTTAGTATAAACTATGTAAACAATAGCAGAGCCTTGTGAAGGCCTTTTCTCCATGCATCAGGAGTTGAGCTCAGTTTGAGCAATGAAAGAGAATACCCTGCACTCCAACCCTCTCTCAAATGGATAATTCTGGTGATCCTCCTGACAGCCATGCTTTAGATTTTGATTTATGTTCTTCTAAAGTTAAAATCAAAGATTCCATCTAGTGCTATTTTATGGCTCAGCTGTATTTTTTATTTATATGTTAATTTAAGTGATTTCCCTATCAACATTTGTTTGCAGGGCACTTGTCCTATTCTTACCACCATTTTACTTCCTTTTGCAGCCTTCTAACCCTTTCCAGGACATTTATAGAGGCATTTTAGTGCCCAAACATTTTTCCAAGTTCGTCCGAACCCGCCGGATCCGAACATCCAGGTGTTTGCTCAACTCTACTTGTAACACTAACGAGTCACATGACACCGGGGAGGGAAATTGGCTAATTGGGCCCAATTTGGACATTTCCACTTAGGGGTGTACTCACTTTTGTTGCCAACAGTTTAGACATTAATGGCTGTGTGTTGAGTTATTTTGAGGGGACAGCAAATTTACACTGTTATACAGGCTGTACACATACTACTTTAAGTTGTAGCAGAGTGTCATTTATTCAGTGTTTTCACATGAAAAGATATAATAAAATATTTGCAAAAAGGTGAGGGGTGTACTCACTTTTGTGAGATACTGTGTGTGTGTGTGTATATATATATATATATATATATATATATATATATACCGAAAGAATTGAGAGCACTCAATGGATTTAGAAATCAATATATTAAATATAACGCATACAAATCAACGTTTCGACCGTCTAGCGGTCTTTATCAAGATTTTGATAAAGACCGCTAGACGGTCGAAACGTTGATTTGTATGCGTTATATTTAATATATTGATTTCTAAATCCTTTGAGTGCTCTCAATTCTTTCGGTTTATATTTTGCACGGAGAGGCACCTGGTAATTGCTGGATGCGATTTATTGATTATTATTTTTGGGATGAGTGCCAGAAACTGTTGAATTTTATATATATATATATGTATATATATATATAAATAAAATATATATGAGTATAATAAATATGTTATATATAAGTACACTTGGTACTGAAGAACATTTAAACCAACTGAGGTCACCAGGATCTCTAGGGGTTTGTGCTCCCCAAGGCATTACTTCAAATAGCAAGAATTCATAATGCATACTTTCTGGTAAAACACTTCCTATAGACAAATAAATTAAATAAAAAAAACATGAAATGGGTTATTAAAGGATTATTTCTTATTATATGTTGAGATATATATATATTTTTTAACACATACATATACAGTGTTAACATACAGTGTTTAACCTATAATTTACATTAATTGATAAATTAGATTAGAAAGAGACAAATATATCAAACTCTATATAACTTTTATGAATATTCACCCTGAATAAGGTACAAATCTTCATAAACCAGAAAATAACTAAACACATCTCAATAGGTTCCTTTTTTTTATTTTCTCTGGAGGAGTTAAAAATTCTTGTTATATCCAGAGGCTATCGTTTTTTTCCCCCTGGCTCATCATTTCTTATATTGAATAATGGCTTCACATTGTATATATAAGGATGTCTTGTATGTTTTTTTTGTTTTTTTAAACTGATGATTCTGGCAATGTTCCGTTATGCGATTTTATTACCAATGGGCAAAACAGTGTTAGTTAAGGAATTGATCTGTTTAGCAATAATAAGGGCAATGAGGCATAGAAGCTTAATGTGCATTGCAGTTTCCAGGAGTTCATGTTTAATCTCTATAACTGTCACTGTACAATACTGTATGTAATGTTTGCATATATGAAAGATGTTTAGCTATGCAAATCATCTTTATTATTATTTAAAGATTACATTTTATTTGAGATAAATAAAAAAATAATTTATAATTTGGGGAAATTGAAGCTGCATGGTAGCAAAGTACACAGTAGCGAGTTGATGCATTCAACTCACATTAGTGTTTTTAAAATTTAAATGCCACTTACATCTCTCACCTATTCTTATCTTAAGGGATCTTTTTTGACATCTAGAGGCCCAGGAGGAGGGTATCCTTTTCAGAAATCTGCAATGTTTCAACACACAGTCACTGAAATAAAAGTTCTAGCCATGTCAGGTATGAAAGTCAATGATAGGTGGGTGGGTGTGCAGTGTGGGCAACCATGTTCTCCTCATTGATCCCCTGATGCTGCTATTGCCCATGCACTCCTAGTCTTCTATTCTGCCTTCGGCTTTTCCTAATCCAAGTGTTGTATTGGTTGACATACTGTTTTTGCGTATTCTTTTTTTGAGGGGGGTTTAAATTAATATCCATATAGTTATGTAATGCTAAGATTTTCAATGTCAACAGATACTACTGCTACTCTTTCTTGCAAGGCTAACAAAAGGTATATGTTTTGTATTGTGAGAAATTATAGAAAAGTGGTAGCCCACATTACTTTGTTTGTAATCAGGGCTGGCATCGGAAATTGTGTGGCCCCTTACACAAGTCTGTGCACAAGGATAAGTAAAGTTGAAGCAGTGTATGTATAGTGGATGCAAGGTGTGTGAGGTGTGTGTAGTGAATGCAGAGAGAGTGTGTGAGGAAAGTGGCTTCAGTGTGTTTGGATGCAGAGTGTGTGTATATTAAATGCAGTGTCTGTGTTTGTGTAGTTGTTGCAGTCTATGTAGTGAATGAAGTGCATTTATTTGTGTATTGATTGAAGTGTGTGTTTGTGTAGTGGATGCAGTTAGTGTAGTCGATGCAGTGTGTGGTGAATGCAGTGTGTGTGTGTTTGTGTAGTGGATGCAGTGTGTGCAGTAGATGCAGTGTGTGTTTGTGAAGTGGATGTGTCTTTGTGTTCTACAAGGGTTGTGGAGGGATAGATATTTTTTTTATGGTAACATTGAATCCCCCTTCCCTCTCACTTACTTGTGGCCAGGGAGAGGGGACACTAGATTCCCTGGTTGCACATCAAAGAGTGTGCCCAGCAGTCTCCATCTTCCCCTTCTGACAGTCAGCCCTCTCCATTTGTCTCAAGCCCGGCATGTATTGCAAGCTGTGCAGAGCGTTAACATAGCAAACTGTTGCAATGCTTTACAGCCGCAGTTCACAAGAGTGCCGGAGGGGGAGCTTAGTGTGTCCTGAGCCCTGTCTGAAGGTTGCAGGGACCAAAGGGGCATATAAATATAGCGGCACTCATGGGGATGGGGGTATAGAATGTGGGCATGTGAGGCAAGAAGTCATGGCTGACCAGGACTGCCGATCCCGGGACAACTATGATTGTCCTTACAGCAGCTCTGTTTGTAACTAATAACGTGTATATATGCAAAATATTAAGCTCCCTGTCCGTAAATCAGTTTTTATCTGCTTCAGTCTCTTAATAAAGATGTGATCTTATACTTCCACTACTCTGGCCTCTGACTGGTTAATAGTACAAGGCTTTTTCAGAGGGTATAGGCTATTTGCCTAACAGTTATAAAAATAATACTGTAACAGATCCCCTATAGTCTTACTGAGTATGTCTGTTGTAATTCTCCAAAGTCCCCAGTGAATCAGTGATTATAACTCTGAGCTATCCAAACATCAACCAAGACTTGATGAAATGTACAAGAAGACTGGTTTATTATGGCCCAGTGGCCAGCTTATATACACAGACCCCCAGCATGGGGTCTCCAGCAGGAACATAGTAAACCACTCCCACAACATGCCCAGGACACTCCCATAACATGCCCAGGAGTCTCTGTGTCTGGGAGATAATTAAATGTACTTTGCTTAAACTAATTATCTCCCAGGCACTAGAGTTATAAAAGTATAAAAACATAAAATATTATAATACATATAACACATATAGGAACCCCCACAAATATTATATCCATGGATAGCCTGGATCTGAGCGCCCAAGTTGTCCAAATAGCGCTCAGATCCCACAAACACAGCTGAATTATCACCGGGGTAAAGTTTTAACCGATAGCACACGTGGCGTCTGCTCAAATTAGTTCCAGAGAAATAGTGGTAGCAGTCGGTCACTTTCTGGAGTTCCATACGAACAAACTTTATGGCTCATAGGTAGCGATTGTTCGTCTTGTTCGTGTGAACAATCCTACCGAACAGCACTCTCCTGGCTTGTCGTGGAAAGAAGCAGGCGTTTGTATGAAATCACCGGTGTTCGTGAGGTCGAGTGTCCGACTTATAGTTCCAGACACTCAACGACCAAGTCCCGCTGCCTGCATTTGTGCGACAAGACGCCCATTTTCTCCAGCATGTGTTGTTCGGTTATACGAACGGCGGCCACACAGGAAGAGCACTTAAGTTTGTGGTTGGTTTGTAGTTAATGAGCCAGAGGGTGGTCTGTGTTCGGTAGATTGTAGCTGCCGAACTAGGGAAATGTATTTCTGTTCAGGAAACTGTAAAGCATGAACTAGGAGGAAAATGTATTGTGAACAGGAGAGGAAATAGTGAGTTTTCACAATGTATGTAATGGCCCATAGTCGGTGGGCAGGAGGCCAGCTTCCATACTCCTCCAGGATATCGTGGCAAATGTCCATGGTAAGGAGCACTTGTCACAAATACTAAAATTGCATTTCATAATCTATTATGTTGCCATTTGATTTGTGCAAAGCAAGGAAATGTGGTTCTGCTGAACCATTTATTACAAGAGTGGAACATTTTTCGGGACACCCGAATTTCAGTTCGGATCGGCAGAATTTCCGAACCAAGATTCTAATTTGGGAAGAAAAATAAAACGGGATGTGAAAATGGGCTAAGCAATGTGCTGCGAAATATATACATAATATATTATTATGTATACATTTTGCAGTACATTTATTAGCCCATACACTGCAATACAATTAACAAGACATACATGCACACATAGACATGCACTCAGACATTTACACACACACTACTCACATATACATACACATAAAACTCTGTATGTGTGTGTATATACAACATTTTGTATATACGGTCAAGTTTTTGAAAATTATTTTGGAAACTGGGGATTGGGTGGCACATGACAAAATACTGTGCGTACAGGAACTTGTGATGTAAGTTCAACCCTGTGCACAAGCATAGCGTCATTTGCGGAATGACTAAAATTACAGTAATATGCAAATAAAATGTGTGTGTGTGCATAGTTATCCTCTATGCTTCATGAGAATGTCATCTTTATTATCGATAAGGGCAGCCGAGCAAAGAGGTTTATATTTCCCTCCTCTGCACATCAACAGAAATTACTGGAGTATATGAAGTTGTTCTGTTACTTACACAAAGGTAACGTTTCCCTTTAAGCCTCCTACACTGTAGATGGCTTGCTGGATGGCTGAACTAAAGCCTATTAATTTTCACTAATTGGAGCAGCAGAGTTACTGTTTGCTTCCACAGTAACTGACTTGAAACCAAGCATACTAAGTACAAAGTCAAAACATATGGCAAAAACTCTGTAAGTATAAACAAGTATTAATTTTGTCTGTATAGTAAAATAAACTATCTTCTATAATGTTTCTGGTAATTATATTTATATTGGCCAAAACTCAAAATGACTTCTCCTGGGCATTTCTATGAAGTAAATCAGTCTGTTATTTTCCCAAGGAACCATATTATCTGAATTTATTCCTTTATTGATATAGCTCCAGCAAGTTGAGTAGCCACTAGGCTAATATGAAAATGCTACCAAACTGTAGACTGACAAATAGAAACAAAAATACGCATGTGACTAATATGTTTAGTATCTTTGTCCCTAAGTTTATAATCTAAAATGGATGATCCTTAAGTGACAAGTTGCAGATACAAAAATGTTTTTATTTATAATCTATATTTAATTGTAAAGGCAGTTATTTGTGCTAGTGCCTGTGCATGTGAGTACAATAGATTACATATGTGTCTGTGTGCTTGTGCTTCTTTACAATGTATATGAGTGCATCAGTTAGCCAGTTGACCAGTGGTGGTGGGAATAGGGTTCCCTGGATATATAGTTTAAATATCTTCTACATGTTTTCACAATCTTCTATCACAACGGAGAGGGATGGGGAAAATAACTAAAAATGCAAATGGTGGTCTAACACTCCTCTTTCAAAGACAGCCATGCCTTCTATTACAGCAAACACACAAACACATTGTCTTTATTTATATGCTTGCTGTAGTAACAAATAGAAGTGCTGGACCATTATTTTAATATTTAGTGCTTTACTAGAAGATAGACCCAGGGTCAGGTTTCACCTTCTGACATATATTGTGGGCTAAGTGAGCACTTACTACAATTTTTTTTTTTTACAGATAAGTGGAAGAGGCAGCAGATAAATGATTAAAAGATTTCATTTCAAACATTGGTGTGAAGAAACCCCTCTATTCCTCTGTGATTTACAGTGTGCATTCCCTTTTTATTCAGTATGTATTGCATTCGGTAAATGAAACTACCGAACCGGGACCACCCTCTGGCTCATTAAACATCAAAGATTTAGGTGAAATTGCTAACTCTGTCTGTGCTGCCAGCGTTCGTTAGTCGAACGCCACGTGGCAGAGAAAACCGTGGCCATCTTTGTTCATGCGAACAAAGGCAGCGGGACCTGGTCGTCGAGTGCATGGAACTGTTTTACGGACACTCGACTTCCCGAACACCGGTCCCAAACAGACGAACGCTGGAACTCTATTTACCAAATAGCTAGAAGAGCGCTATTGGGTACTTTGGTGCATTCGACTGAGGGGCACGAACGCTGCTATGAGCCAGAGGGATCCATTCAGTACTTTTCTTCGTTTTTATGTTTTTCGAAAGTGACCGGCAAAACCCACCAAATTCGTGGAACTGTTTTGGGCATGCAGCCCAGGGTGAGCCGGTCACACAAGACTTCCATAGAATTTGCGAACCCCTGAACCGATCTGGGTGAAATTTGAATATGTTGGTCACCCAGATCAGGGCTATCAGGGGACACATAACACAAAAAGTACTTCCAACAGAGAGGAAAATCTGTTAAAGGAACACTATAGTGTTAGAAATGCAAACATGTATCTCTAACGCTATAGTGTCCCTGTCCCTAGTTAATTATTCCCCCCGTTGGCCGATTAAAGGGTTAAAAAACTTTTTTACTTCCATCTTTTCAGTTCAGAGGCTCCCTCTGCACTGGCTAGGTATCCTCCTCCCTCAATGTCACAGTGATGGTGGGACCTAATGTGCATGAGCAGCGCATCAATGCTTTCCTACAGGGAATTTGAAGACATTAGACGTCCTCATGGAAAGCATCAGGATGTCCAACATCGTTTCATGGAGTAAAACTCTGTTAGAGATCAGGAAACACCTCTAGTGGCTATCTTCCATTCAGTCACTAGAGGAGGACTTTGTAACGATACCTTACCTTTCCTCCTCAGACCCGCGCAGCACGACGTTCTCTTCACTCACTTCCGGTAAGCGGCACAGCCCTTCTGACGCCGGCGCTCTCCCATTTATGAAACGGCGCATGCGTGCCGTAGTCGGCAAGTAAATGCCGACGTAGTCCAATCACGACCACGCCCCTGGACCTTTTGGGGGAGTGGTTTTAAAGCTATAAACACCACACTATATAAGGGCGTCCCTGTCAGTTGTAAGGCACCCTAGTGTGGTTCCTGTTGGTTCCTCTAGTGCTTATATATTTCTTGAGTGTTTGTTTTCTGGTTATTGACTATTGGCTTTTCGTTTTGACTATTCTGCTCTTTGGTTCTCCGTATTTTGGCTAGGTTATATAATTTATCCGTCTTCTGTATCCCTTGACCTCTGGCTATCCTGACTTCTCTATAACGTTAGTCCGGCCACTCTAAGGTCCGGTATACGTCCTCCTCTGGGTTTTATTCTGTGAGAAGGGGTCACTATCGTGACAGACTTGACCCTGCAATGGAAACTTGCAGTTTCTCATTTGCAGGGTTAAACAGACAGGGACACTGCACCCAGACCACTTCAGTGAGATGAAGTGGTCTCTGTGTCCCTATAGGCAAATGTCTGTTTTGCTTTTCTATATCATACTTTTGTTTGTCTGAGTAAAAGTGCACTGTGTGTTCATCTGTTAAAGTGTATTTTTGAATAATACATAGAAACATAGAATGTGATGGCAGATAAGAACCATTCGGCCCATCTAGTCTTCCCAATTTTCTAACTAATTTCATTAGTCCCTGGCCTTATTTTATAGTTAGGATACCCTTATGCCTATTCCACACATGCTTAAACTCCTTTACTGTGTTAACCTCTACCACTTCAGCTGGAAGGCTATTCCATGCATCCACTACCCTCTCTGTAAAGTAATACTTCCTGATATTTTTAAACCTTTGCCCCTCTAATTTAAGACTGTGTCCTCTTGTTGTGGTAGTTTTTCTTCTTTAAAATGTAGTCTCATCCTTTAGTGTGTTGATTCCCTTTATGTATGTAAATGTTTCTATCCTATCCCCCTGTCTTGTCTTACAGTTTTGCATAATTTGCACCTAGCACAAGAAAATACAGGAAGAATATAATTACAGTGAACCTCTCAAAGAAATTTTGGTGGCACAATAAAATAAATAATTAATATCAGAAGCTGGAAATGGTTTTAGAAATACGATAACACAAGATTTAACAGTATAATAACCTGTGGCTCCTATTCTGCATTCTCCCAGCTACAGTCTAATTATAGATTTTCCGTTAAAGGCATATTTTGGTTTTACACACCACATAACTATTTCACTGAGCTTTTAATTGCTTGTATGATTGCTTGTATTTCCAAGGAATTACTTTATTATAAGAAATAAACATTTTAATTGTGATCGTGGTAGGCCAAGATCCCATAATACCTTGCAAAATACCTATTTTCTCTTTATTCTTCCATTTGCTGTATTAAAACATGTCTACTTTGATGGTACAATATGCACATGAAATAACAAAATTGTCATTATTTTAAGATGTGTGTTCCTCATTTCGGATCTGTTTATTCCCTTTTAAATGGAAATTGACTGTTTAATGTGTAAAAAATCTCATGTTTTGTTTCAAGCTGTGGAATCCTTTCTCTAATAATTTTAAAATATAAAAGGTGCTCAGACGGAAATGACTATGTGCTATATATATATAGAATTTTATTTTTATTATTATTTATTTATGCACAACTCTATTTCTCTCTTTCCCTGATGGAAAAACTGCTGAATTGCTGATTGCTGATTGTGTTTCTCATCTATCTGTTATTTAGGGATTCAGTCTATGTTTTCTTAATAGGGGGTTTTGTGAAAATCAGATGAAATCTTTTGCTTTCCATCTCATAAAGCAATGCCATTATATGTAAAAACAAACAAAAAATAAAGGCAAACACCACTAGGCTATAGCCACAGAAATTAAAAAAAAAATAAATACAATTAAAAAACATCATTGCTCTATGTGATTCAATCTATGATATTCCCATTTCCTAGTATTCATCTCAATGAAGCAATGCATCCAAGCATTGTAGATTTATGTTGGAAAAAATCCCTAGATAGTTTTAAACCTGTGTTTGAAAAAATAACTTGTATTCATTCTGCCTATCATCATGAAAACTACTCTTATGAACTAAATTCAAATTTAGGTAAAACTTTAAAGGGACGCTATAGGCACCCAGACCCCTACAGCTCATTGTAGTGATCTGGGTGCGGTGTCCCAGTCCCATTAACCCTGCAAAGGTAATTACTGCACTGGGTGCCATAGCATATGCAGCTGATCCTAATTGGAAAAGGGCTGCAGGTGGATCAGTGCTGCAAGTTGTGGGGCAGAGCCAAGATGGGTGTGGGGGGGGGGGGCGGAGCTAAATGCAGCCTCTTACTGCTCACACAGAGGGGAAGCAGGAAGGAGTCCCTGCTTCCCCAACTACAGCACAGGGACTGAATCCACTCCTGCAGCCCAAGCTTACTGTAAATTAGAGAGTGTGTGCTGTGTGTAACTGTGATTGTGTACACTGTCTGCCTGTGAATGTGTGTGACTGTCTGCCTGTGAATGTGTGTAGGACTGTGTGCATCAACCACTGACCACCAGGGACTGAGGATCCACTCCAGCCCCTCTAGAGCAAGGTAGGGAGGCTTGCATGCATTCAAACACACTAACACTGCTCAGTGCTAAATACATTAAAAAAAAATGTGGTTGTTTTTATATTTAAAGTTGAGGGGGCGGGTGCCAAAAATAGGACCCGCTCCGGGTGCCAAATGCTCTAGGTACACCCCTGGCTTGTGGGGATGCTACTTGTGACATTGTTTGTGGGGATGCTTGGATGGAACATGTGCTTCAGTGTGTGTTTGTAAGAAAAGGGGCTGTAGAGAGTGTTTGGAGGGCATAAGGACCATAGGATGTGTTTGGGGGAAATAGTGGATAACATGTATGTGTTTGGGGGATAGAGGCAACAGTGTGTGTTTTAGGGGGGGACTAAGGGCTGTATTGTAGGGGTAATTGGGACAGTAGTGTATTTTTGGTGGGAATTGGGGATTTAGTGTATGTGTGCCTTCTGCTCTGTCCTGCTTACAGGGAGCTCTTCCTCTGTTCAGCCTTAACAGCATGGCCTTTCTTATGTTCTGTCATGATAATAGGGGGCACTTGCGCTACTCTACCTTCACAATAGGGGTCCTTACTATGCTTTACTTTGACAGCATGGGCCCTTCAAGTGCTCTGCTTCAATAACAGATGGTCCTTCTCTGATTTGCCCTGAAAACATAGGACTTTCTTCTGCTCTGCATTGACATCGGCCCTTCTTCTGTTATAACACTGTTATGGCATATTGACATTCATTATATGCACTGAAGTAGCATATAATGAAAGCCAATATGCACTAATACAGACAGACAAGGTAAAAATATATTAAAATAAAAATGTACGTTTATTCCCTCCCTCTTCCCTCCTCCATCCTCCCTCCTGTTTTTCCTTACGTTGGGCCATGGAGGAAGGAATACTAATCCCTGGTGGTCCTGTGGGTGTATCATCTGGTGTGCACATTTAGTGAGAGCCAGTCACTTGTATTGTTCCATTCGGCAGAGCTTTGCCACGGTAAACCATGGTAATTCTTGTGGGAGCATTATGTGTGATTTGCAACATGTTTCCAACATGAGAATGAACTAATTTGTGAAGGAGGTTTTTGATCTTCCATCTGGCCGTGCCACCCCTCTCCTGTCTGGCCTTGTAAGAAATCCATCCCTGGGCAGCACAATACCTTCATACGTTTCTACATGTGCCTCTTACTGGTCTGTTAATGTTAGGATGAGAGAGGATCCTCAGCAAGATTAAAGTCAGCAACCTACCAAAAATATGGTAGGAAAGATAGAAAGGTGCATTACCGGGCCTTAGAGTAACTGAGTTTAACCCAGGAAGTATGCAAATTATTGCTAACACATTTTAGGTCAGAAACATTATAATTAGAGATGATAGCTGGTAATATGGGACATTCTAAACTCTAAGTCAGGAATGTAGCTGTGTCTGTTACTCTGAACACAGAACTAAGACTAAGCTTGTGGTCAGGAACATCGCCAGGTCAAAACACAATAAGCAAGAATAGACAAACGCAGGGTCAAGGACACAGCCAAGTCAGGAGTGGTGACTCAGAAATAGCAGTATGAAACCATGAGACACCATGAAGGTATGAGAAACCATGAAAGGGCACTTGTCCAAAGAGCACAGGCATATACATTGGCCCAAGCCCTTACGTAACCTTTGCATTATTGGCATGCATACTAGATCAGGCAAAATGCAGACACCAAAAAAGAGATAAAGGCACAAAGGTTGCGTCTCGCAACATTTTAAGTTACTTGGATCCAGAATGACACAACACTGATGTAGTAAAAACGATGCTGCACCCACGCTCTCATTTGACACAGATGCATCAAAGTAAGAGCGAGATTTCTGTATTTACACTGCATTAAAACTTGAATAAGAACCAAACAGGCTTGATTTGTGCATCTTTGTATAGTAGTATATGTTTGAATATACCCTTCCCTGGACTCTAATAAACTTCCTGCTTCTCACCACTTTATAGGGCTTTATAAACTAAACTCCAAATTGAAGAAGTCCAAATGGCAAAATTTTGGCATGATCTATCCTTTACACAAATTTCTTCATAACGTAAAAGTTGTTTTGATGCCTATACGATCCCTTTAACTTCAATTAACAGCGTGTCTGTTCACTCAGAAGTGAGTTTAACTCCAAAAATTCTGTTTAAATAGCTAGGACAGGCTTGGAATTAATTTTTCCAAAATTTTTGGTTTGGCAAATTGCTGCAACTCACTGTTTAGTAAATGAACCTCTGTGCTTTGTAAACAGAAATAAACATGATTAAATGTTTTGAATTATCTGATAAACTATTAATCACTTCTTTACTATTCATGCATGGTATGTTTAAAGGCTCACTCTGTTATGTAAAATGCACTAGGCAATTGGACTAAATTAAATATAGCAGAGCTGGGTAAATAAGGCTGCTTCATGTTAAATTAAGTAACTTTTTAAAGTATTTTTTTACTGAATGGTTTTGGGTTAAGCTCCTGTTCTGCAAATGAAAAAAAGTACAAGATACACACAGTCATGATTCATTACTGCAAAAAGAACCACACGATTGTCTATTCCACAGCTTAGAGGCACAATTCTCCTTTATTTTATTTTTATTGACATTTTTAGAATTGGTTTACTGCTGAGCACCATCAATTGTAAAAACTCAATAGCAACTATTGTCATCCCACTGCACATCAGGCAAATTCACAATATTTAAATTAGAGGTGATCTGATAACATGTCAGCTCAAAGCCTAACTGCAGGATACAATTATATTTCGTACCTCAGCTGAATATGTGACATAGGAAAATTTGTGATCTTGGCAGTACAGTATTGTGGCCATTGCCACTAGCAACTGAAAACATTAGAATGTGCTTTAAACCCTGCTAACTTGTTATGATTTTTAGGTCAGATTAGAATTTTTTTTGTTTGAGGCAAACTGCATTAACGTTATTATTTAAAATGAAAGGTTATTTTACATTTCATTTTACCTCTGATTTTTTTTTTTTAATAATCCTATGATTTTGCTCAGTTTTTCCCATAGGCCTTTCTGTAAACTTACATGTAAAGCAATATTTTCAATATTTTCACAGGTATTTTAACCTAAATTTCCCTAGAAAGAAACACTGTTCTTGTCAATGAAATGTGCAGATCTGTGTTTACCAATGTATTGACCATCCACTGACTTCAATCACTTCAAAGTCACTATTTTTCCCCATTATAACTTTCTTGGTTTGTGCTCCACAAGTAATGCCATACCTCAGTAACAAGCCAACATCATGCTAGTGAGCTGCATTAACACTGAAACAGTTGTCGATGAGTGGCTTGGTGGCTTTGCATCACTTCCTGTTGTCTTATGGCTTGACTGGTGTGCAGATCTGTGTTTAACAATCCGATTAGTATAATATACGTGGGATACAGCTGTTGAACCTAAAATACGATAAAACAGAACATAGGGTAATACAGTTGATAAATATATAATTACTCCTGCTAAAGATTGCACTCACAGGATTTGATGTTAAATGCGCTCTAATAGTGCCTCCCTTGATATTTGGGGGGCTAGTATCTCCCGCTCAGGATCAGGTGTCACCCAGTTTCAGGAACCATACTGGACTCCGACAGGTGAATCTGTGTTTAACAATGCATTGACTATCCACTGACTTAACACCAAGCTTCAATAGCAAGCCAGTAACCAACCTCAAGCTGATGATTTGCATTAATAATAAAAGAGCTGTCCATGAGTGGTTATCTGGCTTTGCACTTCTTCCTGAGTTATGTTTCAAAGCTGCTGTATACAGAAGACATAAACTCCAAGGAATCCATGTTTAAAGTGGAATGATGAGGCAACTCATTTGCATTTGCCCACCCAGAATTCCTTGTAGTAGTAACATCATTGCAAATGAGATTTATGTGGTAAAAGTAAGTCTTATAGCTCGACTGGAATGTGCAGATCGGTGTTTAACAATGTATTGACTGTCCACTAACTTCAAGTGGAAGGGGTTTTCAATCACTTTTTTCCCCACCATAGCTTTCTTTGTTTGTGCTCTGCAAGTAACGCCAAGCCTCAACAGCAAGCCAGTAAGCAACCTCATGCTGATGAGTTACATTAACAATGAAACAGCTGTCCATGAGTGTCTCACTGGCTTTGCATCTCTTCCTGTGTTGTGCTGTGTTGTGTTTTAAAGAAGTTGTATAAAGCAAACATAACCTCCAAGAAATCCATGTTTAAAAAGGAATAGTGAGGCTAAAAGGTGATTCTTTTTTAACTCATTTGCATATGCACACACAAAATTCCTTGCAGTAGTAACATCACAAAACAGCTGTCCATGAGTGATTATCTGGCTTTGCACTTCCATCCTGAGTTATGTTTAAAGCTGGCACAAACTATGAGGAATTCACGTTTAAAGTAGAATAATGAGGCAACTCATTTGCATATGCCCACCCAAAATCCCTTGCTGTAGTAACAGCACTGCAAATGTGAGATTTCTGTGGGAAAAGCAAATCTTATGATTTGACTTGTATGTGCACATCTGTGTTTAACAATGTATTGAATATCCACTAACTTCAAGTGGATGGGGTTTTCAATCACTCTTTTCCCCACCATAACATTCTTAGTTTGTGATCCCTATCTCTGTATTAAATCCTACAAGATAAGAACTCCTCCTACTGTGTTCAGAACAGAGTAAAATGTGTTTGTGGGAATTTACTGCCATCACTACAAATGAGGTTTCTAAAAATTCTAAAGCATAAGTAAAATTTATTGAAAACCAGTATGTTTGTGACATACATTTCTCATGATACTCCTCCAACTATAGGACTTTTTATTTAAGATCCCTTTTAAATCTTTGTAGATTTTGTAGATAGGATCATGCTCATGAAACAAAATCCATAAAGTTATATATATGTGAGTTAGCGCACCACAATTAAAAATATATATACATATACATCTATTTGAGATCAGAGTTTTTTCTTTTTTTATAGTCTTTGCAACAGAAAATTCAATTAGGCTTGCCAGGAAGAGCAGAAAAATTAAGAAACCACTGTGGTACTCCGCAGAAGTGGCCAAAATAGAGTGAGGAAGACAGACAGATCTATAAGATTAGGCAGAAAGAGGCTAAGCAATTTAAAAGAGCCTCAATTAATATTTTTGTTCAGTATTTACAGATGAAAATAAAGGACAAATGGGTTGTTTGTTACATGTGAGTTTACAGAGTTTGCGATCCTGGACCAGTCCAATTGCTGATGTCCAGACATAAGGAATATCATTCCCTGCCACTACTCAGGAGCAGAATTCATGAGATTTGCAAACAGCATAGCAGATTGCAAACGGTGCAATCTGCAAACCATGAAATTGTCTAACTGAGAACGGTTATAGACAGATGGCCCACAGAGTCTAGCCAGTAGTTTGAACTAGGGGCCATAGACCATACTCCTGTACAAGCCCAAATTTGGTCTGCCCAAATTTAGTCTATATAAATACACTATCTCATGCGTCCTAACATCTTAAGGGACAAATAGACCTCTGTTACAAGACCTATTATGTTACAGGATTAGGCATACAGCTCTAACAATACATGGTATTTGCAGTTTTGCATATGGATTACGCCACATCTGGTACCTGTTTCTCTGCTAAAAAAAAAAACCATGTGCACTATCCTTCTTTTCACAGGCAATGACTATCAGAAGTTAACTTCGACAACTGGCCATTACCTCTATTATTCACCCTTCCCCTTTACTTATACTTATACTTAGTTTAGAAGTACCAGTTACTATGCCTCGAAGCATGAAGTACACATGGTACTTTATTCCCTGGGCGTTCAAACATCCCAAGTATTTCTGTAGCCTCTTCCAGCAGTCTAATTTGCTGTGTATATAGCACGACTCAATTGGACAAAGTACTGCCTACCTATAGGCAGGGACCAGTGTACCAGGCAGCGTGGAGACCGTCTCTGACGAATGCCTGTTATCAGAGGTATCTTCAGAGTCTCCTTGGTTCTCTGAAGTGTGAGGTCACAACTACATTATCGGACTACTCCGCCAACTCCCAGATAATCCGCCTACATTAACCCTGCCGCGCTCGTCACTCCTGTTCTAACAGACCTGTCCAGGTGGTCAAATTTTTCTTTCTTATAGGAATGAGAAGCCACGTCCATTTCCCACAGTCTGTTAATTCCCCCATTATATAGCAAATACAGCTGCCACACGGGATCCACAGCCCTTTTGGATCACTGGTTCTGTGACTTGTAGCCCCAGTTGCATGGAACCTACCGCTCTTTAGTATACTTTGGGCTCTTTGTAGTATTCACTGTTTGCCAGGGGTCTCTATGGAGAGAGTATCCATCAAATGCTACCCAGACAAAACCTCAGGTTGTAAAGTTCATCAGGGTCGGTTCTCCCTACTCACAGTTACATGGTTACTTTCGAAGTTCATTGGCTTGCAACACAGCAATTCTATCTTGTCCGCATACTTATACAGCATACCTTTCATAGCAGCTGTTGATTTGACTCTATCCCACTTGCTGACATGATACCAAGCACATAATACGCTACCAAACAACCTACAATACCCCAAAACAATTAGCATTATACTACATAAGGTCATATTACGGCCTTGTTCTTTTGCTGGCACACCTGACATTCTGACAATATCTGCCGTTCAAATAACAGAGCTCTGGCCACTACCGACATGGGGCACTTCGACTCATCATTTTGTCAGCACGTATTCCATCATACCTTGGTGGTTTTCATATCCTTTTGCCACCTCATCCATAAATTAGCTCGCAAACATCACAATGTATATCATACCACCTACAGAGATAACCTCATCTCAAGCAGTAGATCCAGGTCTACATACTAGGCCAATTATCCGACACACTTATATGACTAGAAACATAGAAACATAGAATGTGACGGCAGATAAGAACCATTCGGCCCATCTAGTCTGCCCAATTTTCTAAAAACTTTCATTAGTCCCTAGCCTTATCTTATAGTTAGGATAGCCTTATGCCTATCCATGCATGCTTAAACTCCTTTACTGTGTTAACCTCTACCACTTCAGCTGGAAGGCTATTCCATGCATCCACTACCCTCTCAGTAAAGTAATACTTCCTGATATTATTTTTAAACCTTTGTCCCTCTAATTTAAGAGTTGTGGTAGTTTTTCTTCTTTTAAATATACGTGCATACACCTGTCTTAAGATCACACAAGGATACACTCACAACTTTAAATAGCATGACATACGAGAAGACTTTTTCGTAACTCGTCCACGACTCTTCAGCATTTTGCAAGTCATTCTTGCAGTATGGAACTACTTTCCAGCCTCTAGTAATACCCCAGTACACATAATCGAACACTGGGACATAAGAATCTGCTATAAGATATCTCTCAATAGAGAGGGATTTGAGGAAGGCGTTTAAAGTATTGGTTATGTATTGTCTACACGTATCAATGTGTTTATCCATTAAACTTTTTGCCCTCTTTATTTACAGGCCTACCTGAACGTCGGTCCCGGCACACCACGACCTACTTGTACCACATCCTACTTACCATCAATACTATTACTTGGCTTATTGTCCTTGACTACAAAAAAAAAGCGTAGCCTGTAATTGTGGGAGGGGTTACTCAGCTATAAAAACACAGGCCACCCCTCTCACTGGGCCGTTAATGCCGGGTTCAGCCAACCCACCACTTCCCTTTTTCAAGCCATTCATTTGGTGGGCCCTCTTCATTTACAGGCCTACCCGGACGTCGGTCCCGGCACACCATAACCGATTTGTACCACATCCTACTTATACCATCAACACTATTACTCGGCTTATTGTCCCCGACTACAACTATTGTATTTTTTAGGATGCCTGCCTATTACTTTCTTTGTAGCAGGAGGTTAGAATGATTTCCAGTTGAGGTCAACTGCGGTTTTGGCAGCTATTAAAATAGGAAGTTAAAGGACCACTCTAGGCACCCAGACCACTTCAGCTTAATGAAGTGGTCTGGGTGCCAGATCCCTCTAGGATTAACCCTTTTTTTTATAAACATAGCAGTTTCATGGAAACTGCTATGTTTATAATTGGGTTAATCCAGCCTCTAAAGCCTCTAGTGGCTGTCTCATTGACAGCCGCTAGAGGCGTTTGTGTGCTTCTCACTGTGAAAATCACAGTGAGAAGACGCAAGCGTCCATAGGAAAGCATTATGAATGCTTTCCTATGAGACTGGCTGAATGCGCGCGCAGCTCCTGCCGCGCAAGCGCATTCAGCCGAAGAGGAGGAGAAGAGGCGGAGAGGAGGAGGAGAGCTCCCCGCCAGGCGCTGGAAAAGAGGTAAGATTTAACCCTTTCCTCGCCATCCAGCCCGGCAGGAGTGGGACCCTGAGGGTGGGGGCACCCTCAGGGCACTATAGTGCCAGGAAAAAGAGTATGTTTTCCTGGCACTATAGTGGTCCTTTAATATTTTTTTGGCTGGTCTGATGGTGGGGAAATATATAAACACATGGAACATTATGTACTTATCACCGTCCTAATCAGACATGCACTATGCTACATTTGCAAAAATCTAATTAAATGTGCCTGTTTGTCTGTCCACCTATAGCATAGGTTTTTCTGCTATATGCAGAGCACATAGACAAAGAAATCTGTAAAGTATAGATATGAAGATCATGGTGGTTGTAGGCTGTATAATCAATGGCAATTTCAAGCACTTAAAAACAGCAGGGAAAGCAGCACAAAAGCTACAAAACAGTAGGAAGTTTTATTCTTTAAAAAAACAGCATAAAAACATACTTTTTAACTTTGTGATACATTTTCATTCCATTGCTTCTCAATAGAGAACAAACCTTACTTCTTTGTTTGCAGTCAAATTTCCAAATGTATTGTGATTTTTTTAATCAAAAAATGTTTGACAGAAAAAAAAATCTGTCCAAAATTAAAGTATACATGTCTGAGAGCTCCATCCATATGCTGTTGAACATGACTTACTGTTCATGTTCATATCTCATATGTATTTCTCATGTAAGCAGTGGCGTACCTACCATGGTCGCAGGGATTGCAGTAGCGACCGGGCCCGTCTCAGTGAGAGAGCACCTCCTGTCAGATGGGTACCGCTGCAGCCATGAGCAGGTACAGGAGGGGAGGGGAGAGAGGTAATGGGACTAATGGAGGGAGTGGGGTGAGGGAGGTTATGGAACACATGGAAGGGATGGGGGGAGGGAGGTAATGGGACTAATGGAGGGGCAGAGGAGAGGAAGGTGATGGGACACATTTAGAGGCTAGGGGAAGGGAGGGAATAGGCACATGGAGGGGCTGGGGAGTGGAAGGGAATGAGACACATGGAGGGGATGGCTGGAGGGAAAGAGGCACATGGAGGGGCTTTGTGGAGGAAATGGGACACATGGAGGGGCTGGGTGGAGCAAATGGGACACATGAAAGGTTGGGGGGGAGGAGGGAATGGGATGCAGGGAGGGAATGGGGTGAGGGAATGTGATACATTGTGGGGCTGGGGGGGGAGAATGAGACACATCGAGGGGCTGGTGGAGGGAATGAGACACCTTGCGGGAAGGGGATGAAACACATGCATTGGGGGCCCCAGGGCAATCTTCACATCAGTACCCTGTGGTTTCTGGTTCCTCTACAGTGCATCAATCACGCTATGTGATGAAACTGAGTTGACACGGTGGAGGGGGTCGAAGGAGAAGCACACAGAGGGTTAAGGGGGAGAGGCACACCGAGAGCTGGATAGTAGAGCCACAGAGAAGGCTAGAATTGGAGAGGCACATAGAAGGCTAAGAGGGGGTCGGGGTAGGTATACAGGGGGCTGAGGCATGAAGGCACACAAGGTGCTAGGGGAACAAACAGAGAGAGGGGCTGGGGGAAGAGGCACACAAAGAGACTGAAGTAGGGGGAAAAGATACACAAAGGAGTTGGGGGAGAAAGAGATACACAAAGTGGTTGGGATAAGAAAGAGACACATAAAGTTGGCAGTTTTTGTTTTTTGAAGGGCAAAGTAGCTGGTTTTGCCTATGGCACAAAGTGGTTTTGCACTGGCCTTGGGGTTAATACTTTAATACCATGGGACACTTTCAGCAGTTAGTACTGCCCTGACACTCTGGAACTAGTGATGGGTGTAATTCAATTAAACATATTATTGTTATTGAAAAAAGGCTGGCTACTATACAAGATAGTAATCATAAATCCAGGAGCTTACTTAGTATAATATAATATATAAAAAGAAGGAGAACAAATAAATAGTATCTGTCAAAGAGTTAACTGAGTTGGTGAATATAGCAAAAAAATGTATCTATCAGAAGGATACAATAGCTAAATGGTTAAGTCACTCACAAAGTGTCCGTTGGCTGCTTACAGTCAAATAGAAAAATGAAAAAAGCTCGGTATAACAAAGCTAGTGCGAATAAGCAATATAAATATATCGCTAAAAACAACTGTAGATATTAAAATATTATTTATTGAAGATTAAAAATGATATAAAATAAATAGCATGTCCACAATCTAAATGCCAGTCAATTTCGGGTAAAATTTGCAAGACCACCTTAGTATAAAGTATGGATCCAGATGATGTGTGTGATCCTCTTGCCCAGATCCTGATCGCCTGTGAGGACGGCGTGATCTAAGTACACTTAAAAAATGGGACCAACTCCTAGATAAAGGCTCTCTATTACTAATGGTATTCTTGATTAACGAAAAAAAGAAAGATCTTGAACTTATAGATAAAGAAATTTCGGAAATGAAGGCACAAATCCGCCCCCTAGTGGAAAGCGGAGAATATGCTGAACTTCTAGAAAAAATGGAAAGGAGGATAAAAGATCTAGAAGAAAACATTAGAGAAACAAAAAGAAAGAAAATCCTAAGAGACCAAGCAGATTATAAAGCACAAATCCAAAGAAACTGGAAGAGTGAAAATAAACCACGTTATCAATCACCCATACGGGAGATAAGAAGACCGAAATTCAAGCCACAGCAACATAAGACATACAAAGATGCTCTCACTTTCCATCAAACACCAAAGAGAACATACCAACAATACCATACAGATAGCAGACCAATATACCAAAGAAGATATGACAACCCGAATAATAGATACCAACAAAGAAACACACAGTGGAACACAGGTCATACCAACTATCAAAATAGAAATATCCACCAGAAAAGATTTGATAACTCAAATGAAAGGCACTACAATACCAAAAGAGATACAACATATCATCAAGATAAGAGGAGAACCAACAACTCCACCACACGGACTGAAGTGATACATACTCCGAGAATATATAATGAGAGGAATGTCCATGCACAGTCTCCTACCAAAATGAACACAACCACCACAACCGTGGAACATAAAAAAACCATATCTCAAGATAGACTACCTCTATCAGTTCCTAATTTAGCAACTGAAGAACCACAATACAACATCAATACAGAGAATGATTTTTTAGAGAAAAGGGGGAGAGTACCCCCCAGGAGATTCTCAATGGAAGACTTCCCATCACCACAATTGCGAAGAAAGCGAACACTAAGAGACATAGAAGAAGGCATAGAACAAATAGAAGACCTAATATCACAGAAAAGGAAGAAGTAAACATTTTTAATTTATCAAGTCGAATCCTAAATACAGAAGAATTATCCCTTTTACAGAAAGGTCTGAAATTTGCACCTACCTCAATGAACTCCAATTTTAATGCTTTTATTGACCTACACAAATTCATACGGAAAGTATGCGTCAAAAAATTATTTATGGAGAAAGACTTTACTACTCAAAAGGAAGAGCAAGAATATACACAGACGGAACTACATCCGAGATCTACCTTTTATCCACAATATGTAAAAACAGATTCTATAAGAACATTTGAAAAAATGGTGGAAAAGGACTTTAGAACTAAACTAACTAATAAAATAACAAGGGATAATCTTAATAAGAAAGAAAGAAAATCAATGAAAGAACTTATGAAGTCAGAAGAAATAACTATAAAGCCAGCGGACAAAGGTGGTGGAGTAGTCATCTTGGACACAAAAGACTATCTAGAAGAAAACCTCAGATTACTGGGAGACGTCTCAACCTACCAAATAATTTTAAAAGATCCTACTTTACAATATATGGAAGAAATGAGAGAACTATTAGAATACGGTAAAGAGAGGGGAATCATCAATGAGAGAGAATTCAAATACATGTGCATAAAATTTCCAAGAGTTCCAGTGTTTTACCATTTACCTAAAATACACAAGAAACTACAAAAACCTCCTGGAAGACCAATCATTTCTGGGATTGGGTCTCTCACATCTAATGTATCAGAATATGTAGACCACTTTCTACAAGGTCTAGTCACACGTCTCAGATCATATCTCAGAGATTCCACACAGATTCTTAATCAATTATCAGACTTCAAATGGGAGGACGACATGATCTTGGTTACGGCCGACGTAACCTCGTTATACACAGTCATCGAGCACCTACAGGGCTGTGAAGCCATCCAATATTCCCTTGCAGTATATTCTTTTGGTCAGAAGGCCTGTTCTACCTACAGATAGAGGGTACCGCCATGGGAACACGTTTTGCGCCAAGTTACGCTAATCTCTTCATGGGGAAGTGGGAAGATGAATTTATATGGAACCACTGCCCATTTGGCGCAAAACTGTTCCTGTGGCGGAGATACATTGATGACTGCTTCTTTATATGGAAAGGTGACCAAGATTCTCTAGAAGAATTTAAAATATACTTGAACAACAACCCGTACCAACTCAAGTTCACTTTTGCACAATCCAAAGAAAAAATTGAATTCCTAGATTTGAATATATATGTGGAAGAAAATGAAATACATACCAAGACGTTCAAGAAAAATGTGGACTGTAACAGCTTTATCCCGTTTGATAGCCACCACAAACCAGCATGGCTAAGAAATATTCCCCAAAACCAGTTTAGGAGGATTAGACGCAACTGTTCAAAAATGGAGACATGTAAGGAACAACTAGAAGAAATGAAAGAGAGATTCATCCAAAAAGGTTATCCCGAGACACTATTGGGGGAGGCCTTAGAAAAAACACTGACCATACCACGTGAAGACACCCTACAGAAGAAAATAGACCAACAAAACTATCCAATAATACTCCGGCATTTATTACTAAATATAGTAATCAATCACAAACCATCCAAAAAATTCTGAAGAAACACTGGGAAATATTAAGGAGTGATCCAAGTCTAATACAATTTATTGAAGAAAAGCCACAAATTATATTCACAAGAGCTCCCAATCTTAAACTGCTGTTAGCCTCCACGACAAGGTCTGAAGCCACAAGAAGAAAAAATACAGACATGAGAGGTTTCGTGAGATGCCAGAAATGTGCTGGGTGTAAGAACAACCCCAAGATGGAAAATAAAAGAACTAAATTTACATCACTAAACGATAAAAAAGAATACCAGATAAAAACTGGGATGAATTGTAACACTTCAGGTGTTATATACCTCATCATGTGTCCATGTAAAAAACAATACATAGGACGCACTAAGAGACCCCTGAAAGTGAGAATAGCGGAGCACATACGCAATATCAAGAAAGGTCTGATAACCCATAATCTCTCTAAACATTTTAAAGAAACACATGGAGCTGACCCAGCAGGACTGGTATTTTTTTCCATTGAAAAAGTTAATGTTCACTGGAGAGGAGGGAGTATAGACACTAATCTAGACCAAACTGAGGCGAAATGGATTTTTACCCTTAACACTCTGGTCCCTCATGGCCTTAATGTAGATTTTGAGCTTAATGCTTTTTTATGATCGCTTTTTATGATCTCTTTTAAGTAGCACTTTATTTTAGGTTTCTATTTCTATTTTTATTTTATTTTTATTTTTATTTTTATTTTTTATTTTTTATTTTTATTTTTATTTTTATTTTTATTTATTTTTATTTCTATTTTTATTTTCATTTTTATTTTTATTTTTATTTATTTATTTATTTTTTATTTTTTTTTTATTTATTTATTTTTTATTTATTATTTATTTTTATATTTATATCTCTTTTTTTATATTTATATCTATTTTTAACTCTATTTCTAATTATAATTTTAATTTTTGATATTTTATATTTTACACTTCTTTTTTCACATATTTCCTTCTATTTGTGATCCAGAATTTTTGAGTTAGACGATATTTGCCCCTTTTAGCCGTCAAGGGCTTTTTACGTTCCCACATTCATGTATCTTCACTTTTATCTTCATTTTTGTCCATATTCATTTTTGTCAATATATTACTTGTCCCTATTATGCAAATTTAAGAAGAATTTACAATAAGCTCCCCTAGGACCTGTCTTACATATTCAAACTTTTATATTGTTTGTACAGAGTCTTTTAGGGTTATATTATAGATTTTTTTATAGTGTTCTATATTTTTATGTAACTCTCATGAGTTTTTCTGATATACAACTCCTACTAAGGTACACTACTGAACCTCTAATTAATTGGTGCTTTCTATGTTCTATGTTCTCTCAAGCAACTAATTTTAAACTCACTTGTTGCACACAAACTATGTTAATGGTTCCCTGTATTAACAATTATGTCTCGTTTCAGGATACAAGACTCCTTCCAAATGTTTATATAATGTAGACGTATGACAAGCTTTCTGTCCCAATTACCATAGAATGTCTAATGCATTTTATTCTAGTATATTTCGTTTCCATTTATTATTATTTTCTATTTTTCTTCATTCTCTCTTATCTACTGACTGCATTCATGCCTATGCTATACTGATCATATATAAGAAGTAAAACGTCACAAAATACATATTTCTGATATCAACCTCTTTTGATGTCAATTATGTTCATACCAATTATATATAAGTAATAAGACACAACAAATGAAAGAATGGTATATATTATTTATTTCGTTTTATTTTATTTTATTGTATTATATAAACTCATATGTAACAATCTTGTTTTGGATATGTATATATTATATTGAATAAGTATACATTTTTCAAGTAATTTCTCAAGTTTTTCAATTTTTTCAATTATTAAATTAACAACTGTGAGGTATTTAAACACCCCCATGTAGAGGGTGCTTTATCCGTCTCTGATGAAGTAGAGCTATCCTCTACGAAACGCGTTAGACAGCTAGAACAGCAAGAAGGCACATCCACACGAACTCTATCCAGCCAGGGTATCTCTGCAGAAGAACTCACCTATCCCGGATCCTAGACGCATAACCAACACCGCCGCAAGAACAGTGCTGTTCCCCCGAAGTGAGGCTCGAGGTGGAACGCACTGTGGAACGCACGCCGTCCTCACAGGCGATCAGGATCTGGGCAAGAGGATCACACACATCATCTGGATCCATACTTTATACTAAGGTGGTCTTGCAAATTTTACCCGAAATTGACTGGCATTTAGATTGTGGACATGCTATTTATTTTATATCATTTTTAATCTTCAATAAATAATATTTTAATATCTACAGTTGTTTTTAGCGATATATTTATATTGCTTATTCGCACTAGCTTTGTTGTACCGAGCTTTTTTCATTTTTCTATTTGACTGTAAGCAGCCAACGGACACTTTGTGAGTGACTTAACCATTTAGCTATTGTATCCTTCTGATAGATACATTTTTTTGCTATATTCACCAACTCAGTTAACTCTTTGACAGATACTATTTATTTGTTCTCCTTCTTTTTATATATTATATTATACTAAGTAAGCTCCTGGATTTATGATTACTATCTTGTATAGTAGCCAGCCTTTTTTCTATACTCTCTTATAGGTTTTTGGTGGATTCCTATATCTTTCCAGTTTTAGAGCTTCTGTCTGATAGGCTGACTCCCTCTTTTCTGTTTTCTAATTTATTTTAGTTAGCAGTTTGTGTTTCCTATATTATTGTTATTGGTTTCTATCCTGTTACTGTTATTGGTTATGTTTTGCCCTTCCTGTGTGTTACCTATACAAGCTAATATCGACTCTAATAAAATTTACATTGTTCTTCCCTTCTTGTATTTGGTGGGAGATATTAAACTATTCAACACACCCTCAAGTGACAAGAAAGTTGTGGGAGATGAAATCAAGTTGTTAGAGCCCTTGCAACCGCAGAGAGGGGACAATTGCACTATACCAGGTTCAGGTCTGGTCCTCCCAGAGACTAGTCCCCATGTTCTAGTTCACAGATTTTATTTTTACATGCTAGTCACATTTTTTTAGAAAGCTACGTTCCTCATAATGCTAACAAATTGCTTCGAAATGTGTTTTCATGCAAATAATGATGACCATGTAAGTACAGTAAGCACAGTTACACCAAGAATCTATCAGAACAATGGTCATTGCAAGCTGCTTTTACAGCCTGCAGAGAATCACTGTAGTGTCTGCTTATTAATCTTCCTCTGCCCCCTTGTTTCCTTGACTGCTAGGAATAAGCCATGAAGTTTGATCTCCAAAGGTGCTTGTAGCATATGGAAAATTGTGGATCACTATTTACAGAGATGAAGAATGAGAGAATACTAATAAGGCACACCACATGGATGAATGAGTATACTAATAAGGCACACCACATGGATTGCTAGCAGCCTGTAATGGCCAGGAGTTTGGTGTAAATTGTTTATATATGCATTATGCCTACATACAAATATTGTTTTAATATTAGCATGTAAGCTCATTGAGCAGGGCTCTCAATTCCTCTTTTCCTGTGTGTCCAACTTGTCTGGTTACAGCTACATGTCTGTTCGTCCACCCACTGTAAAGCACTACGGAATTTGTTGGCGCTATATACATAATAACATAATAATAATTATAATAATATTTAGTGGCATTTTTAAAAAGCTGCATTCCTAGAAATGCAATCAAGCAAAAACAGAGATCAGTTTACTCTTCAGCTTTTACTATGTGTGTGTTTGATAAACTATCACACAAACTGCTATAAAACGGTGCATGTTTTAAATCTTGTAAATTTTCCAGTCACATGCACTCAGGAATAAGTATTAATGCTATGGACTAGTTAAGTATAATTTACTAGACTTGTTGATTTGGTTTCAAATTAATTGCGTTTCGGACTGGATTTGGATAATCAGCGGTTCATCTGGATTCCTTAACTCCAATAAAGTCATATGGAGAATCACAAAACAAACAAAATTAACAATAGACAAACAGTTCTGTTTATTTCTTGATTTAGAGTTCCATCTGTGGCGCAAGATGATTGATGGGGAAGGGGCTAGTGGACTGTCACTAAAATTGATTTTATTCTCACATCAAGCAACAAGTGAGAAATATAGAAAAAATTAGGATCAATAAAAAATATATATATATTTTGTTTTACTGTTTGTCCTCTTTTTCACTCTATTGGTCACTTTTTCTCATTTGCTCTATGAACCAAATGGTATATATGTATATATTTTGCAGTATACAGATTGACCAATTGTTGTATCCTTTTGATTCTTCTGCTTCAGTTTCAACAACAGTTTTTCAGTACCAAAATTCTGCTGAGCTGAAATGACATATGACCAAAATTTGGGCATCCCAAAAAAATGTGGTCAAGCTGAACTTCCTTGTCATGCACACATCTAGTCCTTGCTTAAATTTGCATTATTTATGCATTCTGATGTTTTAGAAATATATTCTTATTTTTTTCAATGAAAATCACAAGTGAAGACTTAAATAGTTATTATTGACAGCAATTTCGTCAGTGCACAAATGGTGTAATTTTTATGATTTCCCATCGAAAGCAAGTCTTGCATACTTTTCTGAATGTCAATACAGAAATATAATGACCCATGTGCAAGATTAAGCAGATTTGGTATATCAAGGTTTATACCCCAATTTCTATAGAAAATTGCAATGTTTCAAAATAAAAAAAGCAAGCTGAAGTGGTTCATGTTTGTCAGGGAAAAGACCTGAATAATATACTTCCAGGTTTCCAGATTAGATAATATCAAGCGCTCGGGAAATCAGACATGCAGACACAGATTGCCAGTGTTAGTTGATTTCTACCATTCAATGGGAGAGCAAAGGTTTTTATGCAAAAACAGAACAGTGTCTACGTAATTAATAACTGGTGATTGAGAGCATAATGTAACATCTAGCGTATTCTTCTTATCTATGAGCATGGAGGCGTTGCGGTCAGAGTGTTTCTAAACACAAGCCACTTGGGTACGTAACAATTTCATGAAAAGTATGTTAAAAGTACATTCCACAAATAATAAATTGCAGTTTAACTAAACGTTCTAAAACTATATTCAGTGATCATCAGAAAAATACATGTTTCGGTAAGTAATCCTTCACATGTTCTGGAGCGTCCCTTTAACATATGGCTAAATTATTGTGTTAAAGTGAAGGTTAAGGTAGTTATACATAATCATATTTCATGTATTAGAAATTATATATTATTACTTGAATAGAATAACAAATATATGATTGGCATTAGGCAGGTTTGAGTTATTAGTTTCCAAAAGTCTCTAATTCCAAGGAGTAAGAAAATCAATTTCTATAAAAGTAGCAATTGCCCTAATTCTATTGTGTTAGACTAGTTTAGAACTGGATCACAATATTCAGATTGTTTTATGCACAGCAGAAAGCTAAGAACATTCCCAAGGCTGCTCATTAAACTCCAGCTTTCTAAATAAACAATGATGTAGATCTTGGAACAGTCAGTAGAGGGAAATCAATAGATATGGTTTATAAAAATATGTAATCATTTGGTGTCTAGCACATCACTATAGCACTAAGTTTAGACTTGTAATCAATTATATTGGCCTTGATCTCATCATATGTAAAAGTGCTTTTTATTTCTCTTGCTAGGAGGTCTCATAAAGTGTAACTCTTTCCCAACTGATTAGTTCTTTGTTTTGTTTATTACTTTTCTTGTTGGTTTTTAATCTCCTCTGCAGTATACGGTTAATACATAGAAATACAGTCATATTGTCTTCACAGCATGAACAATATTAAAAAACCATTAGCCTACTTAACAGTCCCAGGGTAAGTGAATCACTGAATGGGGAATCCATATTATCATTTATGTAGATAGTTTACAAAATACATATTTTTAAACACAAGCAATAGCATTCTAAAATTTGACATTCTAGTGTGTCACACCGGAAAATGATGTTCAGTGCCAAGATTGGCTAAACCCGTGGATGCTTGAGGTTGATAAGCATTGTAGGTCGGACAACTGGAATTCTAAAAGTTGTCTATTCAATACTGAATAACCCATAGGGTTGCCTGGTTTTATATACATATATATATAAAAAGCAACAAGTGAGAAATATAAAAAAAATTAGGATCAATAAAAAAACCAGGCAACCCTATATATATAATTTTATATATATATATATATATATATATATATATATATATATATATATATTTTATTATTATTATTATTATTTATAAAGTGCCAGCAAATTCCGCAGTGCTGTACAATAGGTAGACTAGCAGACATGCATTTGCACAAAACCAGTGGGTCTTCCATTCTAGAGGGAGTGGGTTAAAGTTGCACAAGATATAAAGGTAGGATGTATTTTGTGTTTGGACAAAAAGTAGGTTGCTAGAATAGATTACAATAAAGGGTTAGGTTTTTGGATGACATAGTTGCAGAAGAGGAAGCAAGGTGGGTTATCAAGGTAAGGGGACTATTAATAATTGATATGCTTTCCTAAAGAAGTGGGTTTTTAATGATATTTGAAGGAACTGATACAGGGTGAGAGTTTAACGGAGCAGGGAAGGGATTTCCATAGAAATGGTGCAGCCCTAGAGAAGTCTTGAAGGCAGAAGAGACGCATATGTTCGGCAGAGCCTGGACGGGACATACTTGTGTTTCAATGAAGATTGGTAGGTAGGAGCAGCCTTATGTAGAGATTTGTAAGCAAGCACTAGCATTTTAAATTGAGCCAGTGTAAGGACTGATAGAGGGGGGAGGCATGGGAGGTGCTGGCAGACAGGAAGATGAGCCTTGCTGCCACATTAATTACTGACTTAAAGGGGCAAGCTGGGAACAAGATAGACCACTGAGAAGTGGATTTCAGAAGTCATTTATTTATTTATTTTGTGTGCAAAAACTAAGTATTTAAGCAGCATTTTAATTAGGCCAAAACGTATCAAATGCATTTAAGTTGGATGCTCGGAGTGTTCCTTTAAATAGAAAATACTACAATCACAAACTATTTGCAGCTTAGCAACCATTCATTCCTCTTGTTTTGTATAATGATTGTAAACTCAAATGTAGAAATAAGAAAAAAAAATTATTGAAACTAATTACAAATAGGATGATAATTCACAAGGGAAAAAAAACAAAACAAAATAAGAAGTAACATTGTTATGAGTTTATTTCGGGTTCGAGTGTTTAGAAATAGAGGAAGAGGACAAACTTTTAGAGTGAGTGATTTATCAGTGTCATTACTAGTAGGTAAAGGAATAATCCTGCTGGGAGCTTCTTTCAGATGTTCAAAAGAACATGATTTTGCTGAAGATACAAATCCCTAGCCTTCCCAAACTACACAGTAAAATTCAAGCTGTAAACCTTCACATGACATGTAAGTTTCCCATCTTTACTAACGGGCTATTTTTGTTAAAATAATTTTGTGTTTTTTTAATGCAATTAATTGAAAAATAGAATGAATAGCTTGTAAATAAATTTAGAACAAAGAAAACATAATTTTGTATATATAGATTGCTGTTCTGACATACATTAAAAATCCTTATCGCAGCCAGTGAAGAAATAGTTAAAAAAAACAAGTTTATTATGTGGCGGCTAGCCAATGCTTCCTAGCCAGCCACCTCATTAAAAAAAGTAAAAAAAAAAATGAAATAAATAAAAAGCTTGACCTCTATATTACTATATTGGGGTTATTAATCTCTATATGTCCCCACCTGCCGCATGTCTCCTAAAGGTTTAAAACTATTCGCTAGAAAAGGCCCAGAGGTGATGGGTGGGCCTCGGAAATAACTGGTGAAGCACATAGCCCCCACCTGGGTATTAGGTGTGGGCTCTTCAAATATTAATGGAGGAGGACCCAGTGCCACAAGATGCCACCCATGGGTGGTGGGGGTTGTCCTATTTACTTATACAATAGGGGAGTTGAAATGGCATTGTCCACCACCAAATAATATGCCCTCCCTGTGTCCATGGGAAGTCCCTACCTACATTCCTTCCCCCTAAAATAAATAAAAGTCTCTACCTACTCCCCTCACCCTAATAATAGTGAGAAGGGAGACAACTGAACTAATACCTGTTGAAAAATATTACACTTACCAGATTATTTTCTAAAAAAGGTCATACAGATAATAATTAAAATGAATAATAAAACCCAATCACAAAAAAAAAGTCATAAAAAATCAAACCATGCCTCAATAAAAAATAATCCTTCTTCATTCAACTCATTGGAGGGTTTGCTGCAGAATCAGCGCTGACTGCAGTGAAAGCCCTTATATAGGTTATATTAGCAATCACAAAATGTTTTGCAATATGATCAAAAGCGCTCTAATTGGCTGGATAGTAAGCCAAGCAATCAGAGCACTATGACAGCCAAGTCTCGAGAGAAGTCTCACTCATGCCACTGAAGGTTTTGCTTCACTATTTATTTGATAGCTGCTAGTGATGTCAGCTGGCAAACAGTTCAGATTTATTTATTAATCTGGTCCAAATTTGCAGCATTCAGTTGAAATTTTAATCGTCCAGCAGCATTCGATCCTGATAAAAAACAAATTCAGGCCCATTTGGTGCCTCATTTACAAAATTCATTTAGTATGGGGCCATTCGGAATTTAGATAATAATCCTGATGATTATTAGGTGATATTATAAACCAGCCCACATCCTTAAAAGTCACCTAAAAAGAACGGCTTACACTTACATTTACTAATACTTTGTTTTCTGTTACAAGCAAAAAAATAACAAATCACTGTATTAAAATGATTACCCACTTAGGTCTTGCTGAAAGCTGTTGAGACAAAGCAACACAATAAAACATTTTCTTTATTCTATTACTTTTATATTTCAAAAATTATGTTTTTGTTGTTGCTATGAAATATAATTTAACAAAAATATGTCAATAACTAAAGCCAAGCTCTGCAACCAGTTTACCACAGCATTGTGCTAGATATGCCACGCATTAATGCCGACAGCATTGCCATATTTAATGGATGTTCTGCCTGTGGTTGTGCCTCTGCCGCACAAGAAGAGTGGTTCTTGAGAATAGTGCTTTGGCTCTGTGATGGTAGTGCCACCGTCATGCAAGAAGATAAAACTGTTCAACCTAGCACACACAGTATTCTGAATGACGCTCAAGCCAGGTAAGGAGTTCAAAGGACTATTGCCAGAAGCGGAGCTGAATGTTGTGTTAGCACGTTCGTCACTTAGTTATGGCCCATGTTTAAGGTGCACACTGATTATAATATTTATTAATGGCAAACTAACTGTGATATTTATTAGTTGGCAAGCATATGGTGGTATTTTTAAAGGGCACCTGACTTGGCCTTTGTTTAATGTAAAAATTTACTGTGGCAAGTTCTGTGGGGAAAAGTGACACTGTTCTGTGTATGCACCTACAGCTGGAAGGAAAAGGCCTTATGCATGTCTGAGTTTCTGCAAGGTAGACTATGGAGGAAACTATCTACCCTTAATACTGGACACTATAATTGTATAGAATTTTAACCACTTGCATATTTTTAAACTATGCATCTCTAACCACCATTTATTTGTCATTGTATCTTAACTGGATGTGCTTGTTCTTTTATATATATGTGTGTATATATGTATGTGTGTATGTATACATAATATATATATGTGTGTGTGTGTGTGTGTATATATATATATATATATATATATATATATATGTTTCTATGTGTGTGTATGCGTGTTTGATCATACATACATATATTCTGCAGTTTGTCTTGTCCTGCATGCTAAAGCTAGTTGTTCCCTGCCCTGCTCATCACTGGTTTGTTAACTTAAATGTTATTCAACATTCTGCTTATCTCTAAAGACTTTCTCTGTTATTTCTGCTCCCCCCCCCTTATTTTATTGTCTTACTTGACCAGTCCTCACCTCCTCTGTGCATCTCTATTCCATAGCTTTTATTGCAGTCCTGTTTTGACCCTATCATCTCTGTCTTCCACAGTCTGAGTTTTAAAAGACCACTTCTAGCAAACCTCAACGGTGCTCAGATTCCCGGCCACCCCTCCCCTCACCACCCCACCCCAAGTTTCTTACTACATTTATAGATAGAATCCCACACACAACTTTAGATAATTCCAAATAGCAGCTGCAAACACTACCAGTAATGAGCACAATCCACCTTCTTAACCCCTAACACTCAGTCCTTCTCCTTACTTCTGCTCATTCTTCTTTCCTCTAATTACCTACCCATCAGAGCAATCCTCTATATTCTCCTCCTCTTCTTCTCTCTCGTCTCCCTCAGGATCAAAATATCCCCTTCCATCCACTTCCCTCAACACACTCACATTTACATTAATCCTTCTTTGCTACACTCCCCTCTTCTCTCATCTCAAGCCCTGCACTCATTTCTCTATTCTCTCTCTCCTGCTCTAACCCAATCTCACCCTAGTCGCCGCCCATATAAAACCCATTCACACCTCCTGTCACTATCTCTCCTCCTATTTCTGGCAGCTGGTGACGTCTCTCCCAACCCAGGGCCCCTCACCTCATCTGCTCACACTAAAATAACCAGAAACCATGCAAACCTCTTCCAAATACCCTGCAGTTTATCCTCTTGTACCAAAATTCAGTGTGCACTCTGGAACGCTCGCTCCATTTGTAGTAATATCAAATCTACAGAAATACATGACCTCATCATCTCTAACTCACTCACAATACTGGCACTCACTGAGACCTGGCTGTCCCCATCCGATACTGCTACTCCTGCTTCTTTATGTTTCGGTGGTCTACAGTTCTCCCATACTCCTAGACTCGACTGTAAAGGAGGTGGTGTAGGTATCCTTCTCTCCCCTCAATGTACCTTTCAACCTATCCTCCCTGCCCCTGCCCTATCCTTTACTTCCTTTGAAGTTCACACTGTACGCCTTTTTAAGCCCACTCCTTTAAGAATTGCCATCATCTATGGCCCCCCCCCCCCGGTCACCCTAAACTATTTATTGAACACTTTTCCTCCTGGATACCCCACTTTCTTTCCTCTAGCACTCCCTCTCTCATACTTGGGGACTTCAATATCCCTATCAACAAGCTCAACTGCCCTGATGCCTCTTGTCTGCTCTCTGTAACCTACACCTTTGGACTCACACAGATTTCTTCCTCAGCAACACACACTGCAGGAAACACTCTTGACCTCATCTTCACCAATCTCTGTACCACCTCTGATCTCGCCACTGTTCCATTTCCTTTGTCTGACCACCATCTGCTAACATTTAACATCTGCATACCCCATACCAAAATTTCACCACCATTAACTCTCCAACCTCGCAGAAACCTCAACTCCCTTGATCTCCAGCACTTCTCCACCAAACTCCAAACACTCCTTTTACCCATCTCAAATCTCAACTGACCTAACTCTGCAACCTCACTCTACAACTCCACTCTCTCCTCTCAATTTGACATCATGGCACCTCCTACAGTTAAACGAAGAAAGCGCCCCCAACTACAACCCTGGCACACCAAGCTGACCCGTTACCTCCAAAAATGTTCCAGAACTGCTGAACGCTGCTGGAGAAAGTCTAACTTTGCATCTGACTTTGTCCACTATAAATTTATGCTGCGCTCCTACAGCATGGCTCTTTCCTCTGCAAAAGTAAACTACTCCAACACCCTCATAAGCACACTGTCCCATCAACCCAAACACCTGTTTCACACTTTTGATGCTCTTCTTCGCCCTGTGACTCCCCCTCCTTCCACCACCTTGTCCGCCACAAACTTTGCATCTCATTTCACTGAGAAGATCTCTACAATCAGGAAGGAGATCTCTAATCTCTCTCCTACCCCTATCAACACATCACCCAACCACACTCCTATGCTCATTTGCACCTGCTACAGCACAAGAGGTTTCTGCTCTGCTCCTGTCCTCCCGCCCTACCACCTGCTCCCTTGATCCTATTCCATCGCATCTCATCCGCACTTTGTCTCCCTCTCTTGCTCTTCCTCTTGCTAACATTTTTAATCTCTCCCTTTCCTCTGGCACATTTCCCTCACCCTTCAAACATGCAACCGTAACCCCAATTCTGAAAAAGCCCAACCTTGATCCCAACTCCCCATCCAACTACCGCCCTATCTCGCTACTGCCATTTGCCTCCAAGATCTTCGAGACACTTGTGTATGCCAGATTGACAGACTTTCTCGAATCCTACTCTCTACTTGACCCCTTTCAGTCTGGATTCCGTGCTGGTCACTCTGTCAAAACTGCTGGGACCAAAGTATCCAACGATTTAATTGCTGCTAAATCTCGCGGCCAATACTCTATCCTAATCCTCCTTGATCTTTCTGCCACCTTTGACACTATTGATCATCAACAGCTTCTTCACATTCTCCGTAACTTTGGTCTATGGGATACTGCTCTCTCCTGGTGCTCCTCCTACCTCTCCCAGCGCTCTTTCAATGTTTCTTTCTCTGGCTCTCCCTCTTCTCCCCAACCCCTGTCTGTCGGCATCCCCCAAGGTTCTGTCCTCGGCCCCCTACTGTTCTCTATCTATGCTGCCTCCCTTGGTAAACTCATCAGCTCCTTTGGCTTCCAATATCATTTATATGCAGATGACACGCAAATCTACCTGTCCTCCCCTGATCTCTCTCCGCCCACCTTGACTCGTGTTTCTGACTGCCTCTCTACTATTTCCAACTGGATGGCTGCTCACTTCCTTAAACTCAACCTGTCCAAAACAGAACTTCTAGTTTTTCCTCCCTCAAGTGCTGCTACTCCTGTGTCTGTCTCCATCCAAGTCAACGGCGCTACTGTCACCTCTACCTCGCAGGCTCGCTGCCTAGGGGTTCTTTTTGATTCTGATCTCTCTTTTACTCCCCATGTCCAATCGATAGCCAAATCCTGTCGCTTCCAACTCAAGAACATAGCGCGCATATCTAATGCCAGACGCGGCTAAGGTACTGGTTCATGCTGTTGTTCTCTCTCGCCTTGACTACTGCAATCCCCTTCTCACCGGTCTTACATGTTCCCATCTTGCACCGCTGCAATCTAGAATGAATGCGGCTGCGAGGCTTATTTTCCTGTCCGGTCGCACCTCCCACGCCTTCACGCTCTGTCAATCCCTGCATTGGCTTCCATTAGATATAGGGCCCAATTCAAAATTCTGGCGCTTGCTTACAAATCCCTACATAATGCTGCTCCAACATACCTATCCTCCCTCATACACAAGTATGTCCCGTCGAGACTCCTGCGCTCAGCCCAAGACCTACGCCTATCCTCTGCCCGGATCCCCACCTCTGATGCTTGCCTTTAAGACTTCTCCAGGGCTGCACCTATTCTGTGGAACTCCCTTCCCTCCTCAATCAGACTTTCACCCAGCCTCCACTCCTTTAAAAAAATCTTTGAAAACTCACTTCTTCATTAAAGCGTATCAATTAAACTGTCAGCAGGTTTCTCATCCCCCACCCCATGACTCCTTTCCTGCAACTGTCAAAAATGACCTGCCAAGCACTCAATAAACCCTTCTCTAACAAATTATGTAATTCCCCTTCTTGAACCCTTTGTGTCACTATACTCCACTCCCTCTAGCATGTAAGCTCATCGAGCAGGGCCCTCAACCCCTTCTGTTCCTGTACGTCCAGTGGTCTGATCTCAATTATGTGTCTGTTAGTCCACCCATTGTACAGCGCTACGGAATTTGTTGGTGCTATATAAATAATAAAATAATAATAATAATAATATGCACTCTGTTACTCCTATATCTATCTATCTATGTATATATATCTGTCTGTCTGTCTGTCTATCTATATCTGTCTATCTGTAACATCTGTAGTGTGCCTTGGGTGAGAAAGGGTTGGGGAGGACTGAAATGAAGGACATATTTTAAAAGGTTAAACAAGAATATAGTATTATGTTTTGTGAAGAACAGGTGATTGAAATAAGAGATCTTGTAATCATGACTTTTCTTTTATGTAAGCGCTACTTGAAGTGAGTTCTGGGTAAAAGAGCTTTTCAATAAGATATAGAGTCCCAATGAACTAATCAGGAAATGAAGGTATTGCAGTCGCAATACTTTTGATCAAGATGAAACTGGACTGGCATGAAATTCAAAAGACACATTCCCAGACTAAAAGAAAACTATAAAGCTAAAAATTAATATTCATTATTTATCTGAAGCAAATTAACATTTTAGCAAAAACAGTCTGCTGAAGGATGACATTTTATTTAATGAGTAAGAAGAATGTTTCATTGATGTTCGGGACTGAAAATATGATTAGGTACAAAGTATGGTTTAGAAATGGGAATTGCTAGCTAAGACAAATTCATTAAGATGATATGCCTATGGATAAATTGATGAAGATATTTT
>OW240912.1:318324925-318503765 GCA_933207985.1 Pelobates cultripes | reverse complement strand
CTAGCAACTGTAGTACCTGGGTACGCTCCTGAGGGCTCAGCCGCTCTCCCAACTTGACCTTGTCTAACTCACCTGTCTGACTCTTGTACCCTAGGAGGTTTTGTAGAGGAATGCCTCAGAGGCAGGGGCGCAGATCGCCACCACCCCCTCTGCTCTTGGTAGGGCTTCAACATGTTCACATGGATCATTTATTGCTGTAGCGGAATGGATTTGCTTTAACCGACCTAATTCCCTTTGTTCGGCTGGCCGTACACCATCTGTTCAATTCCCGAACAAACTCTATGCGGTCCCCTTGTTACAAACCCATAAACACGACCATCCCTGGCTGTTAACCAAAAATGAGCAATTAGCTCAAGTGCTTTGCCTGTGTGGCCATTTTGTCTCCCGAACACAGGTAGCAGCACATGGTCGTCGAGTGTATGGAACTGTATGTCGGCTACGTGACCCTGCGAACACCCAGGAAACTTGTACCGCTGCCCGTTCAACTTCCCGACCAGTTAGGAGAACGGCATTCGAGGGAAAGGAACTATTGAACAGGTGGAGCATTACTGCGCTTCTTACAGCATCGAGGAAAGAACAGCGGGGATACCTAGTCGTGGTATCGGAGCTCAGCTACACACACTATATACACAGGGACTGTATCTTTACCCCATACATTATATACACAGTATATACAGGGGGTGTATATTTACCCCATACATTATATACACAGTATATACAGGGGGTGTATATTTACCCCCATACATTATATACACAGTATATACAGGGGGTGTATATTTACCCCATACATTATATACACAGTATATACAGGGGGTGTATATTTACCCCATACATTACACACACAGTATATACAGGGGGTGTATATTTACCCCATACATTATATACACAGTATATACAGGGGGTGTATATTTACCCCATACATTATATACACAGTACATACAGGGGGTGTATATTTGCCCCATACATTATATACACAGTACATACAGGGGGTGTATATTTGCCCCATACATTATATACACAGTACATACAGGGGGTGTATATTTGCCCCATACATTATATACACAGTACATACAGGGGGTGTATATTTACCCCCATACATTATATACACAGTATATACAGGGGGTGTATATTTACCCCATACATTATATACACAGTATATACAGGGGGTGTATATTTACCCCATACATTATATACACAGTATATACAGGGGGTGTATATTTACCCCATACATTATATACACAGTATATACAGGGGGTGTATATTTACCCCCCATACATTATATACACAGTATATACAGGGGGTGTATATTTACACCCATACATTATATACACAGTATATACAGGGGGTGTATATTTACCCCATGCATGATATACACAGTATATACAGGGGGTGTATATTTACCCCATACATGATATACACAGTACATTCAGGGGGCTGTATATTTACCCCATACATTATATACACAGTATATACAGGGGGTGTATATTTACCCCATACATTATATACACAGTATATACAGGGGGTGTATATTTACCCCATACATTATATACACAGTATATACAGGGGGTGTATATTTACCCCATACATTATATACACAGTATATACAGGGGGTGTATATTTACCCCATACATTATATACACAGTATATACAGGGGGTGTATATTTACCCCATACATTATATACACAGTATATACAGGGGGTGTATATTTACCCCATACATTATATACACAGTATATACAGGGGGTGTATATTTACCCCCATACATTATATACACAGTATATACAGGGGGTGTATATTTACCCCATACATTATATACACAGTATATACAGGGGGTGTATATTTACCCCATACATTATATACACAGTATATACAGGGGGTGTATATTTACCCCCATACATTATATACACAGTATATACAGGGGGTGTATATTTACCCCCATACATTATAAACACAGTATATACAGGGGGTGTATATTTACCCCATACATTATATACACAGTATATACAGGGGGTGTATATTTACCCCATACATTATATACACAGTATATACAGGGGGTGTATATTTACCCCATACATTATATACACAGTATATACAGGGGGTGTATATTTACCCCATACATTATATACACAGTATATACAGGGGGTGTATATTTACCCCATACATTATATACACAGTATATACAGGGGGTGTATATTTACCCCATACATTATATACACAGTATATACAGGGGGTGTATATTTACCCCATACATTATATACACAGTATATACAGGGGGGTGTATATTTACCCCATACATTATATACACAGTATATACAGGGGGTGTATATTTACCCCCATACATTATATACACAGTATATACAGGGGGTGTATATTTACCCCATACATTATACACACAGTATATACAGGGGGTGTATATTTACCCCCATACATTATATACACAGTATATACAGGGGGTGTATATTTACCCCATACATTATATACACAGTATATACAGGGGGTGTATATTTACCCCCCCATACATTATATACACAGTATATACAGGGGGTGTATATTTACCCCCCCCCCCATACATTATATACACAGTATATACAGGGGGTGGTATATCAACAGGGCGCCGAGCAGTGACGTCACAGTCGCGGCGGCCATGTTTGATGAGGGCAGAGAGCTCTTTAAATATTACACCGGAGTTAGCTCCTCCCACAAGCTGCTAGGCAGTGATTGACAGTATCTGGAATCCTGTGTACCGCCTTATGAAGGGGTGAGATGCCTTTATGTTGATGATGATGTTGTTGTTGTTGTTGTGGTTGGTAGGATGTAGTGTGATTATCAGTATTACTGACAGATAGTGCTGGGTGCATGTGGCCATTATTAGGGGAGTGGGTGTCTCCTGTGTCATCTTTTGTTCAATGGGGTTAATCTGGTCAGCATTAGTTTGTACCTGGGTCTGCTTTAGGGAGGTGGGGTATACCTGGGTCTGCATTAGGGAGGTGGGGTATACCTGGGTCTGCTTTAGGGAGGTGGGGTATACCTGGGTCTGCATTATGGTAGTGGGGTATACCTGGGTCTGCATTAGGGAGGTGGGGTATACCTGGCTCTGCATTAGGGAGGTGGGGTATACCTGGGTCTGCATTAGGGAGGTGGGGTATACCTGGGTCTGCATTATGGTAGTGGGGTATACCTGGGTTTGCATTAGGGTAGTGGGGTATACCTGGGTCTGCATTAGGGAGGTGGGGTATACCTGGCTCTGCATTAGGGAGGTGGGGTATACCTGGGTGTGCATTAGGGTAGTGGGGTATACCTGGGTGTGCATTAGGGTAGTGGGGTATACCTGGGTCTGCATTAGGGAAGTGGGGTATACCTGGTTCAGAATTATTATTCAGCATTAGGGCAATGGGGTATACCTGGTCAGTATTAGTTTGTACCTGGGTCAGCATTCTGAAGGTGGAGTATACCAGGGTCTGCATTAGGGTAGTGGGGTATACCTGGTTAAGCATTAATGTATACCTGGGACACCATTAGGGTAGTGGGTTATACCTGGGTAAGCATTAGGGTATACCTGGGACACCATTAGGGTAGTGGAGTATACCTGGGTAAGAATTAGAGTATACCTGGGTCTGCTTTAGGGAGGTGGAGTATACCTGGGTCTGCTTTAGGGAGGTGGAGTATACCTGGGTCTGCTTTAGGGTAGTGGGGTATACCTGGGTCTGCTTTAGAGAGGTGGGGTATACCTGGTTCAGAATTATTATTCAGCATTAGGGCAATGGGGTATACCTGGTCAGTTTTAGTTTGTACCTGGGTCAGCATTCTGAAGGTGGGGTATACCTGGGTCTGCTTCGGGGTAGTGGGGTATACCAGGGTCTGCATTAGGGTAGTGGGGTATACCTGGTTAAGCATTAGGGTATACCTGGTTAAGCATTAGGATATACCTGGGACACAATTAGGGTAGTGAGTTATACCTGGGTAAGCATTCGGGTATACCTGGGACACCATTAGGGTAGTGGAGTATACCTGGTTAAGCATTAGAGCAGGGGTCCTCAAACTCCGGCCCCCCAGATGTTGCTGAATTACAACTCCCATGATTCTTTGAATAACATAGATAGCCAGAGAGTCATGGGAGTTGTAGTTCAGCAACATCTGGGGGGCCGGAGTTTGAGGACCCCTGCATTAGAGTATACCTGGGTCAGCATAAGGGAGGTGGTGTGTACCTGAGTTAGCATTAAGGTAGTGGACTATACCTGGGTCAGCATTCGGGTATACCTGGGTCAGCAAAAGGATAGTGACGTATACCTGTGTCAGCATTAGGGTACACCTGGGTCAGCATTAGGTTAGTGGAGTATACCTGGGTCAGCATTATTGAGGTGTGTGTACCTGGGTTAGCATTAAGAGAGTCGAGTATACCTGGGACACCATTAAGGTAGTGGAGTATACCTGGGTCAGCATTAAGGCAGTGGGGTATACATGGGTAAGCATTAGGGTATACCTGGGTCAGTATTAGGGAGGTGGTGTGTAGATGGGTCAGCATTAAGGTAGTGGGTATACCTGGGTCAGCATTAGGGTAGTGGGGTATACCTGGGTCAGCATAAGGGCAGTGGGGTATACCTGGGTCAGCATTATGGAGGTAATGTGTACCTGGGTCAACATTAGGGCAGTGGGATATACCTGGGTCAGCATTCGGGCAGTGGGATATACCTGGGTCAGCATTCGGGCAGTGGGATATACATGGGTCAGCATTCGGGCAGTGGGATATACCTGGGTCTGCTTTACTGTGATGGGGTATACCTGGTTCAGAATTATTATTCAGCATTAGTGTAGTGGGTTATACCTGGGTCATCATAAGGATAGTGAGGTATACCTGTGTCAGCATTAGGGTATACCTGGGTCAGCATTAAGTTAGTGGGGTACACCTGGGTCAGCATTAGGGTAGTAGGTTATACCTGGGTCAGCATTATGGATGTTGTAGCGGAGCTGCAATATTAAATCCCAATATCTCCGCGGGTAAAAGAAAGTAATCCAAGAAAAGCGCTGAAAAGAAGGCAATATCCCAAATCCCCCAGTAACCGGACGAAACACAGTTCTGGGAGTCAACTGACTATTTTATTTGCATGCTCCAGTATTTATGTGGTTCCCCATGCAAGGGGTTTCCTTAGTCCTTCTACAGGGGTTATACAGTAGGGGACTACATGGGGAACTGAACATGCAAGACATTTCTCCCACCATGCACTGCTGTACGAGAAGGATACTCCCACAGAATATCCTGTTAAGTGGATTATCCCTCCGTACATCAGAACCGGGCTTTTCACTTAAAATTACATAACTGGCACATTATTCGGGTTATTGTACCGAATGACCTATAGGCAGATAGCTGGGATCTGAGCGCATACTTCGGTAGATTACCGCTCAGATCCCAGCACAATCAGCCGAACGCCACATAAAATACAGTTTAACATAAATTCTCAATAAAACACACAAATGCACATTTTGAAGAAAAGTACCGAAAGACCGGTGTTCCCGAACGGTCTGGAAGTCCAGCGGTGTTTGTGTTGTTGAGTAGCCGATTTTAGTTCCAGGCAGTCGACGACCGAACACCGCTGGGCTTAAAGTGAATCCAAGATGGCCGCAGCCGCGTGGACGGTATCCGAATGACTGCCACCCCGCGAATAAATTAACTGGGGAACGCCACAATGTTGCAATCTATTAATTGGAGCCACACGACCTCCTGTGTGTGGTCTCCCATTCGGTACTTTGTTCATTTCACGAACAGTGTTGAAAGTCACTGTTCGTGAAACTAGCATATGAATGCCCTCTATCACATTTATAAGCGAAACATATAAAATCACATAAGTTGACCAGCTTTCCCAGGACAACCCTTAGATATATAAAAGAATAGTCTGAAGTGGCTAGGTTTGCCACAGAGGTGGTGTGTACCAAGGTCAGCATTAGGGCAGTGGGATATACCTGGGTCAGCATTAGGGCAGTGGGGAATACCTGGGTCAGCATTAGGGCAGTGGGGAATACCTGGGTCAACATTAGGGCAGCGGGGTATACCTGGATCAGCATTAGGGCAGCGGACTATTCCTGGGTAAGCATTACAGAGGTGGTGTGTACCTGGGTCAGCATTAGGGCAGTTGGGTATACCTGGATCAGCATAAGGGTAATGAATGGCGTTCAGCTATAATTTTAGTAATGGGGTGCCCCTTTATTGCTATTTGAGTATTTTATTTTTGTTGGTGATAGGAGGGCCTTCATTTATAGTTTGGGAAGGGAATGTTCCTTTGTCACCATTTGGGCAATGGGATATCCCATTGTAATTATTCGTATAGTGGGCTGACCCCTGAGGCTTTCTTGTGTCACTATTAAGATAGCTCCCGCCTGATTCCTCTCTTGCAACTATCACTAGTCTAATACTATCCATACCTTTTTGTGTCATTTTACCCCACTCCCTCTAGCATGTAAGCTCATTGAGCAGGGCCCTCAACCCCTCTGTTCCTGTGTGTCCAACTTGTTTGGTTACAACTACATGTCTGTTCGTCCACCCACTATAAAGCGAATCTGTTGGCGCTATATAAATAACAATAATAATAATAATAGTATGGTGTCTCTGTACCCAGACTAGGGTGGTGTAATATCCCATGTCTCAGAATTGGGGAAGCAGGGTGTCCACTGAGCTGTTGTGTTGTTTGGTTAGGGTTATTTGGAGAATGCTGTATGGTGATGGATTTAAGGTAATAATGCTGGGGGATTAATATGGAAGATATTTCTGCAGGACACCTTCGTTGGAGTCTCCCAGTACCAGAGATGGATCCATTACACTAGAGAAAGCAGAGCTGCTACAGAAACCCATTTACTTTGGACTGTTTTCTGGATTAAAAAAGACCAAGATGTCTTTTCTAACAAATGGGGACCCACTAACATGGCACAAGGGCCCAAATTTAAAGGGGTACTCCAATCCTCTAAAGTAGTTTAGGTTGCTAAAGAACTTTAAAGGTGTCCTCGGGCTTATTTTTTAAAAATGGCTGATTTCAAGAGAAACTGGCACTTTTATAAGTGACTGCTACTCATATTGAAGCATTGTGCCGAATGTTCCAAATGTCCCCGATGCTTCTCTGAGTAAAACTGGATTTGACATGGATTTTCAGTAATGATGATCTTACCATAGGAAGTGTGGGCTGGAGAGCAGAGATAGTCTTCGTGCTGAATATAAATACATTTATTTTGGAGTGCTTAATATTATTTTTAATGTTAGTGTTCCTTTAAAAACCATTGCTCTATTAGTTGTGGGCTTGCAGTTGTGTTTGTATACCTCCCTGGGACCGTCTCCATTTTGGACTCAAATCCCTCTGTCACTATTTTCCATAGTATATAATCTATACTAATGTCCCTCTTTTCTAGGAGCTCCATATTGTTGGGATGTCTGAGTGTATAACAGAGCTCCACAGTAATAATACTCCCAGTAATGTGTCTGAGTGTATAACAGAGCTCCACAGCAATAATACTCCCAGTAATGTATCTGAGTGTATAACAGAGCCCACAGCAATAATACTCCCAGTAATGTGTCTGAGTGTATAACAGAGCCCCACTGCAATAATACTCCCAGTAATGTGTCTGAGTGTATAACAGAGCTCCACAGCAATAATACTCCCAGTAATGTGTCTGAGTGTATAACAGAGCTCCACGGCAATAATACTCCCAGTAATGTGTCTGCGTGTATAACAGAGCTCCACAGCAATAATACTCCAGTAATGTGTCTGAGTGTATAACAGAGCTCCACAGCAATAATACTCCCAGTAATGTGTCTGAGTGTATAACAGAGCTCCACAGCAATAATAATACCCAGTAATGTGTCTGAGTGTATGACAGAGCTCCACAGCAATAATACTCCCAGTAATGTGTCTGAGTGTATAACAGAGCTCCACAGCAATAATACTCCCAGTAATTTGTCTGAGTTTCTAACAGAGCTCCACAGTAATAATACTCCCAGTAATGTGTCTGAGTGTATAACAGAGCTCCACAGCAATAATACTCCCAGTAATGTGTCTGAGTGTATAACAGAGCTCCACGGCAATAATACTTCCAGTAATGTGTCTGAGTGTATAACAGAGCTCCATGGTAATAATACTCCCAGTAATGTGTCTAAGTGTATAACAGAGCTCCACAGCAATAATACTCCCAGTAATGTGTCTGAGTGTATAACAGAGCTCCACAGCAATAATACTCCCAGTAATGTGTCTGAGTGTATAGCAGAGCTCCACAGCAATAATACTCCCAGTAATGTGTCTGAGTGTATAACAGAGCTCCACAGCAATAATACTCCCAGTAATGTGTCTGAGTGTATAACAGAGCTCCACAACAATAATACTCCCAGTAATGTGTCTGAGTGTATAACAGAGCCCCACAGTAATAATACTCCCAGTAATGTGTCTGAGTGTATACCAGAGCTCCACAGCAATAATACTCCCAGTAATGTGTCTGAGTGTATACCAGAGCTCCACAGCAATAATACTCCCAGTAATGTGTCTGAGTGTATAACAGAGCTCCACAGTAATAATACTCCCAGTAATGTGTCTGAGTGTATAACAGAGCTCCACAGCAATAATACTCCCAGTAATGTGTCTTTAAACTGCAATTTTATTTAAGGACACGGAGGCTCATATTATGCTATTCTCTTTCTTTTATTCCTCAGCAGCAAGAAAAATTTATTTTAGAGAAACAATCAAACATGTAAACATGCCCCAAAGGGCTAGTCCTACAACAATACAACCAATCAGCATGCCTTCAGCACTCTCAACTCCCCATGTGACCTTAAAGCGGCACTGTCATGCCGAACTTACCTTTCCTCAATCTCTTCCTCTTCTCCCCCTCTCTCAGGATTTGTTCTTCTTTTCTTCCTGTCTTCTTTAGTTTTCTTTAAAATCATAAGACAAAGTAGGGACTCTTTGCCTTATGGAGGATTCCTCCGCTTGACCAGCTCTGACCAGCGGAGGAGCAAAGTGGGCTTCATTTCCGCTGGTCAGAGCAATTTTCCCATGATCCCTAGCTTTCCTCTGTGTACCCGCGATGCTTCCTGTCATTTTACACGAAACTGCCGAATTGCGTTCTAACTGAATGACAACAGTATGTTCGTTTCTTTTAGAACGCAATTCGGCATTTTATTCGGATCGGGATTTCATTCTAATGAATGAAACTCTGATCCTATTCATTGCTGTGGCTGCATTTTGCAGCCGCTTAGTAGATAACTCCCTAATTCCCACGGTATCAGGGAACTATCTACTAAAAGGCTGAAAGACCTAAATTGGTCTAACAGCCAACTTTACTAATACTAAGTAAAGATTACTTAGTATTAGTAAATAATATGCCCCTACTCGCTATATCGCGAGTAGGGGCATGTGTAGTAAGCAGTGAGCAGCTTATAGCTGCTCACTGTAAAAAAAAAAAATAAAAAAACTAATAAACCCCCCCCCCATGCCCGTGGGGGCCCTAAATAAAGATGGGGGGGAACCTACTGGCCCCCACCCCTGCGCGGTGGGTGGGTGGGGGCCCTAATAAAACAATAAGGGGGGGGGACCTACTGTCCTCCCCCCCCGGCCCCCACCCCTGAGCGGTGGGTGGGGGCCCCAATAAAACAATAGGGGGGGACCTACTGTCCTCCCCCCCTGGCCCCCACCCCTGCGCGGTGGGTGGGGGCCCTAGTAAAACAATAAGGGGAGGGACCTACTGTCCTCCCCCCCTGGCTCCCACCCCTGAGCGGTGGGTGGGTGCCCTAGTAAAACAATAAGGGGGGGACCTACTGTCCTCCCCCCCCCGGCCCCCACCCCTGGCCCCCACCCCTGCGCGGTGGGTGGGGGCCCTAATAAAACAATAAGGGGGGGGGACCTACTGTCCTCCCCCCCTGGCCCCCACCCCTGAGCGGTGGGTGGGGGCCCTAGTAAAACAATAAGGGGGGGGACCTACTGTCCTCCCCCCCCGGCCCCCACCCCTGAGCGGTGGGTGGGGGCCCTAGTAAAACAATAAGGGGGGGGACCTACTGTCCTCCCCCCCCGGCCCCCACCCCTGAGCGGTGGGTGGGGGCCCTAATAAAACAATAAGGGGGGGGACCTACTGTCCTCCCCACCTGGCCCCCACCCCTGAGCGGTGGGTGGGGGCCCTAAATGAAACACCCCCCCCCAATCAAGGTGACTAGGGGTCCCAAGCCCCTAGTCACCAACCCCCCACCCAAAAAAACCTATCCCCTACCTACCCCCCTCACCCTACAAATAGTGAGGGGGAATAAAATAACTAACCTGTAAAAAAAAAAATTTAAACTTACCATTTGACGTCTTCTTTTTTCTAAAATCTTCTTTCTTCAGCCCCCAAAAAGGCCAAATAAAAATCCATTACACCCGTCGCACTTTAAAAAAAAAATAAAATAAAAACCAATCAGAGTGCCAAGCCAATCAGAGTGTTCTAAGCCTAATTGCAGGGCGGGGCAAGGCTTTATAAGCCTTGACCCGCCCTGCGGAGCTCAGTATGCGGCGTGCCCTCGAAGGGCGAACATGGATTATTTTTTTTTGCGCTCGTTTTTTTTTTTTTTTTTAAAGTGCGACGGGTGTAATGGATTTTTATTTGGCCTTTTTGGGGGCTGAAGAAAGAAGATTTTAGAAAAAAGAAGACGTCAAATGGTAAGTTTAATTTTTTTTTTTTTTTTACAGGTTAGTTATTTTATTCCCCCCTCACTATTTGTAGGGTGAGGGGGGTAGGTAGGGGATAGGTTTTTTTTTGGGTGGGGGGGATGGTGACTAGGGGCTTGGGACCCCTAGTCACCTTGATTGGGGGGGGGTGTTTCATTTAGGGCCCCCACCCACCGCTCAGTTGTGGGGGCCGGGGGGGGAGGACAGTAGGTCCCCCCCCTTATTGTTTTATTAGGGCCCCCACCCACCGCTCAGGGGTGGGGGCCGGGGGGGAGGACAGTAGGTCCCCCCCCTTATTGTTTTATTGGGGCCCCCACCCACCGCGCAGGGGTGGGGGCCGGGGGGGACAGAAGTTCCCCCCATATCTTTATTTAGGGCCCCCACCCACCGCTCAGGGGTGGGGGCCAGGGGGGGAGGACAGTAGGTCCCCCCCCTTATGGTTTTATTAGGGCCCCCACCCACCGCGCAGGGGTGGGGGCCAGGACAGTAGGTCCCCCCCCTTATGGTTTTATTAGGGCCCCCACCCACCGCGCAGGGGTGGGGGCCAGGGGGGGAGGAAGTAGGTCCCCCCCCCTTATTGTTTTATAAGGGCCCCCACCCACCGCTCAGGGGTGGGGGCCAGGGGGGGAGGACAGTAGGTCCCCCCCTTATTGTTTTATTAGGGCCCACCCACCGCTCAGGGGTGGGGGCCGGGGGGGAGGACAGTAGGTCCCCCCCCCCTCATTATCTTCATGGCCCCCACCCGCCGCTCAGGGTGGGGGAGGGGGGGAGGACAATAGGTCCGCCCCCCTTATTGTAATTTATGTCTTTTTTTTCAACAGTGAGCAGCCACAGGCTGCTCACTGTTTAGTAGACATGCCCCTACTCGCGGTATAGTGAGTAGGGGCATTTGGGAGATTTAAATCTCTCTTGTGCTATTATGGGGGTCATATTGACCCCCATAGAGTGAGAGGGGGTACTGGGGGCTTATGAAGTGGTGGGGAGCACTGCTCCCTGCCGCTTCTATAGTTACATATTACAAGGAGGGAGCTGCACGCCGGTAGCTCCCTCCTTGTAATAAACTGCACGAACAAACATACACTGATACTCAGATACACTGATACATTGTGTTTGTTTGTTCGGCTGATCTTTCTATTCACTCATTCGTCTGTCTGATGAATGAATGAATAGATGAAATTCCCGTTCGCATGTCCAGGTGTTTCACTGGGCATGTGCGGGAATCTCAGTGTCTGCCTAGTGTGGGCTGATGACGTGTCCCACAGGGACTTCACCTACCCACACAAAGATGGCGGCGCCCTGAATCAAGATCGGGGCAGAAAATAAGGATTAAAAAATAGGTAATGTGGGGGGCTTAGGGGCATTTGGGGGTGACTAGTGGGTCAATTGGATGTAGTGGAGGCGGGAGGGGGGTTAAAAATAAAAACGGGTTTCGGCATGACAGTGCCGCTTTAAATAGAAAATACTACAATCACAAACTATTTGCAGCTTAGCAACCATTCATTCCTCTTGTTTTGTATAATGATTGTAAACTCAAATGTAGAAATAAGAAAAAAAATTATTGAAACTAATTACAAATAGGATGATAATTCACAAGGGAAAAAAACCAAAACAAAATAAGAAGTAACATTGTTATGAGTTTATTTCGGGTTCGAGTGTTTAGAAATAGAGGAAGAGGACAAACTTTTAGAGTGAGTGATTTATCAGTGTCATTACTAGTAGGTAAAGGAATAATCCTGCTGGGAGCTTCTTTCAGATGTTCAAAAGAACATGATTTTGCTGAAGATACAAATCCCTAGCCTTCCCAAACTACACAGTAAAATTCAAGCTGTAAACCTTCACATGACATGTAAGTTTCCCATCTTTACTAACGGGCTATTTTTGTTAAAATAATTTTGTGTTTTTTTAATGCAATTAATTGAAAAATAGAATGAATAGCTTGTAAATAAATTTAGAACAAAGAAAACATAATTTTGTATATATAGATTGCTGTTCAGACATACATTAAAAATCCTTATCGCAGCCAGTGAAGAAATAGTTAAAAAAAACAAGTTTATTATGTGGCGGCTAGCCAATGCTTCCTAGCCAGCCACCTCATTAAAAAAAGTAAAAAAAAAAATGAAATAAATAAAAAGCTTGACCTCTTTATTACTATATTGGGGTTATTAATCTCTATATGTCCCCACCTGCCGCATGTCTCCTAAAGGTTTAAAACTATTCGCTAGAAAAGGCCCAGAGGTGATGGGTGGGCCTCGGAAATAACTGGTGAAGCACATAGCCCCCACCTGGGTATTAGGTGTGGGCTCTTCAAATATTAATGGAGGAGGACCCAGTGCCACAAGATGCCACCCATGGGTGGTGGGGGTTGTCCTATTTACTTATACAATAGGGGAGTTGAAATGGCATTGTCCACCACCAAATAATATGCCCTCCCTGTGTCCATGGGAAGTCCCTACCTACATTCCTTCCCCCTAAAATAAATAAAAGTCTCTACCTACTCCCCTCACCCTAATAATAGTGAGAAGGGAGACAACTGAACTAATACCTGTTGAAAAATATTACACTTACCAGATTATTTTCTAAAAAAGGTCATACAGATAATAATTAAAATGAATAATAAAACCCAATCACAAAAAAAAAGTCATAAAAAATCAAACCATGCCTCAATAAAAAATAATCCTTCTTCATTCAACTCATTGGAGGGTTTGCTGCAGAATCAGCGCTGACTGCAGTGAAAGCCCTTATATAGGTTATATTAGCAATCACAAAATGTTTTGCAATATGATCAAAAGCGCTCTAATTGGCTGGATAGTAAGCCAAGCAATCAGAGCACTATGACAGCCAAGTCTCGAGAGAAGTCTCACTCATGCCACTGAAGGTTTTGCTTCACTATTTGATAGCTGCTAGCGATGTCAGCTGGCAAACAGTTCAGATTTATTTATTAATCTGGTCCAAATTTGCAGCATTCAGTTGAAATTTTAATCGTCCAGCAGCATTCGATCCTGATAAAAAACAAATTCAGGCCCATTTGGTGCCTCATTTACAAAATTCATTTAGTATGGGGCCATTCGGAATTTAGATAATAATCCTGATGATTATTAGGTGATATTATAAACCAGCCCACATCCTTAAAAGTCACCTAAAAAGAACGGCTTACACTTACATTTACTAATACTTTGTTTTCTGTTACAAGCAAAAAAATAACAAATCACTGTATTAAAATGATTACCCACTTAGGTCTTGCTGAAAGCTGTTGAGACAAAGCAACACAATAAAACATTTTCTTTATTCTATTACTTTTATATTTCAAAAATTATGTTTTTGTTGTTGCTATGAAATATAATTTAACAAAAATATGTCAATAACTAAAGCCAAGCTCTGCAACCAGTTTACCACAGCATTGTGCTAGATATGCCACGCATTAATGCCGACAGCATTGCCATATTTAATGGATGTTCTGCCTGTGGTTGTGCCTCTGCCGCACAAGAAGAGTGGTTCTTGAGAATAGTGCTTTGGCTCTGTGATGGTAGTGCCACCGTCATGCAAGAAGATAAAACTGTTCAACCTAGCACACACAGTATTCTGAATGACGCTCAAGCCAGGTAAGGAGTTCAAAGGACTATTGCCAGAAGCGGAGCTGAATGTTGTGTTAGCACGTTCGTCACTTAGTTATGGCCCATGTTTAAGGTGCACACTGATTATAATATTTATTAATGGCAAACTAACTGTGATATTTATTAGTTGGCAAGCATATGGTGGTATTTTTAAAGGGCACCTGACTTGGCCTTTGTTTAATGTAAAAATTTACTGTGGCAAGTTCTGTGGGGAAAAGTGACACTGTTCTGTGTATGCACCTACAGCTGGAAGGAAAAGGCCTTATGCATGTCTGAGTTTCTGCAAGGTAGACTATGGAGGAAACTATCTACCCTTAATACTGGACACTATAATTGTATAGAATTTTAACCACTTGCATATTTTTAAACTATGCATCTCTAACCACCATTTATTTGTCATTGTATCTTAACTGGATGTGCTTGTTCTTTTATATATATGTGTGTATATATGTATGTGTGTATGTATACATAATATATATATGTGTGTGTGTGTGTATATATATATATATGTTTCTATGTGTGTGTATGCGTGTTTGATCATACATACATATATTCTGCAGTTTGTCTTGTCCTGCATGCTAAAGCTAGTTGTTCCCTGCCCTGCTCATCACTGGTTTGTTAACTTAAATGTTATTCAACATTCTGCTTATCTCTAAAGACTTTCTCTGTTATTTCTGCTCCTCCCCCCCCCCTTATTTTATTGTCTTACTTGACCAGTCCTCACCTCCTCTGTGCATCTCTATTCCATAGCTTTTATTGCAGTCCTGTTTTGACCCTATCATCTCTGTCTTCCACAGTCTGAGTTTTAAAAGACCACTTCTAGCAAACCTCAACGGTGCTCAGATTCCCGGCCACCCCTCCCCTCACCACCCCACCCCAAGTTTCTTACTACATTTATAGATAGAATCCCACACACAACTTTAGATAATTCCAAATAGCAGCTGCAAACACTACCAGTAATGAGCACAATCCACCTTCTTAACCCCTAACACTCAGTCCTTCTCCTTACTTCTGCTCATTCTTCTTTCCTCTAATTACCTACCCATCAGAGCAATCCTCTATATTCTCCTCCTCTTCTTCTCTCTCGTCTCCCTCAGGATCAAAATATCCCCTTCCATCCACTTCCCTCAACACACTCACATTTACATTAATCCTTCTTTGCTACACTCCCCTCTTCTCTCATCTCAAGCCCTGCACTCATTTCTCTATTCTCTCTCTCCTGCTCTAACCCAATCTCACCCTAGTCGCCGCCCATATAAAACCCATTCACACCTCCTGTCACTATCTCTCCTCCTATTTCTGGCAGCTGGTGACGTCTCTCCCAACCCAGGGCCCCTCACCTCATCTGCTCACACTAAAATAACCAGAAACCATGCAAACCTCTTCCAAATACCCTGCAGTTTATCCTCTTGTACCAAAATTCAGTGTGCACTCTGGAACGCTCGCTCCATTTGTAGTAATATCAAATCTACAGAAATACATGACCTCATCATCTCTAACTCACTCACAATACTGGCACTCACTGAGACCTGGCTGTCCCCATCCGATACTGCTACTCCTGCTTCTTTATGTTTCGGTGGTCTACAGTTCTCCCATACTCCTAGACTCGACTGTAAAGGAGGTGGTGTAGGTATCCTTCTCTCCCCTCAATGTACCTTTCAACCTATCCTCCCTGCCCCTGCCCTATCCTTTACTTCCTTTGAAGTTCACACTGTACGCCTTTTTAAGCCCACTCCTTTAAGAATTGCCATCATCTATGGCCCCCCCCCCCCGGTCACCCTAAACTATTTATTGAACACTTTTCCTCCTGGATACCCCACTTTCTTTCCTCTAGCACTCCCTCTCTCATACTTGGGGACTTCAATATCCCTATCAACAAGCTCAACTGCCCTGATGCCTCTTGTCTGCTCTCTGTAACCTACACCTTTGGACTCACACAGATTTCTTCCTCAGCAACACACACTGCAGGAAACACTCTTGACCTCATCTTCACCAATCTCTGTACCACCTCTGATCTCGCCACTGTTCCATTTCCTTTGTCTGACCACCATCTGCTAACATTTAACATCTGCATACCCCATACCAAAATTTCACCACCATTAACTCTCCAACCTCGCAGAAACCTCAACTCCCTTGATCTCCAGCACTTCTCCACCAAACTCCAAACACTCCTTTTACCCATCTCAAATCTCAACTGACCTAACTCTGCAACCTCACTCTACAACTCCACTCTCTCCTCTCAACTTGACATCATGGCACCTCCTACAGTTAAACGAAGAAAGCGCCCCCAACTACAACCCTGGCACACCAAGCTGACCCGTTACCTCCAAAAATGTTCCAGAACTGCTGAACGCTGCTGGAGAAAGTCTAACTTTGCATCTGACTTTGTCCACTATAAATTTATGCTGCGCTCCTACAGCATGGCTCTTTCCTCTGCAAAAGTAAACTACTCCAACACCCTCATAAGCACACTGTCCCATCAACCCAAACACCTGTTTCACACTTTTGATGCTCTTCTTCGCCCTGTGACTCCCCCTCCTTCCACCACCTTGTCCGCCACAAACTTTGCATCTCATTTCACTGAGAAGATCTCTACAATCAGGAAGGAGATCTCTAATCTCTCTCCTACCCCTATCAACACATCACCCAACCACACTCCTATGCTCATTTGCACCTGCTACAGCACAAGAGGTTTCTGCTCTGCTCCTGTCCTCCCGCCCTACCACCTGCTCCCTTGATCCTATTCCATCGCATCTCATCCGCACTTTGTCTCCCTCTCTTGCTCTTCCTCTTGCTAACATTTTTAATCTCTCCCTTTCCTCTGGCACATTTCCCTCACCCTTCAAACATGCAACCGTAACCCCAATTCTGAAAAAGCCCAACCTTGATCCCAACTCCCCATCCAACTACCGCCCTATCTCGCTACTGCCATTTGCCTCCAAGATCTTCGAGACACTTGTGTATGCCAGATTGACAGACTTTCTCGAATCCTACTCTCTACTTGACCCCTTTCAGTCTGGATTCCGTGCTGGTCACTCTGTCAAAACTGCTGGGACCAAAGTATCCAACGATTTAATTGCTGCTAAATCTCGCGGCCAATACTCTATCCTAATCCTCCTTGATCTTTCTGCCACCTTTGACACTATTGATCATCAACAGCTTCTTCACATTCTCCGTAACTTTGGTCTATGGGATAGTGCTCTCTCCTGGTGCTCCTCCTACCTCTCCCAGCGCTCTTTCAATGTTTCTTTCTCTGGCTCTCCCTCTTCTCCCCAACCTCTGTCTGTCGGCATCCCCCAAGGTTCTGTCCTCGGCCCCCTACTGTTCTCTATCTATGCTGCCTCCCTTGGTAAACTCATCAGCTCCTTTGGCTTCCAATATCATTTATATGCAGATGACACGCAAATCTACCTGTCCTCCCCTGATCTCTCTCCGCCCACCTTGACTCGTGTTTCTGACTGCCTCTCTACTATTTCCAACTGGATGGCTGCTCACTTCCTTAAACTCAACCTGTCCAAAACAGAACTTCTAGTTTTTCCTCCCTCAAGTGCTGCTACTCCTGTGTCTGTCTCCATCCAAGTCAACGGCGCTACTGTCACCTCTACCTCGCAGGCTCGCTGCCTAGGGGTTCTTTTTGATTCTGATCTCTCTTTTACTCCCTATGTCCAATCGATAGCCAAATCCTGTCGCTTCCAACTCAAGAACATAGCGCGCATATCTAACGCCAGACGCGGCTAAGGTACTGGTTCATGCTGTTGTTCTCTCTCGCCTTGACTACTGCAATCCCCTTCTCACCGGTCTTACATGTTCCCATCTTGCACCGCTGCAATCTAGAATGAATGCGGCTGCGAGGCTTATTTTCCTGTCCGGTCGCACCTCCCACGCCTTCACGCTCTGTCAATCCCTGCATTGGCTTCCATTAGATATAGGGCCCAATTCAAAATTCTGGCGCTTGCTTACAAATCCCTACATAATGCTGCTCCAACATACCTATCCTCCCTCATACACAAGTATGTCCCGTCGAGACTCCTGCACCCAAGACCTACGCCTATCCTCTGCCCATCCCCACCTCTGATGCTTGCCTTTAAGACTTCTCCAGGGCTGCACCTATTCTGTGGAACTCCCTTCCCTCCTCAATCAGACTTTCACCCAGCCTCCACTCCTTTAAAAAAATCTTTGAAAACTCACTTCTTCATTAAAGCGTATCAATTAAACTGTCAGCAGGTTTCTCATCCCCCACCCCATGACTCCTTTCCTGCAACTGTCAAAAATGACCTGCCAAGCACTCAATAAACCCTTCTCTAACAAATTATGTAATTCCCCTTCTTGAACCCTTTGTGTCACTATACTCCACTCCCTCTAGCATGTAAGCTCATCGAGCAGGGCCCTCAACCCCTTCTGTTCCTGTACGTCCAGTGGTCTGATCTCAATTATGTGTCTGTTAGTCCACCCATTGTACAGCGCTACGGAATTTGTTGGTGCTATATAAATAATAAAATAATAATAATAATAATATGCACTCTGTTACTCCTATATCTATCTATCTATGTATATATATCTGTCTGTCTGTCTGTCTATCTATATCTGTCTATCTGTAACATCTGTAGTGTGCCTTGGGTGAGAAAGGGTTGGGGAGGACTGAAATGAAGGACATATTTTAAAAGGTTAAACAAGAATATAGTATTATGTTTTGTGAAGAACAGGTGATTGAAATAAGAGATCTTGTAATCATGACTTTTCTTTTATGTAAGCGCTACTTGAAGTGAGTTCTGGGTAAAAGAGCTTTTCAATAAGATATAGAGTCCCAATGAACTAATCAGGAAATGAAGGTATTGCAGTCGCAATACTTTTGATCAAGATGAAACTGGACTGGCATGAAATTCAAAAGACACATTCCCAGACTAAAAGAAAACTAGAAAGCTAAAAATTAATATTCATTATTTATCTGAAGCAAATTAACATTTTAGCAAAAACAGTCTGCTGAAGGATGACATTTTATTTAATGAGTAAGAAGAATGTTTCATTGATGTTCGGGACTGAAAATATGATTAGGTACAAAGTATGGTTTAGAAATGGGAATTGCTAGCTAAGACAAATTCATTAAGATGATATGCCTATGGATAAATTGATGAAGATATTTTAGTTGAAGCAAATGACTGTTTATATTGATTCTGATAGATAAATATTTTTAATAACTCCATGATTGGCAATACAGTTGAAATTGTGAATTATGGTTTTATATTTATACCTCAAAAAAATAATTGACTAATTCTTACTTTTGAAATCACATGAGTTACATTCCTTGGAGTTTACCCAATTGACATGTAAATCTAATTGCCCACAAGTTCTTCCATGCATATGTCTCTAAATAATAATAAATGACACAAAAACACAGCGATATTGGATTTAAAGTCGGCCAATCAAAGTACATCACTGAACAAACAGTTGATAAATGTTGCAGTTGCGATTAATTGTAGTAACTGAAGTATGAACATGAATTATAGAAAATGGATGACATTAATGAAAGCAAGGTTAGTGCAGAAAATTGATTTGAATAGAGTTAATATTGAAGAATGAAATATGGTAAATATGGTATCATGTCTTAACAAATACTATATTATTACAATATCGCTGCAATGCCTCACATGTTGTTGTTCCCATTCTAATGACAGTATTTTCTTTAGTTTAAAAGTGAATTGTTGTGGAATGCACAGATTCCCTTTTAAAACTGTATATCACAGGTAAAAACATGCAAACTAAAAAAGAATTAACTTTTTACTAGACTTATTTTGTTGTTGTTTTATTTATTGGGGGGAGGGGTAGATGAGGAGGGTTCAGGTTACTAATCTGTTCAGTTTGGCCAAATTTCATTATCAAAAAATTTGGAAAGCCAGAATAGCAACAAGAAATGGGATTATGACTGTGCTGACATGAAACAAACAGCTAAAATATTGCCTGACCTAATGGCTACACAATATCAGTCATTGTCAATGCCAATTCTGAGGCAATGCCAATTCTGAGTTGCCAAGATTTTATAAATCTGGACAAAAAGTCATTTTTGAAATGATTGGGTGCCTTTTGATATTTAGTTTTAACAGAAATTGGGGAACAGGAGTTATTTTTTGGTGAAAAAGAGGATTTACTTAAACATTCAAGGAAAAACTCAGTGAGCAATTGACCACCCCGTCACCCCTTCCACATAAAGAAGATAGAGGCTGGAGTTACCACAGTACTCTAAATAGGCAAGGCACAGGTGCTGCTATCCCACCTCACTGTGGCTCCTACAGTGATCTATGCAAAAAAAAAATAGAAAAAAGGAGGGAAGCGCAACCACAAGTGTGTGCAACAAGTGCTACAGCTTTAATTGAAGAACAAGCATCTATACAAACATTTTGGGCAAATCCTTTTTTATCTTGTCCTTCCACCCCTATCACACTGAGAAGAGCAAAGCCTTCCCACACAATTGTTGTATGGTAGCAATTGTTGTATGGTAACATTTTAGACGTGTGAAAATTTTATGTTTTTTGTAATTAATATTTATATATTTAGTAGATATTACATATCAACTAAAATATAATATATACCTATAAATATAGAATTTATTTAAGTATTTACTCCTTCTTTTTTCTCTCTAATTCCCTTATGAACTGTGAATAAAATCATTAGTGAATAAAATGAACATACTAAGCCATTGTGTGTTTCGGTTGGTTCTTGATTCAGCAACATTTCAGTTCAGAGATCAAGAATTTGACTCATCACCTAAATTGGCCCAATTTTGGTTGAATTGAAATTCAGATCAAAATGACTTTCCAAGTCTAGTTAGATCACAAAGCTCATTATGAAAAATAAAGTACATGGTCATATACAATGATCAGCCACAACATTAATACCACCTGCTTAATGTCATGTACGTCTCCTTAATACCACCTACCTAATATCAGGTACATCATGCTTCAAGAAATGGACTCCACAAGACTTCTGAACATGTCCTGTAGTATCTGGCACCAAGACATTAGCAGCAGATCCCTTAGGTCCTGAAACTTGTGTAGTGAGGCCTCCATAGATTGGATTGTTGTTCCAGGACATCCAATAGCTGCTCAATCTGATCGAGATCTAGGGAATTTTGAAACCTTGAAATGTTTGTATCTCTTCTATATGATCGGACTAAACATGCTAGCCTTTTTAGAAAATATATGTAACTCTTGATATTTGATACGTTATTTATTTGAAAGTTAGGTATTCCTGTTAAAGTATAAATTGCTTGCTATCCTGTGCTCTAATCAAACATAACTTTACAAGATTAAATAGATCTTGGAATAAAAACCTAGTCAACTTAAATGCGCAATCCAAGCACCATAACCACTAAAGCTTGCAATAGTGGTTATGGTTCCAGTAGTACCATGGCATCTCCCAATGTAAGTAGAATACTTTGCTTTCTTATCTTGGTTAGCCAGAAGCTATCAGCTCTGTGAAGACTGACGATGTGTGGATTAGCTCAATGACTGAGAGTGTATTCAGCTGAAGTTCTCAGTAAATGAGCTAGCCCTGCTTCCAGTTCTGAGAGAATGCAAGCAGTGGTACCTGGGTGATTCCAAGGTACGACATCGATACATTTTAAAGTGGTTTGACTTCTTACAGTGGGGGGGAGAGTTATGGTGTTTCGAGTGTTTTAAAGAATTTATTCTTAAATGTTTGCAATGGTCTTGACATTTGGGCAAACTGTGAAAACACATGGTATGGATATATATGTTTGTTTCATGTGTACATGTATTGAAAGTGAAGGGGAAAGATAAACCTGGAGATTCTAACACATTACATAGATACATAGTTACACAAGCTGAAAAGAGACATGTGTCCATCAGGTTAAGCATTTCTCACTTCTGTTTTTGCTTGTGGAGGCAACAAACCAAAAAAAAAACCCGAAGAACAGTTTAAAGCACTTTACAATTTTGCAACAAACTAGGATAAAATTCCTTCTTGACCTCAGAATGGCAGTCAGATCTCTCCCTGGATCAAGCTTTTACCCCACAAATTAAAAATAATATCCCTAAATATTGTTTTTGCAAGTATTTATCCAGTTGCTGTTTAAACATCTGTACAGACTCTAATAAAACTACATCTTCAAGCAGAAAATTCCACATCCTTATTGTCCTTACTACGAAAAAAAAAACCCTTCCCTTTTCCTTAGACTAAATCTTCTTTCTTCCAGTCTAAATGCGTGACCTTGTGTCCTATGTATAGTCCTGTTTATGAATAAAGTTCAAGACTAGGTTTGTATTGGCCCAAACATATTTGTATAACGCTATAAATTCCTCTCTTTGGCACTGTTTTTTTAAACTAAACATATTTAAAATTGTTAACCTATGAATTTATAAACACATTAATTTAAATGCTACAAGATATTAATTGTTTCACCATTATTGAGCCAAGTCACTTGAAAACTATTTTCCTATACATGCAAAATATTCTCTATTTATATAGCTGGTGGTTTGCTAATTTTTGTTCTGTTGACAGTACTTAACACTGAAGAATGCAATATTTTACTGGCAGAGAACATCTACTTTGATCATTCTCTGCTATAATTTTAATAAACATTAACAGAGCAATAAAAATCATTTAGTCTGAAAAGCAAGTGTGCTTCTGTTTCATTTTCTAGCCAATGGAGACAATAATATAAATACAACATATTCTCAAAGTAGGATGCATAGAATAACTCTTTGAGTGCTATATTGACTCAGATTATGATAGGGTGTATCTGATTACAAGCTGGTTTATAGCAGAAAAATACAGTTTTCAGATTAGAAGGAACATGCTTTCCAGAAAATTTGTGTATTGGTGACCATGATTTATAATGAATTCCATAATGAATGCGGCGGCGAGGCTCATCTTCCTGTCCGCCCGCACCTCCCATGCCTCACCCTTCTGTCAGTCCCTACATTGGCTTCCTATAAAATATAGAGCTCAATTTAAAATTCTGAATCTTGCTTTCAAATCTCTTCATAATGCTGCTCCCACCTATCTATCCTCCCTTATACACAAGTATGTCCCGTCTAGGCCCTTACGATCTGTTGAAGACTTACGTCTATCTTCTGTCTGTACTCCCACCTCTGATGCTTGCCTTCAAGATTTCTCGAGGGCTGCACCGTTCCTGTGGAACTAGCTTCCCTCCTCCGTTAAATGCTCACCCAGTCTCCACTGCTTCAAAAAATCGTTAAAAACCCACTTCTTCATAAAAGCGTATCAATTAAACTGTTAATAGCTCCTGACTGATTCCTCTTCTGCAACTGTCACTAGTCTAATACTATCCTTACCTTTTTATGTCATTTTACCCCACTCCCTCTAGCATGTAAGCTCATTGAGCAGGGCCCTCAACCCCTCTGTTCCTGTGTGTCCAACTTGTCTGGTTACAACTACATGTCTGTTCGTCCACCCACTGTAAAGCGCTGCGGAATTTGATGGCGCTATATAAATAATAATAATAATAATAATAATTTGCAGAAAGATAAAGTGTAACCTGTACGCTACTGCATGATCTATCCTTCACTGTATGCTGCTTCCTTTAGTGGCATGCCATGAAAAAGAACAAATATAACTTTTCATAAATATTGGGATAAAATTATGTTTTTAAGCTATTTTGGTATTACCTGTCTTGCAGTAGAGTGGAAAAGATGTGACATGTTGGCAAAGAATTAGAGATTCAATTTGCTTATAAATAATCTCCATAGTGTACTGAGTCTGCTCAAGGATCTTCGTTGACATCTATTCATTAAGTATGGCCTACAGGAGATGTGGTGGTATGTAGAAGGAATGGTTTGTTCTGTCTACAAAGATGCAGAAGTACAGAATGGGAATTTTTTGCTCTTCAAAGTAAAACTCAAAACTAAATCAAAGTAGTATTGTACTTATGCTAAAAGAAAAGCAGTATACCTCATTAGATGATTTTTTTTATGTTGAATTATTAGCACATTTACTTCTCCACAGTAAATTATAGTCTTGTGCACAACACAACATTTGTTTCTACGGAATCATTTTGGTCAGAAAAACAAATTTGCATCATTTTCAATTATACACTTGTTTTGGGAAAAGTTATTCCGACTAACCAAAAGGGCACAAAAATGGACCAATTAGAGTACTGCATAATATAATTTTTAAGTATATATTTCACAGTATACTGATATGCACATTTTATCTGCCATTTGGTACACAGATCGAGTAGGAAGATGTACCCAGTAGAGGGAAAAGGATGAGCAGTAAAAAAAAAATCTTTTTTATTGTATGTTTTTTAATGTATTTTTTTCTACTGGTCATTTCCCACTTGATCTGTGAATAAATCAATATTTTTTGATAAGCCATCAATCATCCTTTTTCCCGATCAATCATTTATTTTTTCTGACTCCACAGGCAGAACTTCAAATGACTAAATAAACAAAACTGTTCGTCTGCTGTCCATTTCTTGTGTTTTGTGATTTAGGTTCAAGGAAAAGAGCCTAAAAATTACTCAAAAGATTAACAGATTTTTAATTGATAAATTGATAATTGATACAATTTTAAAATGCACTGCCATCACCTCTATATATCTGTTGTGGGATACTATACATTTAGTGTTTGGCATGTTACTTAGTCTAGACATCTGATACAAAAGAAAGAATTATCTAGCAATAATTGAAGAGTATGCTAGCTTTAGTGTACTAATAAACTTAATTTTAACAATGACAGGAGGCGGATATTTTGCATAAACTTCCTGTACTCACTCAATAGTAGCGAAGAAAACATAAATGAAAACTGAGAACCAGTAAATCATAAACAAGTAATGGTTAGAAGAGGTGTGTGTAACTGTAGCACCACCTCTTCATTCTGCAACATCACAAGTCCAAAAGTCTAATTAAATAAAAGAAACAATGAAGTAGAAGATATCCAAAGTGTTTAGACAAAAAAAGGTCCCAACAGTATGAACATTCGAAGACCAGCTTCAGAAGCGATTCAAGCTGAAAAGAGAGAGTGTGAAAGACTTTTAGCCAAACAGTAGGAAACATATAAAGAATGCAACCTGACTGTTCTGCACTTGTCAACTATGTAAAACCAAAACCAAAAATATCTAAACTCCTGAACTAATAATAACAAGCAATTAAACCCAACAAAACAAAAATAAACAATTAGAAGCACATAAGGACAAAGGGCAGAGTACAGAATATTTAATAGAGTCCTAACCTCAACATATGAGGAAAGGGATTTAGGGGTGATTATTTCTGATGACTTAAAGGTAGGCAGACAATGTAATAGAGCAGCAGGAAATGCTAGCAGAATGCTTGGTTGTATAGGGAGAGGTATTAGCAGTAGAAAGAGGGAAGTGCTCATGCCATTGTACAGAACACTGGTGAGACCTCACTTGGAGTATTGTACACAGTACTGGAGACCGTATCTTCAGAAGGATATTGATACCTTAGAGAGGGTTCAGAGAAGGGCTACTAAACTGGTTCATGGATTGCGGGATAAAACTTACCAGGAAAGGTTAAAGGATCTTAACATGTATAGCTTGGAGGAAAGACGAGACAGGGGGGATATGATAGAAACATTTAAATATATAAAGGGAATCAACACAGTAAAGGAGGAGACTATATTTAAAAGAAGAAAAACTACCACAACAAGAGGACATAGTCTTAAATTAGAGGGACAAAGGTTTAAAAATAATATCAGGAAGTATTACTTTACTGAGAGGGTAGTGGATGCATGGAATAGCCTTCCAGCTGAAGTGGTAGAGGTTAACACAGTAAAGGAGTTTAAGCATGCGTGGGATAGGCATAAGGCTATCCTAACTATAAGATAAGACTAGGGACTAATGAAAGTATTTAGAAAATTGGGAAGACTAGATGGGCCGAATGGTTCTTATCTGCCGTCACATTCTATGTTTCTAAGGACCGATAATGCATCTTAAAGAAACAGTAATAATAAACAAGTGCTTCAGACGCACATAGAATATCATAACAAAGGGGTGAAAGAGAAATCAGAAGAGAAAGGGAGGCAGGGAATCTTTGCATCCTGTAATTATTAAAATGAAGATTATTAGTACACTAAAGCTAGCAGAATCGTAAATCTTACAACATGACGGGCGGCTTCATATTTTGCAGTCGGAAATAAAAAGTCCGAAATGTAGACTCGGGTGTCCAATCCGCTACACATAAAATGTCAAAAAGAGAGGCACCCACTGAGAAAGCAGACAAAGGCACTGTCCTCGCACAGAATGTGCCTCTGCCAATGTAGTGACTGAAACCGCACCATGAGGGAGAACAAGGAAGACCCCAATATCACGATAAACTCCACACAGTAGTGTAGTAGCAAAGTTGAGGATCCCAAGGAAAAAACATCTAGAAGTCCGTGGACAAATCTGATTTCATACGATGGGATACATAAAAGGTGAATGGGAAAGATAAACCCATTCCATACATAAAAGGTAACCCCCCTAAGAGAAAGAAAAATCATCCACGTCAAATGCCTGAATATCTAAAAACCCTCTGAAAGGAAACCAAACAAAGGAGAAAAGTACATTTGTCCATAAGCTGATGCAGGGAAAGTCTGTCAATGGCTGGTCAATCATGCCAACGTCTCAGAGCCGTGTGTATTTAGGGCCTGGAGCACGTCACAGTCGATTCGCACAAAGTAATCTAGAGGATCCTGTCCCACTGGCGTCCCCTGCAGCAGAGTGTGAGCTGCAGAAATTACAGACCCCCCTACATTAATAACCATTAGTAGGATTTCCTAAATTAAAAACAAATTGAAAGGAAATTCTGTGTCAAGGAAACAGGGGCAGTAAATCGAGACCCCATAACATACACCAATTGGACCAAGATTGCAAGATGGAATCTCCAGTGCCCAGGAGTCCCACAGAATGTCCTTAGCCCCCTGCTAGGAACCCTTAAAAGATGACCATTTTATGCAATTCCCCTATTGGGTTCTTGTGGAGCATCGGGTAATCCAGAGAGGAGAGGGTCTTCGTAGGACAGTGCCAGAAGGTCCGGGAACCATGGTCGACTCTGCCACAATAGTGTAAGGACCAATCCGTCAGAGGAACCTCACTATTATTGTGAAGACATAATCTCCATGACTTGGTCAGGTTTGCATGAATGCTTTCTGGATCCGGTAGCCAGCAGTTATTGTGAGAGGCAAATAAATCAAGATTAAACAGACCATTCCAACAGTTCAAGGTAGCAAAGACCCAGAGATTTAATTGCCATCCCTCTTGTTGTGGGAGAACCAAACTGCCATGAGGTTGGATTCCCCTGGCAGGTGTTCCACAATAAGAGCGATGTTGACAATAATGGAAGATCTCCTGTGTGATTCGCCAATGCGTGGGAACAAGTGTCTCTGAGATGGTTGATGTAGCGCAGCATTGAAAAGTTGTCTACGCGATACATAATACATCAATTGGATCTCCCTTTCATGAGTCTGTCAATTGTGAATGAGCCTACCAGCAGTTTGAGGCAATTGATGTGCATAGAGAGATCCTGGGATGACAATGCACCCACTGTGGAGGAGGTGTCATCGGTGGCTCCCCAGCTCCACAAGCTTACATCTGACTCCAGCACAAAATCTGGGTGATTGCCTATTATGTCTAGCCTATTCAAGGCCTACATGCAGTCCAGCCACCATTGGAGTTCCAAATGAACCTTGTTCCAAATGAACCAGGGCCGGTTGGTGGTATATGGGATTTCAAAGGAGAAATCGAGTCTTGAGGCTGCAGCATTCCTTTGTCTCCACAAATGATCTGGATGTCATCTAGGTAGATGATACATAGTATACCACCCCAGAGATGAGCCACCACAGGTTTTAGCATCTTTGTGAAGCACCACAAATAACGGAAGGCATGTGCATTGCCATGATTTCCCATGCTAGAGGACGCGGAGAAAGGGATGATCTGGTCATGTATGGGGATCGTAAGATTTGCATCCATTAGATCCAAATGGGTAAAACAATCTCCATCTTGAAGCAGGTCTCATAGGAGGTGGAGACCCTCCATTTTGAAATATGTGATGATGATGTGAGTGTTCAATTCTCTTAGATTGATAACTGTATGGAACTGACCAGAAAGCTCTTTTTGAAAAATACATCGTGTCTCGATGCCGGTTGCATGGCGCTTTTCAAATGTAGGTTCTGAAGTTCCAAGCCTATCAGATGTGCATCTTTGGCTGTGAACTTAAGTGGATGAAGCAAACACCACTGAATGGAAATGTCCTTGAATTCTATTCAATAGCCACGTATGATTTGTACGACCCAAGTTTCTGTATCTGGAAAAAAAGAGCCTGCGATCTGAACATTAAATAGAGGAATCGTAAGAAGGTGATTTACCAGAGGTGAATCTTGCATGAGCATGTCTCCTTCCTCCTCAGCCATGGTTCTGGGTAGAAGAGCTGCGACTGGATATTGCAGGGGGCCCAATGGCCAGAAGTGGCTAGCGGCTAGCGGCACTGCCTCATTGTCGACCAGCCCTGCCAAAATCAGTCCTTGAGGTGTTACCATGGAAAACCTTACAATTGGAGGGCTGCAGTTTATTAAGAGAAGTAAACGTGTTTGTTGAGCCTCCTTATGAAGGTCTCTCTAAATAATTTACCTTTTGCTAGAGGACTGAGTTCATTGGCCCAAAAATCGATAAGGAAGTCTAAAGTCTGCACAAAAGAAATATAGGGAGTGGCATGTAATTAAAAAAAACAATAATGTAGAGGACAGAGAGAGAAATAACCAAAACTCTGTACTTATCTTGTGATGGAACAGCAAAGAAAGATAAGGAGCTACAGTTACATACGCCTCTTATAACTGTTACTTGTTTTTCATTGGCTCTCCATTTTTTTTTCTGCTATGGAGTGAGTTAAGGAAGTTTATGCAAGTTGAAGCCTCCTGTCATGTTTTAAAATTCTCATTTGTGTTAAATAGTTTTTTTATTGTTTTCATGGTCATGTTGAGACAGATAAAACATTTACACAACATACCATATTCATGAGGTGCATAAATAACCAAATAATTGCATGGTAAATTGCAATAAGAAGCTTACAATTGCACAAAACAAACTTCATTGATTACACTGTAAAGTGTAGTGCCGCTAAAGAAGGCATAACAATATGGATCTGGGTCATATAAAAAGAATTATGGCAGTACTGCGTACAATGGCATATTAAAATCAAGGCCCAGCTGTTGAAATTGTAGTATAGTGTGACCTTGGTAAAGACAATCATCTGAGATTGAGATAGAAGAGGTTACAGCTCTGGGTCTTGTGGTATCTATCTCAATCCATGTGTGCGGCAACTGAAATAGGAAAAAGCTAACGCAGCCCCTAAAGTAGCTACTCTGAGTATGAATGCCTAGTGCGGTCAAGCCATGTACTGAGTTGGGTATGTATAGTAGCATTTTGATGTTGTGTTTAGATGACATGTTAAAAGCTAACAGATGATAAACAAAATTAATTAAAAGTGTTGGTTCATGTGCAAAACAGGTATTGTTATATTAAAGGTATCTCTGGCTAAACAAGGAAAGTAGGATTTCTAGGGTTAGCCTTAGCTAGATTATTGGGGCTTTGAAAAGGTATTAATTAACCTAGGAGTTCAACATTTACTACAGTAATTTATCTAGATTAAATAAGTAACTTTCTATGATATACCAAAAGCAAGGTAGCCAAAGTTTGGCCTTAGCACAACATGTTAGCAGCAGTACAACAGAACAGTATAGTGTATCTTCTAACATAAAGCATCGTACACCTGTCAAGTCAAAGGACAATTTCAGCAAACATTGCTTAAGTAAAACAGGGAATAAGAAAGCTGATGTTTGAAATCATACAAAAAAAAAGGGGAGGGGGAATGGAAACACTTCTCCAATACATGCACACATCAGTACACATCCTGATCTAAAAAATACAAAACCTTCATGCAGACTTTGCCAGGATATCCAGCTCACCAAAGTAAATCAGGGCTCCCCACTCGGTCATTACTAGGCACCCGTTGCAGGTGATTCATAATTACTTAGGAAAAATACTAATTAAAAGAAGAAAAAAAACAGTCCCGACTCCACTGGGGCCAAGTGTTATAATGGCAAGTTTTCTTTTGAAATTATGTAGACATTAGTCTCTCAGAGATGTCGGTCTGCCACCTCTTCACGACGAGCCGATCAATGCGTTCTCTTCCCAAGGATTCTGTGTCGCAGCGGGCACTCGGACGTCGAGCCAGTCCGCTCGACTCCCCTCCACATGAAGCCTGCCGGCCAGTCTCCTGCTGCACCTCTACTGCTCCACCGAACTTCCGGCAGTCAATGCTGGAACCTCCATATGCTTACCCTTCCACCGGCTGCTGAGCAGAGGTGGATGATGCAAGCCCCATGGTTACCAGTCTATTGGAGGCCCCAGTCGGGCTTGCAGCTTCTGGGCAACCATTCTCTGGGTCCCCCTGCTAAGATCCAGAGGCCGAAGCCCCACTAGCACACTCAATCAGCAACCCGAGAGATGCGGCAGCAAACCTCCTGCTTCCGGAACTTGGCTGAAGCAGGTCCCCCTCCAGTCTCCAAGCAAGCACAGAGTTGGGTTAGGGACGGGTGTAGAGCCACTGGCGGAGTGTTGGTCTCCACATCAGCTGCAGGAACAATGGTGGCCAAGGGTGCACTGTAGACCAGGATAACCCCCCCCAGCCACGAGTGGGAGGAGCGGGCCGCTTCAACAATCATCATGATGTTTGGCACAGGTTGGCTTCTGCAGGCAATGGTGAGATTTCCCCTTTCCCGGGTTAATGCATATAGTTCTCATGTGTTGGTCGCAGCTGGCCTTTTATCCTTGCCAGATCTTCCTCTTGGGTGCGGAATTTAATTTCCAAATCCATAACATTAAGGTATTGGGGTATTGCCCCCTACAAATCCATGTGGTGTGTTGGCAAGTAAGCATTTGGTGAGCTTAATTTCAGCATTATTTCGGTCGGAGCTGTGTGTGATGGCTGCCGATCAGCTTGATGGTCCGGCCTCGCCCCCCTCCCTATAATTCTTATTTGTGAGATGTAGCTCATGTATTTAATTTGCTTATCTATTTTGTTGTACTAAAATGAAAGCCAATGTGTATTTTAGGTAGTATTTATCAGGCAAAACGCATAGATTCTTAATTTTATAAATGTAATGTCATTAGAAAATACTAACAGCATTCTCCCTTGGAGAAAGTAAAAGCTACAAAACCATATGTGGCCTCTGGATGAGTGGAATTGGCTCAATATAGAACAACAACTAAATAAATTAATAAATTACTCATCCAGTTCACATCATATTGATTTTTACCATCAACAATGTATAATGATCATTTATTACATATTTGGGTTGTGCTTCATAATTTATAAGATCATTTTACAAAGCTTTGCTTTATTGAACTCTGTACAGCTATAATAATAAATAAAATTATATATATATATATATATATATATATATGTGTGTGTGTGAATTAAAAATATGCTAACCATTTCAGGACCAAGACTATTTTATTATAACACAACTAGAATAAATGTTGGCATTTTTGCTTTGTATGGTAAATCATAAATTCTCATTTAGTGCAAATCATTTGATGTAAAGATAAATCATTATATATTATGAATAAAATAGAAAACATTGCAACAATTTAAAATTACACTACATTGACTATTTACTGTATAATTAGTTTATACAAATAGTGTGGCTGTATATTCATAAATATTCATATATTTTACATGATTTAGCAGTATCGCATATTTTCCAGATGACCAAAATGTCCATTTATTTGGGACATTTACAGACTATGAGGGAGATTTAGCAAACCAAAACAAGTGTATAGTGCTAAATGTTGAAATACATTCTGTTGGTTTCCATGGTGATTAGTCATTATTTAGCACTTTGCCACCGAATAGCACCTGTTTCTGTCTAACAATCTAGATGAATCTCTCCCATATACTACCAAACGACAATATCCAATGGTAATATTTTTCGAATGTAGTGTGCACTGTCTGTAAATTTAATTTCAGTCACTGTACTGAAACCCAAAACTGTTATAAGAAAATAAACACACCAAGGATATTTTATTCTGCTATAATTTTATTACCAATCTCTGGCAAAATTTATGTTAATATTTTATTTGTAGTTTTTTTCTTTACAATATACACAGACCTGGCTGGAGGAGAGGAAGGTGGATACAGTGAGGGAGCTCAGCCTTCCTGGTCCTCACTGCTTCATCGCGCGCACCATCTGTAGTGATGACGTCATGTGTCTGTCTGTCAGTGTGTGTGTCTGTCATAGTGTCAGTGAGTGAGTGTGTGTGATTCTGTCTGTGTGTCAGTGAGTGTCTGTGTGTCTGTCAGTGAGTGTGTCTATGTCAGTGTGTGTGTGTGTGTGTCTGTCTGTCAGTGTGTGTGTCTGTCCGTGTTTGTGTCTGTTAGTGAGTATGTGTATCTGTCAGTGAGTGTGTGTGTCTGTCAGTGAGTGTGTCTGTGTGTCAGTGAGTGTGTGTGTTTCACCGGTAAGCGGCTCTTCAAGGAAGAGCCGTCCCCTCGCAGAGCCGCTTACCGGTGAAACTCACGTCAGGGCTCAGCCGCACTCTTTATCCTGCCACTAAACCTCTAACTTTGATATTTCCAGATATACTAAATCACAGATATTTCCAGATGCATTAAATCAGATTTATTTCTTTTTCAATTCTTCACTCTGCAGAAACGATCTTTGGGCCGGGCAGGGAAAGTGTTTAGTTATTGCATTGCATATGTAGTAAGAATTTAGCTGTACTAGTTACTAGTTATGGTGTCTATAGTGTCCCTTTAATTGCATTAGTCAAACATTGTATTTGTCTGTTATTAAATATAGGCAAAATGGCTGTTTACACCAACATGTATAAAGCATAGGCTCCCACAACTGTTTCTTTCTACTATATATTTATCTTCATTTATACTATTTACATACCATTTGCACTATATTGTGTCTGTTTCTGTCTTTTATATGCCTTGCAAGTTTTAGATCTCACAAGTGGGGTAAGTTACCTCCCAATTTCAATACATTTTATTATGCACTCCACTTATAGTTGCAGGTTTTATCTACACCACTCTACACATTGCATATTTTTTGGGTGTGGATAAAAGGGTATTCCGCAAAAGTGTTTTGAGCTGCTGTTATCTATTTATTTAAGCACTTTTTGACACAAACCCATCCTGAATAGGAGGTGTATTTTGTTTGAACGCATAGGCCTAACCTTTATCATTCAAAGGCAATGCATATAACTAGAGTTGAGCAAACTCGAACTTAAAGTTTGGGTTCGTACCGAACATTACGATTTTTTGACCCGGAACCTGAGCCCGGACATTTCAGTAACAGTTCAGGTTTGAGTTCGGTGTTCGGTGATTTAATGGTGATTTAATGATTACATTTTTTTAAACCATACCCCCCTCCCGAGCCCCCACTCATGACATGCGAGTGGGGGCTTTTAATCTAAAAGGGGGACCTATTGCCCCCCCGGCCCCCACCTCTGAGCGGCAAGTGGGGGCCCTAAATACCGATTAGGGGGGGACCTAATGTCCTCCCCCCTGACCCCCACCCCTGAGCGGTGGGTGGGGGCCCTAAATAAAAATTGGGGGGACCTAATGTCCTTCCCCCTGGCCCCCACCCCTGAGCAGTGGGTGGGAGCCCTAAATAAAAATTGGGGGGACCTAATGTCCTCTCCCCTGGCCCCCACCCCTAAGTGGTGGGTGGGGGGGCCTAAATACCAATTGGGGGGACCTAATGTCCTCCCCTCTGGCCCCCACCCCTGAGCGGTGGGTGGGGGTCTTAAATAAAAATTGGGGGGGACCTAATGTCCTCCCCCAGGCCCCCACACCTGAGCGGTGGGTGGGGGCCCTAAATTAGAATAAGGGGGGGACCTAATGTCCTCCCCACTGGCCCCCACTCCTGAGTGGTGGGTAGGGGCCCTAAATATCAATAGGGGGGGACCTTTTGTCCTCCCCCTGGCCCGCACCCTTGAGCAGTAGGTGGGGGCCCTAAATAAAATAAAAATTTAACCCCCCACCAATCCCCTAGTCATCCCCCCCCAAAAAAAAAAATGAACCCCTACCTACCCCCCTCACCCTAAAAATAATGAGGGGGGGACCTTTAACTAAGTACTAAGCCATAGGCTGCTCACTGTTTAATAGGCATGCCCCTACTCGTGGTATAGCGAGTAGGGGCATAATTTACTAGTACTAAGTAATCTTTACTTAGTATTAGTAAATTTGGCTGAAAGACCAATTCAGGTCTTTCAGCCTTTTAGTAGATAGCTCTCAAATACCGCAGAGTTATCTACTTATTCATTCCTCTCATTACATTGACTGGCCAAGTAACTTACATTTTATATGAATGTGTGTTACTTGATTGTTGTAAGTGTTGCAAATGCTTACAGCTGAATCCTGGCTATGTTTGTATACTTTTTATTTAAAATTGTATACAGTGTAACATTCTTCTTCTTGCACTGGATAAGTATATTAGTACTTAGGCAATACATTTTACTTCCTTTTGCAGCCCTGTAGCCCTTTCCAGGACTTTTTTAGAGCCATTTTAGTGCCCAAAAGTTCGGGTCCCCATTGGCTTCAATGGGGTTCGGGTTCGGGGTCAAGTTCGGGTCCCGAACTCGAACTTTTTGCCGAAGTTCGGCCGAACCTAGCGAACCCGAACATCCAGGTGTCCGCTCAACTCTACATATAACCCACTTGCTTATTTTCAGTCCCCAAAATATGACTGTGAGGTAATAGACAGCTGGAGGCATTTGGAGGCAGAAAGTGTGTTGCATATAGATACAAATATGTACATTAAGTATTGGAGTCCACTCTTTTGGCACCATGAACCAATATATGACAACGTTTTGGGCCTTAAATACGTCATGATATATGTAGATATAAAGGGAATCATCAAACTTGTCTACCCATCTAGCCAATTGCTAATATTGTACTGAGTCAATTACTACCCAACAATTCACAATCTGCTAGTATTGCTGAAGTGGTGTTTGTCACTTGGGGGTGACAAAACAATTGGGGCTTGACAATTAAAAGCAAAAATAATGTAGTTAGGAAAATATTGTTTAAAAAATCTCTTGTCTGTCCATAACACATAAAGAAGAATCTTTATTTTTTGGAGAAAAATATGCATTATTTAAAGGACCACTATAGTGCCAGGAAAACATACTCGTTTTCCTGGCACTATAGTGCCCTGAGGGTGCCCCCACCCTCAGGGACCCCCTCCCGCCCGGCTCTGGAAGGGGGAAAGGGTTAAGCATTGGTGGGGAGCTCTCCTCCTTCTCTCTCCTCGGTTCCTCCTCCTGGCTGAATGCTTGCCTGGCGGCAAGGCTGCTGCAGCATTCAACCATTCATAGGAAAGCATTTACAATGCTTTCCTGCGCTGCAGATGCTCTCACTGTGAAAATCACAGTGAGAAGCACGCAAGCGCCTCTAGTGGCTGTCAATGAGACAGCCACTAGAGGATTAGGGGGAAGGCTTAACCCATTCATAAACATAGCAGTTTCTCTGAAACTGCTATGTTTATAAAAAAATGGGTTAACCCTAGAAGGACCTGGCACCCAGACCACTTCATTTAGCTGAAGTGGTCTGGGTGCCTAGAGTGGTCCTTTAATCACTTGTCAATAACCATTATAAACTAATACAGATTCCATATAATTTGAAGAACATCATTATAGAAAAGGACGAACATTTAGCACAAAACACTGAAGACAAGACTGTAAACAAACATACTGTAGACAAACAAGGTCTGGTATTATTAAGACAATATAAAAATTGAAGACAGGCTGTATTTTTTTATCTCTTATAATAAAACATACTTTATTACATTTTTCTTCACAATCAAGTGCTTTAAGAAAACAGAAGTTCAATGCCAAAATATGACCTTATCTTTTTTTATGTCACATCGCTCCTTGCTCTAAGGTTGTACCTATTTCATGGTTATCTATTATTTGTCTACATCGATTCTGTATATGTATACTTTCAAAAACAAAGTAAAAAAAAAACATGGTTGTGCACCAAGTATAAAGCAGGTCGTATATAAAAACTATATGGTAATATTAAAGGGCTCCTTTATTTAGATGTGGAATGTGTGTCACTGAGTGTGTAATTCTGATAACTAAGGTGCAGATTTTCTGGTTAGAGTACAGTGAAGGTATGTTGTGGAATATTGCCCCTGCCTGTACTTTCATAAAGGAATTACAGTAAAGTTTTGCCCTGTGGATCCTGAGATGGCATGGGTCTGCTACAGACTGAATTCACTGACAAGCAGGGGCGGTGCCACCATTAGGCGGACTAGGCAGTCGCAGAGGGTGCCGGCCTGCTGGGGGCGCCCACTGGGATATTCCCTGGTGGTCTCCCCCTGTCTTGGGCCGCAGCGCTGGGTGACCGGCTCTTGAGCCACCCCCACAAGCGCCAGTTGAATCCTCCAGGTGCCCAAAAGTGGGGGCATCAAGAGGAGCCCTGTCACAGGGGGCCCAGTAGGTGGCCATCCGGCCACCTCAGGGTGCCACCGATGCGGTGATTTTTAGGAGTGGCAGAGAAGCACCAACTGCCCCACACTGGACCCCACGGAGGGAGGGAGGCTGAATTTGCATCAAAAAAAGAAATTGTGTGAGTCTGTGTGTCAGTGAGTGTGTGTTTTCCTGTCAGTGAGTGTGTCTGTCTGTGTGTTTGTGTGTCTGTATGTCAGTGAGTGAGTGTATGTCTGTGTGTGTGTCAGTGAGTGTGTGTCTGTGTGTGTCTGTCAGTGAGTTTGTCAGTGGGTGTGTGCTTGACTGTCAGTGAGTGTGTCTGTCTGTGTGTTTGTGTGTCTGTCTGTCAGTGAGTGAGTGTTTGTGTGTGTGTGTGAGTGAGTGTATGTGTGTCAGTAAGTGTGTGTGTGTTTGTCAGTGAGTGTGTGTCTGTGAGTGTTTGTGTCTGTCAGTGATTGAGTGTGTGTCTCACAGTAAGTGTGTGTGTCTGTCTGTGAGTACCTTCAGTGTGTGTGTGTGTCTGTCAGTGTGTGTGCTTGTCTGTGCTAGTCTTATAAATACATTTTCACCAAATGCATTGAATACATTATTTATCACAGTGATAAATTATGTTTTCAATGCACAATCTATGTATTAGGCAGTATGTCTGTATGGATGTAGGTAATAGGCAGTGTGTGTGTGTGTATGGATGTAGGTATTAGGCACTATGTGTGTATGGATGCATATATTAGGTAGTATATGTGCATGGATGCATGTATAAGGCAGTATGTGTGTAAGGATGTAGGTATTAAGCAGTATGTGTATATGGATGCATGTTTTACGCACTATATGTGTATAGATGTAGGTATTAAGCAGTATGTGTGTATGGATGTACTCATTAGGCAGTATGTGTGCATGGATGTACCCATTAAGCAGTATGTGTGCATGGATGTATTAGACAGTATGTGTGTTTATGGATGTATGTGTGTATGGATGCATGTGTAAAGCAGTATTTGTGTATGGATGTAGGTATTAAGCAGTATGTGTGTATGGATGTATGCATTAAGCAGTATGTGTGTATGGATATGGATGTACGCATTAAGCAGTATGTGTGTATGGATGCATGTATTAGGCAGTTTGTGTGCATGAATGCATGTATAAGGCAGTGTGTGTAAGGATGTAGGTATTAAGCAGTATGTGTATATGGATGCATGTATTAAGCAGTATGTGTGTATGGATGTACCCATTAAGCAGTATGTGTGCATGGATGTATTAGACAGTATGTGTGTTTATGGATGTATGTGTGTATGGATGCATGTGTAAAGCAGTATTTGTGTATGGATGTAGGTATTAAGCAGTATGTGTGTATGGATGTATGCATTAAGCCGTATGTGTGTATGGATATGGATGTACGCATTAAGCAGTATGTGTGTATGGATGCATGTATTAGGCAGTTTGTGTGCATGAATGCATGTATAAGGCAGTGTGTGTAAGGATGTAGGTATTAAGCAGTATGTGTATATGGATGCATGTATTAAGCAGTATGTGTGTATGGATGTACGCATTAAGCAGTATGTGTGTTTATGGATGTACACATTAAGAAGTATGTGTGTTTATGGATGTACACATTAAGCAGTATGTGTGTATGGATGCATGTATTAGGCAGTGTGTGTGTATGAATGTAGGTATTAGGCAGTATGTGAATATTAAGCAGACCTAACTGAAAACCATATAGCAAAATTTCAGCCAAAATAGCTGATCTAGAAGAATGCTGCAATTCGGCTACAGCCAAGTTCAGCTGTTTTTGCTTAAACTTTTCAATTTGGTTTTCAACTCACTGTAATTCAGAGTTTAGTGAATAAACCTCTGTGAGATTGTATTTGCTTTCATGAGGGGGCGGCAAAATGGATATTTGTCTAGGGCGGCAGAAATCCTTGAACCGGCCCTGCTGACAAGACCATTGAGCTTGGATTAAAATGGGGGGTGGTTACTCACCTCAAGACCTTGAGGCAGCAGCTGGTGACAGTGATATTACTTGGTTGCAAAGTTTATAAGTTGGAAAAATGTGGTAAAAAGAAGCTGTGGTCAACTACTGCATATCCAGCATTACATGACGCTGGTGGGTGGCGTAAAACTGTATTGGTCAACAAATTCCATTGTGTCACTATCCAATGGGGGCAGACATGCCCAGACACGTGGTGGGTCTGCTCAAAACCTGCTAAATTTGAAATCTGGCCCACCAGAAATGGACCATGCTGAGATCCATCATTTTATTATTTATAAATAAATTGAGAAGGAAGATGTAAGTATTACCCAGTTGAAGTCATGAATAATGAATAATGGAGAACTGACAAGTAAATTGAACATTTATGGCCAAAATAAGTAAGTACCACTTTATCTACACCTAGCAAAATATGGTTGCCTCTGAAGTATGTCATTATTCATTAGATTCTTGTTTTGCCAGACTTAGTGGCATTAACTATAGATTTCCAACGACTGGGAAAAAAAACAGGTTTGTTACTGATTCCTTTATAATGTTTTATTCTAATATTGCCAATTTTGTTTATGGAGGAATGCTATAAATGTTATAGAGCTGAAGTCACTCATTGGGTAACATTTAAAATCAAATTCTGAGATTTTTGATACTCATCTGTGTAAATATGACTTCCACTATTAACACTTAAATGGAAACCTTTAAATATTTTGCGTTAAGGCTCTCATGGGATGCATGATATTCCTATTTAATAATATGTAAGGTACTGAGCTTTTGCAGTGGATTCAAAGTTATAAATATTAAAAGTAAAGATTTACTCAGAAGTCTGTTTCAGTATAACAAGAGTTTACATTTTTGCTGTTTATGGTTTTATGAAGCACATGACATTCTAATACCTTGTTAGGGCTGTTAAAATGCCATCTACTAAGAGTCTAAATTAGACTAACAGTGCCTATGCTTATTAATTCAAACATTACAAAGCAAAGTAAGCTAATGCATTGTGTTGATGAAATGAATAATAATAATAATAGAACATCTAAGACGAAGACTAAATGACTTTTCTGTACAATTGAATATAACATAGATGCTAGTGTTAAGAAAGCTTACTCTCATTTAATCGTAAAATCATTTTAATTATTACCCACAATGCAAAGTGAAAGGGTTACTTTAGGCATTATCTCAGCTTTGAATAATTACATAGCTGATATTGCATAGAGCACTTTGCTGCCTTGCAGCCACTCACACCTCTGATGGCAGCTTAGAACTACAGAGACTTTAAATAATTGCTGTATCCCTAAGCCTGGCTTCTAAAGATGTCAGTCAAGAACACTGACCAAGAGTTCTGGGCTGTCTGTGATAATTGTGTCCATGTTCTGTGTGCAACGTCAGCATGGACTGAGTTCTCTCTCCTGTGAATCAGTCTATGTTTAACCTGATAGCAGCCATATATAACTACTATTAGTTTGCAAAGCAGCAGGGCTGCCATCAGAAACACAGCTCAAGTTCTGGGCCCCTGGGTCAACCGTCAAAGTTGTCATGCCTTGCAAAGCAGTTCCATTCATCTAACATGATGAGTGAAACTGCTCTTGGGGATAGGCTACTTATCCCTTAAACTTCTGCTTTGCCAGTGCAAGTATCAGTAGCAGGAAGACCCATGCCAGACTTGATGAGGCTGTACTAATCATCAATCTTTCATTCTGGTGTGCTAGGTCTGTTCTTATCCCATAAACCCTATGCAGCTGCAGTTTATTTAGGATGAGTGAAACTTCTCTCTGCCCTGACAACAGTGATATTGTACTTGCTATGAGATTAAATACTGTCCTGCTCACTGTTTACTGTTTGTGGCCCGTCTACTTCTTTCAACGGAGCACGCTTCAAGTTGTGTATTTTGGATGTGCAATTTGGGCAAAACTCGCTTCAAGTTGTGTGTTTTGGATGTGCAATTTGGGCAACAGATTGGACATTCTGATTGACAGCCCTCTTACATCTGGATCGTTTTTAAAAAATTGGTACAGTTCTTAGTTACTCAATTATAAATATAGGTGCAGAGTGCCTTTGACACCATTCATTTTGAAACCATAGAAAGTTGTAATGGTGCTGCTCCTATGGATTCTTTAGCTTATTCCAAAGTCATGATTGACAAGTAAATATCATATACATAATGAAAATACACTTATTTAAGCCATGAATTATTATTATTTATTTTTTTATTACTTTTATATCTGATGCGAATACCCTCGACAATAACACAATCGTTTGATTTTATGTAGAAAATGTCATAGTCTATCTTTATAAATATATGTTTCCCCTATGGGTCCTACTTGCTGTCAAACAAGCTTGAACTATTAAACCTTGATCTTTGACAGGGGATATTTTCACCCCCAGGCCTTCTCATCTAGTCACAAATGGTTGCTTCATTACTTGGCTGAGTTCTTTATCTGGTGCAGATGATTGGTTAACTCTTACAATAATGAATCTGATTTTCAACTAACTATACAGACAAGTACTTATATAGAAAATTCTTCTCATTTCTGGATCTTGGTTGTCACACATGTGAATCTGAAACATACTAGAGACATAGATGTGAGTAGTGACGGTGTGCTTGTGTCCATAATTAGCGTTTCCATAGCATTATAAACTCCTGGGCTGGGTCTCAGGAAGATATTAGTAGTACTAGTCATATTTGGTAAAAAAAAAAAAAAAAGCCCATTAGTCTATCAATAATGGCTTTAGATGGTTGTGCTTTGTGGTGACCAGAAAAATGTCCACATGAAAAAAGCCCACATGAAAGTTGCACACAAAAAAAACCCCACTGTCATAAATACCCACAAGAAAAAATACGCATGGAAAAATGCCCACACGGAAAATAGCCCACACAAAATAAAGCCCACATAGAAAAATGCCCACTCTGAATTTCAGACTGGGCCCCAAATAACAGCATTGATTAGCAACTTCCAGAAATCAAAAGCAACCAGGCACTGCAGAAAAGCCTAAGCAGAGGTATCATCTCTGGAAGGCAGCCCACCTTCCCATCCCCGCACCACCCCACCCCACCCCATGGTCATTACCATACTTATAGATAGTGCAGATCAGCTGGTTTTCAAAACACACCAATCTATTCACTAAACCTCTCCTTACCTGAAATCCCTCTGTTAACAAACTGCATCCTTAACCATAGGTATATGTGTGTGTGTGTGTGTGTATATATGTATAATCTTCATATATATGTATATATATATATACAACAAAACACATTTTCTCTAAATAATGTTCTCTCTTCTATTTTTCACTTTCACTCTAACTTCTCTCATTACCAAAATATTCATGAAGCTGCAGTTGTTTTGTGGAAAATGCAAAAATCTAATCTGAACACTATGTTTGGCCAGGGTTTATGACTAAGTGTCTACTAACAAAGACTGACAAAGATATGGGTACAGGTCATAATGTTGCTGTGCACCTAGATGTTCCATTAAAACCAGCCTGAAAATTAACCAGTTAGTGCCTGTGCACTTTCTGTTTTTTTTTTCTTTTTTTTCTTTATACTAACGAAGACTGGACATACCCTATTTTGAATACCCTGGGTTGCAAACTTTTGGAAATAGTATGCCAAAATGGGGATAATTCTCATTCCTTGGCTACCATATGGTCATTTCTTACTATTTCACACTCTTTTTAGATTTTATTCAAATTAACTTATATATCATATATACATTAATATTTGATGTTAAATAAAAAACTTACTTCTCTTGAAAAATATAAGTGTGAGTGCAGTTAATATAAAAGAAAAAATAAATTATGGGTGGAGAGACATATATAGCTCAAATTCTAGGTTTTGTTTTGGTCAGAACTTGTACAATTGCCTCTGACCATTAGTGATGTCGCGAACCGTTCACGAACTTGCCGCGAACGGTTCGCCACGGTTCGCCCCGAACCATTCGCGTTGAACTCCGGTCAGCTGACACATCCCTGCCAATCTCCGGCAGACCCTCCCTCCCAGACCATCCCACCTCCTGGACAGCATCCATGTTGAAGCTGCCTTCAACATGGATGCTGTCAAGGAAGTAGGAGGGTCTGGGAGGGAGGGTCTGCCGGAGATTGGCAGGGATGTGTCAGCTGACCGGAGTTCGCCACGAACCCGCGGCGAACCGTTCGCGGCAAGTTCGCGAACGGTTCGCGACATCACTACTGACCGTAAGGGGTTAAAACCCTCTACATACACAGGCCACATTTTGTTTAGCAATGAATTAGCATACTTATAACATAGGAAAAGTATTATTTATTTATACATTATAAAATCACAATGCAAATTATTGCATATGAATATATATGAGATATTTTAGTAATAAGATATCATTACCAAAATAAAACGAAGGTAAATAAATGGGAAAATTACTATATGTGCATATTATTCAGTGTGGGCATTTTTCTTTTTGGGCTTTCTTCTGGGTGTGCTTTTTTCTGTGTGGGCTTTTTTCTGTGTGGGCATTTTTCCATGTGGGCAATTTTTTGCGTGGGCAATTTTTTGCGTGGGCAATTTTCTGTGCTTCTTGTGTTTTTTCATAGAACCATGCATTGTATTTCCTATTCAAATTCCATGTATGCTTGTTGAATTGCAAATGCTGGTATAGTTAGATTTTCCAAACTGCACTTATAGCACTTGTTCAAGCTGAAAAGCGCTATACTGCAGTATAAAGCAATCATGTGCTCTCTGGTTATGTTCAGTTATATAACTGTGATTGTGGTTCTCTGTTGGATTAATTGATTGAGTCTATGTTAGCAGCCTATGTATTCTGAATGCCGATGTGCATCACTTATTAGACTCGTGCATTTCGATTTGACCGAATTCCATATCTGAAGTGCCATACAGTCGTATACACAGGCAAATGACTAATGTGGTGACTGAACATTTGGTATTGGTGGTTCAAGAGATGCTTGATGGGAAAAAAGATTATTAATGGCTAAAAGACAGCCTCTAATTGTTAATTGTTTCACCGACCAAGCAAGAAGTGACCAATAAATATACATAAAAATATATAGTATGCCAAATATGCTATGCTTTAAACCATTTTGCCTTCCAGCACTCATTCAGAAATCTTAAAAAAATTGTCGACCTTATAAAAATTTAGTCAATCATAAAATTAAAGTTACAATAGAAGTCGAGGTTTCAGCCCCACCTGAGTCTTTAGCAAGACAAACCGTGGTGTGTAAGTATGTTTAAATATAGAATGAAAAAAACGTACTCACCTGTATGTGACTCCGTCCGTGCTCTGTGTGAAAAAGTGGGCCACTTCACTAAAAAGTCGGTTGGAAGTAACCTGTGCGACCTGCATCTTGGTTACTATGGTGACTTAATCTGATTGTCAGTGATGCTCTGTTCTAATAGTATCACTGATATAATAAAGATGACAAATGTAAAATAGAACATTTACTAAGTATAATTAAAAAAGGTAAAAAACACGGGAGAGAAAAAAGAGGGAATTAGTAAAAAAATCGGCTATACAGATACTGTATATACAAAAAAATATCTAAATAGTAGAGAGCAGAAACGAAAATCACTAACAATAAAGTCTAGATATATGTTCTAAATATACTGCTTGATTGAATTAAATAGTAGCGAAAATAGTAGCAATGTGATCAAGTCCCTGGATGGGAAGTGCAACAGAATAAAAACAAGTGGCTGTCTGTAGCAACTATCAGTACAGCTAGATATATCTTGTATGGGGCAAACGGAAGGGAAAGAGAGGGGGATATCACCTAAATGTCTAGATAAGTCGGAATCTAGATCAGGGGATAAATGCCTTTCTGACCGCAGTTTATCTATTAAGCAAACGCGAATACATAATAACAGTGCATACAGATCAAATGCAGTTTTATACAGGGTGCCTTTCTGGATATTTGAAGGTTAGTGAAGCTAGAGTATAGGGTATGGTCGTTGAATAGATATAAGATATATTGGAGCCCTAAGTCTGTGCATCAAAGGGCACTTAAATGCCTGCTGAATATATGTCTAACAGTGGAGACATCCAGTATCTGTGGTAACGTCAAGCCCTAAATCTGTCCCTTCAAGGGCACCTAATCTACTGCTAAATGAGAAAGATAATCCCTAATAACTGCTATCTATGCACTACGATAACAAAACACCCTTCCTGCCCACCCCAAAGATCGGTCCTGCAATGTGGAGGAATAAAGCAAAAATAAGTCTAGCTGTGAATATATATTTGCAAGGGTTAAGATTTAGTACCAGGGTAAGGAGTGCGACTGAGCACTCTTAAAGAAATGGCCGGTAAGCAGCTCTTAAAGAAATGGCTGTAAACCTGTCTCTGCTGATGTATAGCCCTGGAAATAAACACTACTCAAACTCAGGTGTCAAAACTTTCTGGAAGTTAGTTTTAGCTTTGTTCGAAGAGGAACAAATATTTTTTTTTATTTATGGAGTTCTTTGAGGAAAAATTCTCCAAATAGCATTCCCTGTGCCTGGTATCCCAGTTCTCTTGAACTTAAATCCACCAGCTTTGGACCTATATGAAGTAATGTAGCCTTCCGCCTCTCAGAATTCATGGATACATTACCATTGCCCTTTATACATCCGATACATTGGTCCCATTCCCAAATGGTATTTGTGGAGGTCATAGCAGCATCAGCCAGATATAGACTTTGTGGTACAGGGCCCAAAGCATCTAGCATTTTGTCTTGGGCAAGTTTAAGCCATTGTTCTATATAAATGCCAGGGTCTTACCCTGAGTGGGTCATGAAGGTGTCCATTGCCTGATCATATTCAGGAGTCAGGGATTTTGTCTGGAAAAACTAGCCTGGGACACTCAAATTACTCTCAAGGGTTTTGCAAAGCCAGAAAAGTATGAATTTGGCTAAGTGAGCCAGGGGAGTCCACTTCGTGGAATGTGGATGATTAATTTTATGCAAATTAAATATATGGTTTATACACATAATTACAGTAATGCAGTCAAGATGAGGGCTCATAACACTAAATAGTAGTAAGTATGAACCTTTGTATGTTTACACAACAATGAGGACTCATCCAAATGGCAAGATAAGATATTATTAGGCACCCTAACCTATAGGTCAGACCTATAGTCTGGCACAATTTCCCCAATAATTTGTGCACATGATGTAGAAGAGTCTTGCAAAGAATGGAGTCTGGTAGTGAAAACTCCCTTGCCCTTCCCAGAGAAATAAAACTGCCACCACATCTATCTGACACCAAGGCGACCGTGGGATTCAGAAGATACTCACAATAAATTTGCCAGAAAGTGGCCTGCGCCAACTTTGAGTGTTCTGTGGGAGGTTGGGAACAACTCCAGCACCATCATGCGGCACCAACAAAACGGCCCAGCCTGAAGCTAAGATCAAGCAGTAGAAATTAATGAGATTAAGCTAATTTAAACCATCACATGAACAAGCATTAGATGTCCCAAACAAAATTTTGATTTTGGGAAACATTTTTGGCCAAACCGAAAATTCCTACCATGCACAAATGTCTTGGAGAAGTGATAGGTATATGCAAAAACATAGTGGCTGTAACCACCGTAAATGTAGTTCATTTGCAATCATCATTAGTATGAGAAACAGCATGCAATATTTTCATCTTCCTGTCATAAAGCATTTATTCTTAGTTCTTGAAAGACCCATTTTCTAGGGATGTGTATGCTATTAAACTACAGGATGCTCTGTTGAGCCATTTATGGTTCAGTGCACGTTCATATATCTACAAACACAAGGATTGTGTTTGCAGGTAACAGTATAGGTTTATCTGTGATAATAACACCGTGAACTGTGCTAGGGTCAGAACTGAAAATAATATTTAGGGGAAATGGTAATAACACACAGCTTTGAAGCAATTGACATCCACTTACTGTGTATTTATTGAAATAATTTCCTGAGATAAATGAAGCCAGTTCATGAAATATAGTGTTATGTCACTGTAGCTTTTCAAGGGATATTTCATAAGCGCAGCATTGTAACATGCCTTTGAGGAAATGCTAATGAGAAGTTATCTCACCTGTTTCAACTGGCAGTTGCTTGTGACTAAATAGAAAAAAGGCAATTTTGCAATACAGTTACAGTTTCCAACTGTCATTCAGAACTCAATGAAACATTAGATTATGTATGTTGTTTGAAATTGTAACCACTTTTCTTATATATTTTTTTTCTGCTAAATATCATAAATAGTAGACTCCAAAATTAAATTTAAAGCTTATAAAAATACCTTTCTTCACGAAAAGTTTAATGGCAAAATATAATCATAGATTACATTACTATGCCACAGCACCCCACAATATACCCCAGTGTTGGTGTGTGCTATTCATTTTTTATTATGTTGGAGAGTTGACTAAAATTGCCAGTTTTGCATAAATGGTTTTTACTGGGCACCTATTAAAACCTTGACCCGCTGACAGAGCCAAATTTTCATGTCAGGTGCTTGTAGGGATACAATTTTAATGTGCCCCCTGCTCCACAACCTTAAAATAAGTCATATAATACATTTATTAATTTATTTACAAGACATTGCAGGCATAAAAACATCTAAAAAAATATTCATATTTGACAACTGCATATGTATAAATGTATGTAGTGCACATTTCTACTATTTAAACTTATAATGTTTGAGTCTGTTAGTATAGTGAGTATGCAGCCGTGTAAATGCATACAGGGTTGAAGATAATGTTAGACGTGGTTAACGTTATAGGGGGTTAATGTCAGAGAGTGTGTTGCAGATGGCAAATGGGAAGTCATCTCTTCCACTTCCTGTCCAGCCTCACACAAAGACACTGGAGGACCTGGGACAGAATTGAGTTTTAATCTTCTATAACAGGTCTCCTATTAAAGCTAACTAGACTATGGGGGACACTGGACAAGGCACATTAAGCTAAAAAAAAAGGCCCATTATAAGTGCTGAAAACAAGTGTCCCTGGTGGTTAGATGCCTGTAGGCGGGTGCCTACTCTGCCTGCCAAGAGCCCCGAGAAGATGGATGTCCCATGGAGTGGGTTAATCTCATAAAAGCAGTTATTAGTAATCCTTCTAGGTATACTAATTAGATTGAGAAGGACGTGCAAGAAATGGGATGTATTGGTGCACAATTCTGGAATGCAAGGCAGATTTGTTATATTTATTATAAGGAGTGAAACTGTTCCAAAAGATGATCTTACAACTCATTAATTAATTATACAATTATTACTAGGTGTTTGTTATTTGGTCTATTTCTATATGGACCAATATGCATAAAGATTATTTATTATTTAAAATATTGATGTGAACATGTGCGTCTTTGTTGAACAGAGAAACAGGTTATTATCAATAACAGTGCAATGCATAGTATCTCTCTGTACCCACAAACAATGGAAAATACAACATTTTTGCATTATGTCATTGTTTTTGTCTTAAGGCTTGACTACTGGTTTGTGAATCTGGCCTGCAAATGTAATGCACATTTTAATAGTAAAATCTGCTTGCATGATATAGAGAGCAGTGTCATTCTATTTTAGAATTCTCCTTTCTCCTGTGCTTTATGATTTAATATTAACTATCTATATGACGTAATGCAGAATAACATATTCTTCTTTTCAGGGGAATATGCTCCACCATGTGGTAGCAAGAGGTATTTTATGTTCAGAATATTTTCTTTGCAAAACAAAAGTAGTTGTATGAAATTTCAAGGTTTAATGAAAAAAGCATGACTGTCATTTAAATGTACTTGTGATTGCTGAAGGCACAGAAACTCTGCATTACAAAAATAATTTGGAAAAAAAAGCAGGTTAATGCATACGTTAAGAGCATAATAGTTTATCGATACTACTGAACATTGTGTTAGTTATACCACTAGCACATACAGTATATGAATTGTTACTTTGCAGTTTATTAGACCTTATTGACGCTTATTCATAGGCATTAAATGGTGCCAGCCATGAACAGCTAAGAGAGACAAATTCTGCACCCATTTTATATGGTCTAAAGAGCTTTTACTTATTGTATACTCTTTCAATTTTTCCTGTCAAAATGTGTAATAGTTTGCCTCATTTGTTGTTAAATAGTCCACCCTTTATTTTATTTTTTTTTTGACAATCTTTAATTATAAAAAAAAAAATTACATGAAGTAATTACATATAATCACTGGAAAGCAAAAATCCAGAATACAAAACAGCCTTACAGAAAAGGCATGGCAGTACTGTAGAAACAGTTGCATTTCCCATTTATAACATAGTAAAATGCTTAAGAATACGTTGGCACTATAAATGCCAATAGTAATAATAATAATAATAATAATTGATGCTAGGAATTGTTGGATGCGGTTCACATTAACTGTAGTCACCGGAACTACTACAGCTCATTATAGTTGTTCTGGTTAGTATAGTCAGGCCATGCAGGCTTTTTAATGTAAACACTGTATTTTCAGAGAAAAGGCAGCGTTTACATTATAACCTAGGAAAACCTCCAGTAGCCACTCCTCAGATGGCTACTAGAGGTGCTTACTAGGGCAGTGCTGCACAGTGTGCAGCACTGCCATTCAGTGTCTCCACCCTCTGCATGGAGGCACTGAACTTTCTTCATAGTGATGTAGTGATTCACAGATGCATTGATCTCTATAAGATGCTGATTGGGGCAGGGAGGCATTTGGCCCCGCCCCTCCAGCCCATCTCCTTGTCTGATATCATTAAAATTGACAACCTCTGCCAATCCAATCCAACCTTTGCCATCCAATGCTTTCCCATAGAATTATGTCAGCCAAGGAGGCAGATCAGGGGCAGAGCCAACACGAGCACCAGCACCAGCGGACTGGAATAAAGGAAAGATTTTACTATATTTAGGGGGGCAATGGAGGCAAGGGGGGCTAGATAGTGCTTTTAACAATATAGGGTCAGAATTAGAGGAAGCAACAGTTCTGTACAGCCAAGGATGCCATATTGTGTGTGGAGGAAGTCTTCAAGAAGTGATCTTCAAGCATATTTTTAAATTTTCGTACGTGCTGTTGATTTTGCCGACATACTACACAGAATATGTCCATGACTATGTGAAAACAAACACAATTTGCAGATGACAGGTTTACTTGGAAGTACAGAAAGTGTTGACAAAACTTTAAATCTAGTAAATGCATTGCCAAATGTCTAAGCATAAAATTGCTTGGCTTACAGTGAAATTTTGAAAATCTTCCTGTGTTTTTCCACTTTTTTTCTCATCTTTATTTCAAGATAATGTAAACACTGTCTTAACACTCTTAACCTAATTGCAGTGAAAGGATTTTATTGTTTTGCTGAAATATGCATATACAAGAATTAGCTCTGGTATTTAATTGGAATTTAATAATTTGTCTTTATTCCCCTGCTGCAAGAAAAGATAAGCTTCAACAATTTGTAAGTTGTATTAACACCTATAAATGACTTTGTCTTAGAGTTCGAAAATGCAAATTCTTATAAATGAATGATTCTACATAAAGTTTCAGTAAATTAACACTGCAAATGCATAACATCAGAGGGAAAACATCAAACATTTCAGAAAATGTTAGATTATATTGCATGAGATCAGTGACATACTATGTCTTCAAATGATGTTGGAATGATTATTTTCTGAGTTGTAAATCGCTTGCAGTACCATTTTTTTAATTCTATTTTTTTTAATTTAACTTCAAATGTCACACTTGGTTTATATATTTTTCAGCTCTTGCAGCATATGGTGTTATAAAGAATTTTGCAATTCATGACTGACTAAAGAAAATAATAATCCAATCTCATATTCTTTTAAACCTCTGTAATTTCAAACATTGCTTCTATAGAGAGCTATGTTTTGACTTTGGATCTGACACAGATTAATTGTAGTCCTGTTTTTTTAACTCTTTTGTTACAGAATTATGTAATTGTTAACACTGGTGAGACCTCACTTGGAGTATTGTACGCAGTACTGGAGACCTTTAGAAGGATATTGATACTTTGCAAATAGTTCAGAGAAGGGCTACTAAACTGGTTCATGGATTGCAGGATAAAACTTACCAGGAAAGGTTAAAGGATCTTAACATGTATAGCTTGGAGGAAAGACGATACGGGGGGAATATAATTGAAACATTTAAATACATAAAGGGAATAAACACAATAAAAGAGGAGACCATATTTAAAAGAAGAAAAACTACCACAATAAGAGGGTATAGTCTTAAATTAGAAGGGCAAAGGTTTAAAAATAATATCAGGACGTATTACTTTACTGAGAGGGTAGTAGATGCATGGAATAGCCTTCCAGCTGAAGTGGTAGAGGTTAACACAGTAAAGGAGTTTACGCATGCGTGGGATCGGCATAAGGCTATCCTAACTATAAGATAAGGCCAGGGACTAATGAAAGTATTTAGAAAATTGGGCAGACTAGATGGGCCGAGTGGTTCTTATCTGCCGTAACATTCTATGTTTCTATGTTAATGTGTCAATTAGGTATTGTTTAAAATGTCTTCTATTTAGTATAGGTGACAAACACAGATAATTGAAAATGGTCAAATGAATACACCTTAAGGGATGTGTAGGGCACATGCTGGTTTTATTGTGAATGCAGTTTTCCAAAATGCCAGCAGAATCTATGCATCATAGCTGTGTGGGGGCATTTTACATACATACAGTGAGAATATGTATGTGAGAATAATGTCTTGCTAAAACTATATCTGTATTAAATGTCCTTTTTTCAGAGCATAAGTCCCTCACAATACTTCCAAAGTAGTGTAAAATGCAATGTACCCTCTATATATTTTGGGTCTGGTGAAATGCAACATGGAAATTGCATCTGTCTTGGGAATTCACGTTTTGGAATCAGCATCCTAATGACACCTAGTGGCTGTAAAGCCTAGACTACGCCTTTAATGATGTAAATTTTTCTCTGGCATAAGTATGTTCTGGTCAAACACTGTGTTAGCAATTTCAGTATGTATGGGCCAGGCAAGGGATACTTGGCTTTGATCAAACCACTTAAAAACAGTTGGTCATGTACTAAGGACAGCGTTCACAACCTAGTGGCACCATAAGCACTACATTGGCATATAATGGTTATGGTGACTGGTCTGCCTACTCTTTAATAAAATGATGCATTGTGCATTACATGTTTTTATACATATATACATAATTTTTATTTATTAGTTAACATAGTTCTATTTACTAATGGCTTATTTTTAAATGATGACTCGGATTTGCTGTGTTCCTTGTCCAAGATAGCCTTTGCTGACTCTTTCATTGGTTTGCGTGTATTCACCATGATAATCCTGTGTCTCATACAGAATACCTGAGCCTTAAGGCAAAGCATAGGGAACATGCTTTAATTTTACATTTGTTTCCCTCCTGACTCCTGATAAATTGCTTTCTTTGCATTAGGGGGAAAGTAGATCTTTAGATTAAATAAATCACAAATACACATAGAATCATGTTACCAGAATAAATAGGGTACTTTTTTAGATTAGTATTTGCTCCTGCAGCAAAATATTGATGAAACCCAACCAAGATCAGCTCTGTTTATCTTTATTTTCAGCTAAATGGAACAATCCTTTAGATACTGATTGAAAGGGGATTTTGGAAGATACAAAATGAATTTTCAAAATTGCTAAATATTACATATTTGAAACCGGAAAGTGTACAGATGTATGCACAATTAAATATATTTATCAACCAACTGTGTATGAAGAGGCAATGTCAAACAATTAGGGATTATTCTAGCTTCGGTGAGGGAATAATCTAAATTTTATTAAAGACAGGAGGTGAATATTTTGCTTTACCTTCTTTACTGAAAACCTCCAGCAGCAAAGATACAGTTAACATAACTGTTCAGAACAACCAATCAGAACAAAACAAAAGCAGTTTAAAACCACTTAGGCAGGCCCTCTCACTTGGTCTTTCTTTGATGAGGTCGAGCAGGAGAGCATGAAGACCAAACAAATCCAACTGTAACAGGCACACTTAAATGAGAAACAACCAGATTACACTGCAAGGAAAAAGAAACATTGTGAAAGTAAACTGCCAAGGTAGAATGTCACACCATAGTACATCAGCAAATTATGACATGAGAAAAATATGCACACAGACAACCAAAACCATAGCACATAAAATTTATTTATTAATCAAACTTGAGACCATACATTGAAAAGAATACAACAATAACCCCAATTAACACAATAGCAAAACAAATAAACAATTTCAGGGAGGGAAACAAGGAGGAGAAATATTTGCCTCCTGTCTTTAATAAAATTTAGATTATTTCCTCACCGAGGCTAGAATAATCCCTAATTTTAAGGCAAAACAGGAGGCTTTATATTTGCATTTTTAACACCCAGACATAAAGACAGAAGAAACACAAGATCGTGGACGGAAGAAAAAGTAAGGAAAGTCGATTCCCTAGACCAATCAGCGGCGTTAAGAATATCCGCAAGGGATCCACCGGCTTCAAGAGCAGGAACTCGCCACGCCAGGTGATGAAAGAAGCGATTTAATCCAACGAGCGATTGTAGGTGCAGAAACAGCCCTAAACAGTCGAACGTAGGAAATCAATAACTGCCCATGGGCAGAAGGCCGAATGGACAAAGTCACGGACAGATACGTCCACAGACAACGCGCCACAGACAACGCGCCACACAGAGACGAGATCTATCTGGGAAGTAGAGATACGACACAGAAGATGAATTAGATTTTGTTCAGCGTGAAATAGAAACAGACACCCTCTGGTGAAAAGGAGAAAGATTCTATATCAAAAGCATAAACATCAGAAACGCATTGAAAAGACACAAGACATAACAGTAGAGCCAGCTTAGCAGAAAGCTGGTGTAGAGATAAGACCCCATTACCTGGCCATTCCTCAAGTAAGCGCAACAAGCGAAACATTCCAAAATGAGGAAAAGCGAGAAGTAAGCGGCCTCAAAAGGCACCTACCTCGTAACAGTCTGCAGACTAAGGGGTCCTTACCAACGCCAGAACCTTGAGAAGGCACATGAGCTGCCGAGATAGCTGATCAGAAAACATTAATAGTCCTATATGACTTACCCTGAGAAAACAATTTGGCCAGGAAGTTCAGTACGACCATGGCGTGCAAATATGATCGACTGGTGCCAGATGCCCAAGAGTCCCAGAGTAACTCTCTAGCCATTGTCGATAGGCCTGACACATCCCAGGAACCCCAGAAGCATTACAGGAGGATCCTGCACCCACAATATCACAGCACACAGCAATATGCATAACAGTTACTATAAAAATAAAAACCAACAATAAAAGCATTAAATACAAATAAAATAACCCAGAGCAGACACACTATCTGAGTTGGAAAATGCTCACCCGGAGGTAACAGCAAAGAAAGAGGAAGTGGGAGGGTCTGCCTAAGTGGTTTTATACTGCTGTTGTTTTGTTCTGATTGGTTGTTCTGAAAAGTTATGTTACCTGTTTCTTTGCTGCTGGAGTTTTTCAGTAAAGAAGGTAAACAAAATATGAAGCCTCCTGTCTTGTCTTAAAATTAAACATTCTCCTAGGCTGTCTACTGACAGGAAAAAGCACAACCATAGGCTTTTAACACTAAAGTTTATACACTAAATATTGATTTGTAGTCATTTGAAATGCTTTTATAAAATTGCATATCTCTTAGACCCTTGTATGTATCATAACTCTCATTTTACCACTTCTTACCTATCTTATTATGTATCATATCACCCCGTTGTGCCTCTCCTACCCCCATTTGTGTATCCTATCCCCCTCTTCTATCTCTTATCCCTTCATTTGTCCATTACTACCTTTTTTGTCTCTTATCCCCTCCCCCTTCTTATGCTCCTTTTTAATTTAAAAAATTTTTTTTTGTAAATCGTGTTTTATTAAGATTTTATCCAAGAGATCGTAAAGATCAGGAGAAGCATGCAGACCTCAAGAGATAAAGCAGTAATATGACAATAGACACAGGTTACATAAAATCAAATGTTAAACATTGAGAACATACAGTTAAGGTGTAAAAAGACATATTAATCATGGTGGCTGTAGCTGATGCATAGCTATCAACCATTTGTAGTGGTATTTGAGTAAGAGTATTCCGCCGGTCTGGTTGTGCCTACCAAAGAATCAAGGTATGTCTAAAACAATCCCCACATAGTGTAGGTACAATAATAAGCGGTTCCAGAAAGCGTAAGATTGTGCAACCTAATATAATGACTCTTGGAGGTTGTGTATTCCAAATTAAGAACCTCCGCCCAGTGAGCTAGTATGCACCTGTAGTGTAGCTACGTCTCCCGCCGCACGTATATGCATTGTGTCTATATCTGGTTCATTTGCAAGAGCTTGTCCCTATGAGTGAGAAATAAATAGAATGAAGGAAAAGGAAGAAGTGGAAATGAAGGTATACAGCAGAGTAGATATATAGATAAATGAGAGAGGGAGGATAAGATGCAGGTAGGGTTAGGTAGGTGAGGATACGCTCCTTTTTTATGGCTCAGCCCCCTGTTGTGTTTCTCACCCTCTTCTAAGTCATAGTCCACAATTAGTTATAGCAACAACCTTTCCTGTACCGGTTGATGCTCCATGCAGCAGGGATCCTATCTGGAGATAACATTGTCCAAATTAATATCATCTGAGCATCACCACTACACTGCCACAACTAGCCTCTTCCAACACAATATAAAGCTGGTAATAGTAAAAATCTTTACTTTCTATTGATGCTGCTTTTTGAATATAGCGGGATAATCACATCATGCAATAAAAATTCCTCTCTGTTCCCGAGCTATAAATAAACATGTAATACAATTAACACAATCGGATTATGAGGCACACTACAATTTATGTTGCCTAACCAGCTTGCCTTCTTTGTATCAGCCTACTTTGCAGCGCTTGTCCTAAATCTGGAACTGTCACAGTTTTTGTTAGACAGACACCATGCACAAATGCATCAATGCATTGGATGGTACTACCAGAAATACCATAATCAGAATACACAACTTCACTACCAAGAAAAAAATTATTATGGCAGCAAAAAAGAAAACCAAAGACAAGTAGAAAAGAGACTGTCACTGGGAAGTATTTATGTCAAAATTTGCTGCCTACACTTACTACTTTTTTGTCGTTAGTTGATTGAACATTTCCTATCTTACCTTATGGTCTATTCTTGTTCCACTTGTATCTTTATTCTTGGAAACAGGTGATCAGCGCTTGCGGTTACTAATAAAATATAGAAGGGGCTGGACATACCATTGTCTACCTCCCCAAAAAAGTGCACAGTATACACCCTCCATACCTGCCAGGGAGACTAAGGCTCCCCCTGTTTATTCCTCAATAAAAACACTGCCTTTCCCCTCACCCTAATAATAAAGAGCATACCCAAAAATGATAATACATGTGAAAAAAAGTTATACTTTACAACAGACATCTTTCTTCTTAAATCTTCGTTTCTTCGTGTCCCACGTGTCCCAAAAAAAAAAATTACAAGAACCTGATGAAAAAAGTAAAACCTTGCTGCACCAAATGCCCCATGGCTGAATTTCTCAATAGGCAGAGTAGGCACCTGCCTACAATCTCCTGACCCCTAGAGTCTGCCTGATTCCAGCATGTGTAATGCACTTGTAATCGAGATTAAATAGGTTGATAGGGAGAGATAAGTACCAGGAGCCTTGATCAGTGTCCTCTGTAGTCAGCATTGATAGCACAGCAGCTGAACAGGAAGTCAAAGGATCACTTCCCATCTACCTACTATTATCCAGTGAAACAGGGAATACCCAGAATGAGCAGGGGAAGCTTTTTTTGATGCACACTGTATAACCACTCCTGAAGTTATAATATCAATCTTAAATTATGATTGGTCTACAGAAGACATAGGTTTAGTACTTTGCAAGTAGCCCTTCAAACTCCAGCACTCATTTACCTTAATCCTATGTTTAATTCTTCTTAAAAAATAAACACATCTACTACTAAATTTAAAACAACTCTAATAATAACAATAATTCTAAAGAGCCATTATACTACAAATGTAACACTTCTCAAACTGTTCTTTTTAACACTAAAACACCCAATGTAATCTAGCTTTGACATTAACCCCTCTCTTATCTTAAACCCCCCTTTACTCTACAAATTTCTAACACAATTCTAACACTATCTTTAATCATACATACAGTTACACAGTTGCACACACGTACACACACACACTATACACAGATTCAAACACAATACATTGTAAGTAGAAATATGAGCATACATACGTATGCAGTTGTCAAATGTGAATATGCTTTCTTTTTTCTTTTTTTTAGATGTTTTTAGGCCTGTAATATCCAGTTAATAAATTAATTATACTTATTGTTGGATTGGTAAGCAGCACTTTTAGAATTTAATCCCTACATCTGCCTGACATGTAAATCTGGCCCAGTTGAGTCCTGTGAGTGCTCTGCACAGAATGAGCTTTCAATGCATTAAAGCCTTTTTATTCCTTGCTTTGAAATCTCAGTAGAGTGCTCTGATTGGTTGGCTTGTTAGCCAACCAAAGTGCTCTGACAGGTAAGCATCACGTCTCTCGAGACTTGCCATGGGAATAATAATATAATCCAACCAATCAGAACCAATAGAAATCACATGGAATAGCCATTATTTTGTGAATTTGTTTTTTTTGTGAATTGCTATGGCTGGCAGATTGCAGGAATAGTAGCAATACATTGGCTTTACCTCTACTACCTCCTTTCTGGCAGCACAGATGATAAGCTAAAAGGTTTGTGATTTAATTCTGCCTCAGCCCTCATGCACAAAACAATAAAATGTAAAGAGATCAGATTGAGGTAAATAGATAAATTGGTTGCTAGACAAGATCAGTCACATCTGGGAAAAAAATAGAAAATGTATATAAGCTACGATATGAAACAAAAAACAAAAGAAAGTCGGTTTTATTAAATCATTTTTGCTTAAGATTTTGCAAACCACTTCAAGGACAAGGCTACTACAACAAAACAGGAAGGAAAACATTTACTAAACAGTGAAAATTCTGATTAATTTCTTAAAAATCTATAAAATCCTATGAAGCATTTTCATTTGCTTGAAATGAAGGCTTTTAGTACATTAATTCTATTATACACTGATCGGCGACAACGTTAAAACCACCAGTTTAATATCATACAGGCCCCTCTTGTGCTGCCAAAACAACTCTGATGCATCGAGATATGGACTCCACAAGACCTCTGAACGTGTCCTGTAGACATGTGCAATTAGTTTCAGTCCGAATGTAAATTTTGCCGAATTTCGGCAATTTGGACATTCAGATGCTTCCGAATGTCTGAATTGCCGAAGTCCTGAAATGCAGAAGTCACGAATTTCGCAAGTGCCGAACCGAATTGCCAAAGTGCATAATTGTAGGAAGTGCCGAAGTGCTTTGGATTTCTGAAAAGTGGCAAAACAGGAGAGGAGGGAAAATTAAGGAAATTATGACAGGAATCTAACCCTAATCCTACCTCTAACCCTACCCCTACTCCTAACCCTACCCCTACTTAGGGTTAGGGGTAGGGGTAGGGGTAGGGTTAAGGTCAGAGTTAGGGGTAGGGTAAGGGTGCCAAAGTAACAAATTGCCAAAGTGCTGAATTTTGGAAGTGCTGAACCAAATTTTTTGCCCATGCACATCCCTAATGTCCTGTGGTATCTGGCGCCAAGACATTAGCAGTAGATCCTTTAATTTCTACAAGTTGTGATGTGAGCCTCCGTATATCAGATTTGTTGTTCCAGCACATCCCACAGATGCTCAATCAGATTGATATCTTGATTGTTTGGGGGCCAAGGCAACACCTTGAAATATTTAAAATGTTCTTCAAAGCATTCCGGAAACATTTTTGCAGTGTGGCAGGGTGCATTATTCTACTGAAAGCTATTTCAGCATGGCACTATTGCCATGAAGGGGTGTACATGGTGTGCAACAATCTCTAGGTAGGTGGTACGTGTCAAAGTAACATCCATATGAATATCAGCACCCAAGGTTTCTCAGCAGAACATTTCCCAGAGCATAACACTGCCTCTTCAATTAGTACATCCTGCTGTCATATCACCAAGTAAATGATGCGCAGCACCCTGCCATCCACCTGATCTAAAAGAAAATGTGATTAATCAGACCAGGCATCGTTCTTCCATTGCTCCATGGTCCAGTACTCTAACTCAGTCCCAAATTAAGGCACTTTTGGCAATGGATAGAGGTCATAATGGACAGTGGCACTGGTCTGCAACTACATTGCAAGCCCCATATGCAACAAACAATGCAATGCATTGTGTGGTCTGACACAATTATATCATGACAAGTGTAAAACATTTCATCAATTTATGCTACAGTAGCTGTGATCGGACAAGACAGTCATTACAATTATACCCCCCCCCCCACACCCCGGAACAATTCCTGTGGATGCCAATGGCCGCAACCCATGTAAAGCAACTTCAGGGGCGGCAGTCAAGGAGAAAGTGCGGCATGCCTTGCACTGAAGAGTTGCAGTTCCAGCTGGCATGAGGAGTGCTTGGTGCATCCCCCACTCCAGATGTGGCACCCGGTGAGTGATCATGCTGCACCAGCCTGACATATATGAATGGAGAAGGGACCTTTCATGCAGGCTTACTTCCTTAAATTCCTTAACTTTACATTACTGCCTAGGAACACCTCCAGTGGCAGTTACTCAGAAGGCCACAACATGCAGCACTAACATTCAGCGTCTCCAGATGCTGATCTTTACTCATAGAGAAGCACTGAGTCAATGCATCTCTATGAGGAGATGCTGATTGGCGTAGAGCGGCATTTTGCCGCACATGTGCAACAACATCCCTACAATTTCGTATGGGAAATTTTCATGATCTGAGCCTCGGAGCAGAGTGTGGGATGGGCCAGCAGCAACCAGACTTACGAGGCACTGTGAAAAGGTGAGTAAGTCACCTTTTTAACTGGAGGTAAAGGGGGGCCAGTGTCCTAAACTGCTGTTTAGACTTGTTAATTAATCTGTTAATTAGTCTGTGCACCAGCATCATGGTCATGAGTGCCCAAGGCTCATTCATTCCTGACACTAAAATGTTCCTTTAAGCCAAATGTTTACTTTTGAAGTTGCACCGTTTTCCCCAGCATTTCCTTGAACTAGTGATTTGTATGAATGTTATTCTGAGATATGCTTAAAAAAGATTTTCCAATCTTCTCTTGTTTCTTAAAACTAGTGTAGTAACGTGATGATGAGAATTGAGATACCTGCAAACCTACTATGCTATTGGCAATCAGAAAAAAATAAAAGATTAATTAATGTCAAACATATTAAAAAAAAAAAAAATGTAACTTGCTCAATAATTTGGAAATGTTTTAAACTGTTGTACTGTGTGGAAAGGTAAGAAATATTTCCCTTTAAAGAAAAAAAACTGTTGAAACTGGAATTATGAAATCACTAGTGCTAGTGGATAAAAGGTCTTTCACATTGGGGAGACCTGCTAGTAGTTTGACCAAGGGGCGAAGATGAAGTTTATAACATCATGTCTTCTAGCAGTCATCCTATCCTGCCTTCTTGTATACATTTCTGCACTAGATGTAAGTTAATTTTCTCTATGTTGTACTTTAAAATCTCAACTAGTGATGTTAGTTTTACACGTGTATCTTTTTGAATTTCATCAGTTTAAAGAGGAATGTTTGGCGTCAAGCATTAATCATGTATAAGGCTTGATGTCGAAACATTGCAAATAGTTTTATTCTCCTGATCCTGAATAAAACTCTTTCCTATTTGCACCACTATGTGAAGCCTTTGGAATTTTATTTTAAATACTTGTAAGGGATCTCTGTGAATCCCTTCCATGGAATTAGATAGCATGCCTCATGCTATGTGTAAAAAATCATGCTCTACTTCAGGGGTGTCCAATAGGTAGATTGCCAGATGTTGTAGAACAAGAACTACCATGATGCTTTACATGCCTTTAGAATTCCTTTGGAATGACAAAGTATTATAAAAGCTGTAGTTTTAAAACATCTGGGGATCTACCTTTTGGGTGTCCCTGCTCTACTTATTGTTTGGCACTCAAATGGTTAATATTTATTATTCTATCGGTAAAGAGTTTACATTTATTTTTGGTTTGCTATTTACCATTACAGCTTTTATACCCCATATTTACAATAACGAATAAAACAATTTAGTAATGAATATAGTAAAAAGGAGAATCGTACTTGTTACTTTTTAAATAACCAACTACTGCACATAAATATAAATGCTTATTTTCAGAAAGGGAAATATAAGGGGTCGGATGTATTTGAGTAAGGGAGAAAAAAAGAACTGGACTAGTATGGTAACAACAAGAAAATAAAAATGTTAGGGGACAAAGGACTCTTGTAACACCCAAGTGAACTTGGTCACTTTTTACATTCCCCATACTGTAGACTTCTCACTAACTCAGAACTCAACAAGTAACCTAGGAGGACCTTATGTTTAACCTGTCCACCTTCCAATGCTCATGATAATATAAATATAGATGGCATAGCCGTCCATAGCAGTGCCAGTGTAATTACAGGTAGTCCCCCTGCTGCCTGAAAAAAGTAAAATAAAAGTTTTTTAAAAACAGTTTAAAATAAAATATATACTTAGATTATTTATATATATATATATATATATTTGTGTAAGGGGCAAATAGCCGTATATGGAGTAAAGTTCCAGCATAAGCGTAGGATAGTATAAAGGGAGCAAGTCGGTTGTGGTGTGCCGAGACAGACAATACGGTAGGCCTGTAAATAAAGAGAGCCCACCAAGGAGTAAGAAAGTAAAGTAAATGGAAAGAGAAAGTGTTGAAATGAGGAGTGGGTGGGAGGGTCATTCTGATGCTGACCTCAAGCAATATGGAGTCAGGTAAGGGGTGTCCTTTATATAGGGGAGTGAATTAATTTAAGCCCCTCCCACAAATACAGGCCAAACGGCCTTAATACTTGTGTAAGGGGCAAATAGCCGTATATGGAGTAAGGTTCCAGCATGAGCGTAGGATAGTATAAAGGGAGCAAGTCGGTTGTGGTGTGCCGAGACCGACTATACGGTAGGCCTGTAAATAAAGAGGGCAAAAATGAATAATCAAAGATTTAATACAGTCAACAAATGTATGCAAATTAACCAGATATTTCCTTAAATACATTATGGTATTTAATTCCTGGAAGTATTTTGAAGGTAGGAATCTAGGACCGCAACTGGACACCATTTGTTGTGGGTAGGATAGTATGTTATATCTACTGCTGGTGCGTGTTGACTCATTTCGGAATGTGGTAGAGCCAATAGGTAATGATATATGTGTTTACGTAGGTGGGATCCTTGAAGACAATGAACTGTCTGAGTGGTGGTGATGGTAGTGGATTCTCTGACCTGAGTAAGGCATAGAAGGCAGTGTGCATGGCTGGTAATGGCCGACTTGGTGGTATAATTGAATGGTTGTTGATCTAATAGGTCCGATAAGGATGGAAAAGTTGGATGGCTATTGGTAATCTCTGAGAGGAACATGGGGGAATGCATTCCTGAAAACCTCTGAGTATATTCTTGTCTGGTATCATAGCATGAAGTTATGGTAGGTTTAGCCATAGGTTATCCAGTGTTGTTGAATACCTGTAAAATATATAATTAATGGTGTGTGAGAGTTTTAGTTTAAGGTGGCAAAAAGAAGCAAAACCTAGGAGAAATGTTATGACACAGGTTGAGCTATGTCGTGTTCCAATGAGATTCTTTAAGCCAGGTGAAAAGCTGTGTTATGCATTCTACAAGTATGGGACAAAAGTGCTAGGTGGGATAGTGCATGCTATGCTGCATGAGTATGTCTAATCCATGATTTTGTCTCTGGAACGAAAGAGCGGCTGTAACTGTATGGGCGGCTGTAGGAAGCGTATGATGACCATGCCTGGAATATAAATGAGACAATTGTTGGCAGGGATGTATACCTCCGCCTGGTACATGAAAGTAAAAGAAATGTGATAAGTGGCCAACCAAGTGAGTTCCCCAGAAATATCATGATCGTATGTATGATGAGTGGCATTTGTTAATGATATGACATGTGCTTAGTTGTCCGAGTAACAACGGATTGATGACCCTGACCATGATTTACCCCATGCCACAGCAGCTGCTACAATGGGGTAGATCCCCCAAAGGGCTGAGATGGTGGAAAAATTTCCAAACCTGGATGCCATGGCCAACAGCTCCAAAGCAATCGTTCCCAGTAGATTGCTGCCAAACCTGTGGTAGACACCGCGTCTGACCATCTGGTTGGAGAAGTGTCAGACAATCCTGGAAGGAACATGCTTTTACCATGCCAAGTGATTAAGAAATCCCCCCCCCCCCCATGCGCAAGTCTGCTGTGGCTGGAGTGTCTAGGGACATCCTCTGATAATCATGTTGGAACTGTGGAAAAAAGGGGAAAGTACTCTGGATGTGGTATGATTTGCATGGAAAAATTAAGGAACCTGGTAGGGATTGTAGTTCTTCTGGTTGTAAGTACTAAGCAGGAAGTAGTGATTGATGTAGTTGAGAATGTTCCCTATTTGTCTTGTGGTAACTTGCGTGTATATTCAAGTCGTATGCCCAGTAATGTGATGATGGTACTGGGACGCCCAAGTGATCAACCAGACTAAGCTGCTGTGTGGCTTCTAGTGAAAAATATGTTATTTTTGATCAACAAGAAGTATTCTAGATAGTGTATGACTGTAAGGCCTCTTAATATGTTATCATAACCAGCACAGAGTATCTGCGAATATCTATAGTAGGCTAATCTGTAGCCCGAAAGTTGAGCGGGGAAAGGATTGCCCATTTTATGCCATGTAAGTGCCAGTGTGTAGTGTAGATGGTAGCCGTTTACTGCGTTGATGATATTGGTCTTACTTAACCAAGCTTCAACCCATGCTTGAGTGATAGCTGTAAAGGTAGATGAATGGTGTTATATAGTAAGGAAACTCCTCGGAGGGTATGAGGGAGTTGAGACTTGGGGTAGTGGAGGTGTGTGTTGCCAATAAGTCTATGGTTGGTCTAAGGGAAGATTTCCTTGTGACAATACCAATGTATTTGTGTTTGGCACCATGCTGTAAATGGTGGAGATTGGAAAACCCAAGTAAAAACCCCTCTGCAAATCTTGGCTATGAGTGTGTTTACAGCCGATGGTTCTGTTGTGCGGACTGTAAGTGAGGGCATGCTATATTCCTGGAAGGTGCATTTATGATACCTGTATGGCAGCCCTTTGAAGCTCCAGAGCTTTAGTAAATCTACTACAAGTCTGGAAGGGTGATGAGTCAGTAGTGTTGAAAATGCATTGGTGTGTAAAGATGGTGAGTACGTTTTTTGTAAGTTGTATTGGGACACATGGTTTGTCATGTGCCCTGAACCATTTGAACATATATGCAACAGTCAATATGCAATGCAACTACTCATACCAATTGTCTCTGGTAGTTCAGAGGTGCTGGTACCTGGAGCCTGAGAGTGCTCATCCGTTTGTTTGGGACAAAATCCCTTCTGTATGGGTACCTGCAGAAATAAACATTTCTACATATGCCAACACAACCAAGGGATGGTCAGTTCCCGATTTACCTGGAATCCCTGGATCTGACCATCACAGATACATCATCATACATATATATGCCTTGTTTCCCCTGTGCTGGGATAATATGCGCAGGGTTAACGTCTTGTGTGTCATAAGAATTGATTGTACCAGGTAACCGAGTTTCGGTTGGTGCTGGTTATACAGTAGCGTGAAGCCCAGCCTTGTGAGGGCTGTGGTGACCGACTCGAGATTGCCAGTCTGTCATAAATCTTTTGGCTCATGAGTTTATGAGTGAGGCTAGCATGGCCTGGGTGTCACCTGAGTTGGTGTTGCTGGGCCTTCCCCTGCCTCCGTGTTGTCCGTTGATGTATGGAGGAGTTTGAATAACTCTGCTTTCCTTGCTGTGGCAGGGTAGGGGATTTGTCGCCTCCTTAGGTTGGTGGTAATGTGTGGGATCGTCCAGGATCTGATTGCTGTTGGGCTAGCAACATTTCCTCTGCTTGAAGGTGTATCAATTCTAGCCGGGGTGCTAGGAAGAGGTGATTCTTCACCATCTTTTTGAGAAATACTTAAATAACAATAAAGATTGCAATTATTATTTGTACCCAGGGGTCTTGTACTGGCTTGCTAGCTAAGCCGTAAGGCGAAACGATTAGGCTTGGTGTTTTTTGGAGACTGGTGAGGCCCTGCAAGTTGCAAAGTGGCTTGAGAGGCTCTATCTATGCTTGGCGCAAGGGGATTTTGTGTGGCCACCGAACATTGTGGCAGGATGTTGACCTCTCGGTGACAGTAACCAGAAAATAGGAAGGGTAGTGACAGGTGAGGCCCTCTCTATGATACAATGCGAGGCGGCTAGCTCACGAGTTGCCCATGGGGTGTATGCCTCCGAGTGTGAGGCGGGGTGTTGGCCTTGCGGGACCACTAACCGAAGCGTAATGCAGAGAAAAAAGGGGGTAATACCTATTGAGCCCTAGAACCCTAATTGCCAGTACACTATTACTATTCCAGGGAAGGTAAGAGATGGATACCTACGTGAGCAGGTGTATGTACCTGGTAGTATGGTATTGAACCTGACAATCCATATAGGTTTTTTAGTAGTAACTGTAACCTGAATGGATAAAACCGTATGGCATAAGGAAATATGGCATAGACCAAGCTTATCTTAATACGTACAGTATATGTGAAAAGTAAAGTGCCGTGATTTGTAAATATTATACATCGTAGCCATACTGGTTAAATATGTATCAATCTTAACCCATTAAGTGCCGTATGTACAAGTGAAAAAGTGGTCTGTCACCACCTTGTATGTTGTATGTCCCCTTGCTAGGGGAAAGTCTGTTGTGTGAGCAGCGCGCTGTGAAAAATGTATGTGAACTATATTACCAGATACGTAAATACAGATGCGTCTGCTACTGTGCAATAATATGTGTATTTATACCAGATGTTGATATACTACTTGCAATGTGAATTGTTGCATGTCTTATTGAATGGTAGGGGTCAGTGATCATAGTGGTGCAAAATGCAAGTGCACTGGAGATCTGCCGAGTGCCCTATAGGTGGCAGTGTAGTTGGATACTGATTGGTATGTGAAATGTTGTTTGTCTGTTGACCTATAGGGGTCAGTGTTTTGGAGTTTGTAAAACCCCATGAAAATTGTCAATGTACTTGACAGACCTGTAGGTGGCAGTTTTGATAGAACCACTGTTGGTCTTGATGTGAAATGTAAATTATTGTGAATTAAACCTGATGTTGAGCCCGTGCTGGAGTTTAATTTATGGTTTATGGTTATGTTTAAAACAATCTTATGTGTAATTTATATTGGCTGGTAAATTGTATATGACGTGAAAAAAAGTTTTGTTGTTGACCAGTAGGGGTCAGAAATGCTGATTGTATGGTAAAAATACCCTTTAATCCAAATGCAAGGTTAACGTGAGACTTTGAGAGGGACCTGTAGGGGTCAGTGTGGTTTATGTGAAACATTGTTCATGAGCTATGCCCCAGCATTATAGTTGTATGACAGGGAAACGAACAGTGCCCGTTTGACAATATACAATATGTGAACATAATAGCTTAATAACAGTCATTGTAACAAACCAGTGTTCTGTTCCTGGGCTGTAAACTCACAAAACGTGTGTGTAGTACAACAGTAAATGCATGAACTAGTTTCCGTTTGGTAGAAAATTGCATGAACCGTGAGCGTGGTATGTCAGGGAAACAAAACGAAACGAGCAGTGAGATTCGAAATGCACGCACATAATTGCCTAGTATGTTTAGGCAATTGAAACAGAATGTGTTCCCGTTCGGGAGTATGCTAATGCTCAAAATGAGCCAGTGACAGATATAAACAAGTGAATTTAAACGAATGATATGCATGAACATGCAATGGTTTTAGAACAGACTTAGACAAAATGCAGCCGTAAAGTGAGGATCTGACCTCACTTTACGGCCATGGGACTGATGCCTGGCGTAACGGGTAGGTCGACTTACGGTTTGTGAGTCACTTGGACACCATCCAGGGTGATGGATTGAAGAAAGAAGGTGGTAGGCCAGAAAAGCCTGTGGCTAGATTCCTGACACAGCTCAGCTTAGAAAACCTCATGGAGTAATCAGGTAAAATGGCGTCTGGATGACCCGGAAGTGGAAATCATTCTGATGCTGACCTCAAGCGATATGGAGTCAGGTAAGGGGTGTCCCTTATATAGGGGAGTGAATTAATTTAAGCCCCTCCCACAAATACAGGCAAAACAGCCTTAATACATATTTGTTATATATATGATCTAAGTATATATATATATATATATATATGTATACACTTACACATACATACTCATACAGTGTCTATGTGTATTTTAATATTAATATATATATAATTATTTATATATATATATTAATATCAAAATACACGCAGAATGATATTGAATGATATATATAAATATATATGTAGTTATATAGAATATAAATAAATAAGTTAATTTCGTTCTAACTTTATTTTGATATTAATATATATATATATATATATATATCAAAATACAAGTAGAACAAAATAATATATATCGATTAACATAAGTATATATGTATATATCACTATATATATACCTATATATATAAATAAAAATAATTTAAAAAAAATTATAGCCCAGGAATAAAAATTGGTAGCCCAGGAATAAAAATTACCTCCATGATGGCATACCATTTGCAAAAGTAGACAACCCAAGGTATTGCAAATGGGGTATGTCCAGACTTTTTTAGAGCCACTTAGTCACAAATACTTTAAAGCAAATCAGCCAACTCTGCTCCCTTCCTTAATTTTAGTTTGAATGTTTTATGATAATTCTGCAAGAACTAATATACAATAATAATAAAAGAACACAGTTTCATATAATAATAATAATATAATATAATAATAAAATAATACAATGCGTAATCCTCCCTATACCAGCAGCCCGGGGTAGGGTGAGGGGCACAGCCCCCTTTGCCAAACCTCCCCCGGCGTATCTCAGTAGATATCAGTATACAGTAATATTTTGCTTTCATACCCCACTTGGTATACAAACGATGCAAATATTATAACTAATGCTTGTGCTGAATTATAAAGCTAAAGTTCCAACCATGTCAACTCTATGCATTTGTGCTGGAACTCTAAGGATGTACCTGGGAAAATTCACTATTCAGGGGGCATTATGATCCAAATTAGATATGTTAAATCAAGGCCTCATGGATGTCATAGAAAAAAAAAGCTGAACTCTGTTTGAACTTGTTAGTACATTGAAGGTTGAAGCTTTCACATCCTTTACATCGAACTTGGTGAGATCAAAGCAGCCGATGTGTCCAGCCTGATCTAGTGTAGTTAAATCCATGTAAAGTTTTAGAAAATACAAGTAGATATTGGCATCAGATAACTTTGTAGATAAAAGTTGAATTATTGAATCAATAGAACCCAGAAGCAGGGACGTTTTAGCCGTGAGGTCTTGGGCGGCATTTTCCAGGGGGGGCAAAAAAAGCCACCCCCATATGCTCAGGGCAAATGTCTTGTTAGCCTTGCGGCTAACTGACATGTCAGTCGGGCTGATGGGCTGGCTGCAGCGCGGTCGGGGGGCGCTAGCGGGCGGCGCTGGCGAGGGAGCACTTTCCTCTGAGCTGTCTGCTCAGCTCTCTCGTGCACCGCAGAGTGAGGCTGGGAGCTGGAAAATGATGTCATATTTCGGTTCCCGGCATCACTCTGCAGCGCGCGAGGGAGCTGAGCAGAGTGCTCTGGGGAATTGCTCCCTCGCCAGCCGCCCGCCAGCGCCGCCCGCCCAGCGCCACCCGCCCAGCAGCCACTGGACCCCCAGGGGAAAAGAGAACCCCCCCAGCATTCCCAAAGGTAAGGAGGCTGGGGGGGGGGGGTTAAATAAAAACAAATGTGTTAATGTGAGTGAGTGAGTGTGTGTGTCTGTTAGTGTGTGTCTGTTAGTGTATGTGTGTCTGTTAGTGTGTGTGTGTCTGTTAGTGAGTGAGTGTGTCTGACTGTGTGTGTCTGTTAGTGTGTGTGTCTGACTGTGTGTGTGTGTGTGTGTGTCTGTTAGTGTGAGTGTGTTTGCCTGTGAGTGTGTCTGCTAGTGAGTGAGTGTGTGTCTGTGTGTGTCTGTTAGTGAGTGTGTGTGTGTGTGTGTGTGTGTGTTAGTGAGTGTGAGGGTGTTTCTGTTAGCTAGTGTATGCGTATCTGTCAGTGAATGTGTGTGTGTGTATTTAGAAGGCGGGGCAGGGGGAAGGGTTGGGTGTGGGTGTGGGGCGCCTGAGTTTTGTCCTTCATAGTGCAGCACAAAACCAGGATACATCACTGAGCAGAAGACATCAGATATGATGTTCCAGGCTGTGCTTTAGCAAACACTATGAAACAGAAACATGGGATCACTTAAAATAAACAGAATGCATTAATATATAGCATAGCTATTTCACATAATGATCATTAATTGCAACAAACAAACAGCTGCCCTGGATTTTAAATATGAAGTTTTATTTAAGGCGCGAACACATTAATTCGGAAGAAATCTTTAAAATTGTAATAGCAATTATTTCAGATCGCTGTTAATAACACAGGATTAAAATCTACAATGATAATAATAATAATAATAATAATAATAATAATAATAATGATAATTACTATTACAGAACAATCCTGACCATGACTTTAAAATTATCTACAAATGTTAAACATATATATTTTTTTTTATATTGCTTTATGTCAGCTACATTTTGACAAATGTAAATTCTACTGCATCTGTGAAATCTTGGCAATGGCAGCTGGAGCAGCATTTAATTCTCTTTGTGTTAAATTGTTCTCATTTGAATTTCAGCTCACCTTTAATGTCACTGGAAAAGCAGATGACAAAGGGATCTGCAGTTGTTCTGTTCAGATACCTGATAACACGTTCCCGGTTGCAAGAATGGAAGTGCTGGAAAATACTGCAAGTGCACTTTCACTGAAAGTGGAGAGAGAAATTTCAAAGGTAAGTGAATTATAAATAGAATTTCCTATTCAAAAAGAGAGAGAAATCACACATGTATGCATAATTGTTGACAAACTTGATTCATATGTAAAAAGAAATGTGATGCTGACTAGGACTGAGCGAAAAAATGTGCTTACAAAAACTCAAGCAAATGATACACATTCTTTCACATTTTCTTTAAACTACAACTACTTTTTTGCCTATGGATGAGGCCTGCTGTGGTGGTTATGATGCCAGGAGTGGCTTTGCGCCCTCCCAGGGTAAGTATTTAAAGCATTTAAGAATGGTTTGAAAACTTACCTGAGGTCCATAAGCAATTTGCAGACTACTACTCTGGAATCAGGGGTCCCTAATGCCAGCTGCACTAAGTTTGCCATGCGCGGATGGCTCATTGGTTGAGAGCGTCAACCAAGCTCCTCCTTGCACTGCCAGGCTGCAGAAGAGGCAGAGGCCAGCAGTGGGACCTGGTTGATCCCAGGTAAGTAGTTAAATTATTATTATTTTATTATTTATATAGCGCCAGCAAATTCTGTAGCGCTGTACAATGGGTGGACTAACAGACACGTAATTGTAACCAGACAAATGGACGCACAGCAAAAGAGGGGTTGAGTGACACAAAGGAGAAGAGGGAGTGGGGTATAATGACACAAAGTATATAAGTAGGGGTAATGAAATAGGTTGCTAGAAAAGTATTGACTGAGAACCTAGGTTATTTTTGACAGTTGCAGGAGAGGAGCCAAATAAGGGGTGGGGGTGGGGAGGGGTGGGGGGATGAAAACCCACTAACAGTTTAAGTGATATGCTTTCCTAAATAAGTGTGTTTTCAAAGACTTTTTGAAGGAGTGGAGACTGGGTGAAAGTCTAACAGAGAAGGGAAGCAAGTTACACAGAAAAGGTGCAGCCCTGGAGAAGTCTTGGAGGTGAGCATCAGATGTGGGAATACGGACAGTGGATAGACATAGGTCTCCGGCAGAGCGCAGGGGCCTCGACAGAACATACTTGTGTATTAGGGAGGATAGGTAAATCTGTGCCCTATGTTGAAAGGCTGGCACCATAACTGCTTCAGTGAGCTGTAGCGGTTATGGTGATTTGAGTATTCTTAAAAAAATTTAAAACAGCTGAACACTACATAACAATGGAGCCATGATAATGACTTCCACTCATACCCACTAATGTGAACTGCATTATGGTGACATTGTAAAGTCATTTTCATGAAAGGAACAGTATAGCTTTAGGAATACAAACTTGTCCCGTCCCCACATTTTTTTCCTCGTCTTGGTTAGGTCTCCTTCTCACGATTATGGTTACACTAAATGCGCATACGCATACAAACTTTGCCATAGGAAAAAACACACAAATGGGTCAGCGCATAGTAACAAAAATAAATAGACAACAAGGCTGAAACCCTAAGAAGGGGATCCCTCTCAACCCTTCAAAATAACACAAGGAAAAAGACAGAGAAGTACTGTGAGTCTTGTTCCAGCAGTGCAAATGGTCACATATAGAAGTGTCTCTTTTTCAAGAAGTAGATGCAACTGTGATTTCTAAGTTCTTTATGCTTGGGGATGTGGAAGGTCTGAGTGTCTTTAATCTCAGTATGTGGGTAGATGAAAAAGACAAAATAACCTAATAGTGCAATATGTCAAGACTAAATAGGCCATGCATAGGTAATAGTGATATTGCGCTCATATGACCATCTCCAGTGTGTATTGCATATAGTGGTATAATCCCCATTTATGGGATATGGTGAAGGTCGTTCACAGCAGATGGTTGTCCAAGTACTCAGAGAGGGAATAAAAATAGCCAGAAATAGTGCTCTCAATAAGACAATAAGAACTGTATAAAATTAAACAAAATTGTACTCACAAGTGTAGAGCAGGCTCCCTGCTCTATGATGATAGCGTTGATGGTATGCAGTGGTTCTGGGATTTTCTTATGAGTCGGGATCATAAAGTAGAATAAAAAAAAAAATATATAAAAATTTAAAAATAAAATAGTATATTTAAAAATGCCAGGAAAAAATGTTGAAATAAAAAGGTGATGGTACAATAAATTATTGTAAAACCAAAATCCTTTATTGAATTAGATAAAAAAGTAATGTCCATAGCGCGTTTCGTCATAAAAGACTTTCTCAAATGGATTAGAAAGTCTGTTATGATGAAACGCATTATGGACATTCCTCTAGAATGTAAGCTCATTAAGCAGGGCCCTCCACCTCTCTGTTCCTGTACGTCCAGTTGTCTGGTTACAATTATATGTCTGTTAGTACACCTATTGTACAGTGCTACGGAATCTGATGGAGCTATATAAATAATAAAATAATAATAATAATAATAATAATATGTAACCATTTGTACTGCTGGAAAATGACTCACAGTACTTTTGTTTAATTTTATGTGGCGCATTCTTCTCTGTCTTTTTTTTTGCCACAGGAAAGCATTGAATCAATGGGGATCATAGAAGATGTTAGACGTCCTCATGCAGGGCCGGTGCAAGGATTTTTGCCGCCCTAGGCAAAAGTAAAGTTTGCCACCCCCCTCATGTGACATCACAATGTCCCACCCATATGATCTCCTATGTTAACTAACGCCAGTGCTGCAGTGCCGCCGTGTTTACATTAAAAGGCCTGCAGGGACAGGCTATAGACACCAGAACCACTACATTGAGCTGCAGTGGTTCTGGGGACTATAGTGTTTCTTTAATGTGAGGTAAATTAGAGATTAGTGCCACGAATAATATACTAGATTGCCTACTTACAACCAGATGAGTATGATGATGGGCTCTAGCTGCAGTCTGGCTCCACTGGTCTGGTGTAGAACAGGCTCTCTGGAGGCTGTTTGTAACTGTGGTCACAAAATCAATGTTCTGGGAGAACGGGAAGCAGCTCCATTTTTTGGGGGGCCCTTTACACAGCTCAAGGTCTGGGTCCCAGGGTCCACCTTCATGTTCCACCAATGAGTTTGTTCACAGGGGGTGTAGTGTGTAGGGGATGTCCTGATATGTGTGTAAGGAATGCATTGTGTGAATCTGTGTTTGTATGTGTAAGGGCTGCAAGGTGTGTTTCTGTGTATGTACGGGATCCAGTGTGTGCGTCTGTAAGGGGTGCATTGAGTGTGTGTAAGGGGTGCATTGAGTGTGTGTGAGGAATGCATTGTGTGTTTCTGTGTGTGTAAGGGATGCATTGTGTGTAAAGGTTGCATTGCTTGTGTGTGTGTGTCTCTGTGTGTGATGCATTGTGTGTAATGCATTGTGTGTTTTTCTGTGTGCAAGGGGTGCATTGTCTTTGTGTGTAAGGGGTGCATTGTGTGTGATTGTGTGTGTGTGTGTGTGATGGATGTCAATCTCTCCCCCCCTCCCTTGTCACTCTCTTCTCCCCCTTGTCCCTGTCTTCTCCCCCTTCCCTTGTCACTCTCTTCTCCCCCCGTTGTCACTCTCTTCTCCCCTCCCTGTCAATTTCTTTCTCCCCACTCCCTGTCAATTTCTTTCCCCCCTTTCTGTCAATTTCCTTCTCCCCCTCCCTGTCAATTTCTTTCTCCCCACCCTCCCTGTCAATTTCTTTCTCTCCCCTCCTGTCAAATTATTTCTCCCACCCTCCTGTCAGTTTATTTCTCCCCCTGTCAATTTATTTCTCTCCCCTCCCTGTCAATTTCTTTCTCCCCCCCTGTCAATTTATTTCTCCCCCCATCAATTTCTCCCCGTCACATTTTCTCCCCCTCCCTGTCAATTTCTTTCTCCCCCCTCCCAGTCAATTTTTGTCAATTTCTTTTCTCCCATCAATGTCAATTTCTTTCTCCCCCAATTTCTTTCTCCCCTGTCAATTTCTTTCTCCCCCTCCCTGTCAATTTTTTTCTCCCCCTCCCTGTCAATTTCTTTCTCCCCCCCTCCCTGTCAATTTCTTTCTCCAACCTCCCCTACCTCTGTTGTAGCATGGCCGATCTCTGTATGGTCTGCGTTACAGGGAGCTTTTGTTTCCGGTACCTGGCCTGACTAAAAGGAAGTTCACACTCATTGTTAGTCCGGCCGGGTACAGGAGACAGATGCTCCCTGAACCCGCGGACCATACAGGGCTTGGCCACGCTACAGTAAGGGAGTGACAGGAGGGAGCGCTGAGTGATTCCCTCCTGTCAGCTCCTCTCCTCAGCTGCGCCCAGGCGGTGCGCCCTCATGGACGCACCAGCCCGGGCAAAGCTGCAGCCGTCTGAGGCTCTCTACAGAGCGCTCGGGTGGCTACAGCATGAGGGGGGCCGGCGCCCCTTCTCAAGGGGCGCCCTAGGCGGCTGCCTAGTCCACCTAATAGGTAGCGCCGACCCTGTCCTAATGCAAAGCGTGAGAGCATCCAACGTCAAGTAGTGGAGTAAAACTCCATAGGGACCTGGAAATGCCTTTGCAAGGCAACCACTAGAGGTGAATGTAACCCTGTAATATAATCATTGCAGTTTCTCAGAAAATGCATTGCATTATTAAACAGACAGGGGCACTGCACCCAGACCACTTCAATGAGATGAAGTGGTCTGGGTGCCTGTAACATCCTTTTCAAGCAATGCTACACAGGACAATTTTCAAAATGACAGTCATTTTTTCAGTGCTCTGTATTAAAATTGCAAAAAACAATCACAAAGTCTTGTTTACAGATATAGAATATGTGATGAAGCAAACTGATGCTAATGAGGGCACCGAACACTAGAAACTATAATATAAAATATGATTTGGATTATGTGATATGTGACACAGAACAAATATCAATCAATAAACTCAAAAAAGCAACAACGAAAATAAAATGCATTCTGTGGGTTTATGTGTAAAGCTGTACAATCAGCCATTATATAATATGAATTTCTGCTATTAACTCTAATAGTTATTATCAAGCTAGGCAAACAATGTGTCCCTAGGAGGTATTGTGTTGATGGTCCTACACAGTCCTCCAAGTTTATAACCAGAAACACTGAAAATATTTTGTATTCATTTAACCTCAGAGAATTTAGATCATGAATATTATTGTGGTGTCGTAAAGCTGTTTATTTAAGCAAATCTTTATTGTTCAATAATCAGATAAAGTAAGCCATTATCTTCATCCTGTTTTAGCAGAACCAACTGGAAATATTCCTGATGTAATGTTCCCCTGGCTTCCCTTAGATCAAGTTGCAAACAGGCCAGTCAGGGGTGATTGCATCTGTGAAATGCAGGTCTGTCATGTGTCAATGACATCAGTCTGTCACAGAATGCAGGCTCCTTCATTCTAAGCATCAATGACCCCATACATTTCACAGACGCCTAACTCAACACATTGGAATTATTCTGTTAACTGTTTCAGAATCCCATTATCTTTGTCAATATAATGGAATCTAAATATTGCCTGTCAGTGTCGAGTTTTCCACATCTGTAAACATAAACGGTTTCTTTGCTAAACAGTGAACTACAAATTCTTAATTTAGGGCCAAATAGACATTTACTTTTTTCCATTTGCAAATTTGGTTTTAATTATTGCAACCATTCAATGTTATTATCTAAATCACTAATCGTCATGGATTGACAAAGGAATTCCAAATTGAAAGCTAAAAATTGATAGCTAAAAATTGACATTTCCTGGTGAATTCCTTATTATTGAATATTTATGTTGGTCTTCAATGCAGCTCAGTTCAGTATTAAGAGAATATGCCACTCTGATTTACATCCTTTAGGGCATTATTTACTAAACACTACCAAAATCCAAATTAATTAAAAAATGTTTTTTCTAGAATAATCAAGCTGTGATTATAGCAAAGTTAATAAAACACATAACTGTAAATATTATTACTGGAGGTCTGGCATAAACTCCAAACCAACAAACCAAGAATAGTGAGCTTACAAAAGAGTGGTAATGGAATGGAAAAGAGGGACAGAGGGATTTGGGCAAACCAGGAACTGTCACTCCTAAATATGGACACTTGGGAGGTATGGTGAATACAGATTGTGATAAACCATCTGGCAGCCCGACTGGGTACCTCCGTCAATCGCTGCTTCCTAGTACTTGTGAACACCATAAGCACTGTACTGGAACACCGTAACCACCGTAGACCCCATGAACCGCCGCAGCTGGGTAAACAAATCTCTCTTTTAATGGGAGCCACACTGGCCTTTTATGCAAGTCCCCAAGCAAGGTGTACGCCCACATGGACCTTGTTGGGGACAGGGACACAAACTTACAAACTAATAATAACCGAGTTACAATGCATGACACTCCCACATACAATACAATAAGCCTTCCCTTTTACTTAGGAGATAATTGAGTCAAGCACTATACTAAACTGAATATATCCTAAAATCACCCAGATCAGTTCAGTGATTCAGAAATTTTATGGAAGTCATAGTTTTTACCGACCGCAGGTATGGTCCCATAGCCAAAAATAGTTCCATAGAATGGTGGCTAAGTGCCGCTGGGGAACCGACCGAGAACCGCAAAGTTTTCATGCCTAAAATAGTTCCAGGGCATTCGCGGCTAAGTCTCCCTGAAGTCTATTCGCGGTTTTGGTCCATTCGAACAAGATGGCCGTCACCACGTGTTTGAATGCCATTCCAAATGGCTTCGGGAGTTCGAAGTGCTGCTTCAAAAGTTTGAATTGTTCCTGTTAGAAGTCCAAGAGGCACAACCAGAGTCTTTAACCCAAAATTCATTACAGGGGCCATAGTCACAGGGCAGGAGGCTGGCAAACAGGCCCCTCCAAAAGCCAGTGGTGAAGTTACTTTTGTCACACAGATGTCTGTAAGTATATGTGCAAAACAGAGACATACATGCCTTTAATTAATGGGAGTCAGATTTGTGGACTGCAGCAGCAGCAGCAACCATTCATTCATGCTGAAAATATGCCAGGCAAGAAGAATTTAGGCCATTAAAGCCAAATTATTATATTTTCCATATTAGCTATATTTCGAGTTAGGATCTTTTTGCCTAAGATTCACACCTTAGTGAAGAACTGTATGTGTACAGTGAGGGGAAAAAGTATGTGATCCCCTGCTGATTTTGAATGTTTGTCCACTGACAAAGAAATGATCAGTCTATAATTTTAATGGTAGGTGTATGTGAGAGAAGGAATAACAAAATAAAAATCCAGAAAAAGTTATAAAATAAAATGAGGGTTCACACTCTATTCTTACCCTAATCCTTGGGGTAAGGGTTAAAATAAAGTGTGAGAAATAACCATTTATAGATATTCCCCTAATGTGAAATATCACTAAATATGAACAAGTCCCTAATCCTAACCCTAATTTGAACCCTAACATTAACCCTAAATGTCCCGTGTGCCTAAGCTTAGTGAATGCACTAGCTATAATGAAAGTGTCCAGGACCTTGCTGTCGAAGAGTAGCAGGAGTGCTAGCACGCATGTGCAGCACAGGATCCAGCTGATTTCCCTCACCTGAAGTGACGAGGGTAGGGGATTTTCACGGGTAGGGAAATTTGATAGAACACCTGCCTCTAAGCTAATACAAACAAGAGCTAATGAAACAGGATCTGTTGTTTGGTTGATAGCTAGGGGTGTAACCAGTAAAATGTATAAAAGTGCTTTTGAAAAAAGGGTAAAAAGGACATACTCTCTACACACAAAGCACTTCAGAAAACCAAAGTACTTTATGTGAGGAGTGGCCCTTTAATAAGAAGGGGGTTACATGTGAATAGGCATGAAAAAGATGACATGCTAACAATATTATACATGCCTATAATACAACCAGGAAGAAGAGTAAAAACCATATTAAGAGTATTAAAGGACAACAATTCATTTTGTATTCCAAATAGAGGAATTGATTGTTAGATTAGTTTTTGATAACGAGAAGAGAAATAACAGACGATCAATGGCTAACCTTGAAGTACAGAGTTTAAAAGGTCAGAGGAAAATGTATAATAGGTTATAATCAGGGTAGAGGTTATCTAAATGGTAAACTGATGAGAACAAAGCCTTAACAGAAAACTAAGCGGTAACAAGTGCTTCATTGTCATTTGAATTTGTCAATTATTATTTTTTTGTCTTAAAATGCGTTTGCTTGACATATGTTTTGCACTGCTCTCTTGTTCTCTGTTTTTACAAATCTTTTTTCTTTTATTAATAATTTAACAACTGATAAAATATTTTAATCAGACTGGAAATTCGTCATGTATTGGCAGGAGGAGCTTCTGCAAAAGTCTTTTAGTGCAGAACAAGCAGAGCTGTTCAAAGGATCAAAAATAGTAAATTTATCTAATACATACTAGTTCGAAATAACACCACAGTGTTTAGAAAGATTACTACTAGCGTGGCCACAAAGATGTACACTAATGAATATTTAAACAGAAGAAGACAGCAGAAAATAATTGAAACTAATAGTAGTAGACAGAACGAGCAGAACCCAAGCAGTTAGATAGAAGAACGGAAAAGTCATTTTTGTTAAATAGTGTCCATTGAACTTTGAGAGGCAACTGTCCAAGGATGCTATTACCCCTGTCAGGCTGCCAAACTCTGTGTCAGGTTGGTTTATCTGCAATTTACAGTAAGCATTGCTCATTTAAGCATAGGTAGCCCAAGGCTAATTTACTTGCCTTATTCTGAGTTTTCAGAAAATGTCCTCAGCAACATTTCATGCATGAATCAGTGTCCTTTTCTGATTTATTCAGTTTCCCCTCTATTTCCTTATTATCCTGACCCACTTAACTTGTACCCTAATCAGGAAGAATTTTATATAAGTTTCTTTAACCAAGATGTGCTTGGTTCTTGTATTAACAACTTGAAAATGCTTTAAATGAAATGTGAATTCTATAAACCTATTTTTGTGTCTTTAATAAACCACGTGTGCTTACCTGTTCAACCTATGCTTTTATTAATTGTAGTACAACTACAATTGGTATTTTATTGGACTGAACCAATTTACTAGAATTGATAGCTAGTTAAGCAACAAGAGGCTGTACACTTAATATGTATACTCACCAAAATTACTATTAAGATCCTAAGGGCCCGAGGCTGGGAGTTGATGTAGAAACTGTAATTTTGTATCCAAGTTTGTACAACCGAGCTTTGTAATGCTATTGGCTTCAAAGATTTTCACAACCGAACAAATCATTTCTGGCATATATGAATCTTATATTTACATCATCCAACATGCAGCCCGTAGTATGATGGTAGTACTCAGCAAGTCCACCATTTGCTTGTGATTTTATTTTATATTCCCAGAATTTCTTGAGTTAAGTCCCATTTTGATTAAATGGGACTAAGGATAGCAGTTGAGCTTATTGACAACTCAAGACTGGCTCAACTTTATACAAACACAATGCGTTTCCAAGATGTGTGTGACGAGACCAATCTCGCCACATTGCATTGGAGGAGCCTGGTTGCCCACCTGCTGCCTTTGGATTATGGACCGGCAGCTAAAGGGTTAATTTTACTGTGCAGAAGGATTTATTTCTCCCTTTCTGCACAGCCGTTCGGTAGATTCTATTTACCGAACAAACAGTTTCTTTTCAGCCTCCCCAGAGCCGTGGGAAGCCGGCCGGCGACGTTAATTGGCCACCCAGAAGCTGGCGTGTGCCCTCCATTTACCTCCTAAACCGCGGCTTAACGAGCGTGTGCCGGCAACTGACCACCCAGTAGCTGCGGTTAACCGCAGCTTAATTGATTGTTACTGGGTGGTCGCGGTTACACTTAGCCACCACACGATGGCGGTGTTCTGGAGCTCCCCGGGCAGCCAGCGCTTTTCTGCCCGGCTTTCCTGCATCAAACCCGGACACTTTTACGTGCAGGCACCGCTGAACCTCCACCCCCTGGTTCTAATTCGTACGGATTTAACGAATGCATGTAAATTCGGTATTTTGTGTTGGGGGAATGTTTTAACCCAGATAGCTATGCCATGGAGCCTGTTCGTGGAATTAAAGACTTTGGCTCCATGGCAATTAAACTGTATTCGTGTGGTCTGAGTGCCATTCACCTAATCATGTGCACTCAGACCTGAGCTATCTGGGGATATGTTACATGTATATATTTACTGTACCATTTGTCCCATTATGTATTTTAAAGTGATAGTCTGTCTTTGTGTCCCCACGTGTGTAATGGAGTTTTGCCTTTGTCCTGGGAGATAATTGAATTACTTCTCCAGGGCAGAGGGGAGGAAGCCAGGATGCATTGTGGGGATGTTTTACTTCTGTATGTCTGTAATTGGTACATGTCTGTCTTTTGTTACAGTCTTCCATCTGGTCCCCTAGGGGAGTGTCCACCAGGTGGGAGACCTGCATAAATACTGGGCAGGTAGCCCTCATTAAACAGACCACTGCTTGACCCACAACACGGAGCCTTGTCTCGTCTTTGTTAATGCTATCAATGGAGAGATTTCAGTTGTGCTCCTACTTAATATCCATTATATCGCTTAGTATGTATTGAATTTGGGTGTAGATTTTACGGTTAGCATTGAACAATTTGCTATTTAATTGACAGATAAATACATTCAAATAGTAGTATCTCAATTACACCTCTCAGTCTGACGTATCTATTTCAGATTTCTGAATACACAAGATCTATACAATTCTATGAACAAAGAATTCGAAACCTCTCCATTAAGGTTGAAACAATGGAGAAAACCAGTATTTCATACACGCAACTGGACTTTGAGTTTCTAAAACTGGAAATCGCCGAAATGGAAAAATTGGTTTCTCAGCTAAAAACATCTGTAACTGGAAATGTCATTGTTGAACAACTATACACAGAGGTAAGGTTATACAATATGAAATACATTATAACTTCAATAACAGGAAGTAGTCTTGCTCCAAAATCTGCAACATCAAAGTCTACACATTAGGGGTAATAATAGATGTGCCCAATTTTATTAACTGAAATATTAACGCTACATTAGACAACAATCTTTAAAGGACCACTATAGGCACTTAGAACCCTTCAGCTTAATGAAGTGGTCTGGGTGCCAGGTCCATCTAGGGTTAACCCTGCCTGTGTAAACATAGCAGTTTACATATGGGTTAATCCAGCCTCTAGTGGCTGTCTCATTAACAGTCGCTAGAGGCGCTTCCGCGATTCTCACTATGATTTTCAGTGAGAAGACGCCAGCGTCCATAGGAAAGCATTGAGAATGCTTTCCTATGGACTGACTGAATGCGTACGCGGTTCTTGCCGCACATGTGCATTCTGCCGATGATGACCGAAGGAGGAGGAGAGTAGCCAGCACCGAGGGAGCCTGGTAAGTGATTTAACCCCTTCAGCCTGGCGGGAGGGGGACCATGAAGTTGGGGGGGACCTATTAATAATATAGTGCCAGGAAAATGAGTTTGTTTTTCTGGCACTATAGTGGTCCTGTAACTTGTCATTGACATAAGGATGTATGGAAGTTTAAGTCCTTTTTCAGCCATATTACTTGTGATTATGTGATTATGTGTTTAATTATTAACATACTGTACTTAAAGAGAAAAACTAATCATCAAGACTTGGCCAATGTCCAGGCTAATGTTTACTTATTTATTTTTATTATTATTTAGTTCACATTAAACATTAGAAATTACTATTTCGTATTTTCACACTTCTCTTGTCCTCTCACTCATAACATGATGTTATCACAAATATCTGCACTATCCTGCAAGACTTTATGATAATCTATCAATAAGATAGGTCATATAGCCATTATATGAATGTTTGTGCTAGAGCGTTATGAAACAATGGGTTGTGTCAATCAGAAGATTACACAACCCAAACCACAATTTAAATAAATTTGCACAAAACTCTTCATTCATAGTTCCCAGTTAGTAAGCTAATTGTTTCTGAGTTTGCTTCACATTGAACACCTAAGAAAAGATTTCAGTACAAGAGAGCTCAGTGAGCATTCAAAGTGTCTCTATGAACTTTTCCCAGCTTCTGTTGCTTTGTGGAAATAAATTAACGCATGGTGTCATGAGTGAAGCTAACTGAATCTGGTTCCGTGGCAAGTTGTTAAATTACAACTCCTATAAAACCCTTCTATACAAATGTTTATTGGAAAAGCATATAGGAGTAGTGATGTCCCGAACGGTTCGCCGAACAGTACGCCGCGGACGGCGAACATATGCGGTAAACTTTGGCCCTGTACCTCACAGTCAGCAGACACATTCCAGCCAATCAGCAGCAGACCCTCCCACCTCCTGGACAGTCTCCATTTTACATTCATTATGAAGCTGCATTCTTAGTGAGCTGTCCAGGAGGTGGGAGGATCTGGGAGGGAGGGTCTACTGCTGATTGGCTAGAATGTGTCTGCTGACTGTGAGGTACAGGGTCAAAGTTTACTGCATATGTTCGCCGTCCGCGGCGAACCGTTCGGGACATCACTATATAGGAGCACTAGGAATTGCTCAAACGTTTTGGAATTTACTGCAGAAGCTGCAAATCATAGAGATTTTGTGAGTACTTCTTTTTTATTTAAACTTTAATGAATGAACTCCTTCCTAGCATGTCCTTTTATCCCAACTACACATGATCTATTGTTCCTAAACACAATCGTAATAATGTGAAAAGTGTGATTTGATATTCCTAAACATGAAAATAAAGTTTCAATACCTAAGAACATCACATGTTTTTCTCATTATTGTTTTGCACTTTATTCTGTATTGTAGAGCAGCCTCTTGCTCTGGAAGTGCTTAAGGGACAAAATGCAAAAGAGAATATATTTTTAAATGTCTTATATTTTGTCAACTCTGAAAGAAAAATATGCTGGTGCACACACACTCATACATGCAGGCATAGACTTTATTTTCATGTGGCAAAATGTTTTTTCATGTGTCTACGTGCCTATACTTTTTGCTGTTGTAGACATTTAACCCACTGTGAATGTATTTCAAAGGGGTTGCAGTTCACATTTTCAGTTGTTACTTATCCTGAAGCAGATTTTTATTTTACTGAAATCCAGTATTTATAAGGATAAATTTGGAAAGTAATTTCCTGCTGCAAATGTTCCCATTCTTTCTTTTGCAGATTAAGAATATGACTCTGATGGTACATCAGCTAGAAAGTCTAGATAAGAACAATGTCCTTGCAATCCGCCGAGAAATTGTTGCTCTAAAGAATCGTTTGAAGGAATGTCAAGAGCACAGCGGCAAAGAAAATTCATACATCCCAGCTGGTGAGCAGCTCTTTCTACACTTATTACAAGATACTAATTTCATCCACTTTAGTAGATAATGAAGATGCAAAGGGGTAGAAAAAAATAAAATAAATACATTTAAAAAAAATAAAATAAAAAACATGAAAAGAAACCTATGTAAAAAAATTTAAAAGTACTTTTGACATTTGCATTGAGTCCAGTAACTTATTAACTACTTCTTCATCGGTTCATTTTAATGTGAAGACCATGAGTGCAAACTTCCTCTTTGCAAGTATATATATATATATATATATATATTTATTTATTTAATTTACCATTTAATAGAAGTTTGCCAATGAACACATACATGCACTTAATTATGCTTTCCTTTCATTGGGATACATCTATAAACGGCTTGCAAAAGCTGCAGATCTTGTGTCTGCAGCCTTTGCAACCCTCTCTTCTCTAGATGAGACTTTTTGTGGCTGTCCAGTTACAGACTTCCCAATGCAACACAGTGAGAAATCATTGCAAGGCAGGTGTTCTGAGCAATTGGTGAGCTAACAACCAGGAAGTAGCAGGGCCTGTTGTCTGATTGAAAGCCAGGAGATGTAACAAGGTTAATTTAAAAGTGTAGATTGGATTAGCCGTATTAGTCCAGTAGACAAGATGGCAAAATACTAGAGTATTGCAGTATGCAATGATACCTTTAATATTTCACAGACAAGATTTTAAGAGTTGTCTTCTTTACTCAGGTCTGAAGCAATACTGATCAATCTGATAGAGATTAACACTTAAAACAACTGATGGTGGGGAAGGGGAGTGGGTGAGGGGATATTGACTCTCCTCTGTTTATTTACTTTTTCTGGCTTTTCTCAACCAATCTGTACCCTTCAGGCACACCTAATGCTATTTATAACAGCTAATTCAACCCCTTCACAAGCTTTAATCATGCTTGTACTGGCCATACGGACTGGCAAATGCCCAGTGAGGCGAAAGCCTTTAACCCCTTAAGGACACATGACATGTCTGACATGTCCTGACTCCCTTTTATTCCAGAAGTTTGGTCCTTAAGGGGTTAAGAGAGTGTGGCCCTGTTTAGGAAAGTGCTGGGCTAGAGTCCACAGGATAATTCCTCATTTCAATAAAAAAAAAAAAAAAAATTATATTGCTTTAAATTATAGAATCAAGGGACATTAAAAGCAAGAATAAACTTAAATATGAATGCAAGCTAAAATGTATTTATTTTTTCTTACCAGCAAGCATAATTACCCTTTATTTTGTATTTTTTTTTCTCCCAGTTAAATTATACATTTTCATATCTCTTATTTCTTTTTTTAACCGCGTTTTTATAGGTACTTGCAGTCATGGTGGTATTGTGAATATCAGCAAACCTTCTGTGATTCAACTGAACTGGAAAGGATTTTCCTTTAAATATGGAGCCTGGGGTAAAGATTATTCCATCCTTAAAAAAGAAAATTCTGCGTACTGGGTCGCCCCTTTGAATGCAGATGCCAGATACCTGGAGTACTATCGATTGTACAACAGTTATGATGATTTACTTTTGTACAGAAATTCTAGAGAGAACAGAGTGGATTACGGGCAAGGCAGTGGTCATGTGGTTTATGATAGCTTTCTTTTTTATAACTGTCATGGTTCTGGAGATATGTGCAAGCATGATGTAAATGGAAACAAACTGGCTCTTCGAAGAAACCTCCCAGGTGCGGTGTTTAACAATCGTTTCTCTTATGCCGGTGTAGCTTGGCAGGATATTGATTTTACTGTGGATGAAAGTGGTTTGTGGGTCATTTATTCCACTGAGGCTAGCACAGGTAATATTGTCATCAGTAAGCTCAATGACACAACACTTACAGTAGAAAATACTTGGCAAACAAGACAATATAAACCTTCTGTGTCCAATGCATTTATTGTCTGTGGGGTTCTGTATGCGGTCCGGCCCGTGAACACCAGGAAGGAAGAAATATTTTATGCATATGATACAAAGACAAATCAGGAGATCAGTGTAAACATAATGATTGATAAGGTCTTGGAAACTATGCAGAGTATTAATTATAGCCCGGATGACCACAAATTACATGTTTATAATGATGGTTATCTTCTGTCATATCAACTGGAATTTCAGCCACTCCCAAACTGAGACATAATGAATTCTGATGGCTAAATCTTGGCTTCATATAGTGTAACCTGCAATATCTCAGCAAAGTCAGTTCATGTGCATCAAATAGAGCCAGCATTAGATAGATAATGTATAGGAATCTCTTGCTATATGTTTAAACCCTTAAGGACACATGACATGAGTGACATGTCATGGTTCCCTTTTATTCCAGAAGTTTGGTCCTTAAGGGGTTAAGGACTACTTAATTTCAACCGTTGTAACAAGTGCATATCACATTAAAGAAATCTGTGAGATATTCAAAAAATAGCTGAGGCATCTTATGTGTTCAATTCTTGTGCCCTATGCAGCTCACACCAATATGTAAGAATATTGGCCAGTGGCCACATAACCTTTTTTTTGCCTACTTTTTTTGTTACTTTTACTTTGCGTTAGAGTTGCCACATGGTGAACTGCACATCACTCTTTCGCTTAGGGGTCTGCATGTTCTATTGTTCTTTTCGTGGGGAATGCTCTGTATTCTGCTAAATTGTGTTTTCATGTATTTATGTCTCTGCTTAAATAAAACTTTGAATAAAAAAAAAAAAAAAGAACCTATCCAGAGTGCTGCTTTGGTTATGCTGCCTAGCCTGCCTTTTTTAACTACCTACCTCTACCTCTCTCACATATGCAGCAGATTTCAGGCATCAACTAACTATATCCAAAGTCGAGTTTAGACAGTGACCCCTATATATGTCAACAATTACAGTTCATGTGACTTGCAGTCAGAATTTTGTGTTTACTCATGAAACAATAAGTTCCGGAGAGCCGAAGAGAGCAGACAAACCAAGAAGCAAAACAGATTTTAAAATAATAATAATAATATTTTAAATTGTTTTCACTGTAACAATGTTGGCATTATGAACTCAGACCTGTTTAGTGGATATACCCTTATGGCAGCTTGGACAATAAGACAAAACATTTTAGGTTATTCAAAAATAATTATGACCGTGTTATTAGTAGTTAATTATACTATGTTATTGTTGAAGAAAACCATACTCTAATAAAATATATGATAAATATCAAAGGAAATATATATATTTATACATTGTGCTCTATCTGTTCTGCAGATCTGCATGTGGGAAGCATTTCTATGTATCTCATTTTGTTTCTTGTTTTGTTTTTGCAGTCCATTATTTGTTTATCTTCTTGTTATTACTCTGTGCTGTTTTGCTATTTACTTGGCTGTATATTTGTTACGCTTTTGCCAATGCTCTTTGTGTTTGCATTTTGCATTTTCTCTGGCTTGAATTGTTACTTTCAGACAGATGGACAGTTGTCTGAATAAGCTATCTCAATCTGGATGCCAAATGCTAGGAAAATATTCATGCTGCTGGCACTGTGGCCATTTTCTTACAAATTACACAGAGGGAATTATTATTCTGCCAATATTCTACTTCTGAATATTCTGAATGCCTCTAATATTCAAGTTATATGTTACGCAACATCAATAAAATAGTATAACGTATCAAAAACGATGGTGGGATACTATTTTTTGCTCAGTCTATTGTGCCATGGACATTTTAAATAGCACAGGTTAAAGTGCTTAGTCTACTTAAAGAGTTAATGTCAACATTAAACAAACAAATAGGAGTACTGCCCCTTGTTTCAATTTGAAATTAACAAACACAGAAAACAAGGCAACAGAGAAGGGTTGTTTTTTTTTTTTTTTTTTTATGTTTTCCCCCTCTTGTTTTTCTCCTGGCATCTGTCTATGTCATTTCAGAAATGAAACAAAATGTTCATTGTTGCATCTGACAAAACAGTAAAGAATTGTGCTCAATACAAAGCAGGAAGACGTCAGGTCACAAAATCCCTTAATTCCCTAAGGGTGTAGGAAATGGTTTTCTAGAGGCTGTTTCCAGGCCCCAAAAAGATTTGGTTTTAAAAAAGATAGGGTGAATTTAAATATATAACATTAAAATATATGTGCAGTTTGTTTGTATTTGATATTCTTGTACATTTATTAGTAATGAGATAATATGGTAATTTTGACTATCTCAGTAATTTTTTCCAAATATGCTAATGTGCTAATGCCAGTTGAATAGTGCTGACTAGTATTTGTTGACACCCCTCTAGCAGCATATGAATGCTACACATCCTGTACGTTTCATGCTGTTAGACCTGCGGTTTTCAGGGGCGCCACAAGATATTTTCCTGGTGCTATAATCATAGCACCGGGAACTGTGCTCTCCCCTCGTGAGCTTGGAGCGTTGCTGCACTTATCACAGCAACGCTCCAAATCTCGCAAGAGTGAACTCTAGCAGTTCCTGAGGCTGCTAGAGTTCACTCTCACCACTGGGACCACTACAGCTTGCCAAACGGACCACCAGGGATTGCAGGAAATGTACCCCCTCCTAGACAAGTAGGTAAGGTAAGCAGGGAGGGGGGAATATCATCTTTATTTTTAATTTAAAAAAAAATAAAGTATATATATTTATTAATTTGTCCCTTCTACTCCCACAGACCCCACACCACACACTACCCCCATAAACACACATTGCCCCCATACACATTGCCCCCATACACACACACTGTACCCCTCACACTCACTACCCAGCCACACACACTGCCCCCACCACACACACACTGTACCCCTCACACAACCTGCCCCCCACACAAACACTATACCCCTCACACACACACTGCCCGACATACACACACACTGCACCCCTCACTCACACACACACACACAAACTACATCCTTCACAAACACAATGCACCCCTCACACACACACACACACACACACTGCACCCCTGTACACACCAATGCACATGCACCTCTCACACACAATCCACCACTCACACACACATATTGCACCCCATACACATACACACAAACTACAGCCCCTACAGACAGTAGTTAAACAGTTTGACTACTTACCCTGGGAGGGTACTACGGCAATACTGACACCATAACCACTTTAAATAATCTACCAGTGCCATACCTGAATGGCAAGCATTTCTGCCAAACAGGGGCCCAGTATAGGCTGCAGCGCTGTACACATGGGCATCCGCAAGAAATTTTTCGGCATAATTGTAATGACATCCATGCTTGGTCCCTTTTTGACAGTGGCATGTAGGGGAGGAGCATAGTCATTATCACATAAAGCCAGGGTGAATAGCGTTTTCACATCTATGGTGTCAGGAAGTGTTTGTATTCCTGACACTATAGTGTTCCTTTAAGCAGGAACATTCTGGTCACCATAACAACGTCATCTAAATGAAAATGCTATAATGCCAGGAAGCTCTTTTTCCTTTAAGGGGTTAAACTGCTCTCAAATGGTTTAACCCCAAAGGCTTCCTCCAGCTCCAGATTTCCAGGTCGCTCAGTGGTATTCGGCTTCTGAAACAGAGTGTCAGGAAGTGCAGATTGACGTCAGGCATGGGTGCTACAGATTGGCTAGAGTGCTCAGTTGATGCTCTAAGCCAATCGCTAGTTCCCAGTTCATAAAAATGTTTTACTTTTTTATGAATGAGGAGCTACTGATTGGCTTAGAGTGACAGCTGAGCGCTCTAGCCAATCAGCGACAACCCTCACCAGTGGCTCTCTGTGCTTCCTGACACTCCGTAAATAAAAGTGAACCCATTAACACTGATATTTTTTTTTACCTGGGGAGATGAGAAGGTCCAAAGTTTCCCTTTTTCTTCTGACTCTGTCTTCTCTCCTCCTTGGCTCCTTCTGCTACTTTACCTTTTTGCTACTTTCTGCTTATTGTGCTCTCCCTTCTGCTCCTTTCTCTTACTGATCCCTTTCTGCTCCTTGCAGACCCTTTCTGCTCTTTCTCCTACTTTACCTTTGTGCTCCTTGCTGTCCCTTTCTGCTCCTTGCTACCCTTTTCTGCTCCTTCTCCTACTTTACCTTTGTGCTCCTTCTGATTCTTTCTGCTCCTTTACCTTTGTGCTCCTTCTGTCCCTTTCTGCTCTTTGCAGACCCTTCCTTCTCCTTGCAGACCCTTCCTGCTCCTTGCAGACCCTTCCTGCTCATTTCTGTTCCTTCTCCTACTTCGCCGTTGTGCTCCTTCTGTCCCTTCCTGCTCCTTGCTGCCCTTTTCAGATCCTTGCTGACCCTTGTTGCTCCGTCTATGCTACCTTTGTGCTGCTTTACCTTCCTGCTCCTTGCTGGCCCTTCCTGCTTCTTGCTGGTCCTTCCTGCTCCTTGTTGACCCTCCCTGCTCCTTGCAGACCCTTCCTTCTCCTTGTTGACCTTTCGTGCTCCTTGAACACCCTTCCTGCTCTTTGCTGCCCCTTCCTGCTCATTTGTGTTCCTTTGTGCTCCTTCTCCTACTTTACCTGTTGTGCTCCTTGCTGTCCCTTCCAGCTCCTTGCTGCCCCTTTCTGCTCATTTCTATTCCTTCTTCTTTCTGCTCTTTCCTTCTCCTTTCTGCTCCTTCTCTTACTTTCCTTGCTGACCCTTCCTGTAGGCTGTCTCCCCCATTCCTTACTTACCTGATCTATAGGCCATCTCTGCCCCCCCATGCCTCACTTCGCTATCTCTGCCCCCCATATGCCTCACTTCCCTGATCTGTAGGCTATCTCTGCCCCCCATATGCCTAACTTCCCTGATCTGTAGGCTATCTCTGCCCCCATCCCTCACTTCCCTGATCTGTAGGCTATCTCTGTCCCCCATCCCTCACTTCCCTGATCTGTGTCTCTGCCCCCATCCCTCCTTCCTGATATCTCTGGCCCCCATGATAGGCTATCTCTGCCCCCATCCCTCCCTTCCCTGATCTGTAGACTATCTCTTCCCTCCTCACTTCCTGATCTGTAGGCTATCTCTGCCCCCATCCCTCACTTCCTGATCTGTAGGCTATCTCTGCCCCCCATCCCTCCTTCCCTGATCTGTAGGCTATCTCTGCCTATCTGTAGGCTATCTCTGTCCCCCATCCCTCACTTCCCTGATCTGTCTCTGCCCCCCATCCCTCACTTCCTGATCTGTAGACTATCTCTGGCCCCCATCCCTCACTTCCTGATCTGTAGGCTATCTCTGCCCCCCATCCTCACTTCCCTGATCTGTAGACTATCTCTGCCCCCCCTCCCTCACTTCCTGATCTGTAGGCTATCTCTGCCCCACCATCCCTCACTTCCTTGATCTGTAGGCTATCTCTGCCCCCGCCTCACTTCCCTGATCTGTAGGCTATCCCTGCACCCCCCCCCGCCTCACTTACCTGATCTGTAGGCTATTTCTGACCCCCCATGCCTCACTTACCTGATCTGTAGGCTGTCTCTGTTGGCTGCATGTGTTGCTCCCCTGGGGATTTAGTCAGAGAGAAGCAGGGATAAGATGCAGCTTCCTATCCCTGTCTCTCTATGCATCCCTGTCTCACCTACTGGCCGGTGCCGGTATTGCACTGTATTTTCAATCTCAAACGAAAATTAGCAGAACAAGCTGAAAAATCCAGGGGGGGGGGAGGGCAGGAGGGGCCAAGTGCCCCCTCCCCCACCCTGTGGGCGCCCATGGCTGTACATATATACAACATCGAACATTTTTTGTCTTGGGGTGCCTTGAAAAATATTGAAATATTAAGGGCGCCTTAAACTTAAAAAGTTTGGGAACCACTGTGTTAGACAGAATATTGAATATCTTAGTAAGCGATAAAAAAAAAGAAAAGTTGAGGTGATAATTCTACTCTGTGTCTCTCCAACATTAATGGGAATATACATTTCATACATATTGTTTATAGCGTTTTCAAAAATGATTTTCCTTATCCTGGTAATGAACATTTAAGGTATATATTTCTGGCAACATGAAATGTTAACTATGTCTACTGAAAGCAGAAATATATAGAGGCAAGGCTTCCCTTTGGGTAGGGCAATAGGGACACTTGCCCAGGGCAAAGCACATGTTTAGGCAGCTCTCACCACACAATCTTGAAGAGAAAGGCAGAGAATTAACCACTGACTGCCTGGAATCCAGATGTTGTAGTGAAGGTTGTACAGAGTTACTGTGAATGTGTGTTTATCCATATCTCCCAACATTTCAGATGGACAAAGAGGGACACTTTAATTTTAGGTGTGTGATTTATGGAGTGGTGACTAAATATTAGGTGACTTACTAATAATTTATACAACTATAATGTAATGTAGAAAAAGAACACTGTATCTTATTTACACAGACTGATTTCTAAACACATATATTGTAGTTTAAAGACTCATTATTTTGAGTTTTATTGCTGTTTAGCTTTGCCATACACACATACACACAAACAATATGCATTTCCTAGAAAAAAAAAGGGACAGGGGGATCTTTTGCCCCAAATAGGGACTGCCATTCCTAAATACATAGTTACATAGCTGAAAGGAGACTTGCGTCCATCAAATTCAGCCTTCCTCACATTTGTTTTTTGCTGTTGATCCAAAAGAAGGCAAAAAACCCAGTTTGAAGCACAATTTTGCAACAAGCTAGGAAAAAAATTCCTTCTTGACTCCAAATGGGGACAACTGACAATATGAGTATGTATCCAGATATGTCTGCTTTTGTGTCTCAATTGATTAATTCCAGTTTGTTTCTGTTGATGTCTGCTAGTGTGTTTTTATGTATGCCAGTATGTTGTATGTGTATGTGCTAGAGTGTGCAGTAGGATAGGTCAGAGTGTGGTTCTCTGTGTGGTATTGTGTACCTATGAAAGTGTATATTTGTGTGTGTCTAGGAATGTGTCTGATTAATTATGTATGTGTGTATATGCTTGTGTCTGATTAGATATGTGTGAATAGATGATTCTGGAATTGTTTGTGACTTCTGATATGTCTGTACGTGGCTAACTATGTATGTTTTGCTAGTAATTTCTTTCTGTCATGGAAGCATGTATAATTGTCTTTTCAAATGTCATGCAAATTTAAAAGGGTTTCCTTGTCTAAAGGTTTACCATATTCAATGTTGTGATGAATATATAAATAAATAGTGTTGATTAAGTGTTGCCATTCTCAGCCAATGAGCTAAGCCTCAAGCTTCATGCTTTGTTCAGAAAGAACACTTCTGCAGTGGAGCGGCACCTGGAGGACTTCCGGTAAGAAGTTAAACCATTCTAAAATGGTTTGACTACTTGCAATAGAGGGGTCACTGGGACACTCCTGGCGCCATAACTACTGTAGTGTGTTGGAGTATTCCTTTAAAGTTTACTTATGAATGCAGCCGGAAACAATTAATTAGGGAGTAATCATACATCATATAAGCTTCAATATAGATTACCTGTAATGATATCCAAACTCAAATACAGGCGAGTCAGTGGTATAGTCATTTATCTTTATTGACCTACCTGCATTCAATCCAGGATAAATGTAGCCCATTAAAGCTCCCCTAAATACTGCTGTGGAAACAGCTGATTTAGAACAGCATATTGACAACAAGCAGCATGTTCAGAGCTGACGAGTAAAGAAATCCATATTGTAGATATCCTTCGATTTCTGATACTTCAGTACTAATTAAAGTTACATAATATATTTGTTATCTCTGTTAGAAGACTTTGGAAAGGCAGATTTGTTTCCTGGAAATCCAAAACATGTATAGCAGACAAGAACAAAGTAAATAAAATGCAAATGAACCATAAATGGGGATATACAGTTACTGGGAAAAAGTACACCCTCTTGAATTCTATGATTTTACATATCAGAACATAATAACAATTAACTGTTCCTTAGCAGGTCTTAAAATAAGGTAAATACAACCTCAAATGAACAACACATGACATACTACACTGTGTCATGATTTATTTAACAAAAATAAAGCCAAAATGGAGAAGCCATGTGTGAAAAACTAAAAACTAAAACACCCTTACTGCTTCCATAGGAATTAAGACACTAAGTAACAGACAAGTGGTGCTAGTCAACTGCCCTTGATTAATTGATCATTAGCAAGTGTGACCACCTCTATAAAAGTTAAAGTTTTAGCAATTTGCTGGTCTGGAGCATTCAGGTGTGTGTTAACACAATGCAAAGGATGAAATACATCAGCAAGTATTTTAGAGAAGCATTTGTTGCTACCTATCAAACTGCAAAGGGTTATGAGGCCATTTCGAAACAATTTACGGTCTATCATTTTACAGTCAGAAAGATTATTCAAAAGTGGAAAACACTCAAGACCATTGCCAATCATCCCAGGAGTGGACATCCCAGCAGATTCACCTCAAGTTCAGACCACGCAATGGAGAAATTGCAAAAATCAAACAGTTACATCTCAGACTACAGGCCTCAGTTAGCATTTTAAAAGTTCATGACAGTACAATTAGAAAAAGATTGAACAAGGATTGCCAGGAGAAAGGCTTAGGTGTGCAAAGTTGCATCTGAACAAACCCGAAGACTTCTGGAACAATGTCCTTTGGACAGACAAGACCAAAATGGGGATATTTGGCCATAATTACAACTCAACGTTTGGCAAAAAAACAAACACAGCATATCAACACAAACACCTCATACCATGAACTCCAAAGTATACCAAAGTATTCTAGATTTAAATGTGAGGCCATCTGACAGCTTAAACTTGGCCGAAATTGGGTCATGTGGCAGGACAATGATCTCAAGCACACCATCAAACCTACAACAGAGTGGTAGAAAAAGAAAACAATCAAGGTGTTGCAATGGCCCAGTCTGTCACGATTCGGGGAATCCAACACGCTGGCACACAAACACACACACAGAAAAGGTGCCGTACCGGACCTTAGAGTGGCCAGGCTAAGCACACACAGAATACAGAATAACGTGAAACGAGCCGAGGTCAAAGGGTAGGAGAAAGTCACAGAGTCAGATAAACAAGCCAGAGAGTACGTAACCAGAAACACGAGGTAAGTAGCAATACTAGTAAGCAAAGACCACAACAGGGCAGGGAAGAACAGGAAAGGTAAGTATTTAAACCATAAGGTTAATTCTGATTGGATAATTTCCAATCAGAATTAACAATCACACGTGGGAGATATCTAAACCTCCCACTGTGATTGAGGCACTGTGCCTTTAACACCGGGTCAGGTGACTGACCCCGGCGTGTAATAATTTGGGCGGTCTCCCAGCGTGCAGAGTCATGTTACATAGTTACATAGTTACATAGCTGAAAAGAGACTTGCGTCCATCAAGTTCAGCCTACCTCACATTTGTTTTTTGCTGTTGATCCAAAAGAAGGCAAAAAAAAACAGTTTGAAGCACAATTTTGCAACAAACTAGGAAAAAAATTCCTTCTTGATCCCAGAATGGCAGTCAGATTTATCCTTGGATCAAGCAGTTATTACCCTACATTGAAAGATTATATCCTTAAATATTCTGTTCTTGCAAGTATGCTGCCGCTGGGGGACGTGGAGGAAACGGCGGGCGGCATCCGAGGCTGGAAGGATGCCGCTCGCCGAGCCCACGAGGAGGAGGGGACTGCGGATGGCTGGAGGGTGAGTACAGCGAGCGGAGTGCAGCCTCCCCTCGCAGGCGTCCGCGGGATCCCAACATTACCCCCCCTCGAAGACCGCCCGGAGGGCGGGAAGCCGAAGGCTTCAAAGGAAACCGGGCATGAAAGGAGCGGACCAAAGAGGGAGCGTGCACATCAGAGCTCGAAACCCAAGACCGCTCCTCAGGGCCGTACCCCTTCCAATCCACTAAATATTGCAGCCGACCCCTAGAAACACGAGAGTCGAGACGGGCAGCCACCTCGTACACGTCGCTAGAGACAGCGCGAGGAGAAACGGGCCGCCCGAGGGGACGAGAGAACCGGTTACACAGCAAGGGCTTCAAAAGCGAGACGTAAAACGTGTTCGGGATACGCATGGAAAGAGGCAGGTCAAGGGAGTAGGAAACAGGGTTAACCCTACGTAACACCCTGTAGGGACCAAGAAACCTGGGAGCAAATTTCATTGAGGGAACCTTGAGACGGAGGTTCCTGGAGGACAACCATACCCTATCACCCGGAACATAAGAAGGGGCCGCAACCCTACGGCGATCAGCAAACTTTTTCTGAGCAGCTGCTGAACGAGAAAGCGCAACATGGACCTGATTCCACGTCTTCCGCAAAGAGGCGAGGTGCTGGTCCAAGGTGGGCATTCCCTTGTCGGAGAACGCACCGGGAAGGACAGAAGGTCGAAACCCATAAGCAACCTCAAAAGGACTTAAGCCAGTAGACGAATGAGACTCCGTATTCCTGGCAAATTCAGCCCACGGAAGGCGAGACCAGTCATCCTGGTGCGCATTAGTGAAGCAGCGCAAATACAATTCCACAGACTGATTAGCACGTTCGGCCGCACCATTAGATTGCGGGTGATAGGAGGAAGAGAACGACAAGGAGACCCCCATCTCAGCACAAAAGCCCCTCCAAAACCGAGAGACAAATTGAGGACCCCTGTCAGATACGATATCCTGAGGTACCCCATGCAAGCGGAACACTTCTTTGGCAAACACCTGAGCTAACTGAACCGCAGAAGGCAGTTTCTTAAGCGGAATAAAGTGCGCCATTTTAGAGAACCTATCCGTCACAGTCAGTATCACCGTCTGACCATCAGAAAGAGGAAGGTCTACAATGAAATCCATGGATAAGTGGGTCCATGGTTTCTTGGGTATAGATAGAGGCATCAGTAAACCCTGGGGTCTCACATTAAGGGACTTACACTGCGTGCAGACCCAACAAGCCTGAACAAAATCCACTACATCTCGCTTGAGTGAAGGCCACCAGAACTATTGATGGAGGCCCTTGTAGGTTTTGGTAACCCCCGGATGACCAGCAGTTTTGGCGGTGTGAAATAAAGTTAACAACTTTTTTCTGTCATTTGCTTCAACGTATAGTTTACCAACCGGCGTCTCAGGGGGTGCTTGGGTTTGGTATGTCTTAATACTATCAAGGAAAGGTGAAGAAACAACCAAACGGGTAGCAGCTATTATCTGAGACGCAGGTACAATAGGTTCAGGAGTCGGGTTAACAAATTCTACTGGTTCATGCTGTCGAGAGATAGCGTCAGCTTTGGCATTACGGCAACCAGGTCTATAGGTAATAACATATTGGAAGCGTGAGAGAAATAGAGACCATCTAGCCTGCCGGGCAGATAACCTTCTAGCATTAGCTATATAGGAGAGGTTCTTATGATCTGTTATAACCATAATTTTGTGTCTAGAACCCTCTAATAAGTACCTCCATTCCATAAAAGCTAACACAATAGCTAATAGTTCCCTGTTCCCAACATCGTAATTCTTCTCTGGATCAGACAACCTTTTAGAAAAATAACAACAGGGATGGAGGGGTTTGTCATACGACAACCTCTGTGACAGTACTGCTCCCACACCCGACTCTGAAGCGTCTACTTCCATAACAAAGGGAAGAGAAGGATCAGGGTGGTGCAGCACTGGGGCAGAGGCAAATGCCTTCTTGAGGGTTTCGAAGGCCTTAAGGGCTTTAGGAGTCCAAACCCTAGGGTGTAGACCTTTTTTTGTCAGCTTTGTTATAGGAGAGTTGGCAAATCCTATAAAACGCTGGATAGCCTTCAGTCCTTGGGGAAGTGGCCAGGACAGTATAGCTTCCAATTTAGCAGGATCCATACTGAAACCCTGTTCAGTAATGATATATCCTAGGAATTGCAGGAGGTCTGATCGAATAAACATTTTTCTAACTTACAGTAGAGTCCGTTCTGTAATAGCCTTTTGAGCACCATCCTAACATGGTTATGGTGTGACTTCAAATCAGGAGAATACACAAGTATGTCGTCAAGGTACACCACAGCACAGACATGCAATAGATCCCTAAGGACATCATTTATGAGGTCCTGAAACACGGCAGGAGCATTACACAGTCCAAAAGGCATGACCAGATATTCGTAATACCCACTGCGTGTGTTGAACGCTGTCTTCCACTCGTCATTCTCCTTTATAAGGACAAGGTTATAAGCCCCCCTGAGGTCTAATTTGGTGAAGAATTTAGAACCTTTAACACGATCAAACAACTCAGTGATGAGGGGGATAGGGTAGGCGTTTTTAACCGTTATATTGTTCAGACCCCTGTAGTCTATATATGGCCTCAAATCGCCCTCCTTCTTTGCCACAAAGAAGAAACCAGCACCAGCAGGAGAGGAGGTCCTTCTAATAAAACCTTTACTTAGGGATTCCCGTATGTACTCCTCCATGATCTGGTTTTCTTTCTCAGAAAGAGGGTAGACCTTTCCACTAGGAGGCATAGTACCCGGTAAGAGGTTTATGGCACAATCATACTCACGATGTGGAGGTAGCTTATCTGCCTCCCTTTTTTCAAAAACCAAGGCAAGGTCTGCATATACAGAAGGGACAGAAACCGAGAGTGGTTTAGCCGTGGGAACGTTAAGTAAACAAACAGGACGTACATGAGCCATACAGTCTCGTTGACAAGATTCCCCCCAGGAGAGTATATCTAAACAACCCCAATCAAGAACAGGGTTGTGTTTAACTAACCAGGGAAAACCCAGAACAATGGAGGCTGTAGGGGAGTCAATTATTTGGAAGGTTAACTTCTCCTTGTGCAAAACACCCACAGACATAACTATTTCCTGGGTTTCATGGGTCACCAGAGGTTTCTCCAGTGGTCTACCATCTATGGCTTCAACGGCCAAGGGTGTGTCCTTTCGGATCAAATTCAGGGCTGCGGTTTTGGCAAAGGTCTCATCCATAAGGTTGTCTGCCGCACCTGAATCGATCAGGGCTTTGGTTGTTATAGTGGTTGTTATAGCATCCTTTTTATCCTTCTCCTTGAGGTCAATGTAGTCCTCAAGGGGGAGAAGCGAAAAGAACTCCATGAACTCTCCTTTCCAGATCCTCTCCTTCACCTCTAATTTTAGATGACAGCCCAACGGGCCCGCGAAAGAAACATGTACATTCTGCCGTGCGGCCTCCAGGACACCCCCAAGTAAATTGTCCCTCTCGCTCACCAATCCGGGTGCCTCTACCGCGGGGGTCGTACCCCCGTCCCCGACCATGCTGCCCCCTGCGCCCCGAAACCACCACTGGACTTGACCCAGTGACCTCCCCGAGCTGAACCCCAACCTGTCTGAAATCCCCGTCCCTCCTTTTCCCTATACCCCAAGAGTCAATTAACTGCTTGATGCCATCTAAAAGCTCCCCTGACTGCTGCAAAGACAGTGTCTCACCTTCCACACCCCTTGCCACTGAAGGCCGTGGGGTTGCTGACCAACTGTAGATGTCTTGCCCCAAGCGTTCCGCTGCTCCGGGCCGTATTCCCGCAGCGCTGGGTCTCACCCGATCCGCGGGAGACCTTGAAGACGCCTGTCTGGCAACCGGGTCCGCCTTGCCAGCTGGCGACCGTCCTGATGTCCTCAACGCGTGGGATCTCTCCCTCACCGACTGTGACCGTCTTCGAGACCTGCAAGGAGAAGACATCCTGGGTAGGCTGGCCATGGAAACCCTGCCCCGTACCCTCTCCTCCTGGGAACTGTAACCCATCTCCCCACTAGCCGTCCATCCCAGAGGGCAGTGAGCCTGCGCAGCTGCCTGCGCCCTGTCTCTCTCCGGGGAACTCCCGCTAATGTAACTGTCACCCTGCTGCCTCCAGCCACGTGTCCTGACGGGTGTGCTCTGCCCCGCAGGGGACCCTGTCGTCTACGTCATCTGTAATGGCAGCTTTCCCGGATTCCTGTCCCCAGCAGACACTTCTCCTTCATTCCCTGTAATAGAGGACACAAAAAATGAACGTTCGGCAGTTTTTCCGCCTCCCCGTTCGGCAGCCGAACAGCCAGAGTATGGCTACCTCCCCGTTCAACTCCCAAACGTTCGGCAGTTTTCTAACCTCCCCGTTCGGGAAACTAACGGTCGGCAGTATCAGTACCTCCACGCTCGTCTCCCGAACATTCGGCAGTTTTGGCCCGTTCGCCAGTTCTCCTACCTCCACGTTCGCTCCCGGAATGTTGGGCATTTTCGGATTCGGTTCCTGACCCAGCAGCCTGCAATTCCAGCCTCGCCCGATGACGTGTTAGTGCGGTGCACTGCGACGCCTCCCGCGACCTCCTCCACTTGTGGCCTTCCCGCCGGTATCCTCACCGCCACCATCGGGACCTCCGGAAGGGCTCCTTGGATGCCAAGAACCTGGAACCACGCTGGGGCTCAATCTCTGTGGGGGCCTTGTCCTCCTGACCGACCTCTGACCCAGGGAGCTTCCTGATCTGGACGGTAAAGCATCTCCAAGGCGATCCCTCAGCCACTCGACACCCCTCTCCTGCACTGCTGCCCGGACTCCTTCCAGCCAATCTTCCATCTTGCTGACAACCTGCAGAGGAGACAAAAGAAAAAGCCACACAAATCCTGCCACAACAACAGGTAAGTGCAACTTAAATTAAAGTGATCCCTAGATCTAAAATGGCCACTACTTATACTCCTCTTATAACTCCACCCCACTCCATTTCCTTAAACCAATCCCTAACCACTGACCCTTAGATGCCTGTCACCTGGCAATGTCAAGGCCCACTCCCCTTAGCTACGCTGCTCCATGGGCTACATTCTCCTGGGGGAGCAGGAGAGCAGTGCACTGTGAGCACAGGTTACTTCCTGCTCTCTTCACCATGCTTCCGGTGTTCACAGGCAGGGGGCAGCCAGGATATCAGGTCATATCCTGGCTTCCCCTGCCTGCAGGAAGGATTACAGAAAACCCCACTGCCCGAGCAGGTAATTGGCTGCAGAGGGAGCCCAGCAGGTGAGTGGCTGTGCTGGGTGGTGGCTAAGGAGCCACTCGCCCAGCACAGCATCCCCAGACAGCTACAGCAGGGCAGCCCACTGGGAAATCTCTCGGTGGGCGCCCCCCAGAGGCCGGCGCCCTAGGCGAATGCCTTATTCACCTTAATGGTAGCGCCGGCCCTGTGTGGTAGGACCTTAAGAGAACTGTATATAATTATATGCTGGCAACCCTCAATGAAATGAAGCATCTTTGTAAAAAAGAGCTGGTAAAAATTCCTCCACAATGATGTGAGAGTCTGATAGTCATACAGAAAATAATTACTTTAAGTCATTGCTGCTAAAGGTGGTTCTGCAAGCTATTGAATCATGGCTTCTCCATTTTGCCTTTATTTTTGTTAAATAAATCATGACACGGTGTAATATGTCATGTGTTGTTGTTCATCTGAGGTCGTATTTACCTAATTTTAAGATCTGCTAAGATTATTGTTATTATATGTCCTGATATGTAAAACCATAGAATTCAAAGAGGGTGTACTTTCTTTTTCCCATGGCATGCTTAATTGGAAGAGTACCTTACAAGCTTGAATCTGTTTGAATTCTATCAACAGCCGGTTCCCTCGCTGTGTTTTTTTTTCCATATTTTGTTGTCAAGTTGATCGCTAGCTGGGAGCGATCAGAGGGAGGCTATATCCGTCTATATCCGATAAGTATATATGCTGTATGTATATAAGGTATAAGGTACATTGTTGTATGGTGTTTTGGTTAGTTATATCCCAGCATTTGTGATATTATTATATATTTTGTAGGATTTATATATGGCTACTAGCATAGATTTTTTGTCCAATATGCAAAAACATTGTTTAAGGAGATTTGAAGCAATTTTTGAGGAGCATGATAAACCCCAACCCTTTAAGGGACTAAATGAATATTTTAAATGTAAAGAAAAATTATTATATGGGGAAACAAAGAAATGGTGGGAAATAGCCTTCCTAGAAAATTATCTTAAGGAAGGACTTATTCCCAGGGGCCTAAGGTTGGATAAAACCCCCGCCTTCGGTCTGGATAGTGAAAGCTTCATGAATGAATGGGATGAGATTTTAACCAACTGTTCATTCCAGCTAATGCAGCTTATCATTAAGTACTCCAAAGGTATGAAAGAAAAAATTGAGGAGGAATTAGAGTTATTAGATATAGATGTACAGATTGATTTAGGAAGTACTGAGTACAAAGAAAAAGATGAATTGTTACAAACAAATGTAAAACAATTGGATGAAAAAATTGCTGATACTAAAAGTAGGAAATATAGAAGGGATAAGGATGATAAAATCAATAACACTTTTTCCACCTTAAACAGGATATCGAGAAAAAAAAAACATTTTTATAGAGGCTCCCATTTGAATTCCTATTCCCCTTATAGGAAGAAAATAATATCACATGACTATGAGAGGAAAAGTAAAGGTGATTCTTATAGAAGGGAGAATACCAGGAGGGTTATACGTACTTCTCCAAGAGAACGATCAGAATCAAATAGAAATATACGTCCACTTGAACAAAGGGTTAATCGTACCCCTTTAAGAGAACGACTAGTATCTCATAGTGAAAATGCTAATACACGCCCATTTGAAAAAAGGGGAGTAAGAACTTATGCACAAGTAGCCAGACAAGATGAAAGTAAAAGTAGATTCAATTCCCAATATAATGAAAAAGAGGAAAATTTTCAAGGGAGAACCCGAGGTCCCAAAGAGAAACCTATTACAAATTATTTTCACCCAAGGACCACCTCTTGGGAACATCGAAATCGGTTCTCACCCTTACAAATCGATTCCCCAAACAAGAGGACACGAATGGAGGATTAGAGGATTTGGCACATGACCAGGTTGTTTTACAGGCTAAAGCAAGAGAAAAGGGTATATTTAATATATCTGGTTTACCCCTGTCGGAAGATGAGTTACAATTACTATCAAAAGGTATGAAGTTTGCACCCAATAGAACATCAAATGAATTTAATTTATACATAGACTTAAAGAAATATATTAGGTCATTAACATTAAAGAGACATTTTTTGTTACAATCTACCCAGACAATGACTCCGATTTTGTATGAGGAGGAATTAAGAAATCGAAAATTTAGACCGAAATCACATTTTTATCCTACCCAAAATAGAGGTCCATATTTAGAGATTTTTGAGAAACTAGTGGATAGGGAGTTCAAAACAGCAATTAACAAACAAAATTTGAATAATAAAAATTTAACTAGAGAGGAAGAGAAATGTCTAAAACAACTTAAAAAAAGAGAGGACATTATAATCAAGGAAGCAGACAAGGGAGGGGGTATAGTTATTATGTCTATTAATTATTATTTAAAGGAAGCATCAAATATTCTAAGTGATGATAAAACTTATACTATATTAAGAAGAGATCCAACTAGGGAATTTAATTTAGTTTTAAAAAATTTATTAGAGGAAGCGAGAAGTAAAGACATAATTACACAAGCTAATTATGATTTTTTATTTTGCAGTAATCCGAGAATTCCAATTTTTTATTTTATTCCAAAAATTCACAAATGTTTATTTAACCCCCCAGGACGCCCCATAATTAGTGGAATAGATTCCTTGTCTGCTAACCTCTCTTCATTTGTTGATTCATATCTACAAAAGTATGCTCAGGGCTCTTTATCCTATATTAAAGATACAAAATCATTCTTACAGGAATTGGAAAACATAGAATGGCACTCTAGTTATAGTTGGGCTACATTGGATGTATCATCTCTTTATACTAAAATTAGTCATAAATTAGGATTGGAAGCTATTAATTATTTTATGATAGAAGATCCATATTTACCTCAGGATACCAGAGAGTTTATTTTATATTCAGTAAAATTTATTTTAGAACACAATTATTTTTTCTTTAATGATGAATTTTATTTACAAATCACGGGTACCGCCATGGGCACCAGGTTCGCCCCCAGTTATGCCAATACCTATATGCGGAGATGGGAAGATCTCACAGTTTGGGCTGGTCATGACTGGAGGGAGAACCTGGTGCTCTGGCGGAGATACATTGATGATGTTATTATTATTTGGAATGGGTCTTTTTCTTCCTTTCAACTTTTTGAAAATTATTTAAATCAAAATGAATACAATTTAAAATTTACTTCAGTATGGAATCAAAATGAAATACATTTTTTAGATTTGTCCTTAATAAGTGAAAATGATTCTATTAGAACAAAGTGTTTCTTCAAACCTAGTGATGGCAACGGATATGTTCACCAGCAGAGTTGCCATCACCGCCCTTGGCTTAGAGGAATAGCTAAGGGCCAATTTGCTAGGGTGAGAAGAAACTGCTCACAAGTTCAGGATTTTATAACTCAATCAGGTCATATTAGGGACAAACTGGTTGAAAGAGGTTATAAAAAGAATACTTTGGATAAAGAAATTCGTATGGCTTTACAATCCGACAGGGGTGACTATTTGATGGATAAACCATGTGCCAAATCCTATCAAGATAACGTAACCACTTTTAGAACCCAATACTGTACTAATCACTCCAAGATTAGGAGATGTCTACAAAAACACTGGTCGATTCTTCAACAAGATCCTGTACTTAATCCAGTTTTACCAGACCGGCCCAAACTTATTTTTAGGAAAAATCAGAATTTTAAGAATATCTTGGCACCTAGTTATGCCATAAAATATAATGAGGACAGTCAGAATTCCATTGGTAATGGTTCTTTTAGGGGTTGTAATTCTTGTAAAGCTTGTCACACTGTAAATTTAGAAAGAACTGATGTATTTTCTAGCTTTGTAACAGGGGAGGTATTCAATATAAAGACAGAGATACATTGCCGCACGGATTTTGTAGTTTATTTACTACAATGTCCGTGCGGTAAACAATATGTTGGTAGGACTAAAAGATTATTGAAAGTCCGGTTTATGGAACACATTAATAATATTAAAAAGAATTTGGTTACCCACTCTATTCCGGTTCACTGTAATCATTGTCCACTGTTTTCGTTTAAAAACTTTAAATGCACTGGTATTGAAAGGGTAGTAATAGATTGGAGAGGGGGAGATAGAGTTCAAAAATTGTCCCAACGTGAGACTTACTGGATCCATAGATTACAGACATTGGAACCAGGGGGATTGAATGTAGAAGTGGATTTAGTGTGTTTTTTATGACTGAGATTTATTATCAATAGTAAAACATTTTGAACACATCAATTATATAAAATAAAAAATAAAAAATAAAAACAATTTTTTGATAAAAAGTAATTGAAGGACACATTTTGTAGTAATTGATAAATTTATTGAAATTTATTATAAATTTAAATTATATACGCAAATTGTCAATACACTTTAAATAGGGGAAGATTTATATAACAGTATAAAAACACATTAATTATTATGATACAATGATAGTGGATTGAATACAGTGATTGGGAGGAATTTATGTGGTGTATAATAAAATAATTTTTGTACGAATTACAAGGGTGATTTATTACTAATGATAATGAAGTTGTGGGATAGAAGAATCTACATGTTTTTTTGGTTAGACATTACAGATCACTAAATGGAATGCATAAATACTAAGGTGGAATGCATACCACTTCCGGTTTATCTTTTCAGTAATTTTTGTATGAATTACAGGGGTGATTTATTGTTAATGATAGTGAAGCTGTGGGATAGAAGAATTCACATGTTTTTTGGTTAGAAATTACAGATTACTAAATGGAACGCATAAATACGAAGGTGGAACGCATACCACTTCCGGTTTCGTCATTTCAGTGGGGACGCGCGGCATTTTCGTGCCGGGGATTGATAGAGGACTGTTCAATGCGTCTGAAGCCAGCTGTGAATGACTGGAGGTTTGATCGGCAACAGATGGTTTCCATTTATTCAGGACCAATGAGGAGCAATTGGGCAATACATGTGACTCAATTATATTGAGGGATTAGCCCTATTTAAAGGACTTTCGGGTGGGGGTTTGTTAGGCTGCTTTTTTTTTTGCATTGTATTGTATTATATATTTTAATATTGTGGTCCCTGAGGAAGTCCCTATTTTGTTAAAGGGACGAAACGCGTAGGACCTTATTCACATTTATTTTATCTTTATATATTTTAATATTGAATTAAAGCTGCTTTTTCAAACTTTACCCGGAGTCCTGTATTGGAGAGAGAGTATCCAGGGGATTTCCCTAAGCCCCCCATACTTTCGGGGGAGGCACCTTACAAGCTTGAATCTGTTTGAATTCTATCAACAGCCGGTTCCCTCGCTGTGTTTTTTTTTTCCATATTTAATTGGAAGAGTAGCATCAAAAATTCCACAATGACAGGAATGTACAAATAAAGTTTAAAAAAAAATAAAAAATAACTTTTTAAAAATTTTAACTTGTTTTCATATGCTTATTAGAAATGTTTTCACAACAATGATAACTGAGCAAATTTATTCACAAATTATAATGTTAAATCTGCTGACTATAAATCAAAAATACATGGCAATGTGTTCTTTTAACATGCTAATTTGTGAAAGTGAGATTTGCTGTGTGTACTTGTATTAATCACTATAGTCCAGTCATATTTACCATTAATACCATTAATTCCTTCCCTACACGATTCACATAATATGTTCCCCTATCCCAGAATCATGTATATGTAATTTTAACAATTGCTAAATAAATTATTGTAAATTAACTTTGGCCTCGATTTAATTCCCACAAATATGTTTTATTTTCAGTGTATCAGCTCCTTCTATTGATTTGGATCAATTTAATTCCCTTTGTTCATGGTTTATCAGCTCTAAATATTGTTTCAAAAATCGAATCTGAAACCTATATTTTACATTGACAATATATGCTTCAGATATTCAATTCCATATTGTAACTATTCACTTGCTGGCAGCAACAGTAGACAACAGTCAACTAAATAAAGAAAGCCAATGGGGTTCATTATGATATACAAATTAATATAAGGGGCACTTTACACCTCTATTAAGACTCCATCCACATGCCATGGATGGAGGCATGCCTGCTTAAGTGGCTGCTCACTGGTATAAAAGGCTAACATTCAGGAGGGTCCAGCCACAGGTGGGAACCTATTAGTATTGGGTTTAAAAGTACATAATAATGCTTCCCAACTCATCCAAGTGCTAGCATTGGAAATCGGTAGAGCCCTAACTGTTAAAGCATTGTTGGAGTTGTACAAGAGATGAGGATTTACCTTTGACCAGCCTTGCGATGGGGAGGGGACCAAAAGAGTATTCTTGCACCAGGGCCCTCTTTACTTTAGCTGCAGTAATGGTGCTGGACTGCGGAATTGGATCCACAGATCACATCTAGACAGCATGCTTCACAGGGATATAATTGCACAGCCTTAGATGTAAGTATGTACTTGTGACTGTATGTATGACTGCCTGGGTCTGTATGTCTGTGTCTGTATGTCTCTGCATGATTGTGTCTGTGTTACTGTCTGTATGTCTCTGTATGACTGTACATCTGTATGTATGCCTGTGTATGACTGTGTAAACATGTCTCTATATGATTGTCTGTGTATGTATGTATCTGTATGACTGTCTATGTATGCCTCTGTATGCCTATCTGTATGTCTCTTTATGTCTGTGTCAATAAGTCTCTGTATGCTTCTGTAAAACTGTATGTCTATGTATGCCTGTGTCTGTATCTTTATGCCTGTGTCTGTATGTCTTTGTATGACTGTCTGTATTTCTCTGTATGGCAGTATGTAGACCTCTTTATGACTGTATGTCTGTGTTTGTATGACAGTGTACCTGCATATGTATATTCTATGACTGCGTGCATGTCTGCACCTGTATGACTGTTTGTTTGATTGTGTGCTTTTATATGAGTGTCGTTAAAGCTTTGTGACTCTGTGCCTGAATAACTATGTGCCTGTATGGTTATCTATTTGTGCATATATGTATTTTATCTGTATATCTATGTCTATATGATAGAAAGAGACACAGAAAAGGGCTGGGGAAAAGTAAGAGACACACAAAGGGGCTGGGGGCTACGAGACATGTAAATGAAGTAAGAGATGGGATGAAACACTAAAGGGGTAAGAAATTCAAAAGGGAGGCTATGAGACACAGTGGTTAAAGGGATCCTGTAGTGACAGGAAAACAAACCCATTTTCCTGGCACTCGGTGCCCCCTTACTGCTGGGCTGAAGTGGTTAAAACCCATTCAGCCACTTACCTTAATCCAGCCCTGGACTTCCCCAGTGCTGGTGACCTCTCCTACCCTGGTGATGTCAGCTCCCGAGTGGAGTCGAATGCACATGCGTGGCCAGAAGCGCACGCGCATTTAAACACGCCCATAGGAATGCATTACTCAATGCTTTCCTATGGGGTCTTATTTGATGCTGGACTCCGTGAGGACGTCCAGCATAATTTCAGTGAGATTTACTCAGTGAGAATCACGGAAGCGGTCTCTAGTGACTGTCAGGGAGACAGCCACTAGAGGCTGGATTAACCCTTCAATGTAAACATAGCAGTTTCCCTGAAACTGCTATGTTTTCAGCTGCAGGGTTAAAACTAGGGGGACCTGGCACTCAGACCACTTCCTTGAGCTGAAGTGGTCTGGGTGCCTATGGTGGTTCTTTAAGATGCATTTTGTTGGTGGGGGGCCGGCAAAATGCTTTGTTGCCTGTGTAGCCAAAAATCCTTACACTGGCCCTAAATGCTATACTTAGATTGTTAAATTTAATTGTAAGTTTACTTTAATGCACACCACTTTATTTTAGTTATATGTATGTAAATAGAACCCTGACAATCATATCACTTTTAACTGCCACATGGAATCCTCTGTGCATATTCCCGCTCAATCACAGCAGGATCATGTAGGAACTGCTAGCCAAAAGGCAAATTGGACTAGTTCCCTGGCTGTGTTGAATGAAGCTGGAAATGGCATGCTGGGAATGTGATAAAACCTTCTGCTGCAGAAAGCACAGTTGTACAAAGCGCTGGTTTTATGAATTTATATATTATATTTATATATATATATATATATATTATATAACGAATATATACTTTATTAAAATTAATTCTTTAATATTTCATATTTTATATGTTTATTTCCTTTTATCAATACTTAAATAGCAAACACGCAGTACAAAACTACTTGTTTCAATGTTAAGCACCAATATTAACACATGCATTCTCCATTTTAAAATATTGTATGGTAGTATCATTACTTATTGTTAAAATTACAGGGTTTTTTTTCATACACACTCTTTGCTACCTCCACAAACTCATGCATAACACATGCACACAACATCATGCATGAGAAAAAAGCATGTTTCTTTCATGAATATATCTGCAGTCTCCTCCCCCCCTCCTTTTTTGATGGCAAGAGATGCTACTGGCAGACTAAGCAACTAATTAAGTAAAGAATTTGGAGAAGGTTTTTTTTTATTTTTTTTAAATGTTAATTTTATGTATGTAGACTTGTCAGACATGCTTTGATGCTTGGGGCCATCAGATCCTGGATGCCCTAAAAGACAGGTCTGCATATTGTCCTGTCTTGTTGTTAATGTCAGAAGGTGGACTTGTGGTTGTTGCTTTCAAAATACATGTGTCCGTAGTTTTATGGTTTGAACCTCTTGGTTAAGTACATGCGTTTAACAGAGAAGAACTTAACAAAGTCAAAGAGCCGTGCACAATGCGATTTTTTGAGTTTGTGAAAAGTGTTTTTTTTGTGTATACATTTTTTATTTTTCAATTTAAAATTTCATCCATATACACACTTTCGTAGAAAAATAGGTTTTAAGATATTACAATAAATTAAGTATTGTACACATAGTTAATAAAACCATATTTTATACATTTATGCACTGACTACAATCAAATCAATAGATTACATACATTGACATCTTTCTTACACTTCCACATAAAGCTGCTACATTACCTAAGAGAGGTTGTTATTGGAGGGAGGGATAGGGATGCTAAGATATCTATACCAAGGGGCCCAGATCTCCTCATATTTCTCCTTGGATACTTTATTTATTGCTATACCTGCTTCCATCCTGCATTGATATTCCACTTGTACACAAATATCTTGCCAAACTAACGGGCCAATGTTTCTCCAGTTTCTAGCTATAACTAGTTTGATTGCCATAAAAATATGGATCATAAGAATTTTTAGTTTTATATTGACCCTTGGCATGTTTAAGTGAAACAGGAACATTTGAGCCATAATAACAGTTTATGCCTTCAGAATAAAATTTACCAAATCCGATAAAGTTACTTTCATAGGTTTCAACTCATCACAGTCCCACCATATGTGAGAGAATGAGCCTATTTCTCTACCACATCTCCAACAATCTGGTAGAAGTGTGGGTTGAAATCTATGAAGGCGAGTGGGCACCAGATACCATCGGTACACAAGTTTAAAATACACTTCCCGTATATTTACCCCACGGATATGTCTTTTTACTAATTGTAGGCCCAAAAGCCAATCTTCAACCGGAGATGAAAAATTGAGTTCTTGCTCCCATTTATTCATTGCTGACACTTTATCTATTTGCCTTTGGCTTCTTATAAATTGGTTAAATCTGGAGGCAATTTTTTTCCTATAATGGAATGCTATAAACTGGTCAATTTGAGAGATTTCCGAAAAAGTTTTTCCTATGATAAAAGATTTTATTCTTAAATAATTAAATATTTCTTTAGAAGGTAGGTTATATTTGAGCTGTAACGATGGAAATGACAATATTTTATTATCATCTAATAGTTCAGCAAATTTTGCAATTCCGCACTTTTCCCATTCTTGTATATTTATGTATTTTATATAAAGTTTTAAGCATGTTAATGGGGCAATTCTTGATATATACTTAGTACCATATTTTTTCTTTAAATATTTTACTATATAGATCATTGTATTATTCATCGGATTGTTAAATTTTATGTTTTTTACAAATTCACTATCGCACCACATAAGGAATAGAGGTTCGATATTACCCAAATCGATTTTTCAATATCTAACCAAGTAGGTCTTGATTTTGTAAAGTTATTGCACTTAATTAAATGTACTACCATATTAATTGTGTATAATTTTTGTACATCCGGAAAAGAAACTCCCCCCTCTTTCCAATCTCTCTGTAATATTTCCAATGACACTCTAGGTCGCCTGTCCTGCCATATATAATGTGATATTTGTTTTTGAAGACCGCGTATCGTCTGGGATGACACCCTCAACGGGAGATTACCAAATAAAAATGTCAGTTTAGGGAGTAGGTAGGAATTTACTGCTTCGATTCTTCCCAACCAAGACAATTCTAACCCTCTCCAATTTTTTAGGATACTCCTGAATTGGGTAGCAATTTCTGTATAGTTAAGTTCTCCAATTTCTCTATACTCCAAGGATAATCTTACCCCTAAATACTTTATATTCCTGGCTTCCCAATCGCATTTAAATTCCTTCTTAAGCTTTTTTTCCCCAGTCCCAACTAAACCTTTTAACAGAATTTGTGTTTTATTTATGTTTACTTTATAGCCTGAGATTTTGCTATATTCTTTAATAAGACGAAATACGGCTGGAATAGATCTAATAGGATCCGTAAGAGTCAATAGAACATCATCTGCATAAAGTGCAATTTTGTTCTCCAATGTATTCACCTTTAACCCACTGATACCCTCGCTCTGTCTAATCGCGGCTGCCAATGGCTCTATGGAGAGGATATATAACAGGGGTGCCAAAGGGCAGCCCTGTTGCGTCCCATTTCTAATTGGGAACCATTTCGATTGAAACATAAATCCTGAAACTCTGGCTTGGGGATCTGTATATAATGCCATTATACACTCCTTAAAGACATCATCTATGCCAAAGGCCTTCAAAACCTCTTCCAAGTATTTCCAGTTAACACGGTCGAAGGCCTTCTCGGCATCAAGGGTGACCAAGGCAAAAGGGGACGAGCTTTGACCTGCATGATATAGAACATTCATTAATTTCCTGATATTATCAGACGTGCCCCTACCTTCTACAAACCCACTCTGATCTAGATGTACAATATCTGGTATACTTCATTTAAGTCTATCAGCCAAAATTTTAGAGTACACTTTAATGTCTAGATTAATAAGAGAAATTGGTCTATAATTTGAAGTATATATTGGGTCCTTGTCTGGTTTAGGGAAATTCGTTGAATGTCTTCAATATGTATGGGGAAATTATATCATTTAATTTTTTATAAAATATCGATGAAAAGCCGTCTGGTCCTGGGGCTTTGCCCGCTGTTAATGCTTTAATAGTATTACTAATCTCCTGAATGGAGAATGGAGCATTTAGCTGACTTAATTTCTCAATGGATATTTTTGGCAGGCTTAATTTGTCCAAGAACTGCTGTATTTCCCCTTTGGACGGCTCATTAAGTTTTAAATTGTATAAACTTTTATAATATTCTTCAAATGCATTAGCAATTCGAGTTGGCGAAAAAAGTTTTTTATTTACAGCTATCATGAATTTTATAGATTGAAGTTTATTTTTATTTTTTAATTTATTTGAAAGATTTTTCCCTGTTTTATTGTTTCCATAATACCATCCCTGCTTTAATATTAACATTGCTTTATTTATTTTCTCTTGAGTTCTTACTAGGATTTTTTTTCTAATCTCCTTAATATCCTCCAAGATTTTATAATCTGATGTAGTCTTATGAAGACGTTCCAATTTTACCAAATCGATATTAAGCTCCTTCAACTCTCTTCCCTTCTTTTTTTTTTACATTAGCGCCCAATTTTATAAGACATCCTCTCATATATGATTTAAAAGCACACCACAAGACAGCATTTGAGACATCCCCAGTATCATTACTTTCAAAAAACTCTCTAGCCTGAGTACGCATTTCTTCTATGTTAATTTCCGATTTTAATAAAGTTTCATTTAATCTCCATCTATCTCTGCATTTATATTCGGCATTATTTTTTATAACTAAGCATACTGGTGCATGGTCAGACCATATTATAGGTCCAATTTTGACTTTACTGACTCGATCCAAAGTATCGGCCCTAACCAGAAAGTAATCAATTCTAGTGTATGACTGATGAACGTTTGAATAAAACGTATAATCTCGCTCTTCTGGATTTAATGTTCTCCAGCAGTCATACAAAAATTTTTTGCTAATAAGTTCTGCATCATTGATGATCCTATTTTTTGACTATCATCTTTATTTGTAGGCTTAGTTCTGTTCCTATCTACCTTAGTATCTAATCCCCTCCAATGATCAAGCTTCCAGACGATACGCGATTAACCTTTTGCAATAAACTTTCCAAAAATCTATGTGGGAGTTGGTTTGGAGAATATACATTTACCAAAGTATACAATATGTCATTAATTCGAGCTATTACTATTAAAAACCTGCCACCAGGATCAGCCTCCTCATGGACAAACTCATACTTCAAGCTACTTGAGAAGAAAATCGCTACTCCTCTTTTCTTATTTTTTCCAGTCAAATTAGATCTATGAACCACTGGAAATTTTTTATAATTCCATAGCTTAGATGTAGAGTTAACCCAATGTGTTTCCTGGACAAAACCAATATCCGTTTTGCTGTCCATCAGTAATTTGTACAAATATCCTCTTTTTTGTCCTGAGTTTAAACCCCTTGCATTTATAGATAATATATTAAGTGACATCTTGCCATTGCTCCCCCCACTCCTTCCTGTCCTCTGACCACCTCTCAAATAGCAACCAACACACAAATCCTCTCATACCATCCCCATTCGGCCATATAATGTCTGGCCTCCTGGGTAAGCTCCACATCACACAGTCTGCTTGAACATTCATTCCATTATACTAAGAACTGCTAAATAAAGTCTTCATATTTAAACCTGCTGCCGTTGCAGGATCCCAAACCAGGATAGTGGGCCTTATTTTTCTTTTATCAAAGACGCTACCATGCTGTTTTTCAAAAATACAGTTTTAACTCCACAGCCTATCTACTCATTAATCCCTAAATTATACCATTATACAGTTAACTAAATTTATCTGAGACAACTTCATCTAAAAAATGTTTCCCTTTTTTTCTCTTTTTTCCTCTTTTTTTTGTTATTATATCCAACAATTTTCTCATTTAACTTTCTCACCTCATATAAATTCCTATTTTCTCCTCTAAGTCAATTCTTCCATCCTTTTTCCTTTCTTTCTTTCTTTCTTTCTTTCTTTCTTAACTCTAAGAAACTCTAAAACATTTCCATTTCTTTTAAACCATGCCAGAAAAAAACCCTTATCATATCGTAACTACCCAGTACAGGAGAAAAGAGGAAAAAAAAATAATAATATTTAAATTTGAGGTTGAGATAAGTTTCCAAATTGTCATTTTCTCTTTTAGTGCCGTATTGTCTCTGAAGATGTATGATTGGTCCCTAAAAAAGACCATAATTGCCATCGGAAACAGCAACTTGTATCGTATCTCCATGTTTCTAAGAATTGCCGTCTCCTCCGAAAAAGTTCTTCTTGCTTGTCTTGTCTTTTGAGATAAGTCCTGAAAGATTTTTAAATGCCTCCATTCCTCGGTGTCCAGGATCCTATTCCTTACTTTCTGCATTATTAGATTTTTTGTCCGGAAGCTCGAAAAGCAAACTATAACATCTCTTGGATGGGATTTGTCAATTCCATTTGGTTTAGGCAATCTATGAGATCTTTCAAAAGATTCAGGACCCAGTGTCTGCTGGGACAAAATATTTGAAAAGAAGCTGTCCAGATAAGAATATAAATCTTCTTGTGTTATTGATTCAGATATGCCTCTGACTCTTATATTATTTCTCCTGGAGCGGTCTTCAAGATTTGTAATTTTATTCTCAATGTCTTGCAATTTCTTCTCTAATTGTGCATTAGATGATTTGATATGTTCATAATCATCTTGAACTTTTTGTAATATAATTGCCTGACTTGAGAGTTTCTCAGAAAGAATGGAAATTTCCGATCTAATGTCATTTGTATTATCTTCTATGTTATTTTTAATTTTTTTATGTAGGTTGTCCAGCATTTGGGTTAATAGTTGTTGCGTCATTCCCTGTGAAATTTTTGGCAGATGTGGGAAGTCGTCCTCTGATAAATTAGACATTTGGTGGGCAGACAACTCTGCATTTTCTAAGGGCAAAGATTTTTGTTGCCTCTCTGATTCTGTAGATGCCATTTTAGGTGAATAATATGTACCAATTGTTGCTTTCTTCCTCTCAATGGTTAAGGCTTTCTCTTTTTTAGGAGCCATATGTGGTGAGGGATCTACTACTTCAGCTTCAATATAAAGATTTTCGTTATGTTTACCCCATTGCTTTAGCTTAAACTTTACTATCGAGGATATATTACACTATTTTTTAGTTTTAAATAATGCTCTTTTGCCTTTAAATTCCCTTCTATTGGGATTATATATTATATGTTTTTCTTCTTTTTTTTACTCCTTCTTCTTTTCCCTCCTTTCTTTTTCCTTCTTCCACTTTTTTTTTTTAACACATATATCTTTAAGTCAGATGATACTATTTTAACCTCTTACAGATTTTAATATAATTGGCTTATGGTTTTGGTTTTGTCTCCTCCAGCCTTTATTATTTGAAAAGGCTCTAACCTTTTTTTAAATATGACTTTAAATGGATATGACTTATTTGTCTCAACAAATGGCAGATGGAGATAAATAGCAGGTAAATAGATATTACTCACAAGTATATCTTCGTTGGATTCCCTGTCCCCAACTTGTAAGCTCCTCTTGCTTCTTTTTTTCCTTCTTTTTTCCTTTCTCCCTCCTCCTTCTCCCTTTCTTCTTCCTCTTTCTTTCACTTTAAATTTCCTCCCTTCTTCCTTTCTCCGTGCTTCTCCACATGCAGTGACAAAACTAGTCTTCCATTCAAAAAAAGCCCATGTGCCTGCATGCAGACTGAGGGTTATGGGGTCAGTCTTTTCTGACTGGCAATCGTTGTCCCAACCTGCCTCCCCTTTTTGGCCGCTTCAGTTCTTAGTGCCGTCGAGCTCGGCATCCATGCTGCCTCACTGCCTCACTTCCTGGTCCCAGAAGCGCGTGGACCTACGTACGCACGTGCTTACGTCACGCACTGCCCGCCCATCTCCTCGAAAAGTGAAAAGTGTTTTTTATATATATATATATGTTTATACATTTTCTGAGATAACCTTCATCACAGTTTATGATTCTATATTAGAGATTGCCAACAGATATCATTAATCCCTGGATATGATATTATATCCATTTTCAATTTGTACTTTTAAATTGATTAGAGAACTTGCAATGATCCCATGCATGATTTAAGACGTTTTTAATTCTGCAAGTCAATGCTTTGCCAAAGCATTGCCTTGCAAACTTTGAAGTTCAATCACTCATTAATGGTTTAACCACTACAGGTAAGATGGTGCTTGAGACCTCTTCACACCATAACAATTTTCCCAGAGTTGTCATTTGAATTTTTATATATTTTAACCCTCTTAATTTTTTACTGAATATATTTTTTTTCACTTTCAACTTTTTGCATTATATCATTTTTAAAGGAACATAATTTTGAGTTGAGTATGTTTGTTAAAAGAAATTAGAAGAGACTGTTACAGATTTGTTATTGTTTATAACTATGAATATAGTTAATTTGCTGAATGTCTTTCTTAATGAAGCGAGAAGACTGGATATTAATAGAGGACACCACATGGTGCTGAGTACTTATGAATTTAGAAGATTATTAGTAATGAGATGACAGATATAAAAAGGATCACATTAGCAAGCTAATCACAGATATACTGTTCAGAATTTAGATTAGGTGTGTTTTTGGTTTATAAATAGAATGAATTAATTATGCCCAAAATGCACATGTTTAAAAATTAAATTTAGAATGCAGGAATGTATCTGTCCAAAACACACTGAATAATGTGGGTTGAGTAGGAAGATGTGTCAAATTAATGTTATAAGATAAGGTAATCATGCATGCAGAACAAGCAAAGCAATAAATACCATTGGTTTGAGGATATCCCCACCGAAACATCTCCCTTAATGTGGTAAAATGATGTCAGAAAAAGAGAAAACATTGTAATGCACCTGGGGAGAGGTTACTATGTGTGTTTGGTCATCAGACAGACCAGAAGAAAAATGTGAGTAATATGGTGTGCATAAAACAGCAGGGACAGAAAGATGGCACCTTAACCCATTAAGGACCAAACTTCTGGAATAAAAGGGAATCATGACATGTCACGCATGTCACGTGCCCTTAAGGGGTTAAACATAAAGCACATTAAAGAAAGTAGTAGAAAAGTATCTAGTGGAAACAAGATACATAATAACCTGTGTGAAAAATCCACCTGGGGGACCGGTATAAACAGTAAATACAGAGTCCTAGTAGTGGTGAGTAAACATGGGAAGATCTCGTGCATAACATGCAATCATGGGAAACAGTATCTGATCCCAGTATCTTATCGCAGCAAGCCCTAAGCATAGAGAGCACATTCACAGGGCAATGTGGGCCTCTAATCGTGTCTGAAGGACCTCTTCCATATGGAGCAGTATACGAGTGCACAGAAACAAAGCAACTAAGTCCCTGGTCCAATCAGAGGATGAATACAAGGAGAGTGTGACGTAGAAATGCGAGCAAAAATAGAGTATTCTATCCTAATGGGGATAGACTATGTATAAGGATCAACTATAACTAGACTGGAAGTAGAGAGTTTAGCTAACCATGGTAACTAAACAGCAAGTAACCGTGCAAAGAAATAAAATCAGGTTTCCATGGTAACGGTCATATGAAAAACAGTAGGTGCAGCATATCAATGCTCACATCAACTCTACCAAGTATCAGGCAATAATCACTAATAACTAATAGGTGGAAAGAACATAAAAATGAGAGGGAGATAACTTGGTGAACAATATTGTCTCCTTAAAGTTCTATTGACCAAGTCCACAGCTGGAGATAAGGGAGAATATGGTGACATAAAAGCATACATAAGGGTAGACAAAAGTATGGTAGCAAAAGTGTAAGGAAATAAGATTCTTGGGCTGTGTAAATACTGTGTGAGAAAACCAGAGAACTGAAGAGGCAGATCTGAAGTCAGGCACCATGGGAGTGACCTCTAGTGGTGAACAGGTTAAGAGCAAATAAACAACATAGTTACTATACATAAAGATCAAAGTAAAAAAGTAGCGGGAGTGTGCAAGAGATACAGTAGCAATAACAGTAGCAATGTCACAGAATGTTGAACATAAATGTACATCATAATAGCAAGGAGACAATATAACCAAATTGTGCATACATTATCACACTATAATCTCAGAAGCAAGAGAATCATAATTGAAAATAGATGTAGACTATAATAAAGGGTGGAAAATACGTAATAAAAAAATGAATCACAGGTATGCAGAGCAAAAAGAGGAAAATGAAATCCTACATACTTATATACATATACACAATAAGTGTAAGGAGTGTATATCATATCCATCTCAAAATAAATAATGTAAGTCAAAATCTCTTTTGAGGTTTTTTTTTTTTTTTTTTGATCAGTCACCTCTAAAGTGTAGATCCAGAATTTTCCCCCTATTTAGGATTGCATTTCAACTGTCTCCACCGCTGTGTGGAATGTTCATCGAATCAATAATTTGGAAACAAATCTGTAAAATGGTATGTCCACAAATAACAAGATTTTCAGGAACTGGTTGATCTTGTCGATTGATGGTGGTTTAATCAGTGGTTTCACCAATATAGATAAGACCGCAGCAAATAGATCGAATTAATTAATTGCACATGTAATAGTTCTTAATCTTCCTACCCAATCTGGGATGTGTGAACATGTTTCCCTTGATGATAATATTGCAGGAGCTCCATATGAGACAAGGAAAAGTCCCAAACTTGGGAGTTGACAGAAACTTGTGTTTAATATTGCTGATTGAACATATGTCCACCCTGACTAGGTAGTTTTGAATACTGCCACTGCAGCAATATGTGCAAAATGGTGGATTTCAAATCTCAGGAATAGCAGGACTAGTTTTACTTACATTTTCCCAGTGTTTGTGCAAAGTGTGTGCTATTCTTTAACTTTTAACATTATTAGTGGAATTGAAAGGATTCTGTTGTGATTCCTCTTAGGTATTCCATATCCTTTTTCCCTCTTAGGTAGTAAAGTTTATGTTCTGTCCATTGTAGTCTCTTTCCTTGTTTAGCAGATCAATAATTTAGCCATCACTTCCAAATTTCCCCTGCTACCTCTTGTCTCAAATGCCCACGGTATCCTTTAGATTGTAAGCTCATGGGCTATCTACCTATGCACTTTGTATAAAAGAGCGTTAAATGGCAAGATTCAGCTTACGGGCAGGGCTCTCTCTACCTTTTGTATTTGTGTGTGTATATTGTATGTACTCCACTAATTGTACAGCGCTGCGGAATCTGTTGGCGCTTTATAAATACCAGTAATTAATTAAAAATAAATAAAGGGGATAATAAAATATGTCTGACACATTTTTGTGTACCCTCATAAGTAGGCTTCTAGGTAAAGAGCATAAAGCTTGTGAAATGGAATAAGTTGTTAAAGTCAGTTGTTTTTGTGTGTATGTCAGTGCACAGTCTCTCACCATGTTTGTAGATAGACAGTCCAGGAATTGATCCTATTAAAGTGATGAAGTCAATTTTGGGATCAAATATATTGATGGGGTAAAATAATTATTCAGGCCTGTTATAAGACCTTTAAGCTCTGTGTCAGTCAATGCTGTATTCAAGATGTTTACTACTGTAAGTGCCTTCTTATATTGTACTTTTGTAATACGTCTTTGGGCCTGGCAACGTGTTCTTTTGTTAATGCAGTGCTGCCTCTGTCATGTTGGAGGCCCAAGGACAAAAAAATAAGCATTATATGGGTTTTGTGTAAACAACTGATAATCCAAGGTCTCCAAGTCAGTGCTATCAGAGATGGTCTCATCACGTTTTGTAGCTTTAGGTACGTCTCTCTTCGTCAGTCATCTCCTTGGTATCCTCCTGGAATATTCATAGCTATTCCATTTGTAGACTCCGCCCTTTCCATAGTCCTCTGCATTTTTGGATAAACTTTTAAAATTATTTAATATTATGAAAATATTTAAATTTTGTAATATTTTTATTTTTTTATATACTGATTTATTTTTTTATATATGATATACTTTTTGATATTTTAACAGGTTGAAAAAATAATTTGAAACTTTTATCAAAAAATATTAAATAATTTGGAAACCTTATACAACATTATTAAATTGAGGCCCAAGTCCAGATAATTCTAATTGTAATAGTCCCTAAACATAAAATGCTCACCTACCCTAAACCTCCCTTATGCTAACCTTATCATGTTGTTGTCAATTTCAACTACATAATTTTAACTGTGTTTGAATGATGACATTATCATATAAACACAGTGTTATCATAATGTCATGATATTAAAAAGCAGCATTTAAACTGTGTTTTTACTGTTGATATTTTAGAAGTTACATCATCAGGATATTGTTATGTATAGAGTTATAACACTAAAATTAAACTAGAGAGGCATTGTATGGTATATAGTGCAGTTGGTACCACACAAACATCAATTTAAGTAAAATGAACGTGTAGTAAGAAATAAAATATTTTTCCCAGAAAATATTCTTGTGCAGCAACATGTTAAATAAAGCTTCTAGACTTTTAAATCTACCAACAGTATCAAAAGCAGCTCTGAAAACAAAATAAAATGCCCTTAGGATCTTGCGTGCAAATATCATGCTGTCACTCCATGAACAGAACATTTTAGTCACATTAAAATGAAAATATTATGGCTTTTTTTTCATACCCTAAAGTTACTAATCCAGTGAAGTATACAGTGTAACTGGTAAATGTTACATTAAGCAATTAATTCCTGCATAAAATGTGAATTTTTAAAATATGTCAAATGAGGCATAATTTAATCTATCAAAAAGGACTGGTCAATGATTTATAGATATGTGCATTTGGTTTCAAATGAATTGCGACTTGTCGGAATTCGTGGGGATCTGCAATTGGTCCGATTTTGGCAACTCTGAAACATGGATGTATAATGAAACAAATGACACAAGCAATGATGAAACCAGTTCATTTATTTTCTGCTTTGAAGTTTCATCCATAGGGCCAAAAAAAGAAGTGGAGAAGATGAATATTTTTTTTGGTTGAGGGAGGAAGGAGAGGGCAACTAAGCAGCATAGTTTGCCATGATGAAGAGAGGTCTGCTCAGTGATATGTGCTTTATCTCAAATCTCCTGTCCAATCAAGAGGTGGAAAAAAAGATGATTGGTTAGGGGAGATCCATAAAATGTTCATATTATTCACATATCAAGTGAGAAGTGACAAAAAGGAAGCAGTGCACCAAGGTTTTGTCCTCGGCCCCCTACTGTTCTCTATCTATACTGCCTCCCTTGGTAAACTCATCAGTTCCTTTGGCTTCCAATACCATTTATATGGAGATGACACGCAAATCTACCTGTCCTCCCCTGATCTCTCTCCGCCCACCTTGACTCGTGTTTCTGACTGCCTCTCTGCTATTTCCAACTGGATGGCTGCTCACTTCCTTAAACTCAACCTGTCCAAAACAGAACTTCTAGTTTTTCCTCCCTCAAGTGCTGCTACTTTCTCCATCCAAGTCAACGGCGCTACTATGACCTCTACCTCGCAGACTTGCTGCCTAGGGGTTCTTTTTGATTCTGATCTCTCTTTTACTCCCCATGTCCAATCGATAGCCCAATCCTGTCGCTTCCAACTCAAAAACATAGCGCTCATCCGCCCATATCTAACACCGGACGTGGCTAAGGTACTGGTTCATGCTGTTGTTCTCTCTCGCCTTGACTATTGCAATCCCCTTTTCACCAGTCTTACATGTTCCCAGCTTGCACCGCTGCAATCTATAATGAATGCGGCTGCGAGGCTTATTTTCCTGTCCGGTCGCACCTCCCACACCTCCACGCTCTGTCAGTCCCTGCATTGGCTTCCAGTTAGATATAGGGCCCAATTCAAAATTCTGGCGCTTGCTTACAAATCCCTACATAATGCTGCTCCAACATACCTATCCTCCCTCATACACAAGTATGTCCCGTCGAGACCTCTGCGGTCAGCCCAAGACCTACGCCTATCCTCTGCCCGGATCCCCACCTCTGACGCTCGCCTTCAAGACTTCTCCAGGGCTGCACCTATTCTGTGGAACTCCCTTCCCTGCTCAATCAGACTTTCACCCAGCCTCCACTCCATCAAAAAATCTTTGAAAACTCACTTCTTCATTAAAGCGTATCAATTAAACTGTTAGCAGGTTTCTCATCCACCACCCCATGACTCCGTTCCTGCAACTGTCAAAAATAACCTACCAAGCACTCAATAAACCCTTCTGTAACAAACTATTTCATTCCCCTACTTTAACCCTTTGTGTCACTATACCCCACTCCCTCTAGCATGTAAGCTCATCGAGCAGGGTCCTCAACCCCCTCTGTTCCTGTACGTCAGTGGTCTGATCTCAATTATGTGTCTGTTAGTCCACCCATTGTACAGCGCTACGGAATTTGTTGGCGCTATATAAATAATAAAATAATAATAATAATAATAATAATAATTTCCAAGCAGGATTCTTCAATACACTTTAACTGCAGTTAATAAAGGAGACAGGGTGGAGCAGATACAGGAGGAGAGTACATGTCGGACTGTTTTCTCGCTGTCCACTCCAAGCTCTCCTCTTGAAACTTGTCTCAAAGTTGATTTTCTCCTAAGCCAGAGGTAAATAAGCTATGCCAGCAATGATGGTGCAATATAATCACCAGATCCATGACCACCAAGACCATACATTGGGGACACTACTTTATTACTCTGCTCTAGCCTTTTTATAGAGGGGTTCTCCGATGGAGCCAGCTAACTTGACTCTACTGATCTCTCCCCTGATCTCTGCTGCTGCTTGTCTGGGGAAGCCCTTCATGCTTTACAAACACACTGCTACTACATGTGGGTATAGCTGACTCTGCTGCTGCAAGTACAGATTATTATGCTACTTTAGATTTTAAAACACCTATTGCAGCACAAAAGGCAGCGGAAACAACATTCGCCTCTTGAGTGGTGAATCAGGCGTAACGGACATGCCAGATGCAGAAGATGCATTACCCTGGTGAACACTAAATGATGGTTAAACAAGATTACTTGCAGCTGTAGAAGAGCCACCTACGCTGGCTGATTCCAAATGCTCAAGTCTATTGATAATCAAGTTATTCAGGGATACTATGGATGAAATCATAACATGTAACTCTTTCAGTCTATGTTGGGTACCTTCTTTGCCCCTTGGCCCTGGCATTGGGATGTTGGGTTGAGATCTCATGAGACTAAACAACTCCACTATACTTGCACTGCAGTAATCTTAGGAATAGTCCAAGACCTAATTGAGTTAGGGCTTGCTGACTCTCTGCCTGGCCAGAGGACTTCGTCTGGCCAAAGTACTGGGAAGAAAAAGACCAATTCATTAAACATGCCATGAAACAAAATGAGAGACATCTAGTGATTTTAAAAAAACTAACCCACCTTCTTGTTCCAAATGTGAACTGACTTCTAATTATTGCCAGATGGTGAATATATTAATTTTGGGGGTGGCAAGTTACCAAGTGGCATTAGAAGCTCTATCTAGGAATTGGGGCAAGGGGCTTTGAGTAGGTACCTTACTAACCTTACAGCAGGTATGAAAAGGTGTTTTGTTGAATTCTGAGTAACAGAGAGGGGAACCTAAGGACCATAGCATAAACTACAGTTATCTAAAATCTGCACAAAGAATAAATAAATACAATAAAAACAAGTACTTACTAAGATAGGGAAGCAAATCATGCTTGTAGATTTAGGGAACACAGAATATAGTGCGCAGTAAATAGGTATAACTTGGAACTACCTCCTTTTCTCAAGGTTACATAGAGCATGTATACTAACCCAAGTGTAACTACACTAAATAGGAAAATGAGAGGGAATATAATCAAATAGAGGGTGTAAATTTAAACACAAGCCATACCCCAAGGAAAAATAAAATTTAAATTACAATATATGATCTTGGTTCCCATAGTAAACATAGCCCAACACAGACATGGACATGAATATTAAGCTTATGACATTGATTCCAGCATGACCCACCCCCCCCTCCACCCCCACCCACCCTCACCCCCTGGATGAATGTAATATTGGATGCAGTACAAATCTAGCCAAGGATTATTAGAAGGAGTGTAATAAATAAAAGGATACCAGTGCAGGTCTGCCGTTTACAGAGCATGCTATTCACAGTTTTTTAAAATTCTGCTAATCAGAGAAGGGGAAGGGGGGGACGTAAGTGACAATAACTGCACATTTTCCTCTGAGCACGAGGAAGGTGCAAAGCTGGACCAGAAATTTGAAATCCAGAAATTTGGAGCTAGGGCGTGCAATGCCGCAACCGGTAGTGGAAATCCAGAAACAGGCAGTGTAGCTGTTAAGTACGGGAAGGCGACAGCCTGGGAGGGGGTGGTCCTCCATAAATAGCTGGATAATCCCTCCCACAACTGCAGGCTAATGCCTTCTCATATATACAATAAATAGCAAAATGACTATAGCACACATGCATTAATATAAATGCATATATGAAGAGGAGGTATAGGGTGCATCCAGGAAACTGACCTTGGGGCAGGAAGAAGAGAAACTCCAGCCCTGCAAGTGGCTAGGCAATATTTTAACCGTGTTTGCATTGCAGTACACTACTGCATTTTCAAACCATTTTGGTTAATCTGAATCTGTTGTCCTGAAAAGATCACAGACAAAATTCATCCAAACCAAAACACTATATGGATGAATCTAGGTTCATCCAAACTACATTTTTTTATTGGATGAATCAACAAAACTTTTTTTCCACGTGCACAAGGCCGTGTTTAACGCAGGTCTAACAGAGCAGCTTCCTTGGGGCCAGTTACTCATGAGAAACCAAAAGCAGACTGTGTGTCTGTCAGTATGTGTCTGTGTATCAGTGTACCTGTGAGTATGTCTGTCAGTGTGTCTTTGTGTCAGTATGTCTTTCAGTGTGTGTGTCAGTATGTCTGTAAGTGTATGTCTGTGTGTGTCAGTATGTTTTTCAGTATATGTGTCTGTGTATCTTTATGTTGTCATTGTGTGTGTCTTTATGTTGTCAGTATGTGTATCTGTATTTTGTGTATTTTTGTGTGTATGTTGTCAGTGAGTGTATCTGTGTTGTCTGCCTGTGGATGAGTGTGGGTATCTGTGTGTCTGTCTATTTGTATGTGTGTCAGTGTGTGTAACAATATGTTGTCATTATGTATATATATCTCTGTATATCTGCATGTGTGTGTATCAGTGTGCATATCTGTCTATCTGCATGTTTTTCAGTGTGTGTGTGACAGTTTATGTGTATATGTACATACATTTCAGCATTTAAATGCCAACACTATATAAACACACTCAAGCATTGAAACGTCAACACTACAAACAAACACACCTCTGTGTTAAATACCACACACAGTTACACAAAATGTGTGTTTGTGGGAGTATTTGTCTGTGTGTATCACAGTGTGTGTGTGGATGTTTATGTTTGTGAAGAAACTACCCCTTGTATGCAGTAATTTTGCTCATTTTCTTTGTTCGGTAGATAAACTACCAACCAACCACCCCCTGGCTTATTAACTCTCTGTGTGGCCGCCGTTCGTGTAGCCGTTCGTATAGCCGAACACCACATGCGGGAGAAAACGGCATGAAAGGAGACAGCGGGACTTGGTCGTCGAGTGTCTGGGACTACAATCGGACACTCGACTTCCTGAATGCCGGTCAGCTTCACGAAACACTGCTTATTTTCAGCGACAAGCCAGGAGAGCGCTATTCTGTAGGTTTGTCCCCACGAACTAGGGGAACAAATGCTACCAATGAGCCAGGGGATCCATTCGTGGATTTGTTCAGTTTTTATACTTCCTGAAAGAGACCGACCGCACAGCCTAATTTCATGGAACTCTTTCTGGGCAGGAGCATCATGTGTGGTCGGCCAAATTAAGACTTCCATGGAACTCCCAAACCATTGAACCGATCTGGGTGATTTTTGAATATGTTGGTCCCACAGATCAGGGCTATCAGGGCATATGACTTTTGTGGGGTTTCCAGGGGGTTGGGAGTACTTTCTGTGTTTTGTGGAAATGTGTGTTTTTTGGTTTAGAGATAATTGAGTTTAGTATAGTGCTTGGCTTAATTATCTCCCAGGCATAGGGGAAGATCTATATTATTTTATGTAGGAGTGTCCTTGACTTGAGAGCCAATATAACTGCAGAATGTATTTTGTCATTGTCCCCTCTCTTGTCCAGTGGGGAATGCCCCTGGAATATGTCACCGTAAACCCTATACATTTGTAACTGCATATAAACCAGCCAGTTGGCCTGAATAAAATCACTCCTGTTATACCCTTCATCTAGTCTAGGCTAAGGTTTGGGTATCCTTCTGATTTGCTTGGTGAATATACTTGGATGCTGTATTTCGTCTGGAGAACGTTTGAATCAACATCCAAACTGCGAGCTATAATCACTCAGCCTCTAGCATTTCAGGAGGAAACAGATGAACAGGTATCTGAAATACCAGCGTTTGTTACAATGTTTATATGTACATACATTTCAGCATCTAAATGCCAACACTAAATATAAACACACTACTGCATTTAAGCGTCAACACTACATACAAAAACACACCTCTGTTAAACACCACACACTCACACAAAATGTTGCCACTGATCACATGTATATCTATAAGTTTGTTTAAAGCGGTACTGTCGTTCCTCCCTTAACCCCCCCCCCCATATTCCCCCACTCGTTCCCCCGCAAATTGAGTATTTCATAAAGATTAAATCTTTATGAAATACTTATATTGACAGTGTTGGGATGTCACTGAAATTCAAACCCAGTCAAAAGACTTACTGAGACAAAGTGAGGACTACTCCATAGACCTAAATGCTGTACTCTTGCAATGCACAAGAGAACAGCAGTGACGCCAGCTTCTGGTGCTGAAGGCCAGAAGAGGATTCAGGTATGTAAAACTCACCTTTTCCTGCCTTCCCCGGACACCAGACTCCCCAGTGATGATGTCACTGTCAGGGGCCTTTGCAAATTATGCCAAGTCTCCAGATGGTGACAGTTCTGCTTTAAGCAGAGATTTCATTATCTGTTGCCTGCCTGGTTTGCCTTCCTATAATACAGCACTACAGAATATGTTGGCACTTTATAAATAGCACTAACATATAGTACTAGAATTAACTATAATTTGCCCATGACCTATATAATATAATATAATCTTTGGTAGTTTAATGCCCTGCATTAATTTAATTTTGCCTATATTTCTTTCAGTAAGCATAAATAACAGATCAACCATATATACAATGGTTTCCCACTTCTTAGAACTATATGACCTTATATAAACTTTGTATTAACTAAATAACCCTAAACATTTTTTTTTCAAATTGAATTATAAAATATAACTTTAAATGTTATAAATAAATATTGTGTGGCTTGTTAATCAAAAAAGCTATTTGCAGTTCTTTTTAAACTTGAAACTTTAGTTTTCTCAAAAGTATTTATTTTTTTACTTTATTAATACAAGTTGCATGTTATATATTTTTGTGTTCGAGAAGGTTTATTCTAATTTATATTTTAGAAAATACATATGATTTATTAAGGCGTTAACCATAGCAGCATGCCTAGTCCATAACACTAACAGTTACCGAATAGATGGAAACATTGAAGAATGCAAATACCAAAACCACCCTGCTCTCAAAGGCAAAGAATTCAATTAAGAAAACAAAACAGTGTAACGATAATGATCAATGCCTTGCTAATCCCCATTAAATAAACCCAAAGCTCTTAGGACATTTCAAAATAATAAACAAGTTGTATTAAAGCTCAGTGATAAGGATGGATGTTGGTGCTTTAGTATTGAGTATATTAAAAAGAAGGGATTCAGACACAGATTAATGCCATGTTGATTCTAATATATGTTGTATATATGTTAAACAGTACTTCGCAACATTGCGGATTTTTCCAATGCAATTATTGCAGTCCACATTTTGCTAAGGCTCAGTGCATAGTACATGCTAAGAATGATAGTAACATTTCAATTTGCCTCCCGAAAGCTATTGGCAAATCTTTCAAGCTGTTGATCTTAGAGGCTGCCAGTGTACCAAATAGTCAGAACAAATGGACTCTGGAATGCGACTTACAATTGCAATTATTTATTTAGCACCAATATATTCCGTAGCACTGTACAATTTGTTGAAATTGTTAAATTGTTTTTAATTTTATCTATTTTTACAGGTTACAGTTGTTTCTTGTTTTTATCATTGTGTATTTCTTATTTAAAAGGTAGCCTCGGATTTCCTATTAGTATGTAAAAATGTGGAAAATATGCAAAGATTTATGTGGGAAAAGCAAGTCGTATTACTTGAGTGGTGTGTGCAGAACTGAGTTTAACAATGTATTGTCTACCCACTGACTTCTGCTGGTAGGGGTTTTCAATCACTTTTTTCCCCACCATAACTTTCTTGGTTTGCGCTCCGCACGTAACGCCAAGCCTCAATAGCCAGTAAGCCAGCTGTCCATAAGTGGTTCACTGGCTTTGTATCTCTTCTTGAGTTGTGTTTCAAAGCTGTTGTATACAGCAAACATAAACTCCAAGGAATCCATGTTTAAAATTGAATAATGAGGCAAAAAAGTGATTCTTTGTTGAACTAATTTGCATATGCCCACCCAGAATCCCTTGCAGTAGTAACATCACTGCATATTTGAGATTTTTGTGGATAAGGCAAGTCTTATGACTTGATTGGTGTGTGCAGATCTGTGTTTAACGATATATTGACTATCCATTGACTTCAGGAGTTTGCAATCACTTTTTTCCCCACCATAATTTTCTTCTCCAAAATAGAGAAGCCATGTGTCTCTCACATCATTGTGGAGGAATTTGGCTCACTCTTCTTTGCAACATTGCTTCAGTTCATTGAGGTTTGCTTGAGGTCTGGACTTTAACTGGGTCGTTGCAACACCGTGGTTCTTTTCTTTTTCAGCCACTCTGCTGATGTGTTTGAGATCATTGTACTGTTGCATAACCAAATTTTGGCCAAGCTTTAGCTGTCGGACAGATGATGGCCTCACATTTGACTCTAGAATACTTTGGTACACTTTGCAGTTCAGGATGAAATCAATGACTGCACAATGAGCCAAAATCATCATCCCTCCACCACCATGCTTGACAGTTGGTATGAGGGATTTGTGCTGCTATGCTGTGTTTGTTTTTTCAAATGTGGCGCTCTGTATTATGGCCAAACATCTCCATTTTGGTCCTGATTATCCAAAGGACATTGCTCCAGATGCAACTTTGCAAACCTAAGCTGCGCTGCAAAGCTCTTTATAGAGAGAAGATGCTTGCTCCTGAAAATTTTTCAAAACAAACCATACTTGTTCAATCGTTCTCTAATTGAGCTATCATGAACTTTAACATTTAACATGCTTACTGTGGCTTGTAGAGTTTGAGATGTAACTCTTGGGTTTTTGCAATTTCTCTGAGCATTGCACAGTTGAACCTTAGGGTGAATTTGTCAACTGTCTTGAAGGTTTTCATTTTTGAATAATCTTTCTCACTGTAGAATGACAGACTTTAAAATGTTTGGAAATGGCCTTACAACCCTTCTCTGTTTAATTTGCAGCAACAATTGCCTCTCTAATATGATTGCTGATTTCTTTCCTCCTTGAAATTGTGTTAACATACACCTGAATGCTACAGACTGCACTGAGTTATACAATATTGCACTATTATTGTTCTCTACCTTTTTTCTTTTATTGGTACAGCCTATTCACCTTTTTAGCACTTCACTCACACTTTTGTGTTTGGTGGGGTTTATCACATAAACACTAAGTATTAGTATTTTGTGCAGTTCTCAACATTTTTAGCTCATCTTGTGCCTTTTACAGAGAATATCTAATACATTTCCATATTAGAGTGATCCCACCCAAAAAAACGGTTCAGATCCAAATTTCAGGCTGACTCCCTTTGCACGAGAGATACAGCAATCCCGCAGGATTGTTTCATCCTTAGTAGTACTCATTGGGGAGGTATGGCCAATACCCTTCTAGGATAGCAAGGGGCCGATCATTACCCTTTTACTTTAGGGAGAGCAAAAGTAAAGGGTGTAAGAGAATGTTCTTGTAGAGACCATGATTAGAATCTATTTGTTTGCACCTAAAGAGACCACTATAGGCACCCAGACCACTTCAGCTTAATGAAGTGGTCTGGGTGCCAGGTCCAGCTAGTGTTAACCCTTTTTTTTGTAAACATAGCAGTTTCAGAGAAACTGCTATGTTTATAAATGGGTTAATCCAGCCTCCAATGGCTGTCTCTTGACAGCCACTAGAGGCGCTTGCGTGCTTCTCTCTGTGAAAATCACAGTGAGAAGACGCCAGCGTCCATAGGAAAGCATTGTGAATGCTTTCCTATGGACTGGTTGAATGTGCGCGCGGCTCCTGCTGCGCATGCGCATTCAGCCAAAGAGGAGAAGAGGAGGAGAAGAGGGAGGAGAGGAGGAGGAGAGCTCCCCGTCCGGCGCTGGCTGGAGAAAGAGGTATGTTTAACCCCTTCTTCTCCATCCAGCCCAGCGGGAGGGGTCCCTGAGAGTGGGGGCATTATAGTGCCAGGAAAACGAGTATGTTTTCCTGGCACTATAGTGGTCCTTTAACTCCAGAATGATCTTCAGGTTTTCCAACACTTGAGAGGCTGAAGATTGCTGCCCCATCTACTGTTTGCACTTGTGATTGTATATGCAAAGCTCTTTGGCTTGTCTCAGTTTGTCTCCAGTCAGGCCTAAGTTAGCACTTTGTGGATAGATATTTTTTACTCATAACTCAAAGAGGTTTAATGTTTATAGTGTTTACATTGCCTTTTTCTCCTGCCTTTCACCTTTCTAATTTCTTCAGTGTTAGGGAAATGCTGTAGTACCAATAAAAAAGACATTGAGATTGTAGACCACAAAAGACATTGCTTTTACAAGATTTAACCAGGATCCTTTTACCATTATTTCCATTTGTGAAGTAGTTTGAAACCGTGACTGTCACTAACTACCCCATTTTGTTCACACTGCATGGACTGATGAGACTTGATGTCAGCTGGCAGTGATAATTACTAAAGTGTGAATCGATGGTGAATTCAAAGTGAATTCCAAACTAACCATAATGGCAAAGTTCTGTAAGTCAGTTAGGCGTTCCATTCAGCAATTCTGGCCTTAAACTGGAAATTCACTTTGAATTCTCACTTTTGGAAATAACCCTGCAAGTCTTCATTATGAACCAAAATAAAACCTCTAAATGCATAACTGTGTCTTCTAGAGACATAATTTAGCTATGGAATTTGCTGGCACTATATAAATAATAAAATAATAATAATAATAATAATTTAGATTAATAATCACTTCTACTACAGTGTACAGGGCCCTTATTTGTGGCTTCTAATATAATGTTTACTGATCATTGTAACTCCTCGAGAAGTAACCTGCAACTTGCTTTAATTGGTGATCACTAATACAGCATAAATAGTTCTTCAATTCTTTCATTGTTCAGATCTTTTACTACTGTAACTAGATATTCACCCCATCACGTGTCACAAAAATATGTGTCGGGAGCACACTGCTTCTCATATCTAACTACTACAATGATACTAATGCTAAATTTTCCTGTGTAGGGTTTGTTATTAATTTTACTTTTATTAAAATTTAATGAGAGGCTAGAAATGAGCAGACAGGTTAAAATTTCAAGTTACAATAATGTTATATGACAGTGAATGGATAGTGTGGTATGTAGATAATTATTGGAAACTGACGGTTGCATTTCAATTAAACTAGTAAACCTCCGGCCTGCAGTAATTAAATTGGATGACAAAGTAATGAACTTGGATTGCTACCTATGGTGGAGAATTTTAATTCAACCTATGATTACTAGAAATACACCTTAGATTCTGATCATAATTAAATGAACAGCTTTAATGCTATAGTTAAGAGACAGGTTAATAGTTTTTCTTCTAATTTATAGATGAAGCCTACAGACAAGGATAACCTTTTCTGAAAAAGCAGTTCCCCATAAAGTGACATTCTGATAAGCCTTAGTTTGGACAGATGTGGAGAATTGAGCTACAGGATGATGTCTGCAAATTAAGACCTAATAAAAAAAAAAAAAAAAAAAAACTAAATATCAGAAATGTGTGTATCTTAAGGGCAAGTCATAACAAAATAATCTAATTTCCACCTTTTGAGTGACTTAATTAAAATCCAGTTACACTGTACAACTGACATTTGCAACAAAATGCATTTCAATCTACAAGAAAAAAAAGTATTTTTCCATAATGCATTATTATAATACTTTATTTAATTAGCAGTGTTACATTTTAGTGTACATGGTTATTTACATGTCTTTATTGTCATTATTATATGTTTTATTATTTTTGGCATTTATAGAGCACCTAGTTATTCCAAATTTAGAAAAGGGGGAAATGAATAAATAAATCAGACAATTACAAAAGGTTACAGGAACAATAGGTTGATGAGGACCCTGTTCAAATGAGCATAAAGTCTAGAGGAGGTGAGATTTAAACATACAATAGGAAGGGGGGATAGCAACCAATCGACAAGGTGGTAAAGTAGCAGAACTGGAAGGTGAGATGTGAGTATGGTCTTTCAAGAGAGAGCAAGAGACCTCCAGAAGGAGGAAAAATAAGAATCTAAGTTGTAGAAAATTTGAGTTTCAGGAAGTGGGAGAACATGCAATCAGAGATGGAAGGAAGGCAAATATGATGTGTTCTAGGGTAGCAGAGGAGGGATTGGGGAGGAGGAATACATCTTGGTGTCATCAGGATACAGGTGGTAGTGGAATCCAAAGGAATTAATAAGATTGGCAAAAGAGGCAGTATAAAGAGAAAACATAAGGAGACCAAGAATAGAGTCTTGGGCTACGCCAATCCAGACAGTGTGGGGGAGGTGATGTTATTAGTAAAAGAGAATGAATGTTAGTAGAGATAGGAGAAGAACAATGGGTGGATAATATCACAGAGACTGAGGGATCAAAGAGCTTGAAGAAGGAGGACATGATCAACAGTGTCAAAGGAAGCAGATAGGTCAGGAAGAATTAGTATAGGGTAGTGGCCTTTGGATTTAGCCACGATAAGATAATTTTTTACATTGATTGGAGCAGTTCAGTGGCATGGGGGGGGGGGGGCAGAAGCCAGATTGAATAGGGTCAAGGAGAAAGTTGGCCTTGATAAAAGTAAGCCAGATAGGTAAAGACAAGTCATTCTAGAAGCTTAAAGGATAAAGGGAGCAGGGATATATGACGACTGTTGGAAAATGAAGATGGATCAAGAGATGTTTTTTTTTAAGATGGATACAATAGTAGCATATTTAGAGACAATGCCAGAAGAAAGAGAGCAGTTGAAGATACGAGTTAAGGATGGAACAAGACAAGGGGGGAGAAAGGGAGAAACGCAGCCAGCTCCTGTTTACTAGCCAGTGAGAAGGCCTGAAGGGTAGGAAAGGTACAGTCTAAGTACGGTTGAGAGAGAGGAGTGAAGGGGTGAGAGTTATTTCCTTAACTGTTTAATTTTGTCAGTAAAGTAACATGTAAAGCTAAAAGGTTAGTTTGGCGGGTGACCACAGCAGGGCAAAGGAGAGAGCTGAAAGTACCAAAGAGATGGCTGTGGAAGTATGAACTGATAGAGGAAAAATTTGATTGCTTAGCAAGAATGAGGGATATGCTATATGAACGCAAGAAGAATTTATAATAGAAAAAGTATGACAACCCATTGTACACCGCTACTGAATTTGCTGGCGCTATATAAATAATAAAATAATAATAATAAGGTGCAAATTTTTATCCAGCAGTGTTCAGTTGAATGGGATCATCTGTGTAGGTGGTGGACTGACTTAGTGTGCCACAGTTGGAGGTGCGACCGCCTTGAGGTGTAAATTTGGAGTATGGCTGCAGTGTCCAGGGCAGAGATGATAGTATTGTAACGGATCACCTGGCACCCCAACTGGGTACCTCCGTTGAAGGATGCTCCTAGTGCTTCCTGAGGGCTCCAAGCACTCCAAGCACTCCAGCCGACACCATAACAACTGTAGACTCCTCCAGAGAACAAGAGCTTAGTAGTGATATAGCAAGGGAGTATGACTAGCATAGCAATCCCTTGTAGCAGATTCCCCCAGTAACGAGACAACACTTCGTTTTGAGGGTCAAGCAGAACTGGGTCAACTACTGAACTTTAAGTTACCCTAAACCATAAAATAAAACTGAATATAAACAGTTCCTATAAATTCCTTTCTGTATAAACAGCTTTATTACATAAATATATAAATCATGTTAATTACAAGTCATTCAAACCAATATACATATATATTTATAAAACCATACAAATTTCTCTTTTATTCACAATCCACAAATATAGTACTGCCCACAGGGTTTTGAAACACAGCCAATCAATCTGTACAATACACACAGACACTCCCACACAAAATCCTCCCCTCTGCCTGTGATATGATTACTGAACACAATGGTTAATCTAATTATCACAGGCAGAGAAATACAGTGTTATAAAACACATCACAAGGACCCCAAAACATGCAATAACCCGGGGGATCTGGGTGAACCACATATCCAAAATTCACCCAGATCCATTCAGTACTTTGGAAGATACAGTTTAATGCAGATTCCACAGAACTTATGCAGGCTAAATGAAAAACAATTACTGTTTAATGTGTCCCCTGTTGTATATTCCAAAACCACTGCACAATGTCTCTGTGCACCAAATACCGGTGAGATGGCACCGTGTTGAAAAGTCCAAACAGTGTCTGTGAGTTAAAATGGCCGCCATCCATTGTTCTCACCATGTGCTTCATCCATTGTTCTCACCATGTGCCTCTGATACATGAAATGGTGGCCACCCAGTAACTCCACAGTATGTCCCCAGATGGTTCTTTAAGGGCCAGCAGCAGCACAACACAAATCCATTATGCCCAAATCATGTCTTTAAAGGGCAATACATCCCAGGGGCCATAGTCACATGGCAGGAGGCTGGCAATCAGTCTTCTTCAATGCCCAGTGGCGAGGTCGGTTTCGCCACAAGTATTATATGAGGAAATAGCCAGAGAAGGACAGGAGAAGGTATGGATGCATGAGAGTTGAGAACATACATCAGCTGACAATTACTGGAGGTCAAAGAACTGTTGGGAGAATGTTGGGTGATGGGGGCACAAAAGAACAAATAATAAGAGTTGGTGATCTGAGAGAGGAAATGGAGTGTTACAGAGATTAGAGACCACTCTGAAATAATAGGATCAAAGGTATTGCCAGCTACATTAGTGGGAGAATTAGCCCACTGGGATGGTCCAATGGTGGAAGTAATGGAAGCAAAGGGTGTGTTAATTGAAATGTTGAAGTCCCAAGAATTAGAGAAGAAATATTACTTGAAAGGAATCAGAGAAGCCAGGCAGTAAAATGGACAAGGAATAGAAGAGGGTGACCAGGGTGGCTGTAAATAATGTCAATGTTTGCAGAGATGGGTTTAAACAGACGATTGAGTGAACTTCAAATTAGGAGAAAGAGAGGACCACTTATCTCGCCCTTCCTCTTTGGTTGATGAAGACCCTTGGAAATTCATTCAATTATATTTGGGAGGACTCATTCATTTCCCTGATAAATTATGATGGGGTCTTACAAACCTGTGTCAGTGATAAGTGTATTTGTGATTCAATACAAGGGATATAGATATGGGATAGCATAAGGATACCGTAAACATATGTCTTATATAGTCCATCTCAATCAGGTAATTCTCTCACGTTTGTTTTTTACTTACAGACTTTTCAGGAATAAAACATGACTGATAAAAATGGATTATACTATGTGAAACCTTCCTGAGTTTACTTTTAGGAATCAGTTTAGTATCATTATTTATTAATTGCTTGATTAGGTAGGTATTGGCTAAATGGCAGCTTGGATAATTTCAAGATTACATTTTTATGGTCCTATGTATCACTATTTTATTAAATGCACATTAAATGCTTTCCATTTTTCCTAGAGGTTTTTAAATTGAGAGAATCTAGAAAATGTCCACGCTGCATCTTAAGCTTTGGATTGTTATAATCTTTCAGGCTTGGAACGAAAAAGATGTAAATACTCTACCTATCTGCTCAGATAAGATGTTGACGTATCATGCAGCTATTTTTTAGATATATGATTTAACTGCTATTTTATTTAGCTTGTTGATAAGTAGCTTGCCTTCCATAACTATCTTTATCATAGCACAACTGTTTAAAGTGACTCTGTGACATAATCTTTATGAAATAGTCATACTAACTGTGTTGAACTTTCATTCACATCCCAAAGCAACACAAAGATTTCATAAGACAAAGTAAGGGCTAATTTGTCTTACTGGTATGCCCAGTGGCGTACACACAACCCATGGGGCCCTGGTGCGAAAACTGATCCGTGCCCCCCCCCGCGCGCTTACTCTGCGCGGGCTGGGGCCGCAACATATGGCGGCGGGTACCTGGTCACAGGGTTGTGACCCCTGCGACCACGGTATGTACGCCAGTGCATGCAGATACACATAAAGGACCACTACAGACACCCAGATCACATCAGCTCCATGAAGTGGTCTGGGTGCCAGGTCCCTCTAATTTTAACCCTGCAGCTGAAAACATAGCAGTTTCAGAGAAACTGTTATGTTTCACTGAGGGTTAATCCAGCCTCTAGTGGCTGTCTCATTGATAGCTGCTAGAGAAGCTTCTGCAATTCTCACTGTGAAAATCACAGTGAGAAGACGCTGAACATCCATAGTAAAGCATTGAGTAATGGCTGGTTTGAATGCGCGCACGGCTCTCGGAGCTGAGAGGCGGATCGGGGCGGAGAGATCCCCAGCGCCAAGGGAGTCCGGCGCTGGAAAAAGGTAAGTGCTTAAGACACACACACACACTCTCATGAACAGACGCATACACACTAGCTAATAGACACACACATTTACTGACAAAAACACACTCAGTGACAGACATACATACACACTCACTGACAGACAGACAGACACACACTCACTAACAGATGCACACAAACTAACACACTCAGTAACAGACACACACAGTAACACACTCACTGACACACTCTAACACTAACACACACACACTCTAACACACACACTCTAACACACACACTCTAACACTAACACACACACACACTCTAACACTAACACACGCACACTCTAACACTAACACACACACACACACACACTCTAACACTAACACACACACACTCTAACACACACACATTCTAACACACACTCACACACTCTAACACACACACACTCACACACTCTAACACACACACTCTAACACACACACATACACACGTTTAAAAAAAAAAAAATAATCCCCCCAGCCTCCCTACCTTTGGGAGTGCTGAGGGGATTCCCTGGGGTCCAGTGGTGTCACCTGGCAGGCTGCACATCACATCATATTCCGGCTCCGGTATCAGTGCGGTGTGCGAGGGAGCTGAAGAGGGAGCACTCAGGGGAGAGTGCTCCCTCGCGCGCTCACCAGCCAGCCTGCCGGGTGACACCAGACCCAGCCTTGGGGGGGCCCTGAGGTGGCCGGCTCCTGGGCCCCCCAGGAGAAGAGGCTGGCCACAGTGGGTACATACCGGGTCGACCCCGGTATGTACATCACTGGGTATGCCTGAGGCTGACCATGGTTGGAGCTTCACGGTAACTGTTGTCAAATCCAAGCAGCCTTCACAAGCGAGGGCATTGGGAATGAGGCATCATGAGCATGCAAGACATGATCTGTGGAGGCTCCCACCATCTCCAGAGAACTCAGACTATACTCTGGCACAGGGATAGGCAACCTTTGGCACTCCAGATGTTGTGGACTACATCTCTTCCATAATACTGGCAAAGCATCCAGGGAAATGTAGTACATAACAGCTGGAGTGCCGAAGGTTGCCTATCACGCTGCTGCATTAGAGTACAACACTAATGTGGCTCCTAGGAGATATAGCTCTGACAACTGATAACTGTCCTCAGGAAGAAGATAGAGACAGCCGAGAAAGGTAAGTATAACTAACTTCCACTGCACCCCTCGGTCACTGGACCCCAAGCTGTAATATCATCTTAGGGGGAATTTGCTAAATATGCAAAGACCCTTGAAAGATATAAGTAATAGCCATCTAAACTATTGGCTCCTTTATATAAAGTATGTGTTGTCTCCACTTTCTTTAAATAAATATAACGGTATGCAAACACTATAAACAGTCTAATAAAATAAGGAAAATATTTTCATTTTCCCTTAAGGTTGTAATGAGTCTTTTTTTCTTTACGTTTGTTCTTCTGGTGAGTGCACATTTAACTTTCTTTTCTACATTAGATGTGACCATGACATGTTGTATGTATAAACCAATTAGAACACATCTCAGGGCTACAAGTCTCACTAGTGCATAGTGTACAACTGGCAGCTTCTATGAAACCCTTTTCCCCAAGGTTTCAACTGGCTCTGCTTTTAGGGACCAGCTCCATCACAACTCTAATTAAAAATAGTTAATATGACATATTTATTGTTAATGTGGTGGCATGTGTCTTTAATGGGTAACTCGGTTATAAAATAATGTGAATTACATGCTATTCTATTGAAACAAATGCAGACAGCCAAAAAGCAATGGACCGAGCTATTTCAATCTCAGAAATAATTGCAAATTATAATTCTTTTTTTTTTTGCCAGCAGAGCAGTGTATTCATGCTAACAGGGCTTGTTCTAGCATCAATAAGCTTTTCTCATTCTCTGTACCAATTTGTACTACAATTTACAGAAGATATAGCCCGAAGATTCATATTGCATCATTATTCAATCACTACATTCCCTGATTGCTCTGATAAAAGCTCACAGAATGGTAGGGTGTGCAGAATGGCACCTTGTCTGTCAATACTAAAATCAGATCTACAGGACAATGTTAGATATATGGTGGATTACAAAATGAACTTTTTTCAACAGGCCTATCATCTTTTTATCTTATCAATGGGGTAGATACCTTGATGCAATTATAATTTAAACTCAAGTACTTCCTATTTTTACAAATAATTTTTTTCTTTACCCTCTTTAAGCTTGGTTTACAGAACAGTACAACGAGCTGCTATGCTGCTGCTAAAATTAGTTATGCTTTGACGTCAGTTGTTAAATCTGGGATATTTACCATTGGCCCACAATATGGCCTCTGGTTACAGCTTAACCAGAGTAATAATTTTCCTGGAGTAAGTGCAGGCTTTGAACAACGCTAGAAAAACAACTGTCATAAGTGTTTAAAGGAACGTTCCAAGCACCATAACTACTGCAGCTTGCTTAGTAATGATTATGGATAATGATGTCCTGAACGGTTCGCCGAACGGTTCGCGAACGGTTCGCCACAGACTCATCATTGAGTAAACTTTGACCCTGTACCTCACGGTCAGCAGACAAATTCCAGCCAATCAGCAGCAGACCCTCCCTCCCAGACCCTCCCACCTCCTGGACAGCTCACTAAGAATGCAGCTTCAAAATGGATGCTGTCCAGGAGGTGGGAGGGTCTCGGAGGGAGGGTCTGCTGCTGATTGGCTGGAATGTGTCTGCTGACTGTGAGGTACAGGGTCAAAGTTTACATCACTAGTTATGGAGCCTAAGTGCCCTGGTGCCTCCAAATCGTAAGGTGTCAAAGCGTTTTTGAACAGTTTAACATGTCACCTGGGGTTTGCCGGGCACCTCATTGCTCTCACCTCCAATACCCTCACCCAAGAGACGGAAGATCTTTTTTACTTCTCCCGGATTCTCCTATTTAGAGAAGACGTAGGATAAAGGAGAAATAGTAGAACCTTGGAGAAGTAAAGTACCGATTGACAAAAGTCTACACAAGGTTAAACGCGTCTCAAAGAGAGGATTTCATCAAAAGACTGTTTTTAATTATTTTCATTTGTTTTAATTTATTTATCCTAAATACATCTATTTGCACAGTATTGCAATTGCAGATTCCTTCCTAAGTACTGCATCCCGTGTCACCCTATATTTGACATCACACCTACAAATCTTGGAGCCATTACTTTATTTACATTTATTGATGTATTTTGAAAATTCAACAAAGCCTTATGCTCAGTTTGCAAGCCGGTGCTAATTCTATACGACTTCATCATACTGAAATTAAAGGAGAAATAAATGATTTAATCAGGAAATAGTATTGATCACCCCCCTGCAAAATATAAATAAACAAGCAGACAGGGCACTTTACACAGGAGTGAGGTGTCAGACAAAGATTAGACGCAACTCTTTTTAACATCCTGGGGTTTTCATTCACAATAATAGTGGTAACAAGATTATTTTATGCAAATTATCAGCTTGTCTCCCGACAAATCCAAAACTTAGTTAAGTTGCAGTGTTGAACTAGGCTATTTTGAAATAAAAGCTACATGACCCTGCTGATGTGGAGTTCATTTTTTTTTTTTTTGCATTATAGTTTAGGTATAGGACAGGGTCCTTGGACTTTGCGCCCAGGTCTGTGTGTTATATATTTGAGTGCTGGCTTTTGGAAATTGCATGTCCTCTTTCATACCCTAAGCTAATACTCATATCATCACTCAAACGCATATTAGCAGAATGCAAATATTTGTTCGATATAGTAAGCCGTAGCAAAAATAGATGAGAACAGATGTTTATAATATGTTATGATTTATAGAGTAGCAACAAATTATCCGGTTTTGTATACTGGATTAAAAAAATCAAGCAAGTAAATTATTACAAAAGAAGAAGAGTTGATGAGGGAAGCTGACAATGGGGGTAACAAATGGGGATAATGAGGGGTAACAAAACAAGAGGTAAGGAGATGGAAACAGAGAATGCCATTAAGAAAAGGAAATCATTTAGATATGGAATCATTAAGGAGATCTTCAAGTGATGACAAGATGGGTCTTTCCTGGGTCTCTCTGAGCCATTTGGAGATCATTATCAGCAAATCTTCTTAAAGCCCCTAGTGATATTTTAAAGGGTTAAATGTTAAAGAGTTCAAGGTAAAACTCAATAAGATAATTTCTATATATAACAATATGAAATGTAATAGAAATATATAAGAACAACACATAAAAAATCCCCCCAAAATTGCCCTTTTTTTGTTATTGAAACAGTTATACACAAAGTGCAGATCTTTTATTTTGAAAACACTTGCCTTTTTATTTATGTGTGTCTAACATACTTTACACGCCTTCTCATTTTCTTGGATCTGTTCAATGCACAATGCACCAGAAATGTATTATAATGATTCTTCAGAAATAGCTGTCACATGGGAATGTGCCAACAGGCCTCTCCTGTTCTGAGTTCCACAGCTGCGAAGGTGTGATTGCTGACACATACAGCAAAAAAGGCAGACACTTGTCATGTTATCTGTATGCGCACAGCGTGTGAAAGTCTGCCACTTCAGCTTTAAAATGTAAAATCAGATCGAAAAAAGGATTTACAGCTAAATGTGATATTTTATTCTACTTATTATGTATCTAATCATACTTCATAAAGAATATGGCAAACGTGTTATTGAGCATATTAATGTATCGTATTTTATAAGAATCGTTAATTAAAAATTGAAGCAGAAAAGTGATTTCACTATTTTCACAGCTAAAAGCAAAGTTATAAAGAGTTATAAAATAAAGAGTTTTTATTTTGTGTTTATTTATTTATGACTGGCATTTATAAAATGCCACCATATTCCACAGTGCTAATTTTAATAATTAAAGAAACACTATAGTCACCAAAACAACTTTAGCTTAATGATGCAGTTTTGGTGTATAAATCATGTCCCTGTAGTATCACTGCTCAATCCTCTGCCATTTAGGAGTTAAATCACTTTGTTTATGAACCCTAGTCACACCTCCATGCATGTGACTTGCACAGCCTTCCTATTACACTATATTACACTATTTAATACCTTCATATAAAATACACTTTTATGTTACCACTACTGACTATTCATAACAAATTTCCCGCAGTTTTCCTGTTTCTTTTTGCATCCTGCTGTTCTCTGCTGTAGCACTGAGAGAGTTACTTTTTTGTTACCAATCAAGGGGGATGTAAAGGGGCACTGGCACTGTCTGGGGCATTTGCTAATTTGCAAAGAGCCCAACAATTACATCGCCACTGGGGGGTCTGGTGGGGCCAGGTAAATGGGAGATTATTTACGTGAACCTGTCCCTCACAGATGCCACAATCTTTCTTGCTTTGCTCCTCTTCAACTATGCCATGAGCCACCATCACTGCTAAACTCTTGCGTATGAATGAGATCTGTGGGGGATCCTGCGATACTGCAGGATCCTTCATAGACAGCCAATTCCCTGTAGCTATCACTGGTGACAGCTACCAGGATTGATTCTTAGACTTGTCCCTGAGTCTAAGAAAGTCAGGCAGAGGACAAATACAGAGATAAAGTAGTCCCTACTTTGTCTCAATATATCTCTTGAACGGGTTGGAATTTCAATGAAATTCCAACACAGCCTAAATCACTATTTCATAAGGATTCTATAATACTCTTTTGTTAAGGGGGTAGAGGGGGTGACAGTGCTGCTCTAAGTAATTGGTATTTTTTATGTTACTTTAATAAAACACCATGAAAAACACCAGGCTCTAATAAAAAGCCATCTCTTTAAAACTATATTCTATATATTGACATATTCGGTGAAGTATTAGACAGATCATGTGACAGACAGGCAAATAAATAAATTAAATATAATGAGTAAGGAATGAGGTGAAAAGCCTCCAACAAATTATAATTTTAAATTTGACTATAAAGAAGCTCCCTCTGTTAAAACAGGGATCACACGCAATTTAATGTGGAGTAGCCGAGTGCCAGGTACCATTTGGTAGTCAATTACTGAGTTGCCAATGTGGCTGAATAAAACAAGTCTGTAACTGTGGCTGGTTTGCCCCTCCCATTAGTCAAACAAAGGAAGCACAAGTGATAAGGTCACCTTTTTCCCAACCCCAACAGAAAGCTCTCAGGTTATACTGCATAGAGAGCCTGTCATAAGTTTTAACTTATTTCTACTTAACAAAAAGTACGCTGCCTCAGGTCCCCACCGTCTACAATTTACCACATTAAAATTTAAACTTTTTTGCTAATTAAAATTTTATGCAACCCAGATCTTGATTCCCAGTCAGAAAGTACAGTTATGAATATATCTATTGTACTAGTATTAAAACTACCAACCTCCCTAACTCTTTTTTAAAAATATAAATACATAGAATACAAAATGAACAAATATTATTATTATTATATTTATATAGCGCCAACAAATTCCGTAGCGCTTTACAATGGGATAAAAATCAAATAAGAGATGCATGTGATGTCTCAATTTTAACGATGCAGAACATAAAACTTCTAAAATATCTCTGTTAGAAACACTGTATGATGATTCTATCATCATTATAATACGCTCAGGACAATAATACAGTATTTGAATTTGAATCTCATGATGGCCTCAGACGTATGCCTCCCACATCTAGGACAGCAAGGCATACATAAATGAACAATATTTTTACATGTCACTAATCTGCACTTCCATACCTTGGTGTTGTGTGCATGCACTGGAATATGGAAGCACCATTTAGAAGAAGGGCTCTCTGTCAACGAGACCCATGTCGGGAGACAGCCATGATATGGAATTCTCACCAGCATTTCAGGATGTTACCTGCACTGATCCCATACTGAAATGCCTATTACATTAATAAACCAAGGGCAATACCGTATTGTCTCTTAACCCCCTAATGTCTTTTGTGTCTTTTACCCCCTTTTGGATGTCTTTCCCTTCTTTAATGTATCTTATCTCTTTTTGTACCATTTTTGTCTCTTACTGCCCCCCTTATTTAATCCCCACAGATTGTCTTACTCCTCTTTGTCTTGTGTCATACGTGTGACCTTTTTTAAATGGAAGAAAAAAATCAATTTAGAAGAATGGAAACACTCTCTGGCACACACGATTGCTCACAGACCCATAGTCGCTCTCAGTGACAAAGTTTTACTAATCTATACACACATGCACTCACTGGCTCATACGTAGACATTTACAGACTCAGTGGCCTATAAACACACACACTTGCTAACACACACTTGCTCACACATACTTGCTAACACACACTCACTCATTGGCTCTTACACACACACTGGCTCTTACACTCACTTACTGGCTCTTGTACACACTAGCTCTTACACACACACACTGACCTTTACACACACACTGGCTCTTACACACACACACATACACACAAACTGGCTCTTACATACACACATGCACACTAGCTCTTATACACAAACACACACACTGACTTTTACATTACACACTTACATTAGCTCTTACACATATACACAAACACTATCTCATATATACACACACTTACGGTTTCCTATCAGGGGTCCAACCAGGTGTTGCTGCCCAGTTGAACTTGCCACAGGGATATGATTTCATGTATCCCAGCAGCCCTTAGCTCATTGCGTGATTCCCCCCACTCAGCAACATAGTATAACGAATGGGTAAATTATTTACATGGATATTGACAATTGATACAGAGATTGACAAGCGGGAGAGGGGTTCTCTGTGAACCCACTTCCTGCCAGTCACCCAGGCATCTTTTGTCGCCTGGCCTCCTTATGGTAGCACCCGGCCTGTGAGATAACAAGTTCTGTGAGGCAGGAAAGACTTGGCAAAGCTGGATGACATTGTTCTGTTCAGTGATATCCAGGAGGGAAAATTGCTACAAGGGTCCTGGACTACACAGCAGTTACACACTTATAGGGAACATGTTGTGGTATGCTTGAATTAACAGATAACACTGTTAAATTTTTTTAGCTTAATGAAGCAGTTTTGGTGTGTAGATTATGCCCCTGCAGTCTCACTACTCAGTTCCCTGCCATTTAGGAGTTACATAGTTACATAGTTGAAAAGAGACTTGCGTCCATCAAGTTCAGCCTTCCTCACATTTGTTTTTTGCTGTTGATCCAAAAGAAGGCAAAAAAACCCAGTTTGAAGCACTTCCAATTTTGCAACAAGCTAGGAAAAAAATTCCTTCTTGACCCCAGAATAGAAGTCAGATTTATCCTTGGATCAAGCAGTTATTACCCTACATTGAAAGATTATATCCTTGAATATTCTGTTCTTGCAAGTATGCAACTAGTAGCTGTTTGAACATCTGTATGGACTCTGATAAAACCATTTCTTCAGGCAGAGAATTCCACATCCTTATTGTTCTTACAGTAAAAAAACCTTTCCTTTGCCTTTAGACGAAATCTTCTTTCTTCCAGACTAAACGCATGGCCTCGTGTCCTATGTAAAGTCCGGTTTGTGAATAGATTTCCACACAATGGTTTGTATTGGCCCCGAATATATTTGTATAATGTTATCATATCCCCTCTCAGGTGACGTTTTTCTAAACTAAATAGGTTTAAATTTGTTAACCTTTCTTCATAGCTGATATGTTCCATTCCTTTTATTAATTTTGTAGCCTGCCTGTGCACTTTTTCTAGTGCCATAATATCCTTCTTTAGAACAGCTGCCCAAAATTGCACAGCATGTTCAATGTGTGGTCTTACCAGTGATTTATAAAGAGGCACAATTATATTCTCGTCTCGAGAATAAATGCCCTTTTTCATGCATTACAATAACTTACTGGCCTTGGCAACTGCTGATTGACATTGCACATTGTTGCATAGTTTGTTGTCTATAATGCTAAATCACTATGTTTAGCCCTTACTGCACCTCCCCTGGCTGTGACTCACACAACATCCTTACACACATCCTTACACACTTCCTTAAAGAGAGTCTAAAGATTTTAGCTTCCCTTATTAACAGAGACTGTTTCATTTAGAATTATTTACTTCCTGCTCTGTTAATAGCTGGCTAGAGCATTCTGGAGCTTCTTGTATGTAATTAAAGTTATATGGGCACCCTTAGAGAAGCAGGAGTTAAAAAACTCTGTCATATGCGGGGATAAAATGTCAGCATAAGTTCGATAGTAAAGATTTGTGTAGCTTTCAGGCCCGGGCGCTTTATGTTTGGGGAGGTGTTTGATTGCCTCCAAGTTTTTTCAAACTGTCAAAGGGAGCCATCAATTTGTCTAGCTCCGTTGGGAGCAGTTTGAGGAGGTGTGGTGTTTCTAAAAATTTGGTAATGCTGCTCGGTAAGGGAACATTTGTTGATGGGTCATCTTTGAGGTTATATAATTTGCCATAATAGGAGACAAACGTGTCTACTATGGCTTGTGTGTTAATGATTTTCTCTTTGGCCTGTGAGTATACATATGCAATTTTTGCATTTTTGGAGCGTGCCTTAATTTGGGAAGCCAGTAATGCCAGTTATTTCCCGTTGTTTAAAATTTGTGTTTATATCGATTAAGTAGGGATGTTGTTTTCTCCAGTTCCATTTCATGCAATTTGGTTTGTAATTTCACAAGGTTGTCCTTCAATGTGGGGGACAGGGTTGTCTTATTTTATCAAGGAGGTGTGCACTTGAATTTTATGTTTTTTAACATAGCTAGCCCTCTTAATAAGTACCCCCGATCACGACTTTATGGGCTTGCCAAATATGTTCGATGCTTACGTCAGGAGTCGTGTTGTCGGAAAACTACAGCTGTAGTTCATCTCTGACAACAGAGACTATCTTGGGGTCAAGCACGAGAGCCTCATTACGCCTCCAAGAGCCTCTGCCAGTGTTTGGGAACTGTTCATGGAGTGACATGAGTATGGGTGTGTGGTCAGTCCTATGCTGATGTCCTGGATTTTTTACATGATGGCGGCTGGAGTGAGAAATCTGTCAATTCTAGTGTATGTGTTGGGTACAATTGAGTGATATGTATAATCTCGTTCTTCAGGGTGTAATATTCTCCAAGGGTCTATGTAGTCATGTTGAAGGATTGTGGTACATTTGTGTTCGTTAGCATTTTTTGTGCAGTGGTGTGGGATACCCTCCCCGCTGAGGACGTGTCAAGCTGACAGTCCAATGAAATTGGTGTCGCCCCCTATGATGATGTCCTCAAATATGTGTAGCGTCACCATGGCAAGAATTTTGGTTAGAAATTCACCTTGATTTGTGTATGGTCCATATACATTTACCAGGGTATATGGTTCGTTATTAATATAACAGTGTAACAGCATATATCTACCATTCTTATCACACATTTTTGCAGCAGCTGCAGCTCCAAACCCAGGCCCATGGAATAGGCCCATTTAAAAGAATTAAAAAAAAAACTTTTTTTTTTATACACTACTCTTAGGTTTGCCACCTGACTGGTGTTTTAAGGCAGAGCCGGTATTTGAGGTTGCCTGATGCCGGTGTTGCAGTAATACCAGCAATACAAATCAGTATAAACAGAGATTACTCTGCAATACCAGCACCGGCCAGTAGAGGTCACTGTGTATGGAGAGAGGCAGGGATAGGAAGTTGCAGCATCTCCCTCCCTGTCTCTCTCTAATCACTCATCCACAGGGGAGCAGCTACACAGCACAGAGAGTCCAGACAGCAGCTCCCAGCCTGCAGAGACAGCTCAGGAATGTGAAAGAGGGGGGAAAGGCAACAGGGAGACATGGGGACACTAAGACACTAGGAGACATGGGGACACTGTGACACTTGGGGACACTGGGAAATATGGGGACACTGGGACACCAGGGGACACTGTGAGACATGGGGACACTGAGACATAGGTAGACACATTGGGACATGGAGACACTAGGGACACAGTGTCTCCATGTCTCCCAGTGTCCCCATGTCTCCCAGCCAGTGTCCCTAGTGTCACAGTGTCCCCAAGTCTCTGAGTGTCCCCTAGTGTCCCAGTGTCTGTGTCCCCATGTCTCCCAGTGTCCACATGTCTCCCAGCCAGTGTCTCAGTGTCCCCATGTCTCCCAGTGTCCCCAAATGTCTCAGTGTCCCATGTCTATGTCCACAAGTGCCCCCATGTCTCCCAGTGTCCCTAAGTGTATGTGTCCCCATGCCTCCCAGCCAGTGTCCCTAGTGTCTCAGTGGCCCCATGTCTCCCAGTGTCCCCTAATCTCCGAGTGTCCCCTAGTCTCCCAGTGTCTGTGTTCCCGTGTCTCTCAGTGTCCCTAGTGTCTTAGTTTCCCCAAATGTCTGTGTCCCCATGTCTCTGTGTCCCTAGTGTCTGTGACCCCATTTCTCCCAGTGTCCCCAAATGTCTGTGTCCCCATGTCTCCCAGTGTCTCCATGTCTCCCAGTGTCCCCATGTCTGTATTCACAAGTGCCCCCAGTGTCTCAGTGTCCCTGGGTCTCTCAGTCTTCCCATGTCTCACTGTGTCCTGTGTCACTAGGATACTAGGTGACACTGAGAGACATGGGGACACAGTGAGACATGGGAAGACTGAGAGACCCAGGGAGACTGAGACACTGTCCCTAAGTCTCTGAGTGTCCTCCAGTCTCCCAGTGTCTGTGTCCCCATGTCTCCCAGTGTCCCCAAATTGCTGTGTCCCCATGTCTCCTTGTGTCCACATGTCTCCCAGCCAGTGTCTCAGTGTCCCCATGTCTCCCAGTGTCCCCATGTCTCCCAGTGTCCCCAAATGTCTCAGTGTCCCCATGTCTATGTCCACAAGTGCCCCCATGTCTCCCAGTGTCCCTAAGTGTATGTGTCCCCATGCCTCCCAGCCAGTGTCCCTAGTGTCTCAGTGGCCCCATGTCTCCCAGTGTCCCCTAGTCTCCCAGTGTCTGTGTTCCCATGTCTCTCAGTGTCCCTAGTGTCTTAGTTTTTCCAAATGTCTGTGCCCCCATGTCTCTGTGTCCCTAGTGTCTGTGACCCTATTTTTCCCAGTGTCCCCAAATGTCTCTGTCCCCATGTCTCCCAGTGTCTCCATGTCTCCCAGTGTCCCCATGTCTGTATCCACAAGTGCCCCATGTCTCCCAGTGTCCCCAAGTGTCTCAGTGTCCCCGGGTCTCTCAGTCTTCCCATGTCTCACTGTGTCCCCATGTCTCTAAGTGTCACCTAGTATCCTAGTGACACGGGACACACTGAGACATGGGGACACTGGGAGAAATGGGGACACAGACACTGGGAGACTAGGGGACTGGGCGACATGGGGACACTGACACTGTGATACATAGGGACACTGATGCCAGGCTGGCCTTCTAATTCTTTGGACAAACATGCCCCGTTTTTGGGCATGTTCGCCCCTTTTGGCATTTCTGGTCACGTGATTCGCATCAGTGGCCCACTCTTTTACCCCGCCCATTCATTGACTTCCTGCTTCACTGGACACTGCTGTTAGGGGGTATGGATTTACTTGAAAGATGAATGCATAATTTAGATGAAGAGATTAGCATAGAGTATGTGTTTTCTTATAGCTGCATCCTTTGAGTTTCCCTCCAACACCAACTCCATCAGATACATGACGCTTGAGAGGTATGACTGTTTTAGTGTTTTTGGTCGATAAGATTCTGTAATTAGGCCCCATCATAATTGTCAGCACCAGGCACACAGGGCTCTTAATCTGGCCCTGCCTATCAGGATTGACACACCCCTTTTTTTCTTTTTAAAACAACAGTAATAATCATTTGAAATGCATTTCCTGGTAAAAGGCCACCTGAGCTTTGCATTTTTTGGCTTTAATTAGGCCGAGATAGTATAGTGAGTGTCATCTGGATATCATGTATCGGGGTACTCTGGAGCTAACAAAGAGCTCTTTTAGGTGACGGGAAATGGTATGAGATCAGCAACTTGGCCTCCTGGTCGTCTGTGCGTGAGGGTAGAAACTGTGGGACCAACAGGGGCCCGTAATTTTTCTATGGCTTTTTTTAACATTTTGTAAAAAAAAAATTCGTTTTTTTTTTGTCTACATTCATAAATTTTTCACACAGTGCGATTGTTACTGGTATATGAGTACCTGTGTTAGCAGGTAGTTGCCTTAGTATGGGGGTATTATGTCGCAACGCAGTTTGTTGCGGTCGCCTGTGCGCCCAATGTGGGATTGCAGTACATGCAGCCTCCTGCAACCCAGAAAGCAAGGACAGCTGCTGTGTCTGCCAGAAGGTGATCACTGGCAGTGATTGAGCCATCTCGAGTGGGCAGGTGAGCTATCAGTTTTGTGCCTGGGATGTAAGGGGGGGGAGAAGGAGAGATTCAAACAGGGTATACAGGGTAAACAGGGTATACACAGAACTAAATACAAGACTATATACAAGTATCATCTAGGGGAGTACTATTATGTACGGACGGAAAGAACATGACTCCCATGAGTCTATAGGGGGGAACAACTAGAAACGAGGACATCGCATCAAATCATCTTGGCAACCTAGAGGGCCGCGAACCCTTTACCTTGTGACAGGTGTACCAAATGTCGGAACCCCACTGATAGATAGTGGTGGGGGGTGCGGCATTAGCAAAGTCCCAAAACCTGACGGCACAAGTGACCATAAAGGTACCAAGTAAGGTACAGATGGGTGAGAGTCACTAAGCTGTGCTGACCATGTTCCAGTCCCTGGATACTTTGGTGGGAGACTGCTGTGCCTTCTCTTGGTTTGTGCGATGTCAATGCCGTAACTTGTATCGCTGTTTTCCGGAGCTTTGGTTTTTGGACGATTTCAAAGCCATGCTTCTCTGGAGCCTTCCCCCAGGCTGTGGCTTGGAGTTAAGGAAGCTTGTCTACACGCTTCAGAATGCCGATGGTCCACGGAGCTAGCACATTACGCGGCCATCTTGGTGGATTGCTTAGCCATGCCCCCGCAAGATGACTTTTAAAGTAAGCACACTGTGTTTTAAGATCAGATTGAAAACGAAACTTTTTTTTTTTTTCCATGTTGTCTGCGTGAGATACAGCCATTGGGCTAGTGCTGCATAAACAGAAATAAAAGTGATTTAATTTCTAAATTGTAAAGAATCTAGCCCTAAAACATTCTGATTGCACTCAGTCCAGGGCTGGGTTATTATGAAGCTTTAGCCAAGATTAAAATAGCATGCCGCTTCTACCCCTGTTCCAGTCCTGCAAACCTGCTCCTTGGTCCTTCCATGCTTCCTGCATCATTGGATCTCTTGAGCATTTGCACTTGGTTGATTGGACTTTGTTTATTTTTCTTTATTTAATTAATTAAGCTAACAGACATCCTAAAGACCTCTAAGTGTCCCCAGAGAAGTTGTACTTGTAAGGGTGTTTTGTCTCACTGCTGTTGTGTGCAGGCACCCAATCGGCCTATCAGGTCAGTGACACAGTAAGACTGCAGGATCATAATCTATACAACAACATTTCTACATTAAGCTAACATCTTTTGGTACTTAGAGCGTTCGTGTAAATAATTAATATGTATTTTATGATAAAAATAAATAGTATATTTAAATATAGTTTTTTCCTCTTGCTGACTGTTACCACTCCTCAAGTAGTCCTGTCTGGGAACACTTCCAAAACTAGGACATTCTCCTGCATGACACAGACATGGTATTTATTTATTACTGCTATTTATAAAGCGCCAACAGATTCCGCAGTGCTGTAAAATTTGTGGAGAAAGTACAATATACACAGACAAACACAAAAGGTAGAGAAAGCCCTGTCCGTAAGCTGATATCTAGCCATTGGAGCTCTTTTATACAAAGTGCTTAGCTAGATGGCCCATGAGCTTACAATCTAAAGGATACCATGGGGATTTGAGACAAGAGGTAGAAGTGGAAGTTTGGAGGTGATGGCTGAAAGAGTTAACAGAGAGAAGCAGCTATTGGTAAAATACAAAGGGAATGAAGAGGTAATTGAGTGAGAATCTCAAACATCTGGAGGAACATGCTATATATTTAGGGGGAGCTTGGGTTGGCAGGAGGAGGGAAAGGTGGGTGGAAAGTGGGGAGAAAAAAATGCAGTGCATATGGTGACTTCATAAGGGCTGCAGAGGCATTAAAGGGAAACTATAGTGCCAGGAAAACAAAGTAAAAACCTCTTCTGTCACTTACCTTATTTTAGCACCAATGGCTACACATTAGGACTTCCCCCATAGGAAAACATTATGGAGTTTTGGGTGACACTGGATGTCCCTTTACCTGGAATGAAAACTTCTGCCTCTCTATTTCTGTACTCTCCTAGCAAATGTGTGGTGCACATCCTATAGAAATAACTGCAGCAAAAAACATGTATGTGACAGAGAGCTAAAAAACAACCAATAGAAAGTTGACCTCTCCATCACAGAGGGCACAGATGGCTATGCAGCTGGCACCAATCTCTATGAAAATTATTTATTGATAGGTGGGGAAGGGACAATATTTTTTATCCAGTTTTTCTTGAAAATCTCAAGCTACCACTAGCACATTATGTTTTTCATTAAAGGGACAGTATAGTCACCAGAACAACAACAGCTTATTGCATTTGTTCTGGTGAGTATAATCATTTCTATGAAGAGATGCTGAAGAGCCCCTGATCTGCTTCCTTGACAGTTTCACCCAATCCTATGGGGAAGCATTGTGATTGAGTCAGACGATCACATCTGATGATGTCAGCATACAGCATAGGGAGACAAGGACAGAGTCGGCAGCTGCAGACTTGAATACAACTAAGATTTTACTATATTTAGGGAGGCAAAAAGGGGCAAGGAGGGCTAGATTGTGGTTTTAACACTATAAGACAGGAATACATGTTTGTATTCTTGACCCTATAGTGTTTCTTTAATGTGTTAAATTTGTGACAAGTACACATGAAAGTTTTTATTTCTATAGTTAAAACTAAGAAAGGTGAGAATACAACAATTAAGAAAGTGACACCCTGGTATTTTTCAACCATATGCATAGCGTTGAGTACCAAATGCTGTTGGTTTGCACTGGGATTACATAATTTACTCTGTGTGATCCTGTTTCCATTGCAGTGATTATAACACTAATAATAAAACAAACACAGTGATCAGCAAACATTACTTCTTTATCTGCATTATGGACTGCTGCTCTTTGCCAATTGCCATCTAATATTTTGTAACGTTTAATAAATGTCCATTAGTTTACACAGAGAACTTTCTAGTTCATAATTATGTTTTAACTTTTAATTGTTTAAAGTGACACATAATGTCACAAGAAGATTATAAAGTATTTGGGCAAGGTTTGTCTGTTTGAGACAGGTTAATTTCTTTAACCCCTTAACGACCGAGGACGGTTCAGGACCATCATCGGCATTTTTGCCTTGCCAACCGATGACGGTCCTGAACCGTCCTAACGGTCTGAGTTACTTAACTGATCGCTGTCGTTCCCCCGGCGGCGATCAGCGGTGCTCCAGTTGTGGGGAGACTGCCTGCAGCCCAGACAGTCTCCCCACACTGAATTAAGACCCCTGTGGCCATGTGATCGCTTAACACAGCGATCACATGGTCACAATAGGTATCCATGTGTCTGCCTGCAGGGGGACTGCCTGTGCTGACAGGCAGTCCCCCTGCATGTGTAAAATAAAAATAAAAAATAAAGTTAGTGTTTATAAAGAATAAAAAAATATATATATGTGTATATAAATATGATATATAGATATATATTATATCTATATAATACATGTCTATATATCATATATATAATGTCATACTAAGTGTATTTTTATATTAATATGTACTTATATTAATATAAAAATACACTTATAATTAAATTACACACATATATATATAATATATATAATAACTATATATATTGTATATATATATTATTATAAAATATAAATAATAAGTAATTTTAATTAAATTATTTTTTTTAAATAATAATAAAAATTGAAAAAGAAATTATATATCTATCTGAAATTTTATTTTAACTGTATTTTAAAATTAATATATATATATATTTATATCAAAATACACTTAGAATGAATTTGTAAATATATCTATGTATTTATAAATAAATAAAAATAATCCGAAATATACATATGTCCATATACAAAATTACATAAATAATTATATAAATATACACGTAGACTTCAAATATATAAATATGCATATATATTTAAATTCTACGTGCGTATTTATGTAATATTTTTACATAATTCAGTAATTTTATTGATTGCAATTTGAGGGACCTGCCTGCCAACCCAGGCCGAAATTCCAGAGAATTTAATTTGCTAGCACTGTATTTTACCCTGTAACGTTCTACGACACCCTAAAACCTGTACATGGGGGGTACTGTTTTACTCGGGAGACTTCGCTGAACACAAATATTAGTGATTCAAAACAGTAAAACATATCACAGCGATGATATTGTCAGTGAAAGTGACTTTTTTTGCATTTTTCACACACAAACAGCACTTTTACTGATGATATAATTGTTGTGATACGTTTTCCAGTTTTTAAACACTAATATTTGTGTTCAGCGATGTCTCCCGAGTAAAACAGTACCCCCCATGTACAGGTTTTATAGCATTTTTGAAAGTTACAAGGTCAAATATATGGGTCAAATATTTTTACATTGAAAATGGCCAGGTTGGTTACGTTGCCTTTGAGAGCGTATGGTAGCCCAGGAATGAGAATTATCCCCATGATGGCATACCATTTGCAAAAGAAGACAACCCAAGGTATTGCAAATGGGGTATGTCCAGTCTTTTTTAGTAACCACTTGGTCACAAACACTGGCCAAAATTAGCGTTCAATTTAGTTTTTTTACTTTTTTCACACACAAACAATTATGAATGCTTACTTTGGCCAGTGTTTTCGACTAAGTGGCTACTAAAAAAGACTGGACATACCCCATATTGAATACCCTGGGTTGTCTACTTTAAAAAAAATATGTACATGTGGGGTGTTATTCAGAGATTTATGACAGATAATAGTGTTACAATGTCACTATTGATAAATTTTAAAAATGTATGTTTTGAAACCGCAATATCCTACTTGTACCTATAGCCCTATAACATGCAAAAAAAAGCAAAAAAGCACGTAAACACTGGGTATTTTTAAACTCAGGACAAAATTATGAATCTATTTAGCAGTTTTTTTCATTCGCTTTTGTAGATGAGTAAAAGATTTTTCAAGTAAAAGTCAAAAAACATGTATTTTTTTAAATTTTTCATCATATTTTTAATTTTTTTTAAATTAAATTACATGAGATTATATAAATAATGGTATGTAAAGAAAGCCCCTTTTGTCCTGAAAAAAACTATATATAATTTGTATGGGAACAGTAAATGAGAGAGCGGAAAATTACAGCCAAACACAAACACCACAAAAGTGTAAAAATATGCCTGGTCGCAAATGTACAACATCGCAAAAACAGTCCAGTCCTTAAGGGGTTAAAATAACGCTGTTTAGGTTTTTTGGGCTTTGTAAAAGGTAATGTTTGTTTCTAATGTATCATTTTCACTCTGTTTCTTTATATGAACTAACGCTGACAATTTCCACTGTTTTTGAAGATGTCAGGTGTAAGATATGGTTATATATATTTGTTTTAGCTGTTGTTTGTTTGTTTGTTTAAAAACATATTCATGTTATTCACTAAACAGAGCATTGCCACCTGGGAATTGTACAGTTAGGTCAAAACAGCTGAATTTTAACAATTCTACATATTAACTATGTTTCCTATTCACTTATTCAGGCTTAAAATATGTTATTCACTATTCAATTTCCCAACAACTTATCCAACACTTCTCAAAGTAGTGAATAACATGATTATAGTTTGTAAGCTCATTTCATCAAGTAGCTCAATGACTCTTCTTTTCTGTGTCTTAAATCTGGCACTATTATTTTGTATAATTTCTAGTTTACCCATTGCACAGAAAATAGCTAATTACTTAGGTATGTAAAATATGTTAGTTGTGACATACCTTCAAAAGTAATACATTTGTATGTGAGTGTGCATGATGTTGGGTGACCGTTATCTGGTTTCACTGGTATTGGGACAATCAGGACCCTGATCTCAGTATAGCAAAATATCCTCTGCTTCCTGAAAGTAGTGTGCCTTTTATAGTTTGTAAGCTCATTGGATCAGGGCTTCCCTTCTTCTCTTTGTTATTATTCTGCATATCGATTACTTGCTGTCAAATACTCTATATTTCTATAATTGTAAATATTGTAATTGTACTATTCTATATTCTGTATTTGCAAAGCACTATATGTATACATTCCTGCATATTTGGCATATTTTTAATTCCAGCTAAAGTGACAATATATGGGTTCATTTCTTTACTGGAGAAGAAAAATATTATAAAGTTTTATAGAAACATAGAATGTGACGGCAGATAAGAACCATTCGGTCCATCTAGTCTACCCAATTTTATTACACGCTTTCATTAGTCCCTGGCCTTATCTTATATCTAGGATAGGCTTATGCCTATCACACACATGCTTAAACTCCCTCACTGTGTTAACCTCTACCACTTCACCTGGAATGCTATTCCATGCATCCACTGTCCTCTCAGTAAAATAATACTTTCTGATATTATTTTTAAACCTTTGCCCCTCTAAGTTAAGATTATGTCCTCTTGTTGTGGTGGTTTTTCTTCTTTTATAATAGTGATCCCATATTGTCTTTTATTTAATTCAAAAATAGAAGTTGCAAATTCTGGTGATCTGGTTGATATGAAACATGATGGCTATAACTTTGTGCATTAAGTGCATTAAATCCCTTTTGCTGCCATCAAAAGTAATGACTTCTTGGGGGCGGGGCCTGACAGCCAAGATGGCCGGACATGCTCTCTGAGAGCTCTCACACCAGCAGGCACAAAAACAAGCATCCTGACCATCCTAGCCATGCCAACAACACAAGATGCCCAGAAAACAACACAGGACCACACGGGGAACAAGTTGATACCTGTCCTACACCAAAACTCAGAACGAGCAGTTGAACCGTCCATGAGGCCTAAACTAGAGCGGAGCCTGAGGTGGCCGATCTCCTTACACAGGACTTGCTCAAAAGCTTCAACCAGAAGCTGCCCTGCTACCCCCCCTCTGGACCGGCGGGGGATATCCCGGTCCACGCTGGGGACTGCTGCCCCCACAACGCGGCACACACAAGCGACTGAAGCTACAATCAAATGGGATTACAGGGGCCCAAGCAAAATGGCGGCAAAAAGCACCCTCACCAAACCACCCAAGCAAACCCTGGAGTTCTTTGACAGACTATATACCATCATGGGGACAGGGCTCCATATCAAGTGTCGGCACTTCAAGATAGCAATACGAAGAGTGGCGGTGTGGATCAGCCCGTCCACCCAACGCGACCTGATTAGATGCCCACCCCCCGCACCCAAAATGGCCCCCAGACGGAGCCTGCCTCAGATCTCCAAATGGTGGGAATCGGAGACTTGCCTCTCAGAACCTAGCTCTCACCCACACACGCAGCAAAGCGAGATCACCAAGCCCGCTTGACTCACTCACCTCTCAGCAACGTCGGAACCCTCCGTCCAGCACAGCATGTCTCCGCACTCACAGACTCGAGCTGACAGCCACGAGGCCTACCTACGTGAAGCACAGCTCTCTACTGGCAAAAGACACGGGCGAAGAGCCCCTCCAGGTCAAACAGGCGATGGAACACGGCCGCAGCACCAACCCTGCACATGGCTCATCTGTCCAGCCTCCAGAGCTGGAATCGGCTAACCAAGGCTTTCTACACCGGAGACGGACTGCGTTCCTGCATGGAGACAATGCACGGTCCTCCTGAAAGGGCTGTAACTATCAATGTTGTTCCGTTTGTTGTTACTTTTCCTCTCCACCGAAATATGCACTGCCTGAACGTTTTGCTTTATGTTCACCGTTAACGATGCTTTTTTTTTTCGTTTAGATAGCGTATTCAAGAGTCAAGCATGCATGCCGAGCACTAGAAATGCTTAACTAATTTGTTATAACTTTGTACCACACAGGCACACATTACATTCTAACACCAGCTTATGACACTCGTGTACATAAAGTGCATAATATACCCACTTGTCTCATCGCATACAGGCTGTCTACTACTGAAGCATTTACAAATTATGTCCATTCTACACATACCTAGTGCCTGCTGTAACCCTCCCCAGCTATACAATTCAGCAGCTTTACAAAGAAATGCTTACACTCCTCCAGTATAACGCAGATCACTTTGCCATGTTAACGCATATAAAACGAAGTCTTCATTGTTTAAAGGACCACTATAGTGCCAGGAAAACATACTCGCCCGGCTCTGGAAGGGGGAAAGGGGTTAAAACTTACCTTTTTCCAACGCTGGGCGGGGAGCTCTCCTCCTCCGATCCTCCTCTTCTCCTCCCATGCGGCTGAATGCGCACGCGTGGCAAGAGCTGCGCGCGCATTCAGCCGGTCACATAGGAAAGCATTCATAATGCTTTCCTATGGACGCTGGCGTGCTCTCACTGTGAAAATCACAGTGAGAAGCACGCAAGCGCCTCTAGTGGCTGTCAATGAGACAGCCACTAGAGGAAATAGGGGAAGGCTTAACCCATTCATAAACATAGCAGTTTCTCTGAAACTGCTATGTTTATGAAAAAATGGGTTAACCCTAGCTGGACCTGGCACCCAGACCACTTCATTAAGCTGAAGTGGTCTGGGTGCCTAGAGTGGTCCTTTAACCTGTTTTGTGCCAGCAATTACGTCTACTCATGTGACTTATAGATCTTTATATGCCTGACATTGGAAGTGACAGGCATGCCACCTCAAGCGAGCTATACTACCTTCGCTTTAACCATACTGTTCAAAGCTTGTTTATGTTATTGTCACCTTTTTTTCTATTTAAAAATGTATGCATACCTAACATGCCACATTATTGTTCTAATATGACTATGAAAATCGAGCCTGCTGACGCTGACTTCTTGGAATACTGTGATATTGAGTGACAACTCTGCAACCTTTAAGACTAAGGACAATTAGGCAGTAGCTGTATGGCTGCACACCTAGCTGGGCAACAGACCATAAATGTGTTACTGATCTTAAGGTCATTTAAAAACAGAACATGAGATGGCATGAAAGTATATTTGTAAATGTTTGCCCTTTTCTTTCACAGTATTGTTGCTATTTCTGACAACTCCAAAATATTACCAACACTCCATTTATGTCAAGTATCATGCTGCAGTAATGCAATATTCCGATGCTCAGAAATGCTCAAAGTCAATAAATGCCTTAACTTAATGATGAATTTTCTTCTCCTTCCTTCTAAGAAAAAGTTTATTGTATCATAATGATTTGATTAGTTACATTTAATACAATAAATTTGGTGACACATTAAAAGGTGAATGCAATAAATAAAGAAAAAGGTTCATAAAATGTGTAATATGCGCAGTTGAAGTACAATGGAAGAATGTAAAAATCATAAAAAATGACCTTTTCATCAAACTTCAGGATCATATGCTGCTAATAATTTTGACCTTTTCCAAGATGGCCTTTTTGTGATATGGGCAAAATATTACTACTGTACATAGTCCAACTTAAATGGAAAAAGGAAAGAATTATTTAACATATGACACTCTGATGATACATTTTTCATTGTTTTGAATTAATAGTGCAAGGGGCAAGTTAAAATGTATATAGCACTGATAACTGATAACTACTAGCAGACTATGCCCATCGATAGTCTTTTAAAAGACCTAGATGTTAGCCCATGTTTTTAAATAAGATATTCTTTATGTATACTAATATAAGAAATGTAATTCCAAACCATGAAATTTTACTTCAAGGAAGAATCCACTTAAAAAAAGTTGGTTATAGCTAGGCTGATTGCTTCATTGTAATTAACAAAAGAAAGGTCACTTGGGTACTTTGTTTCTTTTAGTTTATCATCCAATTAATATTTTTTATCATATACTTACTCTTAATGGGAATCAGAAGATAAAGCTTTATATGGATTTATTGGTTCTCTACCATGTCTTTTAAAAGTGCAATTATGAAACAATTATATCAGAATAAAGACATGTAAGAAAGGGATGAAGAAATTAAGCATTCAGTGGGGGAGGTGGGGGTGCTGATGTAAATTAGCAAAACATGGTTGTCTTGTTACCCTGAGGAAAGTCCCGAATAGGGACTGAAACGTTGGTCTCTGATTTTAACTTGAACTAAATAAAGTATTGGAATTTTAAAGACCGGTGAGCAGCTATCCTTTGGCACACTGTATTTTTGTAGTCCAGGCTATGGCACCCAGCATTATTGAATACTACTAAGCGTGAGTGTGGGGGAAATTTTATTTATATATATATATATATATATATATATATATATATATAAAATTCATCACAAAACCTAAAAACTGTGATAGTTTGTAAAACTATTGTATTTCCCCACATGAAAGTGTTTTTTGGGTAAAATATATAACATATATATATATATATATATATATATATATATATATATATAAGTGCTCATGCCATTGTACAGAACACTGGTGTGACCTAATTTGGAGTATTGACCTAATTAGATATCTATATGAAATTTTATTCTAACTGTATTTTGATATTAATATATATATATATATATATATATATATACATATTTATATCAAAATACACTTAGAATGTATTTGTATATATATCTATGTATATATAAATAAATAAAAATAATACGAAACATACATATGTCCATATACAAAATTACATAAATAATTATATAAATATACACGTAGACTTCAAATATATAAATATGCCTATATATTGAAATTCTACGTGCGTATTTATGTAATATTTTTACTTAATTAAGTAATTTTATTAATTGCAATTTGAGGGACCTGCCTGCCAACCCAGGCCGGAAGTCCAGAGAATTTAATTTGCTAGCACTGTATTTTACCCTGTAACGTTCTACGACACCCTAAAACCTGTACATGGGGGGTACTGTTTTACTCGGGAGACCTCGCGGAACACAAATATTAGTGATTCAAAACAGTAAAACATATCACAGATGATATTGTCAGTGAAAGTGAAGCTTTTTGCATTTTTCACACACAAACACCACTTTTACTGATGATATAATTGTTGTGATACGTTTTCCAGTTTTGAAACACTAATATTTGTGTTCAGCGAAGTCACCCAAGTAAAACAGTACCCCCACGTACAGGTTTTATAGCATTTTTGAAAGTTACAGGGTCAAATATATGGGTCAAATAGTTTTACATTGAAAATGGCCAGGTTGGTTACGTTGCCTTTGAGAGCGTATGGTAGCCCAGGAATGAGAATTACCCCCATGATGGCATACCATTTGCAAAAGAAGACAACCCAAGGTATTGCAAATGGGGTATGTCCAGTCTTTTTTAGTAACCACTTAGTCACAAACACTGGCCAAAATTAGCGTTCAATTTAGTTTTTTCACACACAAATAAATATGAATGCTAACTTTGGCCAGTGTTTTCGACCAAGTGGCTACTAAAAAAGACTGGACATACCCCATATTGAATACCCTGGGTTGTCTACTTTAAAAAAAATATGTACATGTGGGGTGTTATTCAGAGATTTATGACAGATAATAGTGTTACAATGTCACTATTGCTAAATTTTTAAAATTTCTGTTTTGAAACCGCAATATCCTACTTGTACCTATAGTCCTATAACTTTCAAAAAAAGCACGTAAACACTGGGTATTTTTAAACTCAGGACAAAATTTTGAATCTATTTAGCAGTTTTTTTCATTCGCTTTTGTAGATGAGTAACTGATTTTTCAAGTAAAAGTAAAAAAAAGTGTATTTTTTTCAATTTTTCATCATATTTTTATTTATTTTTTAAATTAAATTACATGATATTATATAAATAATGGTATGTAAAGAAAGCCCCTTTTGTCCTGAAAAAAACCAATATATAATTTGTATGGGAACAGTAAATGAGAGAGCAGAAAATTATAGCTAAACACAAACCCCAGAAAAGTGTAAAAATATGCCTGGTCGCAAATGTACAACATCGCAAAAACAGTCCGGTCCTTAAGGGGTTAAGCACGCGTGGGATATGCATAAGGCTATCCTAACTATAAGATAAGACCAGGGACTAATGAAAGTATTTAGAAAATTGGGCAGACTAGATGGACCAAATGGTTCTTATATGCCGTTACATTCTATGTTTCTATGTTTATATTGGGTTTATATGATTGCATTTGCCATTATAAGACAAAACATTTTTAAATTCCATAGTTTATAGCTGTGACCAAATTCTCTCATTGCTAAGGTTGTAGAACCTATCTCTTATCACTTACTGATCTGACAGGCTCAGTAAATGAACCTCATACAGGGGAACCCGTTTTGGGCCCAGGCGTGTTCATGCTTTGTGCACACCCATACCAACAAAATTCTTTCTAAAGGCTGATCAAGGTTGGAACCTATCAAACAAGGTATCCAAGCTGAATGTACAGGTCCTGTCAGATAGGGTTTTGTTCCAACAAAACATAATGTGCTGGAATTACTTAATTTACTTACTTATTTCCTTATGGTTGTTCCTTTAGGCTTATGTAAGAATGTCAAACACTGTAAGTAATGCTAAGGCAGAGGTGCCCAAAAAGTACCCCCAGGTGTTTTAAAACTACAGCTTCTATGATGCTTTTTCATTCTAAAGCATTCTAAAGGCATGCACAGCATTGTGGGAGTTGTAGTTCTACAACTTCTGTGTATATATCTTCTGGGCACCCCTGTACTAAGGGAACTCTTGCCAAAATAGGAGTTAAGAATATTTTTTGGAATAATATTGGGACTTTGCAATCTATTGAGTGGGACCCTTTATACTTTGGGCAAAATATTACTAGCAGGGGCGGACTGACAGGTCGGGCAGATCGGTCATGGACCGAGGGCCCGAGTCAGTCAGGGGGCCGGGCAGCACAGCTATGCTTCTGCTGTGGAGATCAGAGATCTCCACAGTCAGAAGGAAGGTTGCAGGGGCCCCCTATATCATCGCCCTGCAATCCCATTCCTCCATTCGGCATGAGACCTGGCAGCATACCTTGCTCTCACTGCCAGGTCTCCTCTCTCTCTCCCTGCAGCTAGTGCACAGTGCTCCATGTAAGGATGGGAGGGGGCAGGAAGTAACATCACACCCCCTGCTCCCCTCTCTCTCGGAGCACTCACAGCATGGATGGAGGGTGAGAACAAGGAGCCTGGCACTGCAGATCCTCCCAAGCTGGAAGGAGGGGGAAAAAAAACTCAGGCTTGTACAGGTAAGCAGGCTTGGGGTGAAGGGGTTAGACAGGGCAGAGGCACACAGGGGTTTTGTAGAGATGAGGGATAGACATTGGAGTACATACTGGGTCGCAGGGGTCGTGGCTGCGACCGGGCTCGGCCCACCAGGGGGCCCGGCCGCCCCTGCGACCTCTGCGACCCCTGAGGCTGGCCCTGCTGACACCCGGCAGGCGGGCGGGCAGGCGGGTGTGCGAGGGAGCACTCTCCCCAGGGAGCTGAAGAGGAAGCACTTGGGGAGAGTGCTCCCTCGCCCGCCCGCCTGCCGGACCGGCCGCCCAGGAGCCCAGCAGCACCACTGGACCCCAGGGAATCCCCTCAGCTCTCCAAAAGGTAAGGAGGCTGGGGGGATTCAATTTAAAAAAAATGTGTGTTTGTGTAGTGTGTGTGTGTGTTAGTGTGTGTGTCTGCTAGTGTGTGTGTGTTAGTGTGTGTGTCTGCTAGTGAGTGTGTTTGTCAGTGAAAGTGTATGTTTTGTAAGTGTGTGTATGTATGTCTGTCGCTGAGTGTGTCTGTCAGTAAATGTGTGTGTCTGTTAGCTAGTGTGTATGCGTCTGTTCGTGAGAGTGTGTGTCTTCAGCATTTACCTTTCTCCAGCGCCGGACTCCCTTGGCGCTGGGGATCCCTCCGCCTCTCAGCTCCGAATGCACATGCGCGGCAAGAGGCATTTAAACTGCCCATATGAAAGCATTACTCAATGCTTTCCTATGGACGTTCAGTGTCTTCTCACTGTGATTTTCACAGTGAGAATCGCGGAAGCTCCTCTAGCGGCTGTCAATGAGACAGCCACCAGAGGCTGGATTAACCCTCAGTGAAACATAGCTGTTTCTCTGAAACGGCTATGTTTTCAGCTGCAGGGTTAAAACTAGAGGGACTTAGCACCCAGACCACTTCATTGAGCTGATGTGATCTGGGTGTCTGTCGTGGTCCTTTAAGTGTGTGTGCATACTGCGGTCGCGGGGTCGCAGCCCTGCAACTCCTGCGACCAGGTGCCCGCCGCCATGTGTTGCGGCCCCGACCCGCGCCTAGTAAGCGCGGGGGGGCCCACGGATCAATTTTCGCACCGGGGGCCCCATGGGTCATGTGTACGCCACTGGGGATAGATGATTTCTTTTTTGTTTATTTATTGTTTTAACATATTTTGGTTGGTTTTCTTTTTATTTGTTTTTATTTCTTGATATTTTTGTCCAATATTTATTGATGTGTATGTGTGTTTTTATCTTCAATTGAGAACTCATGAGGTTTCCACTAATAGGGATTTTTTTTTTTTTTATTGTTATTAGTTTAAAGGACCACTATAGGCACCCAGACCACTTCAGCTTAATGAAGTGGTCTGGGTGCCAGGTCCCTCTAGTTTTAACCCTGCAGCTGTAAACTGAAACTGCTATGTTTACAATAGGGTTAATCCAGCCTCTCGTGGCTGTATCATTGACAGCCGCTAGAGGTGCTTCTGCGCTTCTCACTGTGAAAATCACAGTGAGAAGACGCTGGACGTCCATAGGAAAGCATTGAGAAATGCTTTCCTATGGACTGATTGAATGTGCGCGCAGCTCTTGCTGTGCATGCGCATTCAGCACTGACGTTGGAAGAGGGAGAGAGATTTCCCCTTTTCCCTATAAGGTAAGTGTTTAACCCCTTCAGCCCAGCGGGAGTGGGACCCTGAGGGTGGGGGGAGGGGACCTAAAGACCCTATAGTACCAGGAAAACAAGTTGTTTTTTTGGAACTATAGTGGTCCTTTAACTAAGGTGCCATTACCATATTGCTTGCCTGCTTACATCATTTTGTACAACTCCCTATATATTACTTATTTTGCTGTTTAAGTGAGTTAACTATGCTTAGGAATATTTAAATGTGTCATGAATGTTTTATATTGTCCAAAATTTAAGAAAGATGAAATGAAAAAAATAATAGTTAATTGAATTGTTATAAAAAATTATAGGGAAACTAAAGTGCCAGGAAATCAGAGTTGTTTTCCTGGCACTACAGCTCCTTATATTGCCCTCCTCTGTCACGGCCCTCCCCGCACTCCTCCCTCCCGTAGTGCAGAAGGGGTTAAGAACCCCTTTTGTCACTTCCCTTATTCCAGCGCCAATGTCCCTCTGTGATGGTTCAGGCTCCACCTTCGCTGCTTCAAGACCTAATGCGCACGCACGGCAATGGCCACGCTTACATTAGTACTTCCCCCCCCCCACAGGAAAGCATGCATAATGCTTGACGCTGGACGTCCTCATGCATAGCGTGAGGACGTCCAGCATCAGTTAGATCAGTGGTTCACAACCTTTTTTCACTTGAGTACCACTTGGCAGCCCATTTCCATAAATTGTACCCCTCAAATTAGTGAAATGTTTGTTATTAATATAGTTGCTGTTATTTCAAATTCATGTTTTTCTGCCCAAGACTCCCATGCTTTCTGCCCAGGACTCCCTCTGTTTCTCCTCTATCCCAGACTCCCTCTGTTTCTCCTTTGTCCCAGACTCCCTCTGTTTCTCCTCTGTCCCATCCTCTTCCTGCTTCTCCTCTGACCCAGGGTCTCCCTGCCTGCACTGCCGCTATTACAGATTTTTTTAGCATACCCCCAGAGGGACTAGATTGTATCCCTTGGGGTATGCAAATAAAAAAATAATAATCAGCAGTGCAGGCAGGGATGGGCTGCCAAGGGGTACTCAAGCCTGTCTGTAACTGTGTGCATGTGACTGTCTGCCTGTGACTGTGTGATGTTGCCTGTAATGTGTGTGTGTGTGTGTGTGACTGTAACCGTGTGTGTGACTGTATATGTGACTGCCTGTAACAGTGTGCGTGACTGTGTGTTACTGCTTGTAACGGACTGTGTGTATGACTGCCTGTGACTATATGTGTGACTGTCTGCCTGTAACTGTATGTGAGGGGGTGCAGGGATTTTGTAGAAGGGACAGGGGTTTTAAAAAGTTTACAAATTTGTGCAATACATTTTAAAAAATGTAAAAAAAAACACATTTAAAAAAAAAAAAATTGTGGGGGTGCCAAACCCAGGACCCGCCCCGGGTGCCACATGCTCTAGGTGCGCCCCTTGGTTTCAAGCTAACATACATTGCAAGTAGTGCAATAAAAATAGTAAAAACAAGTGATAAAACAAACAATGTTACATGCGTCCAACAATTAGTGGCAACCTTTAATGACATCAACATTTCACAATTTAAATAAAACAGACACTTTTAAAACATCCAGATCCTGGATCCTTATCTGGAGGCTTTTAAAGTAAGTGTCTGCTTAATTTCTCTTTTATATTGCATATAAATGAAGGAATGTTTGTATTTAAGTGCACTCATACTTATATGCCTGTTTTACTTAACCCTTTAAGGACAGAGCTTCAGAAGCTTGTCTTTCACTTAATGACAACATCATTTTTTGAATTTTTTGCTGTTTACGTTCAACTGCAATTTGCATTTTACTAATTTATTGCACCGACACATATTATATACCGTTTTTTTACAGGACAGAAAGGGCTTTAATTTGATGTAATATATATATATATATATATATATATATATATATATATATATATATATATACACTTATTTATTATAAAAGAAATACAGAAAAATGCACAAAAAATTAAAATTTATGTTTTTTTTTTACAGTTTTTGCAATAATAATGTGTGCACAATTAGTGCAGGTTAAGGAAAGTAATTAAAAATACAGAATATATAATGTGTCTGGGATTTTAAGGTTTTTTTGGTAGTTACAGGTCACAAAGCACAAGGAGTAAAATAAACTTTTAATGTGGAGCAATTTTAGAATTTGGTATATTTGTCTTGAAAGCTTAATAGCCATAAAAAAAACTAAATTGCCACACAAAAGTACATATTTTTTATAAAGTAGACATCATAGGCTATTTAACTAAGGTTGTTTTGACACTTTCTACGTAGCCATTTCACCTCCAACCTCTGCTAAATATTGGAGTAAAATTTTGGGGGGTTTTTGGTTTTTGGCACACAAACTTATAACAAAGAAATTCTCGTGTATTTTGTAAAGTTGGTGCGTGCTATTCCTGTACAAAGTTTTATTTTGTGTTCAGTTACACCCCCATTGTATGTCTTTGGCACTATTTCATGAAGTTACAGTGCCATATATACCTGTCCTTTTCGGTATTCACAGTAGAATTTTGAGAGACGGATTTAATGAGCCTATGCTTCCATTTAGGGTATTATAGTAGTTTGACTGTTCAAAAAAAAAAAAAACCCACAAAGGCCTACCATTTGTAAAAGTAGACACTCCAGGGTATCTCATAGGGGGCATATTGTGCCTTAGCATGACCCTATTTTTTCACCAATATATGTGGTAAAAAATAATTTTGGGCATTTTTTATAAACAGATTGCATTTTTGCTGGGCATTTTGAATATTTCATATGTGCCATTGAGTTCAAAACCCCCAAATTATGCTCAGCTAAGTCTTCTGAGTAAAAAGACACCCCCAATGAATGTCTTTGGCACTATTTCGTGAAGCTACAGTGGCATATAGGACACCAAGCCATATCAGTTTTTACTGAACTTTGAATTTTGATGCCAGGCCTATGTGCAATTTCCAAGCATCTTAGCAGGCTTTAAATTCAAACTACCCCACAAAGGCCTACCATTTCTTAAAGTAGACACCCCAAGGTATTTCAAAAGGTATATTTTGAACCTTAGCGTGGGATCATTTTTCCGCTACCTTGTACCAGGTGTAGTGGTAATTCTGCCTTTTTGACACACAAAGTGAGTTTGCACAGTATATTTTGGAAACCTTATGTGTGCTACCACTGTATAATACTTCATATGTTGCTCAGCTATGTCGGCTGAGTACAGCAATACCCCCGTATGTACCTTTGCCATGTATATGTGGACATCGGAGGGGCACATTTGGGACACAGCCATTCCAGTTTTTTTTCAAACTTTTAATTTTTACGCTGTGCCCATGTCCCATTTTAGAGTATTTTACCAGGCTAAATAATCCAAATACCCCATAAAGCCATACCATTTCTTAAAGAAGACATCCCAGGGTATTTCAAAAGGCATATTTTCAACTTTAGCGTTGGATCATTTTTCCGCTAGCTTGTACCAAGTGTAGTGGTAATAAGCGTTTTTTCTGCCTTTTTGACACACAAAGTGAGTTTGCACAGTATATTTTACAAACCTTATGTGTGCTACCACTGTATAATACTTCATATGTTGCTCAGCTATGTGGTCTGAGTGCAGCAATTCCCCAGTATGTACCTTTGCCAGGTATAAGTGGATGTTGAAGGGGCACATTTGAGACACAGCCATTCAGTTTTTTTCTAACTTTGAAGTTTTACGCTGTGTCCATGTTCCAATTTGGAGTAGTTTAGATGGTTAGTTAATGAAACTTCCCCACAAACACATACTATTTATTAAAGAATACACCCTGGGGTAATTTAAAAGGCATATTTTGAACCTTGGCGTGGGATCATTTTTTCTCTAGTTTGTTCCAGGTGTAGTGGTGTAGTGGTTATGAGCGTTTTTAAATGTATTTTTTTACTTTTTTGATGCTTTTTTTACTTTTTAAAACTAGTTTTGAAACTTTTGTTTTGCTTTTTAATTTTTTTAAACTTTCCTAAACTTTCTTAAAACTTTGTTTTCAGATTTAACATTTTTCTAAACTTTTTTACTGTTAACCCCTAACTAGCAGTAAGCAGCACTAACAGTAAATTCCCCATTTTCCCATAACTCCCACTCACCCCAGCTTGCAAAATATATAATTATAAAATATTTAAATTAGTTAATTAAATAAATTGAGCCCCTGAGGGTTAAAAAATAAATAAAAGTTAATCGTCAGGGGTTAAAAAAATTAGATCACAGTATAATACTGTGATCTGTATTTTGATCACTGTAGGCAGTGATCGACTGTCAGGGAAGGGGTTAATTTTTTTGGGACTGGGTAAAGGGGTGTGTTTTTTTATTTTTTACTTAAACGTTATTAAAACTTTTTTAACTTAATTTTTAAAATTTTAAAGCTTATTTTAAAACTTTTTTTAATGTTAACCCCTAGTTAGCCTAACACCAAATCCCCCAATTCCCCACTAACTTCCACCCACCCCAGCTAGCTAAATTTATCATTTTAAAATACTTAAATATCATTAAGCTTTATTTGTGGTGAGGGGCAAAAAGTCTAGCTATAGTAGTGGTGTAAAATGGTTGCGGTGTGCCCAAACCGACGTTCGGGTAGGCCTGTAAAAAGAGGGTCCACCAAAATTGAATGGCATTATAAAGGGAGCGGTGGGTGAGTTGAACCAGGCAGTATTGGCACAGAGGAAAGGGGAGACCTGTGTATTTTCTTAGACAGGGTAAGCCTTCCCACAAATACAGTGTCTGCCTACAGGCTCAGCCTTCCTATTTGTAGTCAGGGGACAATAAGCCCAGGTCTAGTAGTGGTGGTTTAAGTCAGTTGAGCTGTGCCGAAACTGAAGTTCGGGTAGTCCTGTAAAAAGAGGGCAAAAAGTTTAACAGTTTATTACGTTTTGACTTTACGTAACCAATACTTTAAATGCCTGCCTTTAACTCACTCTCCGGTTAAGGAATGCATGGTGTGTATGCAGATGATCTCCCCTGTCCTAGTCATCGATGACGTGTTTTGGGATATTCCACTAGAGACTGCAGAAGCAACGACTATTCTAAAAGAATGATTTGAAAATGATGAAGGTTGTATCCAACTAGTTTTATGGTGTTGTGGGCTAATTTTAGTTTTAGGTGGCAAAAGGATGTGAAAACCACCATGGTATTGATTGAGTACAGATTAACTATTCGAAATTCTGAAGTAAATTTATTGAAAATTGTCAGTGCTGTAGTATTTGAACGGTTGGTATCGGCAGAGAGTGATGCTTGCACCAGCAATCTGTTGTGGTCATGAGATGAGCTAATGCAGTATGAGGGTAGGTCGTTTGGCAGCTATGGCATGTGCTTGGAAGAGTACCCGAAATTGTAATTGAGAGAAGGTTTTGGCTGCTATGTTGTGACAACCTGTATATGGAAAAAGTAAGATTGCTGTGTTGATGCCAACAAATCATCATCCTAATTAGCCTCACTATTGTTATTGAGGAGGACCAACCTTTATTGATAATTGTACATGCTGCTATGTGTTTTCTGTGTTTTTCTGAGTAGCATTTGACAGATATTACACTCCATAGAGACCCACAGGTGTGTGCGGAGGCCACAATGGGATATACTTCAAAGAGTGCTGAAGTTTAAATAAAAGAGGGTAGGCTCTGTGGACCATACGTCACAAAACCAGTTATTCTTGAAAATAGCTACAAAGCTATTCCCATTCCCAGTGGGTTAGGAAGTTTAGCACCATGAACAGGTCTGTTCAAGTCTGAGCATTTAGTGTCTCTGTGCAATTGTCGGTAGGTAACCAGGGAGCAGGTTCAGAAGTCGGGAGATAAAGAAGTGACCTTGTGGTAAACACGTAAGTTCAGAGAACCAAGGAAATACTGGAGATCCAAACAGGAATATCTTTGCCCAGGAAGAACTCCACATTTCCCTGATACAATGGACCTTGCCCACGGGGGATGGGACTTTTACTGAAATATCAAGTCCCATTGTATATCCAGGAAAATGAAACTGGAGGAGCAGCCTAAGGTTTAATCTTTCGACAGCTGAACGCTCTGCAATGAAAAAAGATCCAAGGTGCATACTTTAGGATATAGTATTTGGTTCCTCAACTGAAATCCTCTACATAATGTATCACTGTGGTCAGTTACTTGCATAAAAGACAGCTACCAGTATTAAAAAGGTTGCAGATTGCACCTTACCTAAGAACACAATAGGTCTCCCCAATTTGTCTTTAAGCCTTTGTGTTGGACTCTGTTGGAACCGGAGGTAACAAGACTCTTAGTGGGCAAACTGGATTTGATAGAAGATAAATTGGTAGAGTAGGAGTTGGAGGCAACAGAAGCATAAGAGAGTGTTTTAATGCCTGCAAAATGACCAAAGAATAGTTCCCTCTAATGGGCTCTATTCATGTGTTGAATTAAGCCAAAGCTGTGGCCGATTATGGATAAAGGATTAGAATGTATAACCACCATATTTGTGTCCCAAGTCCACCATTTATGTAAAGTAGAGATCTAGGTCTTCCCCATAGTGTGGTAATGTGTAACAAATGATGTCTCTATATAGACCAAGGGCCAGAATGAACTTGGGTATAGTAGTCAGTTTGTTCAGTCTGGGGTCCCCAGCTTTCAAAACTACTGACAAGTCTCCGTAGCAGTACGCCTAGTTCTCTATGAGGTCTGGGGAGGCAATCAACAAGGAGACCAAACTGACGTCTTAGCCGTCCAGTATGTGCTTCCTAATTGACAGGGGAACTAAATGTGCTGGTGTAATAACATGAGAAGAGGGAACTCTGTGCTGGATTGTAAATGGTAATGTTACTTTAAGTGGATGGAAGTAATGGGTATAGAGTAGATTACTTTGTGGAAGGGTTAGAAACTCCTGAGTTAGGAGATTCTTTCTTCTCCAATTTCTTATCATATTTCCCGAGGTGTGAGAAATACTACATTGAAGAGTAAATGTGATGACCATGCTCATAATAGTGTAACCCAGCATCAACTTGGCGAAGAAATTAGCTAAACAAGTTGAATGTGAGGCCCTACTAAATGCCAAGTGGCTGTGAGAGGCTTTAGCTATTAATAGGTTGAGTGACAGAAGCCTCTCGGTGACAAGTAAGAAATTCAAATGAGTGGCCGTTACAGATGAGGCCTTATCTAATAGCCTGTAGAGGTTTGAGCAATACTCTCCTGTGAGTTGATCCGATGAACGAATACCTCTGCGTGAGGATGGGAGTTGGCCTCACTGGACTGAATTACAATTATACTAGAATATGGTACTCACCAATACCATTTACAGTCAGTTGATCTATCCATAATGAATGTAGGGAAATAGAAAAGTAATGAATATGTAGAAAGTATGTTGTAACGTACATATCTTGCCCAACTAGTGTGTGGTTTAACTTGAGAAAGGAATATCATAGAGAGGAATGCAAAGACACAGTGGGGACACTACAAGAATGTGTCCAGGATAGTATAAGTGCAAATTGAGATATGTGTATAATTGTCACAAACTTACCATTACCCTGGTGCCTGCGCCGCTCCTCGCCTCCGGCCATGCGGGCAGAACAATCCTTGGGCCACACGGCCCCAATGTTCCATGTGGTCACGTGGCCTGAATATAATACTTTCCTTCGGTTCCGCAAACGGCTCCCTCTGCTGGTTCGTGGGACAAACTGCAACCCCTAAAAATAAAAGAAATAGCCATGACGTCATTGCCTTAAAGCGACCATGTCATCTAGGCAGAGATGATGTGGACCAACGGAAACTCTTTTGAGCATATTTAAGGCTTGTTTTAGCCTCCATTCTTTGCCCTATCATGGTTTCTGTTTGGATCCTTGTTTAGTGCTCCTAGTGATTCCCTTGTGATTTCCTGTGTTTGACCTCGGCTTCATATTTGACTTCTGATTTCTGGTATCCTGACCCATGCTTCATATTTGTCTTCTGATTTCTGGTATACTGACCCCAGCTCTGTATTTGACTCGTGATTTCTGGTATCCTGACCCCGGCTTCGTATTTGACTCATGATTTCTGGTATCCTGACCCGGGCTTTGTCTGAGTATTTCTGTTATTCCTGTCCTTGATTTAGCTTGACCCAGTTTCTTGTTGTATTAACCCCTTAACAACGAGTGACGGACGAGGTGTGTTGAACAAGTAATAGCACGTTTTGATGACATTAACATTCCACAATTAACCCCTTAATGACGAGTGACGGACGAGGTCCGTCACAGAGGGGAAACCCATAACGACGAGTGACGGACCTTGTCCGTCATGTGTTAATGGTGTGATTGCGGCGATCGCGGGGTTTATGGTGCTCCGGTCTGCGTCTGTATTAGAGGCAGACTGGGAGCACCCGATCGGGCTGCCCCAGCACCTGTGCTCGCTCTTACAGGCTGTCAGAGCGAGCACATGTGCTCAGTATACTTACCTTCTGCCTCCCTGTACTTCCTGGTTCTGTGTGAAGTGCAGGGAGACAGATCAGTGCTGATCCTGCCCCCTGTGTAAAAAAAAAATTAAAGTTTATTTAAAATCCCACCCCCTTTACCCATTTTAATAAAAAATTAACCCCTTCCCTGCCAATTGATCACTGACTACTATGATCTGATTTTTTGAGGGGTTAATTATTTTTTTTTTAACCTTCAAGGGTTAAATTTATTTGATTAATTCATTTAAATATTTTAAAATTATATATTTAGCTAGCTGGGGTGGGTGGAAGTTAGTGGGGAATTGGGGGATTTGGTGTTAGGCTAACTAGGGGTTAACGTTAAAAAAAGTGCTCCTAAAACGTACGTTAGGTCTTACCTTTTTTGTTTTAACTTCTTACCACTTAGATGTGACCACAGGACGGGGGCTATGGATTCACATATAGACTTATTTTTTATCAACTGGTAGTGGCTCCAGATGGATAGCAGCAGACAGAGAGTGTAGAATCTGTTTTTTCCTCTACAGGTACAGCTGGGAATGCATTATACCAATAGTGACAGCAAACAGCATTTCAGGTTTCTAATAGCAAGCATGGTTCTTTGCAGGCATTAGCTGTGCTTATAGCAATCAATAGCTTGTTCTCAGGCAGAGGAGTTACTTTGTTTCAGTTTCCCCTCTGTAGTTACCAATTCATTGATACTGTCTCAGTATCTGAGCTCTCAGTTGGCAACTTAGACATTTACAGACATATTCTGCATTTTAGTCCTTTTTGACCACAAGGATAAGAGTTCACAGTACTCCTGAGCTCCCAGTTGGTAATCGAGACAGATACAGATATATTCTACATTTTAGTCTGTCTGACCTTAAGGACAAGAGTTTCCAGCACTCCTTATCTATATTAGATCTTAGGGGTCACCCCTATCTGTCTCTCTTTAGGACAGTTTTCTAACCACGGCTGCCCTGAATAGTCATCCAGATTATTTCCAGTTTTGATATTGAGTCCAACACTCCCTTGGTATATAATCACTTTTCTAGTGGTGATGGTGTATTAAGTTTCATTTTATATAATTATTACCATTTTCATATTTGGGATCATACTTTTCAGTAGATACCCCCAATAAAGCTATTTTTTAAGGATATCATCTTAGACAAGCATATTCCCTGTAGGACTTCTCTCTAAGTGCTCCTGTTGCTACTGTAGCTTGGGATCACTCATCTTTCTAGTTATTTTGTATTTATACAAGGGTTACCCCCTATTAAGTCCTACATACACACTCTAGTTGGGATTTGGCACTTAGGTGCTCTCCCTTCTTTCTTTATTTCTTAAGAACGTTTAAGTAAAAAATAAAAAAACACCCCCTTTTACCCAGTCCAAATAAAAATTAACCCCTTCCCTGCCAGTCGATCACTGCCTACAGTGATCAAAATAGAGATCACAGTATTATACTGTGATCTAATTTTTTTAAACCTCTGAGGATTAACTTTTATTTATTTTTTTAACACTCAGGGGTTCAATTTATTTAATTAATTAATTTAAATATTTTATAATTATATATTTTGCTAGATGGGGGGGGTGGGAGTTATGGGAAAATGGGGAATTTACTGTTAGTGCTGCTTGTTGCTAGTTAGGGGTTAACGGTAAAAAAAAGCTTAGAAAAATGTTAAATCGGTAAAAAAAGTTTTAAGAAAGTTTAGGAAAGTTTAAAAAAATTAATAAGCAAAAAGAAAATGTTTAAAAACTAGTTTTTAAAAGTAAAAAAAGTTTGAAAAAGTAAAAAAATACATTTAAAAATGTACACTTGGTACAAGCTAGCGGAAAAATGATCCCACGCTAAGGTTCAAAATATGCCTTTTGAAATACCCTGGGATGTCTTCTTTAAGAAATGGTATGGCTTTATGGGGTATTTGGATTATATAGCCTGGTAAAATACTCTAAAATGGGACATGGGCACAGCGTAAAAATGTAAAGTTTGAAAAAAACTGGAATGGCTGTGTCCCAAATGTGCCCCTCCGATGTCCACATATACCTGGCAAAGGTACATACGGGGGTATTGCTGTACTCAGCCGACATAGCTGAGCAACATATGAAGTATTATACAGTGGTAGCACACATAAGGTTTCCAAAATATACTGTGCAAACTCACTTTGTGTGTCAAAAAGGCAGAAAAAACGCTTATTACCACTACACTTGGTACAAGCTAGCGGAAAAATGATCCCAGGCTAAGGTTCAAAATATGCCTTTTGAAATACCCTGGGATGTCTTCTTTAAGAAATGGTATGTCTTTGTGGGGTAGTTTGAATTTAAACCCTGCTAAGATGCTTGGAAATTGCACATAGGCCTGGCATCAAAATTCAAAGTTCGGTAAAAACTGATATGGCTTGGTGTCCTATATGCCACTGTAGCTTCACGAAATAGTGCCAAAGACATTCATTGGGGGTGACTTTTTACTCAGAAGACTTAGCTGAGCATAATTTGGGGGGTTTGAACTTAGTGGCACATGTGAAATATACAAAATGCCCAGCAAAAATGCAATCCGTGCAAAGAGAATGAGTGCAAAGAGAATGTCATATAGGAAGGAATTGCATGTAACAAGGCTGAGAGGACTAGTCAAGTACAGTATGATAGGGTTGTAGTAGACCCTTGTAAATAAATAGCTGTTAAGAAACAATGTTTTGTTTTTTTAGTTAAGAAACCATTGTTTATTGTTTATTATTTAGAAATATAACAATTTCAAAATGCATGAAGGATGAAACTGTTATGACCATAATAATTATAACATCATGTTTTTTTATTTATCAAATATCTGTTCTGCATCAATATTCAACACTAATAGAAAATTGCATTGGCTTATTTCTTGGCAACTAGAGACATGTGAACTGCACACAAATGTCAAGCAGCCATATTTTCCTGGAATGACAAATCCCACTGGCTATTTTTCTATGCACTTTTGAAAGTGAATTAAAATTCATGTTAATCCTCTTAATGCAGATTAGTTCACTACATACACCTAATGAGGTTTGAAAATATATAAATACTATTGGCCAGAGAAAAACAACATATTAGGATGCTTGCAGTCATTTTTGATTATATAAATAAATATGTTTCACAGGATGGATTTAAGTGAGGATTATTGGAATCGCCTAAGAAATTACTCATTATGACGCCAAACCGTTTACTCGGCACCATCATGCACTTATTTGGAACAAAGATTTCTCTTTTAGGGACTCAAGGCTTTACTGTCACTTTTGTGTTTTAGGATATTTGTTGATACCATGTAGGCACTGTTTACTTTGAACTCTAACTTTGTACATGTGAGTATTTCTTGTGTTATATGAAAGAAGAAAGGATAAATGTAAGGATACCACTCCTTGGTAGATACGTTTGTATTTATTGCCAAGGAAACTAATGGAGTTATTTATTAGAATCCAAATGTACCCATACCAAGCCAACCAATAAGAGCGCTCTGACAACTAAGACTCACTTCTCTCGAGATGCCAGGATGCCCCCTTTTACTTTATCAAATATCCCTCACCCACTGGCCATGGGTAAGGAATTACTTACTTCCTCCCCACATTACTTCAAAGGACACATCTCAATGCCTAGTCGCTAGTTTTTAATATTTTGTAGCATGTCAAATTCAAAGTCTGGATCGGGCCACATAAATAAGGTTTAAGTTTCTGTGGGCTGCAAAAAAAAATACCGTACATTTTCATAGAAACTTAGGTTTATTTGAAAAAGTACAGTATAAAAAACCCCAGCACCCCCCTCTACAAAATCCCTGCCCCCTCTCTACTAAACCACAGCACCCCCCTACCACCCTTTGCCAAATCTGAAACTAAGGGGGGTTGATACACTAAGAGCGGTAAGACATTCAAAAGATGGGATAAGAAACACAAGGTTAAAAGACACACAGGTGAAAATATATATTTTTTTCTAACAGACTCTCTAATGGACGGTCTCTGTTAGAGGGTCCCCCTCCAGGGCCCTTTATTATAATAATAATTATTATTATTATTACAACTGGGATTCATAAGGTGTGGGAAGTGTTGTGGTTTCAATATGGTACTGTAAGTACATTCTGGTTCTGTAGCTAGTGCTGTGAGTGTCTCCTAGTACTGTGGCAACTGATGTGCATGCTACCTAGTGCTGTGGCGGTAGCTTTGTGTGCAGTAATTTTTATAATTCAATTATAGTGCCTTGATCATGTGTGTATGACTAATGTGGTGCATTGAATAGTTAAACATTAAAACAGATTAGAAATTGCAACACTCAAATCAGACAATGGCAACTTGATTTTTTTAATTACTCTTTTACATCAGGTTTCTCGAATCTCTTGTATGTCTGTGCTTTATTTGATAATGGCTACGTCCCTCTCCTTCATGACACTGTCAAAAAGGGAAAGAGCATGAATGTGATTACAATTATGCCTCCCCCACCCCCCGAAAATTTTCTGCGGACACACATTGTGGAAGCCACCACATAATTAAAGAGACACTATAGTCACCTGGACCACTTCAGCTTAATGAAGTGGTCTGGGTGCCAGGTCCCTCAGGTTTTAACCATTCAGATGTAAACATAGCAGTTTCAGAGAAACTGCTATGTTTAAGTTGCAGGGTTAATCCAACCTCTAGTGGCTGTCTTCCTGACAGCCGCTAGAGGCGCTTCTGCGACGCTGGATGCAGAATGTCCATAGGAAAGCATGAGCATTCCGCTCCACTCGGGAGCTGACGTCGGTGGGGGAGGATTAACCCCTTCAGCGCCACGGGAGGTGGACCCTGAGGGTGAGGGTTCCCCAAGGATGACATAGTGTCAGGAAAATTGGTTTGTTTTCCTGACACTATAGTGATCCTTTAACTCTGCCAGCAAGAAAATAGTACTTAAAATTATTGTTAGCTTGCATGAAAGTAACAGGTTACACCATAGTATGGAAGCAAATGCAAGCATGTGTCACAGGGCATGTGCCACCTCGTATACATGTTTTCAAACCAAAATGTCAAACCTTAAGAGTGAGCACCAGGAGATAAGGCCTGGGTACTCATAAGTGGCATACATGAAGTGTGGCAGTATAAGTGCCCAGATAGGCTTATGTGGCAAAAAAGGAGACTTATTGGTGAAACAGCACAATATAAAGCAGTTAGTCAGGATCAGGGCCGGACTGGGAAAAAAATTCGGCCCGTCCACAGGGCCAGAGACGGTGTGTTTTGGTATCACTAATGACAAGCATGCCGCCTCTCAAAGTGAGCATGTTGGTTCAATGCGCAGAGCCCCGCTGAAGAGCTCTAGCATGAGAAAAAAGGCCCTGTATTTGTTCTTTGCAGCGCAAGCAAATGTAACAACATGCTTGCGCTGTGTTTGCTTTTAACTTGTCTCTGGTGTCTCCATAAGTGGGATATCAGAGGACAAAAGGGCCAGGAAAGCATAGGGTACATGTGTTTGGAGCCTGATTGTGGGATTGCATATGTGTAGAGTGAGCTGATTGTGGTGTGGTATTAAATAGGTTGATTTAATTTGTGTTTGTGGTGTAATATGTGTGGCTAGGAGCTGTAGATATTGTGTGTATATATATATATGTGACGTAGTGTGTGTAGGAGTTGTAGAGAGTGTGTGTTTAGAGAATGTTGTATGTGTTTACTTATAAGGAATGTAGTGTGTGCATAGGGGATCCAGAGTTTGTATGTCAGGAATGTAGTATATGCAGTGTGTGTGTGTGTGTGTGTGTAGGGAATCTAGTGTGTAAAGGACCCAGTGTGTGTATAGGAGATTGTGTGTGTGTGTAGAGGATTCAAAGTGTATCTGGAGCGTAATGTGTGTAGTGGTGCAGTGTGAGGGGTTCTATAGTATATTTACTTATTTTTTATATATATATATATACCAAAAAGCTATAGGTAGCCTGTGCAGTTGAGCACCGGGCAATAAGACTGGGAAGCTGGAGTGCAAACCTACAAGCTGTATTAATATATATATAAATAAATATATATAAATAAATATATATAAATAAATATATATATATATATATATATATATATACACACACACATATATATATATATATATATATATATATATATACACATATATATATATATATATATATATGTTTGGACATATTGTATGTGGGAAGGGCAAAGTGTGTTGGGAGTGCTGTGTGTGTATATATGCATATGTGAATGGTGCAGCATGTGTGTGAGGGGTAAGTGTGTGTGTAAGAGGGACGCAGTGTGTGTAGGAGAGGTGCTGTGTGTGTTCTTATCTGCCGTCACATTCTATGTTTCTAATTTTCTTTGTCTGTTAACTCACTGAGGGTTATTTTATATATATATGTGTGTGTGTGTGCTGTATATGTATGAGAGTGTGCTATGTGTGAGAGTGTGCTGTGTGTGTGAGTGTGCTATGTGTGTGTGAGGGTGCTGGGTGTGTGTGTGTGTGAGGGTGCTGTGTGTTTGTGAGGGTGTAGTTAGTGCAAGTGTGCTGTGTGTATGTGTGAGGGTGCTGTGTGTGTGTGTGTCTGCAGTTAGTATGAATGTGCTGTGTGTGTGTGTGAGGGGGCTGGTAGTGTGAGTGTGCTGTGTGTGTGTGAATATGTTTATTTAATTTAAATATGTACTTATTTTTTTATCCTGTGCTCTCCCCTGCCAGCCTCGGCCCATGGCAATCGCGGCCCACCAGGCTTTTGCCCGGTATGCCCGTTGGCCAGTCCGGGCCTGGTCAGGATCTGTTTGTGCGTAGCAGGCCCATGTAGGCCCATATGACATGACATGAACCCAGTATTAGGTAGAAACAGACACGTGTGCGCAAAATGCATCCTGACACAAAGTTAAAAGCAAACCTTAAAACATGCAATTATTTATCATAAATACAATATGGTGAGCTTCTAGGAAAATGGTGAGTGTATTTTGTCGTAGAGTGAAGAGTAGAAATGACTACCTATGTGTTATTTCAGGAGCGGATTACAGGACATAGAGAAAAATAATGATAATAAAAAATAAATAAAGAAAAAAACTAAATCACCTTTGGGACAAAAGCCTCAAATGGAGTCAGAAAAATGATGTAGGGACTATGTGAAAACCCTCACGTAAGCACCAAAGGAAATATATCTCAGTGCCTCCGTGGGTCTGTTACAAAGCACGCATCTCCAGACCAGGGGCGGGCTGGGCCGGGGGGCAGGGAGGCAATTGCCCCCCAGGCCGCCCTAAATTCCTGTAAGGCCGGCCGCGGCGGGCCGGCCCTTTAAATACTGCAGCCGCCTGAGCGCTCTGTTAAGAGCCTCAGGCGGCTGCAGCTTCT